>JAVIAB010000088.1:21345322-22025322 GCA_032433765.1 Megaustenia siamemsis
GCCAACAGGAGAGCAAAGAATAGCAGATTGTTTCTCCCCTAGACGTCAACAGCAGCAGAGGAAGGAAAGAAGAAAAAAGAAGAGAAAGATCAAACTATTAAAAAATGGTAAAGCCACAGGACCAGATGAAATTCCTTCGCAAGCCATCAAAGCAGATATTAACACCACTACCAAGATGTTACATAATCTATTAGATAAAATTTGGGAGAGGGAAGAAATACCTAGACTGGAAAGAAGGTTATATGATCAAACTACCAAAGAAAGGAAGTTTACAGAAGTGCACAAATTATAGGGGAATTATGCTACTATCAGTGCCAGGAAAAATATTCAGCAGAATCATTCTGGAGAGACTAAAAGAGGCCATAGAGAAACATTAAAGAGATGAACAAGCAGGTTTTAGGAAGAACAGATCATGTGCTGTTCAAATAACTACTCTGCGTATAATAGTTAAACAAAGTTTAGAACTAAAATCCTCACTTTATATTGGATTCATAGATTACGAAAAGACATTTGATAGTTAAGACAGAAGAATGCTTTGAAAGTTGCTGAGTCATTACGGAATCCCCATAAAGTTTATTAACCTGATAAAAACAATGTATGAAAGAACGAAATGTAGTGTGGTGCATGAAGGACAGATTACAGGAACCATTTGAAATAAGAACAGGAGTAAGGCAGAGATGCCTTCTGTCTCTATTCCTCTTTCTACTGGCCATAGATTGGATTATGAAAATAACTCAAAACAACAGAAATGGGATCCAGTGGTCACTGACCAAACAACTTGATGATTTAGACTTTGCTGATGACACAGCTGTCCTATCACACAGCATTCAACAGATGCAGGATAAAATGACCATACTTGATAAGAGATCACAACAGCTTAGTCTGAAGATTAAATGAGATAAGACCAACATTATGAGAATTAATACAGTTAGCAATAACCAAATAAAACTAGGAGAAATATTTCTACTAGACGTACAATCTTACATATATCTGGGCAGTAATATAGATACAGAGGGAGGAACAGAAAATGATGGCAAAATAAGGATATCAAAAGCAAGAGGAGCTTTCATTGCACTTGGAAACATATGGAAGTCCAAAGAAATTATGGTTAAATACAAAAATAAAAATTTTCTACTCAAATGTTAAGTCAGTCCTATTATATGGCTGTGAAACATGGAGAGCAACACAATTGACAATCACGAAGATACAGACTTTCATTAATGGATGATTATGCAGTATAAAAGGATGGAAATGGCAGGACAAAATCACTAACATAGAATTATGGAAACGTGCCAGTCAAATACCAGTGGATAAAGAGATACAGCGAAGACGATGGCGCTGGATAAGACACTCGCTACTCTCTCATGAAGTCAGCTGTCTGTTTAAGCGAATCAATTGCCCCATATATTTTCTCCTCCAGGGAGGTGTGCGTGGACCACATTGCTCTTCTCAGGTCTGTGTACTGGGGGCAATCCTGTAGAACATGATTTGTTGTCATATTGTCCAGTGTACAGTGGCATAGGCTGGTTGTACCTATTTTGAATTTGGTGAACATGTGATTTCTCATTCTATTGTGGCTTGTGCGTAGGTGAAGTAGGATGACTTGATCCCTCCTTGATAGTTGGTAATATCCGTCACTCTCGTTATGCTTTGAGTGTTCTCGTTTCCATTTTTCATGGAACTGACCCTTGAGGATCGATATGGCTTCATTATAATTGAGCGGATGGTTCTCTTGTGGTAATTTCCCTCCCTCCTTGTTCGTTCCAATGTATATTACAGTGTGAAGGTTTTCACTGAATGACTACTCTCTGGAAATTATTGCATAGTTGGTCCAGGGTAGTTCTCAAGTCATCTAGTTCATTGTTCTTTTGGCTTTTTTAGAGCTGATAATACTGACAGTACATCAGTCAGAATCACCAATTTATCGCACATGTTATTTTTGTGTTGAGTAGCCAGTGTTGCTGCATCACTGATGGCCTCCGCCTCTGCTTTAAAGTTGTTTGAGAATTTTCCAGTAGCTATGACTTGGTGATCTCGTCCTGATTATCCAGGGTCAAGAGCACACCTCCCCCTCCATTTCTGGTGGCATTTGTAGCAGAGCCATCTGTGTGTATGTGGAACCAAGAGTCCTGTGGGTAGGTATCGAGTATGTTTTTCTGCTACATGTTTTCTTTCTGTGTCTGATTGGGTGCCTATTTTCATGATTCCGGTTATATTTTCCTTAAGTTCTGGTATTTTATGCTTTCCATGAAGAGACATATCAGATGAGCCCAAGGGTTTCGATATTGGTTGGGAAAGTACTGGGTCTCCAGTAGTTAGTTCATTGGCGATTGCAGCGAAGTTGCTCCTCTTTAGTCGTACAGTTCCGGAACCAGTTATTCTTTGATGCATGGGGTGGCTAAGGAGCCTTCTATATTTCTCCGCTTGTTGCAAAACTTTAGTGACCCGTCTGTCATCTAAGGGTTGTAAACCTGTTACTGTTTCTAGAGTCTTGATAGGTGTAGATTTAATAGCGCCAGTGATGATACGGGCAGCTTGGTTCTGTGTCCTGTTAATTTTGTTACGGTGTGATTTGGAAACCAATAGCCCAGGCTGTGACTCCATACTCTAGAACTGGTCTGACTCTTCCTACGTATAGTCTTTTCAAAATATTGCTGTCTGCCCCCCAGTCCGTTCCTGCCAATTTCTTTATAATATTTGTTCGTTTTCTGGCTTTTATCCTTGCTCTGTCTATTTGATTTTTCCAAGTCAATCTGCGATTCATGGTGACACCAAGATATGTTGGGTTGTAGTCAATAGGGAGTGTATGGTCTTTTATCTTCAAGTTTGCAGATAGTGTTTTTCTTGATAGGCTGAAAATTGTATATGAAGTTTTCCTTTTGTTGATTTGTAAGAACCAAGTGTTCGTCCATTTTTCAAGTTCACCTAGGGCATCTTGTATCCTGGGTCGAGCTACCGACATACTTTCCTCGCGAGCCCATAACGCCAGATCATCTGCGTATATTGCTGAGTGTATTCTGTGTGGAATGTCCATTACGATGTCATTTATGAAAATTAAAAAGAGTGTTGGGGACAAGACTCCGCCTTGTGGGACACCTTGTTCGATAGAGACCTTCTTACTTAGTTGACCTTGAACTTGTACTCTGGCCGTTCTATCTTGAAGGTATTGAGAGACCCAATTGAATAAACGGCCCTGGATGCCAAGTCTAAAAAGCTTGTTCTTTAAACCCTCTCGCCAAACCCTATCAATAGCCTTCTCCATGTCGTCCCACACTGCCAGTGTGCGTTTCTTTTCTTGTAGAGCACCCTCTATTTTCTGTACGATGTACGATGTAGGTAACCAGGTCTTCAGTTGATCTCTGCTGACGGAATGATCTTAAAAGAATGGCAAAAAACAGAATGACTTGGAAAATGTTTGTTGAAGACCTATGCTCCACTGGGATCTAAAAAGGTAGAAGAAGTAGAAGAAGATATGTGTATGTGTGCATGCATACACGTATGTATGTATGTATGTATGTATGTATGTATGTATGTATGTATGTATGTATGTATGTATGTATGTATGTATGTATGTATGTATGTATGTATGTATGTATGTATGTATGTATGTATGTATGTATGTATGTGTATGTATGTATGTATGTATGTATGTATGTATGAATGTATGTATGTATGTATGAATATATATATGTATATATGTATGTATGTATGTATGTATGTATGTATGTATGTATGTATGTATGTATGTATGTATGTATGTATGTATGTATGTATGTATGTATGTATGTATGTATGTATGTATGCATGTATGTATGTATGAATATATGTATGTATATATGTATGTATGCATGTATGTATGTATGAATGTATGTTGGACGTTATATTTATAGATAAAAGCTAGAAATGTAGTTACATTGCCAGATCGGTAGGTAGTTGTACAACAGAGATTTAGAGAAGCAGATTTTAATGCTGGCATGGAAGCATAGAAATGGAGAGACAGTAGGGTCGGAAAGTAAGACAACAAAACTGTCTACCTGATTTATGAAAACTGTATGCTTTCATAGCTAATATGTTTTATTGTACCACTAATTCTTCCTTTTTTTTCTTCTTTTTATCCCAGTCAGAGCTTGATGTAGAAGGTCGTGGTATTTGCTATTGCATGTGTGATCAATTATGTGGTCTAAAGAAACAATCCAAGGTAGTTTTATGTTATTCTGGACAGTACTATATATTATGTAACATCAAAACACGAAGAGTTGGGTTGTATTTATCAATCCTCTGTTCTTACATCCTCAAGTTCAAATCCTATGAAATTAGGAAGATGTAATTGACACGTATCGGACATGTATTGAGAAGATTTAAAAAAATAATTTCAAAACAAGGTATTCTGTGGAAAACATTAATATACGGAAAACGAGAAAGACCACAAGAAACACTGAAAAGAACACTTATAAGACAAGCAAAGTTGACAGACACAGACTAATTTAATAAGACGGAAAACTCTCCCAGTATAGAGATGGATAGCGTAAAAACACTACAAGCTCTGTGCGACGTACAGCGGCGCTGGAAGGTTCAAGAATCAATCCCTAACCCTAACCCAACCCGTAACCTCAATCCTAATGCAGAGCATGTACTGACACTCCTTTTCTCCTAAAACAGTTAGCGGAAAAGACGACAGAACACAATCAAAATATGTACATAACTTTCGTTGACCAGGAAAAAGTATCTCTCTCTCTCTCTCTCTCTCTCTCTCTCTGCGTTCAGGACTCAATCAGAGTAAGGATTCCAGACTCTCACATGAAGTCAGCTGTCAGGCTAAGTGTGTTGATCGCCCCCACAGACAGAACATCACAATTAGAGTCTGCCAGATCCACTCTGATTGAACACCCATTAAAACGTTGCACTGTGTTCTGCGTCAGTGGCCCAGTGCATCCGATTTCAGCCAGCATTTTATTCGGGTTTGCTTTCCCTAGCCTTTGATTGTTCCCAATCTTCCTGCAAGGCAGCAGATTGTCTTTTCTGTAGGGGGATTCTGCGCTTACATGGTCGGCCCTCCCAGGTTTACGAGCACTATCTGCTCGAGTCACTAGAGGTGCACGCACAAAGATGTGAGATGTGACTAACACAGACACGCACGCACAAAGATGTGAGATGTGACTAACACATATATACACAAGCAAAGATGTGAGATGTGACTAACACAGACATGCACACACAAAGATATGAGATGTGACTAACACAGACATGCACACACAAAGAGGTGAGATGTGACTAACACAGACATGCACACAGCGATACGAGGCATGACTAACACTGACACACATCAAGATATATGACACATGACTAACATAAACATGCACATAAAGATATTAGATATAACTAACATAGACATGCACACACAAAGATATGACACATGCCTAACATAGACATGCACACAAAGATAAGAGATATGACTAACATAGATATGCATACACAAAGATATGAGATGGGACTAACATAGCCATGCACATACAAGGATATGAGATGTGACAAACACAGACATGCACACACAAAGATATGAGATATGACTAACATAAACATGCACACAAAGATATGAGATATCACTAACCCAGACATGCACACACAAAGATATGACATATGACTAACACTAGTACACACTACGATATGAGATATGACTAAACACAGAGACACATACAGATATGAGACATGATTAACACGGACACACCAAGATATGAGATATGACTAACATGACACACACCAAGATATGAGCCATGGCCAGCACACACAAGCTAAGATATGAGCCATGGCTAGGACAGAAACACAAGATATTAGCCATGGCTTCATGAAAAAACACCAAGAAATGAACCATGTCTAGCACAGAAACACATTAAAGTGTCCATATGCTTGGACTTGTTGTAGTCGGCAGACTCTTCTGAACGTGGGAATCACAGGTTTCGTTAAACAGTTGTCCGGAGATTTGAGAGTGCAGTCTGACCCATAGAACGTTCTCTTGCATGTACAGATTCCCGATTGACTGTTCACAGGTGTCGTTGAAACAGTTGTCCGGACATTTGAGAGTACATATGATGCCACAGCCATCAGAACACATCTGTTTGCACTGTAGCCCAAAATTACCATCGGGACAAGTGTCATTACACGTATAGCGAAGATGTTTACATTGTAGGCATTTTCTGGATTTTTCCTCAAATAAAGGACAAACACTGAGACAAGACCCGGAACATTCGTGTCCATAGATCCCATGGGAATTGTTGCCGTGACAAATATCAATGATGACATTGCAGCCTTTACTACACATACCACACATTGCACAAAATGACCAAGAATGCTCGTCCAGACAATAGGTGTCTTTAAATGTTTGCACCTCACATACCGTCTGTGCACTGTCGGCCTGCGAAACGGTCGGTGAGAACTCAATCTTAATGTATGCCATTGGCGTTTGTGTTTTGACTACGATAGTGTTCACAGATAAATTAGGGTATGATATATCATTATACTGGAACACTTCTCCGCCACTGTCAGAGGAAGCCTTTAGAGTGGTATTCTTTACCCGAATCATAGTGCTAGCTCGGTGATAGATTTGAATGGTGTGAGTCTTCTGGGGCGTTGCAAAGTTCAGATACCTGTATACAGAATTGGTTCCACTTCTCCATTGTGTGTGTGTGCAGTCATTGTCATAGAGATTGGTCTTTGTTTTGCTATTAACTGCGGCCTCTGGTCCACATCCGTCTCCTGTATAACAAACATCAAATGTGTCGGTCTGGTTTGTGATCTGTTTCAGAGCCACTTTCCGACCCTCGCCAATGTTGATGGAGCAGATATTCGCCCCTTCAATCCGTAACTTGTTGATCAGACCAGCCCCAGAGCAGAAGACATCAATCTCGTGCGGACTAACTACAAACCTTGATACATTGTTACATGAGGCAGAACCATTCCGTTTTACCGTGAAACCGACCGGATTGTTAAGTCATTCACATAAATCCTAAACCAGGAGCGCGGCAAAGATTTATTGAGAGTTGCCTCAACTGATGTAGAATCTGTGTCCGAATTACATGTGGTATCGTTGTTATCAAACAGGAAAGTAGGTTCAGATTTTTGGGCATATTTGTAAATAAAATCCAAGTACTGACACTGGGGTCCGAAATATTCGTGCTGACAACTGTCATTGTTTGGGCATGTCCCTGTAGTTTTGTCACAAACTATAGTCCGTTTCATAACTCGTGCCCAACTTTTAAAATCGATAGCTTTTTAACCGCTTTTTGTAAGTTGTTCAAAATTTGCATGTAAAGTTATAATGATTAGAACCCAACAGGGAATTAATTTCATTAAAAAAAAACATTTGGTTATTATTGTTGCTTATTTGATTTATATAAATTTATAACGACCCATTGATGTAGTCAAAACTTAATGTTTACAGTATTTTAAGTTAAAAATAGTGAGTAAAAATCCATACACGGTAAAATTGATGTGTTTGCACGCCTTCACCGAGGTTTTTGGACACAATTAGACACTTGTAAAAACACTAGAAATTGTTTGTTCCATTTCCGTTCATTCATAGGTATAGACGTGGAACGATCACATTTATCATGAGTCTTAAAATGAAATTCTGCAGTTTACAAAACATCGCAATAAAAATGTATGACTATTTTTGCAAAGAGGCTAAACGAGGAAGATTATTTCATTCTTTAGAAAACCCTGAGAATAGGACAAGACACATTTTGGATTTATCTAAACGGTCATTTAATCGCTGGATTCAAGCACGTGACCGTCAATGTTCAAAATATACACAATCACAAGGAAGAGCAAAAATGTTGGACAATTTCGACAGTGAACTTATTAGAAGTGAAATTCGCAAAATGTTGGGTATGAATGAAACTGTTACAATAAGAAAATTAAAAGTATCGCTGAAAAAGAACAACAGTATTGAAATATCAAAGTCTACATTATGGAGGAATGTGAGAGCTGCAGGCTTTACTTTCAGAAAGTATTCCAATGGACGGAACATCATCTGTGAGAAGCCACATATAGTAGTCATGAGAAGCAAGTACTTACGTGAAGTAAAAGAGGTGCGCAAGCAAGGTTATGATATTGTGTACTTGGATGAAACATGGATCAATGCTCACCACACTAACCAAAGGGAATGGCAGTCATCAGATGGAAAGATTAAGAGATTAATACCTAGCAGCAAAGGACAGCGCTTGATAATTGCTCATGCAGGTAGTCGACAACATGGACTAATACAGAATGCAGAGCTCATTTTTCTTTCAAAATCCATAGACAATCGGGATTATCACTCTGAGATGAATGGTCACATATTTAGACATTGGATTGAAAGTTCTGTTCTCCCATCACTAGATCGACCATCTTGCCTAATAATGGACAATGCAGCGTACCACAACATTGTTGCACTTGAAGATAAAGTCCCGACGTCATCCAGTACAAAAGATGCTATTAAGATATGGCTCACAAAGGAGCACATACAATTTAATAACATGTACTTAAAACCTGAATTACTATCTCTAGTAAAGCAAAAACAAAGGACAAAGATGTTTCAAATAGATAAGATTATCCAAGAGCATGGTCATATAAGTTTGAGGCTGCCACCTTACCATGCTCATTTAAATCCAATAGAACTAATCTGGGCAAAATTAAAAGGACAAGTGGCAGATGAAAATACACCATTCAAAATATGCGATGTAAAGACTCTTGCTAATCTCGCTTTATTAAATATAGACAAAGATTATTGGGCTAAATGTGAAGACCACGTCTTAAAACAGGAAGAGGAATATTGGAAAAATGATGGTTTGTGGAATGTTCAACCCCAAACAGTTATTAATCTTTTAGACTCGTCTGATTCAGAATGAAAGTATATAGCCCCCACAATGTTGGCCCCTATATTACCTTAAATTAGTTCAACAAACGGTCCTTTTCAGGACCACACAACTATGAATATTGGACATACAGGTATACCTTGATATTATCGTCCGTCCTCGAACTGAAGAGACAATAATTCTCCTGGTGTTTTGTCTTATCCAGTTATTTCCCCATTACAGCCACGCCTTTACCTAGTGAAAATTAATCATAGACCAACAACTACGGTAATTTCTATTATTTAGGGGTTCACAATTTACAATTTTGACAAACATCAAAGAAATTCGCTGCTTTAAGAAAACTGCAGCTGCTAGATATTTGTTAAAAATACATTTAAAGGGTCTTTTGCATTCTAATAACATTTGGAAAATTTCAACAGTTTTTAACAAACGGTTACTGAGTAATAGCGTTTTGAAGTTGGGCACGAGTTATGAAACGGACTATAAGTCATTATAGCAGTGACATTGTAACGTACAGTTTGACCCAAACCAACTGTCTGCACAAGTAAGGGCATTAGCTTCCAAGGTCGCTAACGAAGAATAAAGACTTGATCTACAGCGATGGTTAACGAACTGTGTAAACATTTATTATCAAACCCGTGATTACATTTCAAAAAAAGCTGCCAACTCACTGTGGTAACAGATAGCATGAAATTCTCTAATAGAATGAGATAAACCGTTGGAGACAAGGAAAGTCAACATTGTTTACATGGCTTGGACGCAGGAAGCCGAAAAAATATTAGACTGAGTAATCAGAGAACAACTATGGGAGATACTAACAACATACGGAGTAAGCCAAAATCAAACGAACCTAATTAAAAGTCTCCGTATCAATAGCAGCTGCACAGTCAGAACAGCAGCAGGCTTCACAGACCACTTCGAAGCTATGTCAGGAGTAAGACAAGGGTGCGTACTATCCCCTCGATCAACGAGCTTCTATTTGCAGACGATCAGGCACTACACCATGCAAAAACAGGCCTTCAAAAAAACGTAAACAGGCTCAACAGCTCAGGCACAAAATACAACATGAAAATTAACATTAACAAAACAATGCCATGAATATCGCTGAAAAGAAACAGAACATCAACATAACTATAGACTGCAGACAACGAATACAAGTAGATAAATTTAAATACCTAGGAAGTGTAGTGACAAACGACAACAGCTGAATTAGACTGAAGATGCAACAAAACGTGTCAAATCATTGGAAAGCTATCATCACTATTCTCTAAGAAGGAAATAAATCTAAAGACAAAACGGGCACTCTACAATACAATCTTTAACCTAACGTTGTGCTACCAATGCCAGTCCTGAGCCCTAGATGAAAGAATAATAAGACAAATATCCTCTTCAGAGATGAAATGTGTTAGATGTATAACATGAAACAGCCTGAGAGATAAGATCAGAAATGAAGGATTGAGAAAAACGCTAGGGATATCCCCGGAATAGAATATATTAAGAAACAACAGATAAAATGGTTTGACTATGTGACAAGACAGTACGATCAAATACATCACAGCAAGCCGTCAAAAAAAAAGTTGCGAGAACACCATACCACGAATAAGATTGATTGACAGAATATTAGAAACATTTGGTTATTTAGTTATGGAAGGCTCCGGTATCACTGCAAACGAATTAAAATCCATAATTGCTCAACCGCCCGTGCCAGCGTAATTATCCGAATTAATTATCCGAATCTCATCTCCCAAACAAAGAAAGGTAACTGTAGTCCCCATCATAGCAGTCGCAGCACACACCAAAATAAATAAGGCGAAACCGCGCAGAAAGTGAACACAGCCAACTGTTACCTGTCATACAATATCATCATTCATCGAAAGCAATTTGAATATCGAAACATGATCAAAACGGATGAGACACACAGCTCACGGTGTGCACAGAGCACTTAACTCAGTACAGTAGCTCTTGCAACAAACCGGACTTGGAATATGAGGAAACTGCAACAAGAAACACTTTTCATGCATAGCCTTCAATTGTTCTCGTCGCCTATCGATCATATACCGTGGGGTTCACGTCCTCTTGAAAATGATGATCGTCATATTTTTTTTAAATTTAGAGCGCTTGATTATGTTAGGCCATCGTTGTTGACTCCAATTCCGAACATATAGACACACAGTTAGTCGTCAGATTATCCCCGTCGCACATCAAACAACCGATCGTAAGATTAGTATACGGCCGATCTAGAGTCTAGGGATATAGGATGAACCATTATGATGACGTAGCACACAAAAAAGGTCGTACACACAATTTCGCTTCCTTTCGATTTCTGATTACTCTAGTAAAAGCAGCCTAAGACGAACAAAACACTGTGCAAATTCCGCAAAGAGATAAAACTGCAGCTGACGAAGTAATTTACATCGATAAGTAACATGGAAATAACTTGCGTCAAGGAATTCCAACAACGGCCATGAACAGCAGCAATGTGACGTAAAACGCAGATCAAGTCTAGACGTTGGAAGGACGCATTCACAACATTTGATTTGTCGAAAAGGAACTGTTGGCGGCGTACAACATCGCTTTAGCGGCGCAGATGTAATAGGAAGATCATCACTTTTACTTTAACGCAGAAAAGTACAACGGAGAACCGAAATTAATCAGATTCCGAATGCTCTTACTGCAGCGATCAAGAGAACATGACCTAGATCCCACCATCTTTACAACGGAAGACAGAAACATTATGAAACATAACACACGCATAAGCATAACAGTAGCAGAGGCGAACATAAGAGTAAAAGATCTTATCTCATCCCGATGCTGAAAGGCAAATGAGAAAGGAGAGAAGAATAAGAAGAGCACTGATATAGAAAAATCACAATTGTAAACTATATAAGTTGAAACAATCTACACAAAATAAAAAGAAATCTTTACAGCCCGTCACTAGATCAGACAATCAATAGTGAGTTCAAATTATTAAACAACTCGAGGGTAACATAAATCAGATCATGATATTGTAAACTCTTATTTTATCTCAAACATTCTATATTTCGTTTTGCAGATGACTGTTCGAATAAATGATTTAGGTTGGTACCCTCCTGGAGCATTTGATTCGGATAAACCCGGTAAACTGTCCGATGCAGTCTTCATTCTTTCATTCATAATTCATTATCATTAACGTCAAGTATATTAATTATATCTCTCCACAGTAACTGTTTCTATAGTTCTGTAAAAATGTTGATCGTTAAATCACAAGTACCCAGCCGCTGTGGGACGTGTAGAGATACAATGCGTAAAGCGCTGTCTTCATAACAAACCGAAGACAAAATCTTCACTTTAAATCGTTAACATCTCAAAGTCGACGGTAGTAAAGAGACATATTTTATCATATGAAGCAATCACTAGTAACGCAAACATTTGAGTTTGATTAGTGCCGGTGAGTAAACATCGATTGAAGCCCACTGTCTTGTGTGTGATTAAGGTGGAATGGAGATTTGGGGGAGGGTCTAAGGCTAGGGGAGTAAACCCAGGAAGAAAATCTAGAGATGTTGTTTGGCAGATGCTGATAGGCAACAAACCCAAATTCTGAAATTCTTTTCATGTTATATTTTGTGTAGATTGTTTTCTTCAAATATTGTGTAACATGGTCGGAAGTTAGTGCAAAATGGATGAGACCCAGCTTCGTAATACATTGATCATGAAAATCGTGATGAAATAGAACAATGCGTTTTTTTTTAAATTTACTGTTGAAATATGGCCCACGTCTACTTGACCCGACAAATTAGAAGTGTAGAAAGCAGAGGATAACAAATGGAAAGAACCTCGTTGACATAAAACTGCAGGAGTTTGAGCGAGACCTTGTTGACATGAAAGTACAGGAGTTTGAACGAGACCTTGTTGACATGAAACTGCAGGAGTTTGGACTAGACCTTGTTGACATGAAACTACAGGAGTTTGAACCAGACCTTGTTGACATGAAACTGCAGGAATTTGAACCAGACCTTGTTGACATGAAACTGCAGGAGTTTGGACTAGACCTTGTTGATATGAAACTGCAGGAATTTGAACCAGACCTTATTATAATGAAACTGCAGGAGTTTGGACTAGACCTTGTTGATATGAAACTGCAGGAATTTGAACCAGACCTTGTTGACATGAAACTGCAGGAATTTGAACCAGACCTTGTTGACATGAAACTGCAGGAGTTTGGGCTAGACCTTGTTGACATGAAACAGCAGGATTTGGACTAGACCTTGTTGACATGAAACTACAGGAGTTTGGACTAGACCTTGTTGACATGAAACTACAGGAGTTTGAAACAGACCTTGTTGATATGAAACTACAGGAGTTTGGACTAGACCTTGTTGACATGAAACTACAGGAGTTTGGACTAGACCTTGTTGATATGAAACTACAGGAGTTTGGACTAGACCTTGTTGACATGAAACTACAGGAGTTTGGACTAGACCTTGTTGACATGAAACTGCAGGAGTTTGGGCTAGACCTTGTTGACATGAAACAGCAGGAGTTTGGACTAGACCTTGTTGACATGAAACTACAGGAGTTTGGACTAGACCTTGTTGATATGAAACTGCAGGAGTTTGGACTAGACCTTGTTGACATGAAACTACAGGAGTTTGGACTAGACCTTGTTGACATGAAACTGCAGGAGTTTGTACTAGACCTTGTTGATATGAAACTGCAGGAATTTGAACCAGACCTTGTTATAATGAAACTGCAGGAGTTTGGACTAGACCTTGTTGATATGAAACTGCAGGAATTTGAACCAGACCTTGTTGACATGAAACTGCAGGAATTTGAACCAGACCTTGTTGACATGAAACTGCAGGAGTTTGGACTAGACCTTGTTGATATGAAACTGCAGGAATTTGAACCAGACCTTGTTGACATGAAACTACAGGAGTTTGGGCTAGACCTTGTTGACATGAAACTGCAGGAGTTTGGGCTAGACCTTGTTGACATGAAACTACAGGAGTTTGGACTAGACCTTGTTGACATGAAACTGCAGGAGTTTGGGCTAGACCTTGTTGACATGAAACTGCAGGAATTTGAATCAGTAGCCTTCAAGAAAGCAGTTTTACCGATGGGGCTTCATTAAAGAGAAGACACGTCGTCTTCTGATAAAGACTGACCAACAAAGAATCTCTCCTTCATGAAGGAAGACCTTGCAGTGCGCAACTGGTCAATCATGCCAAACTGCTTAAACATGTCAAAAGTCTAAATCTTTTACATGTTCGCTTTTTTCCACAAATGTGCCTCAGTCTTCTTTCATTCCTCATCTTTCTTTCAGCATCGAGGGAAGATATAATTTTCGGTTATTTGTTCTTCTTTTCGCCTGTGATGCTGTTTCCTAGTGTTTCTAACATTCTGTAAAGCCATGTATTTTCTCGTCGTCCCTTGAGTCTAGTGTTTTCGCAAAGTTTATTATTAAAGGCTCGCTGTCCTGTGTTTTTGTCTTTCTTTCCTATACCATGGCCAATCCATTGCATCTGTTCTTTCTTAATGCATTCTAGGGCTGGTAATATTTCTACCTTTTTGTCATTTTGTTTATATTTCTGATATTATCTTCCAGCCCGTTTCCTGTCCTACATCTAACACATTTCGTCTCCGATGGGGTTATTTTTCTCACTGTTATCGAATCTATAGTCCAGGTCTGACAATGGTAGCACAGCGTTGGGATGAAGATTGTGTGTAACATGTCAGCTAGTGTTGGTTTATTGTTGGACAGCAATGATGATAGTTGTATATTTATTTATTATAACAGTTATATATATATACACACACACACACATGCAACAAGTCATTATAATTAAACGTTAGAGTCTTACAGTGCATTATCAAACCAGTGTTGCTTTACGTTTGCGAATAATGGACAGTAAATAAAATATAAAACCCAGGATAGAATCATATGAAATGTAGTAAGTAAAGTAAAGTACCCCCCGTCACGCCAAGTGGCGGCGTATAGGGAAATATGGTGTTAGTGACCCTATATTTTACAGACCTTCAGCACATGATTTTTGGGGTAATATATGAAATGTATTTCCATAATAATGCTAAAGATACAGTGGACAGCAAAATAATACAATCAGAATTTATTGAGAAAAAGGTAAATGAAGAGAGAAAGACTATAAAACAAATTAGGAAAAAGCAGAAGTACATTGTATTTTAAATAGTATTTGTGGAGGAGTAATGGATTGGAATATTTAGTAACAGAAGTAAGAATAAAAGGCCGGAAATATATAGACATACACAGAAATATATAGACATACACAGTGAGATACGGCTGGAGGTTTTGATGGCGTGACACCGGAACAGATTAACGATGTTGCATCGTTCACAGGACCGAGGATAATGGAGCGACAACGTTTCTCAGCATGGATCATGAATACTTTACTTGTTACCTTCAAAACTCATAATTTACAGGGTATGACCGTTGTATGTGTCGTTGGATTCCCACATTTCTTGAAGTTCTTATGAATTCTACCGGAAAACAGTACCAATGGTTTGTTTTTCATCTTTATTATGAAACAACATATGTTAATGCTTTGTTTCTTGCCATTTGTAACACAACAGTGAATCGTCATCTGCCATTACTTGTAACATCGGAATTCCCTTCTTAATACAATTGCATATCAGACGCTCACCCTCCCTAACTCCCCTAACAAATTGTATGTCCGCAGCTTAAGTTGGGAAAGAAAAAAAATCATCTTCTGCTTCTTCAGTTTCTTGTGTATCCATTCAGCTGTCGAGGGAAATACAAAGTTCTCGTCATCGTCCTTTTGGCGACTTCAATCATTGCCAATTGATGTTTCTTAGGAACTATTTCATGCTGTTTGTCTTTCGTACTTTGGATCTTTTCACTTCTCTCCAATCGTTATATGCTTGCTTTGTCTGGTAAGGAATAACACAGATTTAATTTAAAATTGGTTTGAAATTGTGTTTGTTGTTTCTGCAAGTAATTCCTGATTGATTATATGCCTACTCTTTCTATTATAATTTTATTTCCGATTTTGTGTTTTATGATCACTTCAAGAGTTGTTTTTCTCAGACATCTGATATGTGTGATAGCAAGCCTTCTGTTACACTTACTAGTAAGTGACCATGCTTGACATTTATAGCACAATGTGGACATGAATATACTCTGTATAAGATGTTTCTTGGTGATAACAGGTATTCCTTTTTGTTGAAGTTTAGGGAATCGCTGTCTCAAGAATTGGTTTACCTTCTTTGTTGCATCGGATGTCCATTTATTTATCAATTTTGCCATTCTCAAGGAATGTCTTCTTCTTCTACCTTTTAGCTCCCAGTGGAGCATAGGTCTTCAACAAACACTTTCCAAGTCGTTCTGTTTTTTGCCATTCTTTTAAGATCATTCCATGTCTTCCCCATCATCTTCATCTCTGCTTTGATCTGTCTTCTCCAAGAATTCCTTGGTCTTCCTCTTTGTCTTTTCCCCTGGGGATTCCAAAAAAGGGCCTGTTGTGTAATACTCTCAATTGGCTTCCGTAGTGTATGTCCTATCCATCGCCATCATCTTCGCTGTATCTCTTTATCCACTGGTATTTGACAGGTACATTTCCATAATTCCACGTTAGTGACTTTGTCCTGCCATTTCCATCCCTTTATTCAAGGAATGTTGTTCCCGTATATTTAAAACTTGCTACCTGTTTTTAACTTAGTGTTCTTTATCCATGTTTACCGTCTATTTTTGTGTTCCTGCCGATGTGAATTCAGTTTTTTATCACCATTAATTTTCATGTTGTTCGTTTTGAATTCTTTATTCAAGGTCAACAGATGTTGAAGCAATGTTTCTTTTAAAGCTACTAGAGCATTGTCTGCAATACAAAATTGTTTATTTATATATCCACAAAACACAAAGTAAAGATACAATACAAACCTTAACACACAGATTTTTCTCTAGTAAAGTGTTTTAGAAAATATTTAGAATACCAAAGTAACTTAAATTATTTTATGTGAATATACGGGTTATTGAGTATGAAATAATCAAATCTTGATGGCGTATTTTTTACAACAGATGCAATGCAATTTCTGTGGCTGAAAGAGAAACGAAGGAAAGAAATGATATCATTACAGCTTTACGTAAATGATGGACAATACAAAATGAAACGACGTTGCAGCTCAGTAACCCTTCAGATTGAACAATAGACAAAACGAAGACAAATATAAGCAAATAGAATTAACTCTATGTAGCTAAATAATATTGAAATATTTGATCCAGAAGCATTGCCGTTGGTATTATTGTTGAGGGTACCTAACCGGTCCTTACTCTGGTGGCTAATAACACCCCCGCATGGTCTTAGAACCCTTCCAGTCATAGCAATCACGTCACAGAAGTTTCTTTTCATTAATTTTATATATATTTTTTAATTTTTTTTTCATTTTTAGATATGTCTATGTATGTAGCTGGGTAGTGTTAATTATATTTGCTTACGTATTTGTGTATTTGTTGTCCATTGTTCCTGCTGAAGGCTTGCTGGGCCGCAATGTCATTTGACTTTGCATTGTCCATCACCTTCGTATAGCTTTAACCATACCATTTGTTTCTATTTTATTTTACATATTTTCCTTTCACTTTTATCATCGTCTTTATATCATTTCGCATTGTAATTTCTCCTTTCATGGAGTGTTTTATTTAACTCTTAACTGTCTTCATACAGAAAATATTCACAAATATTTCTCAGACGGCATCAAATATCATATATATATATATATATATATATATATATATATATATATATATATATATATATATATATATAGGGCAGAAGAAAAGGTTAAATAGCTTACATGTAACTAATATAGCTTTCGCAAGATTATGAACATCAAATGGCAGGACAAAGTAACTAACTCTAATGTCTTACAACGAGCCAAATTCCCATTGTCCATGCCAACACTTAGGATTCCTAGACTAAGGTTGCTGGACTATGTAAGAAGAATAGCAAGCGATCGTATTCCCAAACAAATATTGTATGGCGAACTTAATGACGGAAATAGACCAAAGGGCAGACCAGTGCTGAGATATAAGAATGTTTGCAGAGCTTTCTTGGGGGAATTCTCTATCAGTGATATAAACTGGGAAAATGTGGCTACAGGTCGTAGCACATGGAGAGTAAACATACAAACATGGCACAGCAACTTTCGAGACAGTGGATGGATCTGTCTGTCCAGGATTGGCAAATTCAGCCACGAGAGAAGATGTTCAGTAAAGCAGCACCCAGTATGGGACACTAATGCTTTACCAAACTACTAACTTATCATGATTGCTTGTTACCAACCGTCAGTCAAAATGCCAAAGGCCATGTAATGATCTTTATATATATATATATATATATATATATATATATATATATATATATATATATGTATATATAATAACATTTCTGCTTCAAATCCCTCAAGTGAGAGACGTTTAATAACGTTATGTTTCTTTTATGCAGGAACACTTTAGACAAATAATGAAACAAAGCTGCACGATGTAGACTGCTGATTTACTACACCTTCTTCTAAAACTGAGACACATAATGGACATCATAAATATGAATAATGGCAAATAGTGTACATTCGGAATAACATCACTTTTAACGTGTTTTTTTTAATGTTTTGACAATTTTGTTCTTCACGAGATCAATGAAGTCTATTGCATTGTCTTTTTCTTTCTATAGGTCAAAAATTGTTTTAAATTAAACCGGAACACCACGAGAACACCAGACTCAAGGGCCAAACATGGAAGAGATGGATTGATGGAATTTAAGAAACACAACGGAACATGACAGCCGCAGACGGAACAGAAGAGCAAAAGATCGTAAATTATATTTCCCAGTTGAGAAAGGAAAGAAGAATGAGATGAAGAAGAAATTAAAGACGTAAACCTGTTTTGTTAATTCATCAGAAGAATAAGCAGAACCAATAATGAAGAAAACAATGAAAGGTTTTTTTAATGGAATTTTCATAATCTGAAGAAAAATAAAGAAAAACAATACAAATGTAATCCAAAAGTAACGATTAATTGTTAGTTCACGTGTTGTGTTCTCCATTTTGTTAAATTAATAAGACGACATTGGTACGTGATATATGTCATTCAGTGGCATATATTTGAATATCTAGGAAGTCTAGTGACAGACGACAATTTACAAACAACAGAAATAGACTCAAGATGCAACAAAGCTTGTCATATCATCGGAGAGTTATCACCCCTATTGTCCAACAGGGAAATAACTCTAGAAGAAAAACGGGCACTCTTAAATACCGTTTTCATCTCAACGCTATGCTACTATTGCCAGACTTGGCAGATGCAAGTACAGTTAGAACAATAAGCACTATCGAGATCAAAATGTATCAGAAGAGTAACAAGAATCAATCTGAGATATAAAATCAGAAACGAACAATTAAGAAAAAAGCTAGGAATAACAGGCGCCATAGAATACATAAATAAATATCAAATAAAATGGTTAGGCCACGTGACAATACAGAAAGATCAAAACACAACACAGCGAGCCTTCACAAAACGTTGCGAAAGCAACAAAGTCAAGTTCCAACTATCAAAAGGATGGATTGGTGGAATATTAGAAGCAATAATAAATAAGCAGCAGAGGCAAACATAGGAGCAAAAGACTAAACATTGAATCTCTCCTCGACGCCGAAAAGCATATGGGGAAAGAAAGAAGAAGTGACAGAGATAATTAATTTTTTCATTAGATAAACAATTCGTGAAAACTAGATGCTTGTTTCGTAATTTAACGTATTACATAGCATACTGTCAGCAATATATGTGCATCTGTACTTATTGTAGTAGGGAGATAATTTAAACTGCTGTTTCCCACACTAGTATTTGGCATTTACAGACAGTTTAACATCATACATACATAAAACATGCTATATTGTCTTCTTGAGGTAAATAATGTTATGGAAACATTAGAATAGATACTAGAATACTTAACTGCTGAGTATAACTTTAACTGTCGATATATGAGAGCGCTATTGTTAATGTAGACATAACATTAACGGCGCTCTGTCTATGGAAAGTATCTTTCTTACCTGAAGGCTTGCGTCTGCAACAAAATGGAGAGAGATAATTGTGGTGATTCATTCATCTCGTGTCTAACACACAGCGCTATATCATTGCAACGAGATGAAAGGCAAAATAATATCGATAACAAAATGATTTAGACTGAAATTCACGAATTGAATAAAAAAACGAAGATGAAATAAGTGCGAATTTTTAGCTGAAATTAAATAGAGAAAGCAGACATAAATCATCAGGAATCAGTTTGGCATCAAAGAGAGCCGATCTGTAAGTCATTAGATTTCAACAGTTATAGTTAGTCACAGAACTGGAGTCAGTCTTGTGGACAATTAGAGTTAATTAGAAGTTAAAATCAGACAGCAGAAATGCAGGGATAAAAAACAGGTAGGATAAATGAATAACAAAGACAGACTTATATTTTGCAGTGGGATATCTATGAGAATCAGACTGGCATCATATAACAGTAAAAAATTGAGAAGAGCCCCGAAACAGTCAAAACATGTCTCCGGGGAACATAGCGAACATCTCTGTAGACCTCTTCAGAGAGTGCCATCACCAAAATAGTTTTCTGGTGACGTCATTTGGCATTTTTGTCCACGCAGCCGACTTGGCTCACAATAGAGTTAGACTTGGCTCACACTAGAGTTAGACTTGGCTCACACTAGAGTTAGACCTTGCCAATCCCAACAGACAAGGTCAAAATGGCTTCATGTCGTCTTGTTTTTGTGCTGACCAGCTTAGGCGCATAAACCATTTCGGTTGCTTTATTTGTGCTGATTGAGGTTGCATGGTAGTTGACATTGTCAACAGAATTTGCCGTGCCAATGTGCTTTAATTTGGCGGGAGCTGTGACATGAGTCCCGCAAATATGGAGAGCTGTGACAAGTCCAGCATATATGGGGAGCTGTGACAAGTCCAGCATATATGGGGTGCTGTGACATGAGTCCAGCATATATTGGGAGCAACCGACTGCAGTGATACTGATTCCATGCATATAACAGAACAGTCAAATCATGTCAACCAGATACATAGATAAAAGGGTCTAAGTAGAATCTCGTTTAAGCCAGTGGATTCGACAGACAAAATAAATTTCAGTTCTAAATATATGTATGACGAT
Source organism: Megaustenia siamemsis (assembly GCA_032433765.1). NCBI lineage: Eukaryota > Metazoa > Mollusca > Gastropoda > Stylommatophora > Ariophantidae > Megaustenia > Megaustenia siamemsis. The sequence goes on from JAVIAB010000088.1 coordinate 21,366,345, forward strand.
TTGTCCGTCACGATGATTTCAAAGCTGATGTACGGTATTAATATTAACGGTAGTCTAACAACGACGGCAATACAAGATTATAGAGAGATGAAAAATGCGCACAGTATAGTTTATGACTAACTGAGATAGCACGGGCGTAATACCGACCACATTACCCCAAAAATCATGTGCTGAAGGTCTGTAAAATATAGGGTCACTAACACCATATTTCCCTATACGCCACTTGGCGTGACGGGGGGTACTTTACTTTTTTTTTACTTTACTAACTGAGATGTATTCTGATGCAGATTGATAATGATGTATGTGAAGCTTCACGTTGGCTGACACTGAATTACATATATTAACTGTATAGTCAAGAACGTTATTATAGCTGGAGACTTCACATCAGTGTTGTACCAGTCTTGCTCTCATGAGTGAAATCTCTCTCTTTCTTTCTCTCTCTCTCTCTCTTTCTTTCTCTCTCTCTCTCTCTCTAACCTCTTAATCTCAGCTCCAGAAAGAATATATGATCCCAGTTTCATTTAACCAAAATACTAGGGAACATGCAAATAATTGCAATGCTGCGGTAAAGCTGGTAGTGAGGAGCCAGTGAAAGGGGGGGGGGGTTGTGCTAAACCAAAATACTGTCAAACGTGTTAACAGATATTAAAGTGTTGTCCATGAATCGACGATCTGAACAAAGACAACTACCGTCAAGTCATATTTTAATTCTTGTAAGATATAGAGAGAAACGCTACGTACACAAACGAAGAGGTGATATGCAGGAAACATGATTCAACACAGTTAGTCTCACTATCTACACCGCAAGATTTCACAAATGGCAAATGTTACACCATCAATATTTGCTTTTTCTACCTGAAAACCAGCGTGTAGAAGTTTTCTATTTTGTTACAGTCTTAAATTATTTCAAGCTTCTATCCTTGTCGAACTGCAACAGTTTTTTTTCCAAATCATTGCCGTCTGTTTAGATTTACACGTATTGCGATTGTAGCGTTGCTGAACTATGTTGGCACCGAATTTGAATGTCATCGTCGACGACCATAGGGCTGGATGCCAAACTCTATCGAATTATTATTTGCAGTCTATGAACTTAGGGCATATGTGTGTTTTTGGTACAAGATAATTACAAATTGTAATCTGATATGTTGTATTTCGAACGGCATGAAAGCCATCCTGTTCCTTTGCAGTGCTGGTGGTTTTAAAAGGTAGAGTATTATTGTTAACACTACACTGTTTGTATAGTTGATAAAACAAGTAGTTCTGTAAATAAGACAATGCCGCAGAGCTATTTCGTTTAGTAATGATGAAATACTGGGTCCATAATAACGGTCACTCCCAAGTCTGCCAAACCCTGTTGCAGTAATCAGTGAGTATTCTATCAGGGTATATCCCCCCCCCCATTTTTGCATGAACCAGTTCAGATGTAATGTTAACACCACCCGCATATTTTCCTGTTTCAAGTTTTTTTCACGGCTACATCGTGATGCATATAATAGTCATCTTTTCCCACAAACGAAATCTCATCACCCATTTTTTATATATTGCGTCACTTAACTGCAAACAGATTGGTGTCACCGCATGCTGGATATTCCCATAACTGTTACTCTGGCCATCAACGTCGTTTTCTCGACAGTTCGAATCTTGTTGCGTGTAATGTAAATAGTTACGTAGCTTGTGGCAAACAACATAAAGTATCATCCAAATGTAAACACAGTAAAGTACACACCGGCCTGGAAAGTGTTTGTTGAAGACCTATGTTCAACAGTGTGTGGAAAGGAAAAAGAAGAAGAAGAAGAAAGTATACAACCATCATACAATCATCATTTTTTGGGCATGTAACGAGAAGAGAACAACTGGACTATATTGTAACAACTGGAAAAATTGAGGGACGAAGAGATAGAGGGAAGCAAAGAGAAAAGATAACAGACAGCTTAAGAGAATGGCTTGGCAGAAGGTCAACAAACAGAAATGATAAATAACTGTCGAGTTGGAAAGTTGTGGAGAGACATGATCACCAACGCCAGCAGGCCGGGTACTTGATGATGATGATACAACCATAAATTGAAAAACCCTTTCAGTTTTTTAGTTCAGTTGTTGTGAATATTAAAGGATTAATCAGCAGTGAATTGACCAGATGAACCAGCATTCCTTTATATTCACGAATAATTAGATAAGCTGCTAAAATGTGAAGAATAAAAAACAATAGTGGGATACATCATAGTTAATATAATTGAGATCTGAAAGTGCATGATTGGAGAGTTACCTAAAAACCTCACGAGATCATCTATGAAACGATTAGCTTCATGAACTGTGATTGAAGATCCGATGTCTGATGATATGAAGAGCAGTATCAAAAGATAAAATAATTGTTTAGATTGAATGTCCTGTGAGGTGATGATGAAGTACCTTCTTGTGTTTGATCATCATCATCAAAATGTGCCATACCGATTGAAGTCGGCTATCATGTCCTTCCACAATTTTCTAACCACAGTGCATTGTATCAAGGCTGTTGTTGACTGTTTTCAGTGCCATGACAGCAAGCTATCGTGTATCTTCTCTCTTTGTCGCCCGCGATCTTTTTTTTTTCCGTATTTTGTCAGCTGTAATCAAGCATTCCAACTTTCTATTTCTCATGATGTGTCAAAAAAAATATCGAATTTTTCTTTCTGATGTCTTTTATGGGTTCCAGGTTTGCTTTGTCCTCTTTAAGAATATTATCGCTGATCTGTTTAGCTGTACAGGGAATATTATCACTCTTCTGAGAAACCCCATCTATGTGGCCTCTAATCGTCGTTTTATATGTCTAATGTGTACCTGTTTTTGACAGCGCTCTTTGCTTCGCCTCATACATGGTGTTTTGTGTGTCGTTTATCCACATCTAGTTTTGTTTCATTTAATCGACAACTCATCCTTATTGTACGTCGAACAAGTCCTTCAGTGCTCAGATCTCCCACGAAGTATATCCCTCAATCTGTAGCGACTAACGTCACAGTTGTTGTGTTGGCTAGTGAGCTTTCCTTGAATTTCTAAATAGTGCTCCCATCTGGCATCTTCCATATTGACACAATATCCCTACAGTCATTTCATGGTTGCGTATTCAGTGTTGTGAGTCACTTTATCTTCCATCGTCCCTCCGGGCATTCAGAATGTCAGCGGGGTTCATTGGACTTTCACACTCAACATCAGCCGAACTGGCAAGTCTGTCATCACGCTGATTATCTCTTACATCTGCGGGCTCTGCTACAAAAATAAAGCAGACTTTTGCTGGACAAGATCTCCTCGCAGACTCTAACAGCTGCCACTGATCCCAACTATTTACGATAGTTCTGAGCACGCTCAATGAGGCACACAGGATACACATGTGTACATATCTGTGACACAAGTCACTCATGCTTTAGTGACAGCCATAATATTCAAGGTACATTTATTCCTCAACGAGAAAAAGGCTACTGTCTTCATCCATATATCCACCTCCATATGGTCCGCACGTGTCGTATAACAGACCTATCTGTGTTGTCTCTAATTGTAACTCAAACCTGGTGTTTCTACTTGCTTCTACCGGTACCTTTTCTTCTGTTATGTCGTCACCACTTTTTATCACATTCACTGTTTCGTTGGCTGAAAAGCCGGCGTACGGATTTCGAAACTCACGATAGACAGAAATGATTTTTTCTATCAGGGGGGAAATACAAGTCCAGAGTCTCACACGGTTTGGCGGCAGCTTTGATCAAACGGCCTTTATTCCTCTGGTTCTATCGTGAGCCCTAGGCTACACTTACTCCCCCCCCCCCCCCATTTTCCACCAATACACCAGAAATGGTACTATGTGTCGTAAAATTAGTTTTTTTTTTAAAAATTATTACATTAAATAAATCTCACCGAAATGAAATGTATCTGATAATGATGGGATTGGCTTGAAAGACAAAATTAAAAGTGAAGAACTAAGGAGACGGCTCCACATCACAGTAGAATATATAAAGAAACAGAACATCAAAGGGTACTGCCAGATGACAAGGCCGAAACACATAGACTGCAAACTGTATTTCTTTTCCAACTTGAAAAGGTAGCTGAAAAAGGAAAGTAGACGAATAATAATAAGAATAAAATAAATGTATAAAATTACTACTTTTCTTTCTTTCTTTCTATTATTAAATCTACTGTTACTGTTGTACACCACACTATTAACATTGTTTCTTAAGTTTTGAGTTAACAAGATGCGTTGATTTTCTGTTGGAAGACACAAAGACACAATAATGTTGTGTTCAGTCATGTGCGATCGCATTTGCAGTATGTTTTGTATTTTCTTTACGCATCAGAAATATATATATAGTTAGGTTGATATTCTAGCATCGCCATTAGTTGAGCACTTACTTTCATGTCAAATTGCATATTCCTGTTTACTTGGCTGGACATAATGTTGTGTGAGTTTACGGCAAATTACCGGCAAGCAGAGATATCATAATAGGTGTATTGTTGTTCTGCATTCCATACACTTGCAACATGTGTTGTTTACCAGTGTTTTTATCAGCGATGCAACAAGTATCACTTTTACCATTATAACCATCTACAACACCAGCAAGAGCCTTCCCAAGTTTCTAGTTTCCATATTTTCATCACATCAACATTCAACTGGACCCTAGATGCAAGAACAATAAGAAAGATAACCTCTACTGAGTTGAAATGTGTCAGACGAATGACAGGAAACAGTCTGAGAGACAAGATTAGAAATGAAGAAATTAGAAAAAAGGTAGGAATAGCCCCCGCCATATAATATATTAAGAAACAACAGATAAAATGGCCTGGCTAAGTGACAAGACAGAAAGTTCAAAATACAACACAACGAGCCTTCAACAAACGTTGTGAGAATATCAGACCCAATGGTCGACTACGAAAAAGATGAATGGATGGAATATTAGAAGCACTCGGAAACATAACAGCAGCCGAGGCGAACAGAAGAGTAAAAGACCGCAAATTATATCTCCCCTTAACGCTGAAAGACAAATGAGGAAGGAAAGAAGAATATCAATCAACATCTTAATTATCCCTTTAATTGTCTCTATCATAACTTGTAACATCAACTTAAAACATTCCGTCAATTTATTAATTACAGAATTAAAGTGTATTATCCATGTCCGTCATTAACAACGCCATCATCAATACACTTGATGCATTTTCTGAAAAGTACTAAGCATTAATTTCATCAATACGGCAATCACTTTTACAACTCACCAATTGTAAACATTACCATAATTAACGCTCATCATTATGACCATCACTTTTACAACTCACCAATTATAAACATTACCATCATTAACCTTCATCATTATGGCCATCACTTTTAAAACTCTCCAATTGTAAACATTACCATCATTAACCTTCATCATTATGACCATCACTTTTACAACTCACCAATTATAAACATTATCATCATTAACCTTCATCATTATGACCATCACTTTTACAACTCACCAATTATAAACATTACCATCATTAACCTTCATCATTATGGCCATCACTTTTAAAACTCTCCAATTGTAAACATTACCATAATCAACGTTCACCTTGATTAAGACCATCACTTTCACAACTCACCAATTTAAAACATTACCATAATTAACGTTGATCATCATTAAGACCATCACTTTTACAACTCACCAATTGTAAACATTACCATCATCAACCTTCATCATCTTTAAGACCGTCACTCGTGCAATAGTTGTAAGGCAATTTGGAATTAACCAGTATGGCCTTTCATTATTTCTTTAGAAATACAAAATAGAAAAAAATAAGTAACTTTAAATCGGGGGTAATAATTTACATTTTATGTTATGTTGTTTGTGATGTTATGTTTCTTTCCGTCATTTTATGATATTTTGTTTGCGATGTTATCTTTCTTTCTGTTTCTTAATGTTATTTTAAATCGTGCTTTTCGTAAGGGAAATAATGTGCAAAGGATGAGGGTGACAATTCAACAGTGATTGGTATATCCTCATCAGAACGCGAAAGCATTTGACAAAGTAAAGTATGTGGAAATAATCAATATGCTGGAGAAATTAAACATTGATGTCAAGGATCTGCGAATCATAAAAAAAAATGTACCGGCAACAAACAGCAGCTATACGAATTAACAACCAAACAGGACAATTCCAATATATAAAGCAAGGAGTCAGACAAGGCTGTGTTCTGTCACCGGATTTGTTTTCACTTTACAGCGAAAATATTATTAGATCAATAGTAGACAAAGAAGGAATCGAAGTCAACGGTCACAACATAAATAATTTGCGATATGCGGATGACACAGTCTTAATAGCAGAGACAGAGAATGAACTACAAGAAATGATAGACATAATAGTAAAAGAAAGCAACAAGAAAGGTCTCAGTCTGAATAGAAAGAAAACAGAAGTAATGATTATATCGAAGAAACAATCACTACCATCATGCAGCATAAAAATAAACGAGACAAATCTGAAATAAGTGCAACGTTTGAAATACTTGGGCACAATAATATCATCAGATGGGAGATGCACCACGGAAATAAAAAGCAGAATAGCTCAGGCTAAAATAGCATTTCAGAAAATGAAAAAATATCTTATGCAACAAATCTATGTCAATACAAATGAGAAAGAGAGTTCGTCGGTGCTATATAGAACCAATTCTGACTTATGGAAGCAAATCATGGACAGTAGACAACCAAATGAAAAGAGGATTAAAGGCCACAGAGATGGGATTTCTCAGAAGAATGTTGAAAGTTCCCTGGACAGCTACAAAGACCAATGAGGAAGTTCTCAAAGAGGCCAACACAAAAAAGGGAGCTGTTATAAAACATCAGAAAGAAGCAATCAACATTTTTCGGGCACATCATGAGAAGAGAAAAATTGGAATACTTGGTTATAACTGGCAAAATAAAAGGAAAGAGAGATCGCGGACGACAAAGAGAGAAAATACTGGATAGCTTGGTGTCATGGAATGGAAAACAGTCAACAACAGAACTGATACGATGCACTGTAGATAGAAGATTGTAGAGGGACATGATCGCCTACGCCAACCGGTATGGCACATGATGATGATGAGTTTTTCATATTAAAATATTGTAATATGTCTTCATTGCTCTTTTTCATTATCCATGGTATCTTATGGATTTTTGAGTAGATTTTTGTTTTGAATTTATCAAATTTCTTCCTTGCTATTTCCGAGATAATCCATGATTCACAACCAAATCTTGCAAATGTTACTGCCTTAATTGTGTTGTGCCACATGCTCTTTAATGCGTTTAACTTTTGTGTTGTTGTTTCTTTTGATTCTTTCTGGCAGTCTGCATTGTTAGTTACCACAGATCCCAGATATTTATGGTTTGTTACAACTTCAAGATCTTTTTGTTTTGTAGATGGAGATTATCTTAATAGATGTGTATGTTTGCTTGGTAAATAAGGAAATAAATAGGAGTAGAAGAAAAAGATAGCGATGATGATGAGTGCATTCTGACGTGTACATGTATTATTGTATAAATGTATAAATAGATGACTCTGATACTATTATTTTTTTTATGAATTCAGAATACTCTACAACAGTTACTTGTGTCAACTTGCCCTTTTCGATAATCTTTGCACCAAGTTAGACTATAACAGAAAATAATGTGAGTATAACAACAAAGGGAGACTATTTCTTGCGTGGGCCGAACATTCTAGTGATCCGAATTGTTTGCAGAAAACTACATCTGTACATTGTAGAATTGCCGCTTGAATAAATCCCAGCATGAAGGAAACAAACCGATAGGTAACAATGAAATCTAAGAAAACACAGTTCAACAACAAACAGAACTGCAACAGATGTTCGCTGAGCCAAAAAAGTTTAACATGAGAAAAGTATAAAACTGGAGGTTTTTCTCTATTTGTGGAAGGACAAACTAGCGCTGTCTGTGACATCAGGTACGTAGTCAGTTGTGGATTAACGTTAGTAAATGTATTAATATGTCTGTATGTTCATACGATTTGATTATGACACCTCCCTTAGCTGTATATTATTTCTTTTTGAGTTTAAATGAACGTCTTTTTACAGTAATTCTTGAAGAGAAAACACATCAATATATATAATGATGATGACACCAACCATTTTGTCCCTGATTCTTGTCTGCATGATCGCTACACCACTAAGCGGAGAAACATTGCATCTGGTAAGTTAGATTTATTTATTTATTTTTTAATTTAATACAGTTATTAAATAAATATAGTTGGCTAGGTACAGGTATAATGTGTAACAAGCTTTCATTATTAGCTATTCACGATTTTACAGCTGAAATAGAACCTTTGGTCAAGCTTAGTTCATTAAGTCAATACATGGCAGGTTCCACTCTTTTTACCATAGATGACATTGGCAACCATCGAACCACAAGAAATATGCGTTTGGAGTGGATACGTCTCTTTGGAAAAGTCACGTGATGCAATTTCAGCCAGCATGTTTCTTTCTGAGCACCGATTTGTGTCGGTTAATGTTTGTGTTGGTTAATGTTTGTGTCGGTTAATGTTTGTGTTGTTTAATGTTTGTGTCGGTTGATGTTTGTGTCGGTTAATGTTTGTGTTGGTTAATGTTTGTGTCGGTTAATATTTGTGTTTTTTAATGTTTGTGTTGGTTAATGTGTGTGTTGGTTAATGTTTGTGTCGGTTAATGTTTGAGTTTTTTAATGTTTGTGTTGGTTAATGTGTGTGTTGGTTAATGTTTGTGTTGGTTAATGTTTGTGTTGGTTAATGTTCGTGTTGGTTATTGTTTGTGTCGGTTAATGTTTGTATCGGTTAATGTTTGTATCGGTTAATGTCTGTGTTGGTTAATGTTTGTGACGGTTAATGTTTGTATTGTTTAATGTTTGTGTTGATTAATGTTTGTATCGGTTAATCTTTGTGTCGGTTAATGTTTGTATCGGTTAATGTTTGTGTTGGTTAATGTTTGTATCGGTTACTGTTTGTGTTGGTTAATGTTTGTATTGGTTAAAGTTTGTGTTGGTTAATGTTCGTGTTGGTTAATGTTTGTACGGTTAATGTCTGTGTTGGTTAATGTTTGTGTTGGTTAATGTTTGTATCGGTTAATGTTTGTGTTGGTTAATGTTTGTATCGGTTACTGTTTGTGTTGGTTAATGTTTGTGCTGATTAATGTCTGTGTTGGGTAATGTTTGTAATGTTTGTGTTGGTTAATGTCTGTGTTGGTTAATGTTTGTATCGGTTAATGTTTGTGTTGGTTAATGTTTGTGTTGGTTAATGTCTGTGTCTGTTAATGTTTGTGTTGGTTAATGTTTGTATCGGTTAATGTTTGTGTTGGTTAATGTTTGTGTTGGTTAATGTTTGTGTTGATTAATGTCTGTGTTGGTTAATGTTTGTAATGTTTGTATCGGTTAATGTTTGTGTTGGTTAATGTTTGTATCTGTTAATGTTTGTGTTGGTTAATGTTTGTGTCGGTTAATGTTTGTGTTGGTTAATTTTTGTGCCTGTTAATGTTTGTGTTGGTTAATGTTTGTGTCGGTTAATGTTTGTGTTGGTTAATTTTTGTGCCTGTTAATGTTTGTGTTGGTTAATGTTTGTGGCGGTTAATGTTTGTGTTGGTTAATGTTTGTGTCGGTTAATGTTTGTGTCGGTTAATGTTTGTGTTGGTTAATGTTTGTGTCGGTTAATGTTTGTGTTGGTTAATTTTTGTGCCTGTTAATGTTTGTGTTGGTTAATGTTTGTGTTGGTTAATGTTTGTGTTGATTAATGTTTGTGGCGGTTAATGTTTGTGTTGTTTAATTTTTGTGCCTGTTAATGTTTGTATCGGTTAATGTTTGTGTTGGTTAATGTTTGTGTTGGTTAATGTTTGTGTTGGTTAATGTTTGTGTTGGTTAATGTTTGTGTTGGTTAATGTTTGTGCCAGTAATGCGAAACTGGACACATCCCTCTCCCCGATATGATAACCATTTCTTCTTTCTTCACTTATTGTTGCACCCATTCGTGTGTCGAGGGAGATACACAGTTTTAGTTCTCGTTTTTTTTTTTTTTTGAAACCTCAATAATTACAAATTAATCGCATTGTAGCGGTTTTCAGATGATGTCTGTCTATATTACTCTGGGTCTGCCCCTTGCACTTCTCTCTTCTATACTTTGATATATATTTTTTTTTTAAAGTAAAGTACCCCCGTCACGCCAAATGGCGTATAGGGAATATGGTGTTAGTGACCATAAATTTTACAGACCTTCGGCACATGATTTTTGGGATAATGTTGTCGGTATATTCCCAGAAAAAAAATCAGGTACCAATTAAAGGCTGTGTGAACCGGAGCCGTTGGTTGGGATCGAACCCTACCTCTTGTCCTTTGTAGTCCAGTTCTTTGAATATATGCCTTATGTTTAAAGGATCGCACAACATTCTTTCAAAATGGACAATACATTGTGATTGATTCAATTCCTAATCTTTCTCTTATAACGACATTTGTATCTGATTCTTCCACTTTCATGTTTAGTCGTAAACGATCATAAATGGCATTATTAGCACAATATGGGAATTAATGCACTATAAGATGTTTCTTGGTGGTGATAGTTATTGCTTTGTGTAGACGTATAGGGGGCACCTCTCCCAAAATATGATATGCCTTGTTGCTTATTATGTCTATTTCCTTAACGATTTTACCATCTTCAGAGAATGTTGTTCCCAGATATTTAATGTTTGATATGTGTTTTATAACTTGGTGCGTTATAGCTATGATTAACATCTTCTATCATCTTTTTTATATGATCTCTGTTTTTCGTTCTTATTTTCAGATTATTCTTTTGCATTCTTTATTCAAGGGCAACATATGTTTAGTGACGTTATGTTTCTTTCAAAGCTGTTATTGCTGGTCGTCAGCCAAAGAAGAAGTTAATTTATATCTTCACATTGTGCTTTGACATCCTTACATATTTTGTCAATGTAGGTGATAAACAAGAGTGGTGACAATACGTGCATCTGCCCTACTCCAGCATTTATTGCAAGTGATTCTGAGGTTCCTTGATTTGTTCTAATTAGAATTCTGCAAATATTGCATTAGCTCGTGTAACATCTAAGGGGGTCATTTATTCCATACTGAGCCAATGTTTGCCATAACCATGTATATCTAAGCTATAGTGTTTTACTTTTTTTTTTATTCGTGGAGAGTGTGGTAGTCCGGTGGTACTCACTTGACCACAAAGTCAACTTTATTGTGGCACAGGTGAAAGAATTGTGCTGTAGGCGACTAACTTTTGATTGAAGTGAAACAGTATTTGGCCCCGGCTTTGTTATTTGTGTTAGAATGCAAATTCGTCAACAGCTCGAAATTAGAGTTTCACCAAAGTGGAGGCCTGATTTATTTTGTTGGTTCAACGATTCTTGTGGCACGCTCACTGATCATGAAGTCTACAATACTTCGAGTGGAGCATTATTGTCATGCAGCCCTCGACGGCTGTTACAGCGTCCCGGAGGTGTGTATCATAATCTGTGCACCTATTTTTAAAACGCAACACATTCATTAGAACAGTGTGAACGTCAGGATGAACACGTTGTTGGGCAGACTCTGAACTGAAAGGGACATTTCCCGTTTGCAGTGACGCCTCTAAAGATTAAAGCATTTTTATATTATATGCGTGTTTCCCTGTAGCTGTCTGTAGGTAAATATTGCATCTGTGCAATTCTACTTTTTTAAAAATCCACCTGCTTTTCTGCCATCTGAGGTTCTATAACAGGTCTTTATGTGGCATAAATTTTCCATATATATATATATATATAAATAAAATGGGAGCCGCGATAGCTCAGTGGTTAGTGAACTGGACTACAAAGGGCAAGGGTTGGGGTTCGATCCCAATCTACGGCTTTCGGGTTCACCCAGCCTTAAATGGGTACCGGATTTTTTTCTGGGAAAGTAAAGCGGCACGGGCGTATTACCGACCACATTAACCCGAAAATTATGTGCTGAAGGTCTGAAAAATGTATGGTCACTAATACCATATTTCCTCTACGTCACTCGGCGTGAAAAGGGGGGGGGGGGTCTTAACTTAACTTATATAATAACAAATAGTATGATTAAAACTTCACGTAAGAAGTAGATAACTCAAACCAAAACGACGTTTCGGTGCATTAGGCCTTCAACAGGAACAAATATACAACACACGCGAAAATATGTATTTTTTTTAAAATGAATAAATAAAACACAAATATAATAATTTCGGACTAGAAGGAAAAATGACAGGAAAATAGGAATAAAGTCTTCCCTGTATGCTCTGAGACGGCAGGAACGGAAGTGCGCACAGGATAAGGTTACGTGCATAAATGTGAAAATTTGCGCACACAGAATGATTTAACAGACTAGAAAAAAAAAACAGGGTACCCTTGATGAGGAAAGATAGCGGTGTCGTAGATTGGGGTAAGAGATATAGGGGATACACGAATGATGCAATGTGGATTAGTAGAGGAGAGATGTGAATAGCAAAGCATGTATATATAATAATGTACTCTAACACGAGCAACTAAGAATATTTAACAGGTAATGGACAGTTAAGGAGACATAGGGCATACCAAAGTACATTATTTTCATTTTATTAAAAATAGTTTTTGAAAATTAAAATATTCAATTTCCTTTTAATTTTTAGAATTAATTTGCAGAAATAAAAGAAAAAAAAAGTATAAATTTGTGATCAATAAATCAGCTTGAAAATCGGTTTTTAAACATTAATAATTTATTACCTTTTTTAATAAATAACTTATATTTTCTTTAAATTCTTGTTCTACTTTTCTTTCGACGCTTTTTATTTCTCATTTGTCGTTCGGCGTCGAGAGGAAATACATTTTGCTGTCGTTTAATCTTTTGTTGACCTCGCTTACTATTGTGTTTCCTATCCCCACCTATTGTGATGCATCCTATCACCAAGCTTGTTCAATCTATACACTGAGCAAATCTTTAAAAAACATCTCAGAGATACCAGGTCTAAACATTAATGGAAACATAATCAATAACCTGAGATATGCTGATGATACTGTTCTACTAGCAGAAAATCCTAAAGACCTACAACAATTGGTTAATGTGATAAACACAACAAGCAAAAAATATGGACTAGAAATGAATATCAAAAAGACTAAAACTATGATCATAAACAAAGAAAATTCTCAAGACCTACAATTAAATATCACAGGAGACAAATAATAATAAATGAAAATTATTATAGAGTGAAACTTCCGAGGAGATAATCAGTGAATCAATTCAGGGGAAGAGGTATGTTTACAGCACTCGGAAAAAATGACAAATAATCAACAACAGAAAAAAATATGGACCAAGGCAGGATCGAACCGGTACTCAGTGGCACAGCGCCTTGCCACGAAAAGCCGAACGCTAGGGAACACTGCCACTCAGCTAACTAAATATTCTCAGCTAACTCAGCCAATTAAATATCACAGTTGAGGGAACACATCTGGAGACAGCCCAGAGTTACAACTACCTAGGACATACTATAACCAAAAAATCGAAAATGCAAAACTGAAATAAACAAAAGAATAGGAATGGCAAAAAGTAATTTTAATGCCATGCAAAATATACTAACAACAAAACAAATATCAGCAGGGCTGAAACTAAGAATGGCAAAATGTTACATCTTCTCAATATCCCTGTATGGTGCAGAAACATGGACATTAGACAAGAAAACAGAACAGAAAATTGAAGCCTTTGAAATGTGGATTTATAGAAGATTAGGTAGAATTGGATGGAAACAAAAGATAACAAACGATAAAGTTTTAAAACAACTGAAAATAAAAAGAGAACTGCTGAACACAATTAAGACAAGACAAATTAAATTTTGGGGGCATGTTAAAAGACACAACAGCCTACGAATAGTAATATTGGAAGGAAAAATACAAGGCAAAAGAGGCAGAGGCAGACCAAGACTAACATGGACGAGTAACATCAAAAGATGGACAAGTCAATCTATGTCAGCCTGCACCATTAAAGCAAGAAACATAGTAGAATGGCGATCCATGGTAGCCAACCTTCGTTGCGGAGAGGGCACACGATGATGATAATGATGAATTACAATTAAGAGATGAAAACCGTAACCCTTAAAAAACGGCATCTTTTCCATCTTAGTGTGATATTTGACACGATATGTTCGCTGTAATTTGAGAACATTCTGGTCTGTAGCTTGAACAGGCTGCTCTTAGTACATCATCTTGGTGTTGGATGTCAGCTAGGATCGATTTTTATATTTGATGATGTGCATAGATAAAATCGAGACTTCACATTGTCAAGTAGATACATTGAACCGAAGCACATACATTTCTTCAGATCATCACTAATTATGATTATATTTACATTCTTGTCCACCAAAGTTCAGAAATGATTACACAAGTCTACTAGATTATTCTAGTCTACTAGAATACCTCTAGATTACTTTAGTCATCGGGCGAACGCAAGCAAACACATCTTGGGTTGTCTCTTTTTTTTTTACTTTACTTTGTCTCAGTTGCCTTTCAGCGCCACATGTTATTTGAGATTTGGATCTCAACTCTATAGTGTGTCTTCTGTATGACGCTCATATTATGTCTGCTACTTACACAATCCATCGTTCTCTTACTCTGCATCCCCCTTCACTTTGTCTTTGAGTGTTAAGGCTCACTGAAGGATTATATCTGATAGTAACCGTGTTAAGTGTCCAATAGTCTTATCTCTTTTTTTCTAATGTTATGTTATGTTCACATGAAATGACTATAGATAACACTTAGTTCAAACAACACCCTAGGCGACTATGGACATAGCAAAGCCCAGACAAAAAAGTGCACAATCAAATTGATATTATACTGGTACAGAGAAGATTCAGGAATTGGCTAACATCTGTTAAAACAAGGCCGGGAGCAGATTTCAATAGTGACCATGTACCTGTAGTTGGAAAGATAAGAAAAAAACTGCGAAAGACACAGAAATCCCTAAGAAATATAAAATTAGAACTAGATATGCTAAGAGTAGATAAACAGATGAGTGATAAGTACAGAACGACAAAATAGATTTAATGCTATTGAGAAAATACAGGACATCCAGGAGATGTGGGAAATGCTCAAACAATCGATTCAACAAAAATCAAAAGAAGTTATACCAGTGACTAAAAGAATCAACAAAAAGAAATTAATTACAGAAGAAATATTACAACTAATTGACGAAAGAAAAAACATAAGAAAGAAGAACGGACATACAAAATATTGCACAAATAGATCCAAAAGAAATGCAGAGAAGCAAAGGAAGGATGGTTAAAATAGAAATGTGAAGAAATGGAAAAACAACAAAAGAAAGACTCAAAATGTATGCACAATCAGTTTAATGAATTAACAGGAAGAAAAGAAGTCAAAGTTTACGGATGTGTGAAATCAAAGGAAGGAAATATAATAATGGGACAGGATAAGACAATGG
The DNA here is from genome assembly GCA_032433765.1 of Megaustenia siamemsis. Taxonomy (NCBI): domain Eukaryota; kingdom Metazoa; phylum Mollusca; class Gastropoda; order Stylommatophora; family Ariophantidae; genus Megaustenia; species Megaustenia siamemsis. The sequence goes on from JAVIAB010000088.1 coordinate 21,381,760, forward strand.
AAAGATGGACAGAATATATCAGTCAACTCTGTGATGATGAAAGACCAGAACTAAATAACTCAAATGAAGACACAGGACCACCAATAATGCAGAGTGAAGTGGAGGACGCAATTCAACACATGAAAAGAGGAAAAGCTCCAGGTCCCGACAATATAACAATCGAATAGATAAATGCATTAGGAGAGCTGGGAGTACAAGTCATAACAAAACTACTCAATGACATATATAAAACTGGACACATGCCTGAAGATCTACTAACATTTATCTTTGCAACCAATCCGAAGAAGTCAGGCGCCACTGATTGTGAAGACCATCGCACTATTAGTCTCATGAGCCATATGACTAAAATATTACTAAGAATCATCATGAGACGTGCAAGGAACAAAATTAAAATATAAATAAGCGAGGAACAATGTGGATTTGTGGAAGGAAAGGGCACCAATAATGCAATATACATCTTAAGAACGTTGATAGAAAGATCTATAGAGGTAAAGAAAGATCTATATAGACCTTTTTATTAAAAGAATTTTATGAAACCTTTGAAACCTTTACATTTAAAGATTTAAGATCTTTATAGACTACACGAAAGCATTTGACAAAGCAAAACACGTGGAAATAATAAATATGCTGGAGAAATGAAACATTTGATGGCAAGGATCTGCGAATCATAAAAAAACATGTACTGGCAACAAACAGCAGCTATACGAATTAACAACCAAACAGGTCAATTTCAATATATAAAACGAGGAGTCAGACAAGGCTGTGTTCTGTCACCGGATTTCTTTTCACTTTACAGCGACTATATTATGAGATCAATAGTAGCCAAAAAAGGAATTGAATTCAACGGTCACAACATAAATAATTTACGATATGCGGATGACACAGTCTTAACAGCAGAGACAGAGAATTAGCTACAAGAAATGATAGACATAATGGTAAAAGAAAGCAACAAGAAAGGTCTCAGTCTGAATAGTAAGAAAACAGAAGTAATGGTCATATCGAAGAAACAATCATCACCATCATGCAGCATAAAAATAAACACGACAAATCTGAAACAACTGCAACGTTTGAAATACTTGGGCACAATAATAACATCAGATGGAAGATGCAACACAGAAATAAAAAGCAGAATAGCTCAGACCAAAAAAGCATTTTAGAAAATAAAAATATCTTATGCAACAAATCTATGTCAAGAGAAATGAGAAAGAGAGTTCATCGATGCTATATCGAACCAATTCTGACCTATGGAAGCGAATCATGGAAAATAGAAAAAACAAATGAAAAGACGATTAGAGGCCACAGAGATGGGATTTCTCAGAAGAATGTTGAAAGTTCCCTGGACAGCTAAAAAAGACCAATGAGAAAGTTCTCAAAGAGGCCAACACAAAAAGGGAGCTCTTAAAAAAACATCAGAAAGAAGCAATCAACATTTTTTGGGCACAAGATGAGAAGAGGAATGTTGGAATACTTGGTTACATCATTATTATCATCTTGTGCCATACCGACTGGCGTAGGTTATCATGTCCCTCCACAATCTTCTATCTTCTGTGCATCGTATCAGTTCTGTTGTTGACTGTTTTCCATGCCATGACAACAAGCTATCCAGTATTTTCTCTCTTTGTCGTCCGCGATCTCTCTCCTTTTATTTTGCCAGTTGTAACCAAATATTCCAACTAACCTCTTCTCATGATGTGCACCGAAAAATGTTGATTGCTTCTTTCTGATGTTTTTTAAGAGCTCCCTTTTTGTGTTGGCCTCTTTGAGAACTTCCTCATTTGTCTTTTTAGCTGTCCAGTGAACTGTCAATATTCTTATGAGAAATCCCATCTCTGTGACCTCTAATCGTCTTTTCTTTTGTTTGTCTACTGTCCATGATTCGCTTCCATAGGTCCGAATTGGTTCTATATAGCACCGATGAACTATCTTTATCATTTTTATTGACATAGATTTGTTGCATAAGATATTTTTCATTTCCTGAAATGCTATTTTGGCCTGAGCTATTCTGCTTTCATAATAATCATGAACAATCACAACCTTATACTTGGTTGCAACTGGCAAAAAAAAGAAAAGAGAGATCGCGGACGACAAAGAGAGAAAATACTGGATAGCTTGGTGTCATGGCATGGAAAACAGTCAACAACAGAACTGATACGATGCACTGTAGATAGAAGATTGTAAAAGGACATGATCGCCAACGCCAACCGGTACGGCACATGATGATATGTTATGTTATATTATATTATGTTATGTTATGTTATGTTATGTTATGTTCAGCAATACACCAAACCGAACACATCTTTAGGTGATCTGGTAGATTCCACACAATGTTCAGCACAATTTGTAAATTCAATTCTTTAATCTTTTTGATTGCCTACCGTGTAGTGATTTGTTTAAATGTGTCACAATGAACCCATAATGTAGAACATTAGGAACTAAAACTTAAGCCAGTAATCAGTGAGCATCTGGAATGTATTCTTGCAAATTGCTTATGTCACACATGTCAACTCTGCAGCTTAGATGTTATTAGATTGTTCTTTTGAGTCGAAGACATCACAGAAAGCAAGAATTATACACTTTTTCCGTCCCACGACCTTTGCTATTAAGTGTCAGGTTTTGAACTTTCAACTCTTTCTTTGATCTTGTACATTCATTAACCATCGCCATTTAATAATCTGAACAAAACAATAGAATACATTCTATACAACGAATAACATGAAAATAAATACTGAAAAAAGCATGAGGGATACCAATATTTCGACAAAAAATACATTAAACATAGCAATTGAATATCAGGTTATAAAATAAGTAAAAAACTATAAATATCTGGTAACAATATTCTCTAAAAATGGTAAAATAGATAAAGAAATAGACATAAGATGCAAAAAGGCAAAAACAAATTTTGGGATAGCAATCGCCTGTACTTCAATACAAATCATTGCATCTTGGTACCAGAAATATCTGATACAGAGTATAACCATTCTAACGTTGTGCTACCAATGCCAAACATGGTCAGGTACGACCAAGATTAAGAGACAGCTTGTCACCATAGAGATGTAATGTCTCAGAAAAGAAAATCGGAAATACTAGTGTAAGACAAATAGTAGGCACTGAACCAATCCTAAACAATACACAGAAAAAAAAACAAATAAAACACTAGCTTGTCCATCCAGAAAGAATATCATGCGATTCCTTGCCATACAAATCATATATTAGAAGAGCAGAGAGCAGACGAGCAAGAGACAGACATAGAGCTAGTTGGACAGATATAAAAAAAGTTCTACAACAACATCAATCGGCAATGAGTGAAGCCACCAATTGGGCGGGAATCAGAATTTTGTATCTTCCTCGACACCCTAAGAGTACAAAAGAAAGTGAAGAAGAGAGAGAGATGGAGAGATATTGAGAGAGAAAAAAAGGTAGCGTGTGTGAGAGAGAGAAAGAACAATACAAACAGTCCGAGCTTCAAGTTTGTATTATGTTATCATGTTTGTCCACATGCTAAAAGCATCAACTGTCCCTTTTTTGAGCTTTCCATTAACGTTAATCCACTGAGCGATCCAATAGCAGTTCCAGGTTTACTGCCTAAAAGAAGCACAGTGACATGTCAACAATGGGAAGAATGACAAATATAGACTGAAATGGCTGATTATAGAGAATAGTCTGATTTACAACAGAAATTGTTTTACAATCTTTTTCTTGATCTAGTTTTATTGGCATTTGTTTCATCATTACTGACAAGTCATGAATATGATCAGCTGAATACACCGTGTTGATGTCGTTACAGTGTTTGTTTATTTTCATCAAACAGTTTGTGGGGTTTGATCTTGATAATCAAACAACTGATGTAAGTAACAATCATGACAGTGTCATCAAAATCACAAATAAAACATACAAGGTGACAGTAGAACGGCATATTTTTTTACTTCAGTTATCATAAATCTTTTTTTAAAAAATAATCAAACATTCCACCTCTTCCCCCCCCCCCCCCAACCAATAATCACCACTTATGAAAGTATTCACATAGATATGAATAGTTTTATAAATTCACATACAGACCTATGAACTTCTATACTCTGCTTGATCATGAGATCCAAGCATCCTCAGACTCTCACCTACATACTTGAATCATCATCATCAGGTGCCATACCGGTTGGCGTAGGCGATCATGTCTTTCCACAATCTTCTATCCGCCATGCATTTTATTAATTTTGTTGTTAACTGTTTTCCATGCCATGACACCAAGCATTCTAGATTTTATCTCTTTGTCGTCCGCGATCTCTCTCTCCCTGTATTTTGCCAGTTATAACCAAGCATGTCCACTTTTCTCTTTTCATGATGTGTTAGAAAAAAATGTTGCTTGTATCATTCTGATGTTTCTTAGGAGCTCTCTTTTTGTGTTGGTTTCTTTCAATTTTCCGCGTGGGTCTTTTTAGCTGTCCAGAGAACTTTCAACGGAGGCGAAGGCGCGCCTCACAGCGCCAGAGCTGGAAGTTATTAGCGAGCCACAGCTGAGGGCTAACGCCAGGATCGGTGAACCAGAACCATCCAGCCCCTGCTCCACCTCTCCGTGGTGCCTCTAGTAACAGACTAACATGTCTAGTCTCCCCTAGCGAGAAGGGATCGAAGAGGGAAGATAACCCGATACTTAAAAATTACATGCTGAAGTCGGATGCGTTGCGCCTAATGACGCAATTGCCACAGTTAGACTGTAAACCACAATGCAACGCAGACACACCCACTTAACTTCCTTTTAAGGGCGGATGATGAAGAGGTACACCCCTTTAGTCATCGGGAGAAAGCAAAGAAGCAAGAATTTTCTATTTTCATTATTCTGAGAATTCCCATCATTGTGGCCTCTATATCTCAGTACAACAGAGCAAACACAATATGTCTATTGTTTGGTAGTTTAAATTATTTGAATACTCTACTCAGCGTAGTCTAACTCGTTTATATGTTGGTTCGCATTTGATTGATGGCCCAAGATGGCCAATTTACTACTCCGATAATTATAATGATAATATTAATAATAATACAAGTAACATTGGTAATATTATTACGACAATTAAAATTAAGAGATGATAACATTAACCCTGAAAAAACGGTTTTTTTTTTTACTTAGTGTAATATGTGACACGATGTTAGCTGTTATTGGAGAACATTCTGGTCTGTAGCTTGAACAGGCTGCTCTTAGTACATCAACTTGGTGTTGGATGTCAGCTTGGATCGATTTTTGTATTTGATGATGTTCATAAATAAAAACGAGACTTCATATTGTCAAATAGATAGGTTGAGCCGAAGCACACAAATTTAATTTCTTCAGAGCAACACTAAGTATAATTATATTTACATTCTTGTCCACCAAAGTCCAGAAATAATTACACAAGTCATAGAAGATTTCACAGATATAACCAACTGAAGATTTTATATTTGTAATTCTTCTTTAGCACTTCAAGATTTTATATTTATAAAATATCACACACCTTTCATCCGTGTTCAGTAAAATCAACAGAAGCGAATGTATTATTAATAAACATCATCATTTGAAGAAAACTGACTAAACCTGTTTCCAAATTCAACAGTTGACTGAAACATGAATATGTTTCAAAGTACTAAATTGGATAAGACGGGATACATCCTTCCTCCATAACAGTTCAACACCTATGCTAAGAACATCATGAGAAATATTAGAAGTGTTAACAAATTTGTGAAGTTTCTATCTTTTCACAATAAACGACAACACAAAACCAAAATTCAGATATGCTAATGACACGGTTCTTCTCTCAAACAATGCAGAAAGATTGAAGGAGACAAATAAGTGTATTAAAAACACAGCGAATAACAAAGTCTGTACCTAAATATAAATAAAAAAAAAAAACTATGATGATGCCAACCCAGAAAGTTAAAGGTTGACCAAAAACTATCATCAATAATGATCAACTTGAAATATCGCAACAACAATTTTTAAAAAAGTTCATTAAAAAATGTCTGATTTAAGTTCTTGGGATATCTGTGATAATTAAAAAGCACAATAAGGATACATTTAAAAACCTGTACACTGATAAGAAATGAATTATACAAATGTAAAAGATGGAAATTAAAATACTGCGGGCTTGTGAAAAGCAAAGAAAGTGGGCGGGTAAAAAAAAAAACAATAAAAGAAGGCAAAGTTCTAGGAAGACGAGCTATGGGTACTTTCAGATCAACTGTGAGGAGTGCAACCTACTGCAAAGAACGCGCTAACAAAATTTGATGAAAAGACATGAAAGAATGGGTCTAGTGAGATCCAAGTTTAATAGAGGGACATAATCAACACTATTATACAAGGACTTGACACGGGAACCGTTGAAGTTGTCAGGTAGAACTAAAATTATATGTTTATTATAACACCAGAAGTAACTGAGTGTACGGCAAGAAGAGAAGATGGAGGAGATAATACACAAATCATGTTGCGTTGTCTTCACTTCCAGGCTTGTTTCCCATTATTTACTTCACTTTGTCTCAGTTGCCTTTCAGCGTTACTGATAAATGGAGATTTAGATCAACATTCTGTAGTGTGTCTTCTGAATGACGCTCATATTATGTCTGCTACTTACACAATCCATCATTCTCTTACTCTGCGTCCCCCTCTTCCCTTTGTCTTTGAGTGTTAAAGCTCACTGAAGGATTACATCTGGTAGTAACTGTGTTAAGTGTCCAATAGTCGTATCTCTTGTTTTCTAATATGTGATGTTATGTTATGTTGTGTTATGTTATGTTATATTCAACATTACAACATACCCTACACAATTTTAGGTGCTCTGATAGAATCCTAAAAATGTTCAGCACAGTATGTCAATTCAGCTATTGAAGCTTATCATGGAGCTATTTTTTTTATATGTCCCAATGAGCCCATAATGTAGAACAACCAGGAACTAATATCAATATCCAGTCATTGCTCAGCGAGCATCTCGAAGATATTCTTGATATTGCACGTTTTCCACATCTCAACTTCGCAACTTAGATATCATTAGATTGTCCTTTTGAGCCGAAGACATCACAGAGAGCAAGAATTATACACTCTTTATGTCCCACGACCTTTGCTATTAAGTGTCAACTTTCAACTCTTTCTTTGATCCTGTACATTCATTAACCATCGCCATTTAATAATCTGAACAAAACAATAGAATACATTCTGTACAATGAATAACATGAAAATAAATACTGACAAAAACATAAGTAATACCATTAGTAAGACAAAAGAAGATATTAAAAATAGCTATTGAATATCAAGTTATAAAACAAGTAAAAAACTGTAAATATCTGGAACAATATTCTCTAAATATGGTAAAATCGATAAAAAATAGACATACGATGCAAAAAGACAAACCGAATTTTGGGGCAGCAATCCCATGCACTTCAACACAAATCATTACATATTGCCACCTGAAACATCTGATACAGAGTATAATCATTCCAACATTGTGCTACCAATGTCAAACATGGTCATGTACGACCAAAGCAACCGAGAAAAGCTTGTCACCACAGAGATTTAATGTGTCTCAGAAAAAAAAACCCGGAAATACTAGTGTAATGGAAAGAGTAGGCACTGAACCAATCCTAAGCAACACACAGAAACAACAAATAAACACTAGCTTCTCCATCCAGAAAGAATGTCATGCGATTCCTTGCCATACACATCATATATTAGAAAAGCAGAGGACACACGTGTAAGAGAGACAGACACAGGGTAAGATGGACAGATAACATCAAATAAGCTCTACAACAACATCAATCGGCAATGAGTGAAGCCGCCAATTGGACGAGAATCAGAATTTTGTATCTTCCTCAACACCCGAAAGAGTACAAAAGAAAGAGAAGAAGATGAGAGAGAGACAGAGACGGAGGAAGAGAAAGATGGAGAGATAGTAAAAGAGATAGCGAAACAGTGTGTGTGAGAGAGAGAAAGAACGATACAAACAGTTAGGGATTTATATTTGTTTTATGTTAAACTAAACATGCTAAAACCATCAACTGTCCCTTTTTTGAGCTTTCTATAATGTTAATCGACCCTCCTATCAAGTTGCATATCCAAGTTTACTGCTGGATAGAAACGATGTGACATGTCAACAATGTGAAGAATGACAAATATAGATTAAGATTGCTGAATGGTCATGGGACGCACCAAGATGGAAGCTTGTTCGCGTTCAAGACATGGTGTAAACAATGTTGACTTTGAATATCACGCTATCTGTTATCACAGCGAGTTGGCGGATTTTTAGAAATGTAACCACGGGTTTGATAATAAATGTTTGTACACAGTTCATTAACCACCGCTGTAGATCACGTCTTTATTCTGCTGGCTTCGTTCGCGACCTTGCAAGCTAATGACCTAACTTGTGCAGACGGTTGGTTTAGGGCAAATTGTACGTTACAATGTCACTGCTATAATGATTCAGTTTCTGACAAATCTACTGGGACATGCCCAAACAATGACAATTGTCAGCACGAATATTTCGGACCCCAGTGTCAATACTTGGATCGCGTTTACAACTACGCCCAAAAATCTGAACCTGCTTTCCTGTTTGATAACAACGACACCACATGTAATCCGGACACAGATTCTACATCAGTTGAGGCAACTCTCAATCAATCTTTGCCGTTCTCCTGGTTTAGGATTTATGTGAATGACTTAACAAATCCGGGCAGTTTCACGGTAAAACTAAATGGTTCTGCCTCATGTAACAATGAATCAAGGTTTGTAGTTAGTTCGCACGAGATTGATGTCTTATGCTCTGGGGTTGGTCTGATCAACAAGTTACGGATTGAAAGGGCGATAGTTGCAAATATCTGCTCCATCTACATTGGTGGGGGGTCGGAATGTGGCTCTCAAACAGAACACAAACCAGACAACACAATTAATGCTTGTTATACAGGAGACGGATGTGGACCAGAGGCCGCAGTTAATGGCAAAACAAAGACCAATCTCTATGACAATGACTGCACACACACACAATGGAGAAGTGGAACCAATTCTGTTTACTGGTATCTGAACATTGCCACGCCCCAGAAGACTCACATCATTCGAATCCATCATCGAGCTAGCACTATGATTCGTAAAGAATGCCACTCTAAAGACTTTCTCTGACAGTGGAGGCGTAGTGTTCCAGTATAATAATATATCATTCCCAAATATTTCTGTGAATACTATTGTAGTCATCACACAAGCGGCAATGGCACACATTAAGATTGAGTTCTCACCGATCATTTCGCAGGCCGACAGTGCACTGACTGTGTGTGAGGTGCAAACATTTACAGACACCTATTGTCTGGACGGGCATTCTTGGTCGTTTTGTGGAGTGTGTAGTGGGTGTTGCAAAGGCTGCAACGCCATCTTCGGTACGTGTCACGGGAACTGTTCACACGGGATCCATGGACACGACTGCTGCGGATCTTGTCTTAGTGTCTGTCCTTTATTTGAGGCAAAATCCGGAAAATGCCTACAATATAAATATCCTGGCTACACTTGTAATAACACTTGTCCCGATGGTAACTTTGGGCTACAGTGCAAACAGACGTGTTCTGGTGGCTGTGACATCATATGTGACCCGGAAAGTGCAGACTGTACGTGCAAGGAAATGTACTATGGGTCAGACCGCAATCTCAAGTGTCCGGATAACTGTTTCAACGACACCTGTCAACAGTCAACCGGGAACTGTACATGCAAGAAAACGATCTACGGGTCAGACTGCACTCTCATATCTCCGGACAACTGTTTGAACGAAACCTGTGAATAGTTAATCGGGGCCTGCGTCTCATATGTTGATGATTCCCACGTTACGAAGAGTCTGCCGACTACAACAAACCCAAGCATATGGATACCTTAATGTGTCTCTGTGCTAGACATGGTTCATTTCTTGGTGTTTTTCCGTGAAGCCATGGCTCATATCTTGATGTGTTTCTGTAATAGTCATGGCTCATATCTTAGCTTGTGTGTGTGTGTGTGTGTGTGTGTTTGTGTGTGCTAGCCATGGCACATATGTTGGTTTGTGTCATGTTAGTCATATCTCATATCTTGGTGTGTCCGTGTTAATCATGTCTCATATCGTTATGTGTGTCTGTGTTTAGTCATATCTCATATCTTAGTGTGTATCTGTGTTAGTCATGTGTCATATCTTTGTGTGTGCATGTCTGAGTTAGGGATATCTCATATCTTTGTGTGCATGTTTATGCTAGTCATATCTCATGATATGAGGTGTGTGCATGTCTGTGTATGTCACATCTCATATCCTTGTGTGTACATGGCTATGTTAGTCACATCTCATATCTTTGTGTTCTTTGTGTGTGCATGCCTATGTTGGTCATAACTCATATCTTTGTGTGCATGTCTATGTTAGGCATGTGTCATATCTTTGTGTGTGCATGTCTTTGTCAGTGATATCTCATACCTTTATGTGCATGTTTATGTTAGGCATGTGTCATATATCTTGATGTATGTCAGTGTTAGTCATGCCTCGTATCGCTGTGTCCATATCTGTGTTAGTCATGTCTCACATCTTTGTGTGTCCGTGTCTGTGTTAGTCACATCTCATATCTTTGTGTGTGCATGTCTGTGTTAGTCACCTCTAGTAACTCGGGCAGATGGTGCTCGTAAACCTGGGAGGGCCGACCATCTAAGGGCAGAATCCCCCTACAGAAAAGATCATCTGCTGCCTTGCAGGAAGACTGGGGACAATCAAAGGCAGTAAAACTGAATAAAATGCTGGCTGAAATCGGATGCACTGGGCCACTGAAGCAGAACACAGTGTAACGTTTTAACGGGTGTTCAATCAGAGTAGATATGGCAGACTCTAATTGTGATGTTCTGTCTGTGGGGGCGATCAACACACTTAACCTGACAGCTGACTTTATGTGAGAGTCTGGAATCCTACTCTGATTGAGTCCTGCTCGCAGAGACAGAGAGAGAGAGAGATAGATAGAGATAGATAGAGAGAGAGATAGATAGATAGAGAGAGAGAGAGAGAGAGAGAGAGAGAGAGAGAGAGCGAGAGATTGTTGATTATAGAGAATAGTCTGATTTACAAAAGAAATTGTTTTACATGTTGTTGTTTTTTTTTGGGTGGGGGGAGAGGGGGTTCTAGTTTTATTGGCATTTGTTTTATCATTTAAACTCACAAGGCAATAGTAAAATCAGCTGAATACATCTTGTTGATGTCGTTATAGTGTTTGTTCATTTTTATCAAACAGAATACCTGGTTAAATCTTGGTGTTCTAAATGACGTAAGTAACAATCATGACCGTGTGATTAAAATCATAAATAAAATACACAAGGTGACAGAAAAAGCAACACAATTTTAAAATTAACTATCCAATTAATCATAAATCTATTGTAAGGGAAAGAGTAGGCTTTGAACCAATTATAAAGTACGTACAGGAAGAACAAATAAACTGGCTTGCCCATCTATTTAAAATCGCGAGTGGAAATGGGTTTGTGATTAAACTATGGTGTTTCGCTTTTTTCGATTTTAGTCTAATTGTTAGTAATCTGTCGCTGACTTGGTTGTAACCAGAGACGTTGCATATATTTTCTTTTTTAGGATGAACCCTGCGCGTCCATGCCCACTCTTTTACTTTTCTCAGTATATACATGTACTGTATGTTTGAGTCTAAAAATGACCTTGTCCAGCCCATGTATGCTCAGAGATTGCCAGGATATCTACATCGTATCTGAATCATTAAATGTTTTCCCTGAAAAAGGGTCCTTACATTCCAAATTTCAAGTCTTAGCTTATGTTTATATTTACATGGCCCAGCAACAGGGCTTCCCACAATAGTGCAGTCGAGCCTTTGGCAGTCACCGCTATTACTTGCTCTGCTTTTAGTCACTTCCTCAGTCTGAATTTTTTTTTATCTGCTTGGTCTGATGGTTTCATCATCAGATCTATGTGATTTTTTTTTCGGCTATCATTATTTCTCGACAGTCTGTAGTGAGTTCTTTGCCGTTGCTTTCTAATTGGTTCTGACCACTTTACACATTGGGTCTCTGTTATGCCCTACGGGTGATACCAAGATGTTCCATCTCCTGCCCTCAAGACAGTTGTCGACCGAGTCGATCCTCCACCATTTATGTCAGCAGCTGTGTGTACTATAGTGCAGGGGCTTCCTTCCTAATTTTGCCAGAAAAAGCCGTTGCCGGCAGGGGGAGGAAGGGGTGAGCTTACGTACTCAAGCAGACACGAGAAGGCCTACCTGGAACAACCTTAGCTATGTTCAACTTGTCCAGAATCAGGCCGTATTCAACGTGAGAACTATCTGCGAGTTTATTGGCTCTTTTATTGCCATCACCAACATATATATACCCTGAGCAGTACACCAAGTTACGGTTCTCACTTGTAAATCCAAGAACTATATCCACTTCTGTGACATAAATGATTATTACCACGTTAAAATAAGCCCGGACCCTAGATCTGCAAGGCAAAGAAGGTAGATAGAAGTATAGAGATACACACATGAGGAATCCGACGATAGCCAGTAGTCTGTCGTTCTGAAACACTTTTTCAACTTTGCAAATCGTGAACTAATTGTACGACAGCCTGCATAAGCAAGAATAGAAATAATTGCTGGAGGTTCATTGTGACCATGAACTAGATCACCATGACGTATCTCCTTGTCTTTGAATGGCAGTGAAAACATAGTAATTGAAATTGAGATTCTTGCTTGAATTATTGAGAACGTGATTGTTGTTTCCAGTAAAAGTGGGTATCTCAGCCCACATTTACTGGCAGTTGCCTAGCTACCTACACCCCAACATAACAAATCACTGAACCACTCACATTTACCCCACATATCTAATTATGTGGCTTCTGTTGGATTGGAAATGATAACTTACCACCACTGTGTGTCTATATGTTTGGAATTGGAGTCATCAATGATGGCCTAACATCATCAAGTGCTACGACGATCATCATTTTCGGGAGGACGTAAACTCCCATGGTATATGGTGGATAGGCGGCAGGAACCATTGAAGGCTATGTCTGAAAAGTGCTCCTTCTTGCAGTTTCCTCATATTCCAAGTCCGGCTTGTTGCAGGAGCTACTGAGTTAAGTGCTCTGTGCACACCGTGAGCTGTGTGTCTCATCCGTTTTGATCCTGCTTCGATATCCCGCTTGTTTACGATGAATGATGATATCGTATGACGTGGAACAGATGGCTGTGTTCACTTCTGCGCGGTTTCGCCGTATGTCTTTTGGCGTGTGCTGAGACTGCTACGATGGGGACTACAGTTACCTTTCTTTGTTTGGGAGATGAGTTAGTAATTCGGATGATTCCACGGGCACGGGCGGTTGAGCAATTATGAATTTTAATTCGTTTGCTGTGATACCGAGGCCTTCCATAACCAATAACCAATAATCTAATTATCTGTATATCATCGGGTTTGTGAGGCAAACGTCGGTTGGAGAGAGGGGGGGGGTGGAAGGGGAGTCGTTTCGTGAGCATTGTGTACGATATCTCTCGAGTGGCTGGCCCTCCAGTCCTTGCCAACTTCAAATGTCCAGATCAACCCACGATATCCAAGTATCCGTTTTGTTTCCCTACTCATCAGACGACTTTAATCGGTACGCCCTGGAATGGAGCCACACACCCCGACTTTTCTCAATCCAGTGGAGGTGAATAACTCCTTTCATTCGTTTCTAACAAAATCGTCTTCCCTTTTCCTTTCCTCATTCCCTACCCTGGATGGATCAATTTATCTTACTCTTATTTTTCTATACTTTTATATTTGACCCATTCCCAGTCGCAAATCTCATTTAGTTTTGGATCCATGTCTTTGTCTTCCCAAATCGACTCTATCATAACTGTTTTCCTCCACTCTGTCTTTGCTCGTCAGATCTTGCATCATTTTGGGGTTTCATTCTGTTATTCCAATTTTACAACCTCCGTACCATTCATATCTGCTGGTAGCCGTGTTAAATGTCCAACAGTCTTATCTCCTGTTTTCTCATATGTTGTTAAATTATCGTATGCTATTTTATACTAGAATCAACATCATTACAGACTGGACACATCTACATATGTTGCTATATTTTTCTTAAAATGTTCACCACCACTTTGCGACTAATCGTGCCAGCTCTATGTTCATTGACAATTCATCTCATGCGTTAAGATAATGACCAGTTCTGACAATTCAGATCTTTGAGATATTGAAATCAGAATCCACATTCGGGAACAATCCTGTATCTTCAGTCACTGGCCACCGTTCACTTGGAAGTTATTCTTCCAATGGCTTATTTTACATTCTTCAACTCTGCATCTGAGATGTCATTCGATTGTCCTTTGAGCCGAGGACTTCACAGAGAGCAACACTTACAGACCTTTCATGTTCGACTATATTTCCCAAAAGGTATCACATTTTACCCTGGAAACACTCCCATTGATCATACACATTCGTTTACCATCAACATTTAATAATCTGAACAATAAAATCATTCATATCTTTATTTTGCTGCGATGAATGTCTCTTGTGACACGTAATATATTGGTTTGTATTTTGTTAAAATCAACAAACAAAAACAATCAGTAGTTTATTTCTTAGCTCTTCTATAACGTTAATTCACTCAGATAACAATAAAATTGTGTTACAATTTTTCTGCTAAAATGATGCATTGTACAATGTCAATGGAGTGAACAATAAAAAATGTAGACTAAGATTACTGGTTATAGTGAATGATCTGACTGACAAACATTTGTTATACTTGTGATTTTGACTGGTTTTGTTGGCGTTTGTTTTAACATTTACATAACAAATTACAATGCGTGAATATGATCAACTGAATATATTGTGTTAATGTCGGAACATTATGTGTTTAATTTCATCTAACAGCAATTTTGGTTTGATCGTTCTTACATAAATCAGGTAAGTGGAAAGCATGACAGTATCATACATGGGACACATACGAAGAACTGTTTCACTTTAAGAAATGTTCCATCCCACCATGTTGTCATACAACCTTTCACATCAATAAAAATAGTTTCATAAATCAACATCCAGAGCTACATGTCTTTATACCTGCATGATCATCAGCCCACTGCATACACACACGCCCACCTACTTACTTGACCACCAACCATAAATTCAATTAAATTATTAAAATACATCACTAGAAACCTTTCATGCAATCTCAAGTACCTTAATTTATATACACTCATCTCTGTCTATCCACATTTTTTTTTTAACTTTTATAATTTGTTCTTACTTTCATTCTTGTATCCTGTTTGTAATGCCGTATAGCGTCGATGCTAGTAGGAATGATTAATTTTAAAGTAACATAACATTATTTACAACTACCTATATGCCTATGTGCCTGACTATCTACCTACATACTTACCTCGCTAATACCTTGCCTACTAAACATCTTTTCCAATTATTCATTGTTTGCTTCCTATGATCTTATTATGTCCAACCTGCCCTTTTGTCTTTTAATCGTTTAACCAGACTCTACTGTCTACTGTCTTTTCAGTTAATTTTTAGATCTGTGGTGCTGTGTAATCTAACTCGATATTTTTTGTTTAATGTCGATAAATTGTTTGTTATAGCTGATTTAGGCTTTTGCCTAAACGTTTTAGCTTGTCTTGTCTTTTTGTTAGATTAGCTGCGCAATGCGTTTTATGTCATTTAAAAAATACTTGGATCTTTACACGCGTCCTCGCATATTTTATAAAATATTTATTTTATGTTATAATTGTGCTAATCTTCTTGTATGCACTACCGCTACTTTGTGTGTGTTCCTTGTCATCTCTCACTGTCACTTGTTTTACTTCTACTATGCCTACTCCACATCAGTTTTTGAACTTCATTTATTAATGTATTCATGTGTGATTCTTTCCGCCACTTTCCTCCTGATCTTCCTTTGTCTCCTCCCACCCGGGCTTCCTCATATTTAAAAAAGCAAGACTCTTTTACCACCTCAACTCTCTCTTTGTAAATGTCCCCGCCTACACTTCCTACCTTTCATGCCACCTCAACTCTCTCTTTGTAAATGTCCCCGCCTACACTTCCTACCTTTCATGCCACCTCAACTCTCTCCTTGTAAATGTCCCCGCCTACACTTCCTACCTTTCATGCCACCTCAACTCTCTCCTTGTAAATGTCCCCGCCTACACTTCCTACTTTTCATGCCACCTCAACTCTCTCCTTGTAAAAGTCCCCGCCTACACTTCCTACCTTTCATGCCACCTCAACTCTCTCCTTGTAAATGTCCCCGCCTACACTTCCTACCTTTCATGTCGCCTCAACTCTCTCCTTGTAAATGTCCCCGCCTACACTTCCTACCTTTAATGTCACCTTAACTCTCTCTTTGTAATTGTCTCCGCCTACACGTCCTACCTTTCTTGTCACCTCAACTCTCTCTTTGTAAATGTCCCCGCCTACACTTCTTACCTTTCATGCCATATCAACTCTCTCTTTGTAATTGTCTCCGCCTACACGTCCTACCTTTCTTGTCACCTAAACTCTCTCTTTGTAAATGTCTCCGTCTACACGTCCTACCTTTCTTGTCACCTAAACTCTCTCTTTGTAAATGTCCCCGCCTACACTTCCTACCTTTCATGCCACCTCAACTCTCTCTTTGTAACTGTCTCCGCCTACACGTCCTACCTTTCTTGTCACATCAACTCTCTCTTTGTAACTGTATCCGGCTAAGCGTCTTACATTTCATGTCGCCTCAACTCTCTCTTTGTAAATGTCCCCGCCCACACTTCCTACCTTTTATGTCACCTTAACTCTCTCTCTTTGTAACTGTCTCCGCCTACACTTCCTACCTTTCTTGTCACCTCAACTCTCTCTTTGTAAATGTCTCCGCCTACACTTCCTACCTTTCTTATCACCACAACTCTCTCTTTGTAATTGTCTCCGTCTACACGTCCCACCTTTCTTGTCACCTCAACTCTCTTTTTGTAATTGTCTCCGCCTACACGTCCAACCTCTCTTGTCACCTCAACTCTCTCTCTTTGTAATTGTCTCCGCCTACACGTCCTACCTTTCTTGTCACCTCAACTCTCTCTCTTTGTAATTGTCTCCGCCTACACGTCCTACTTCTCTTGTCACCTCAACTCTCTCTCTTTGTAATTGTCTCCGCTTACACGTCCTACCTCTCTTGCCACCTCAACTCTCTCTCTCTTTGTAATAGTCTCCGCATACCTGTCCTACCTTTCTTATCACCTCAACTCTCTCTCTCTCTTTGTAATTGTTTCCGCCTACACGTTCTACCTTTCTTGTAACCTCAACTCTCTCTCTTTGTAATTGTTTCAGCATACCTGTCCTACCTTTCTTGTCACCTCAACTCTCTCTCTTTGTAATTGTTTCCGCATACCTGTCCTACCTCTCTTGACACCTCAACTCTCTCTCTCTCTATGTAATTGTCTCCGCATACCTATCCTACCTTTCTTGTCACCTCAACTATCTCTCTCTTTGTAATTGTCTCCGCCTACACGTCATACCTCTATTGTCACCTCGACTCTCTCTCGTTGTAATTGTCTCCGCATGCCTGTCCTACCTCTCTTGACATCTCAACTCTCTCTATGTAATTGTCTCCGATTACTTGTCCTACCTCTCTTGACACCTCAACTCTATCTCTATGTAATTGTCTCCGCATACCTATCCTACCTTTCTTGTCACCTCAACTATCTCTCTCTTTGTAATTGTCTCCGCCTACACGTCATACCTCTATTGTCACCTCGACTCTCTCTCGTTGTAATTGTCTCCGCATGCCTGTCCTACCTCTCTTGACATCTCAACTCTCTCTCTATGTAATTGTCTCCGATTACTTGTCCTACCTCTCTTGACACCTCAACTCTATCTCTATGTAATTGTCTCCGCATACCTGTCCTAACTCTCTTGACACCTAATCTCTCTCTATGTAATTGTCTCCGCATACCTGTCCTACCTTTCTTGTCACCTCAACTCTCTCTCTCTCTTTGTAATTGTCTCCGCCTACACGTCCTACCTCTCTTGTCACCTCAACTATCTCTCTTTGTAATTTTCTCCGCATACCTGTCCTACCTCTCTTGACATCTCAACTCTCTTTCTTTGTAATTGTCTCCGCATACCTGTCCTACCTTTCTTGTCACCTCAACTCTCTCTCTATGTAATTGTCTCCGCATACCTGTCCTACCTCTCTTGACACCTCAACTCTCTCTCTTTGTAATTGTCTCCGCATACCTGTCCTACCTCTCTTGTCACCTCAAATCTCTCTATGTAATTGTCTCCGCATACCTGTCCTACCTCTCTTGTCACCTCAACTCTCTCTCTCTATGTAATTGTCTCCGCGCAACTGTCCTACCTCTCTTGTCACCTCAACTCTCTCTCTCTCTTTGTAATTGTCTCCGCATACCTGTCCTACCTATCTTGTCACCTCAACTCTCTATGTAATTGTCTCCGCATACATGTCCTACCTCTCTTGACACCTCATCTCTCTCTTTGTAATTGTCTCCGCATACCTGTCCTACCTCTCTTGACACCTCAACTCTATCTCTATGTAATTGTCTCCGCATGCCTGTCCTACCTCTCTTGACACCTCAACTCTCTCTATGTAATTGTCTCCGCATACCTGTCCTACCTCTCTTGTCACCTCAACTCTCTCTCTTTGTAATTGTCTCCGCATACCTGTCCTACCTATCTTGTCACCTCAACTCCTTATGTAATTGTCTCCGCATACATGTCCTACCTCTCTTGACACCTCCACTCTCTCTCTATGTAATTGTCTCCGCATACCTGTCCTACCTCTCTTGACGCCTCAACTCTCTGTCTATGTAATTGTCTCCGCATACCTGCCCTACCTCTCCTGACACCTCAACTCCCTCTATGTAATTGTCTCCGCATACCTGTCCTACCTCTCTTGACACCTCAACTCTCTCTATGTAATCAGCTCCGCATATCTGTCCTACCTCTCTTGTCACCTCAAATCTCTCTATGTAATTGTCTCAGCATACCTGTTCTACCTCTCTTGACACCTCAACTCTCTCTATGTAATTGTCTCTGCATACCTGTCCTACCTCTCTTGACACCTAAACTCTCTCTATGTAATTGTCTCCGCATACCTGTCCTACCTCTCTTGACACCTCAACTCTCTCTATGTAATTGTCTCCGCATACCTGTCCTAGCTGTCTTGACACCTCAACTCTCTCTCTCTCTATGTAATTGTCTCCGCATACCTATCCTACCTTTCTTGTCACCTCAACTATCTCTCTCTTTGTAATTGTCTCCGCCTACACGTCATACCTCTATTGTCACCTCGACTCTCTCTCGTTGTAATTGTCTCCGCCTACACGTCCTACCTTTCTTGTCACCTCAACTCTCTCTCTTTGTAATTGTCTCCGCCTACACGTCCTACTTCTCTTGTCACCTCAACTCTCTCTCTTTGTAATTGTCTCCGCTTACACGTCCTACCTCTCTTGCCACCTCAACTCTCTCTCTCTTTGTAATAGTCTCCGCATACCTGTCCTACCTTTCTTATCACCTCAACTCTCTCTCTCTCTTTGTAATTGTTTCCGCCTACACGTTCTACCTTTCTTGTAACCTCAACTCTCTCTCTTTGTAATTGTTTCAGCATACCTGTCCTACCTTTCTTGTCACCTCAACTCTCTCTCTTTGTAATTGTTTCCGCATACCTGTCCTACCTCTCTTGACACCTCAACTCTCTCTCTCTCTATGTAATTGTCTCCGCATACCTATCCTACCTTTCTTGTCACCTCAACTATCTCTCTCTTTGTAATTGTCTCCGCCTACACGTCATACCTCTATTGTCACCTCGACTCTCTCTCGTTGTAATTGTCTCCGCATGCCTGTCCTACCTCTCTTGACATCTCAACTCTCTCTATGTAATTGTCTCCGATTACTTGTCCTACCTCTCTTGACACCTCAACTCTATCTCTATGTAATTGTCTCCGCATACCTATCCTACCTTTCTTGTCACCTCAACTATCTCTCTCTTTGTAATTGTCTCCGCCTACACGTCATACCTCTATTGTCACCTCGACTCTCTCTCGTTGTAATTGTCTCTGCATGCCTGTCCTACCTCTCTTGACATCTCAACTCTCTCTATGTAATTGTCTCCGATTACTTGTCCTACCTCTCTTGACACCTCAACTCTATCTCTATGTAATTGTCTCCGCATACCTGTCCTAACTCTCTTGACACCTAATCTCTCTCTATGTAATTGTCTCCGCATACCTGTCCTACCTTTCTTGTCACCTCAACTCTCTCTCTCTCTTTGTAATTGTCTCCGCCTACACGTCCTACCTCTCTTGTCACCTCAACTATCTCTCTTTGTAATTTTCTCCGCATACCTGTCCTACCTCTCTTGACATCTCAACTCTCTTTCTTTGTAATTGTCTCCGCATACCTGTCCTACCTTTCTTGTCACCTCAACTCTCTCTCTATGTAATTGTCTCCGCATACCTGTCCTACCTCTCTTGACACCTCAACTCTCTCTCTTTGTAATTGTCTCCGCATACCTGTCCTACCTCTCTTGTCACCTCAAATCTCTCTATGTAATTGTCTCCGCATACCTGTCCTACCTCTCTTGTCACCTCAACTCTCTCTCTCTATGTAATTGTCTCCGCGCAACTGTCCTACCTCTCTTGTCACCTCAACTCTCTCTCTCTCTTTGTAATTGTCTCCGCATACCTGTCCTACCTATCTTGTCACCTCAACTCTCTATGTAATTGTCTCCGCATACATGTCCTACCTCTCTTGACACCTCATCTCTCTCTTTGTAATTGTCTCCGCATACCTGTCCTACCTCTCTTGACACCTCAACTCTATCTCTATGTAATTGTCTCCGCATGCCTGTCCTACCTCTCTTGACACCTCAACTCTCTCTATGTAATTGTCTCCGCATACCTGTCCTACCTCTCTTGTCACCTCAACTCTCTCTCTTTGTAATTGTCTCCGCATACCTGTCCTACCTATCTTGTCACCTCAACTCCTTATGTAATTGTCTCCGCATACATGTCCTACCTCTCTTGACACCTCCACTCTCTCTCTATGTAATTGTCTCCGCATACCTGTCCTACCTCTCTTGACGCCTCAACACTCTGTCTATGTAATTGTCTCCGCATACCTGCCCTACCTCTCCTGACACCTCAACTCCCTCTATGTAATTGTCTCCGCATACCTGTCCTACCTCTCTTGACACCTCAACTCTCTCTATGTAATCAGCTCCGCATATCTGTCCTACCTCTCTTGTCACCTCAAATCTCTCTATGTAATTGTCTCAGCATACCTGTTCTACCTCTCTTGACACCTCAACTCTCTCTATGTAATTGTCTCTGCATACCTGTCCTACCTCTCTTGACACCTAAACTCTCTCTATGTAATTGTCTCCGCATACCTGTCCTACCTCTCTTGACACCTCAACTCTCTCTATGTAATTGTCTCCGCATACCTGTCCTAGCTGTCTTGACACC
Organism: Megaustenia siamemsis; assembly: GCA_032433765.1. NCBI lineage: Eukaryota > Metazoa > Mollusca > Gastropoda > Stylommatophora > Ariophantidae > Megaustenia > Megaustenia siamemsis. The sequence goes on from JAVIAB010000088.1 coordinate 21,403,201, forward strand.
TCAACTCTCTCTCTCTCTATGTAATTGTCTCCGCATACCTATCCTACCTTTCTTGTCACCTCAACTATCTCTCTCTTTGTAATTGTCTCCGCCTACACGTCATACCTCTATTGTCACCTCGACTCTCTCTCGTTGTAATTGTCTCCGCATGCCTGTCCTACCTCTCTTGACATCTCAACTCTCTCTATGTAATTGTCTCCGATTACTTGTCCTACCTCTCTTGACACCTCAACTCTATCTCTATGTAATTGTCTCCGCATACCTATCCTACCTTTCTTGTCACCTCAACTATCTCTCTCTTTGTAATTGTCTCCGCCTACACGTCATACCTCTATTGTCACCTCGACTCTCTCTCGTTGTAATTGTCTCCGCATGCCTGTCCTACCTCTCTTGACATCTCAACTCTCTCTATGTAATTGTCTCCGATTACTTGTCCTACCTCTCTTGACACCTCAACTCTATCTCTATGTAATTGTCTCCGCATACCTGTCCTAACTCTCTTGACACCTAATCTCTCTCTATGTAATTGTCTCCGCATACCTGTCCTACCTTTCTTGTCACCTCAACTCTCTCTCTCTCTTTGTAATTGTCTCCGCCTACACGTCCTACCTCTCTTGTCACCTCAACTATCTCTCTTTGTAATTTTCTCCGCATACCTGTCCTACCTCTCTTGACATCTCAACTCTCTTTCTTTGTAATTGTCTCCGCATACCTGTCCTACCTTTCTTGTCACCTCAACTCTCTCTCTATGTAATTGTCTCCGCATACCTGTCCTACCTCTCTTGTCACCTCAAATCTCTCTTTGTAATTGTCTCCGCATACCTGTCCTACCTCTCTTGTCACCTCAACTCTCTCTCTCTATGTAATTGTCTCCGCGCAACTGTCCTACCTCTCTTGTCACCTCAACTCTCTCTCTCTCTTTGTAATTGTCTCCGCATACCTGTCCTACCTATCTTGTCACCTCAACTCTCTATGTAATTGTCTCCGCATACATGTCCTACCTCTCTTGACACCTCATCTCTCTCTTTGTAATTGTCTCCGCATACCTGTCCTACCTCTCTTGACACCTCAACTCTATCTCTATGTAATTGTCTCCGCATGCCTGTCCTACCTCTCTTGACACCTCAACTCTCTCTATGTAATTGTCTCCGCATACCTGTCCTACCTCTCTTGTCACCTCAACTCTCTCTCTTTGTAATTGTCTCCGCATACCTGTCCTACCTATCTTGTCACCTCAACTCCTTATGTAATTGTCTCCGCATACATGTCCTACCTCTCTTGACACCTCCACTCTCTCTCTATGTAATTGTCTCCGCATACCTGTCCTACCTCTCTTGACGCCTCAACTCTCTGTCTATGTAATTGTCTCCGCATACCTGCCCTACCTCTCCTGACACCTCAACTCCCTCTATGTAATTGTCTCCGCATACCTGTCCTACCTCTCTTGACACCTCAACTCTCTCTATGTAATCAGCTCCGCATATCTGTCCTACCTCTCTTGTCACCTCAAATCTCTCTATGTAATTGTCTCAGCATACCTGTTCTACCTCTCTTGACACCTCAACTCTCTCTATGTAATTGTCTCTGCATACCTGTCCTACCTCTCTTGACACCTAAACTCTCTCTATGTAATTGTCTCCGCATACCTGTCCTACCTCTCTTGACACCTCAACTCTCTCTATGTAATTGTCTCCGCATACCTGTCCTAGCTGTCTTGACACCTCAACTCTCTCTATGTAATTGTCTCCGCATACCTGTCCTACCTCTCTTGACATCTAAATTCTCTCTATGTAATTGTCTCCGCATACCTGTCCTACCTCTCTTGACACCTCAACTCTCTCTATGTAATTGTCTCCGCATACCTGTCCTACCTCACTTGACACCTCAACACTCTCTATGTAATTGTCTCCGCATACCTGTCCGACCTCTCTTGACACCTCAACTCTCTCTATGTAATTGTCTCCGCATACCTGTCCTACCTCTCTTGACACCTCAACTCTCTCTATGTAATTGTCTCCGCATACCTGTCCTACTTCTCTTGATACCTCAACTATCTCTATGTAATTGTCTCCGCATACCTGTTCTACCTCTCTTGACACCTCAACTCTCTCTATGTAATTGTCTCCGCATACCTGTCCTACTTCTCTTGACACCTGAACTCTCTCTCTCTATGTAATTGTCTCCGCATACCTGTCCTACTTCTCTTGACACCTCAACTCTCTCTAAGTAATTGTCTCTGCATACCTGTCCTACCTCTCTTGACACCTAAACTCTCTCTATGTAATTGTCTCCGCATACCTGTCCTACCTCTCTTGACACCTCAACTCTCTCTATGTAATTGTCTCCGCATACCTGTCCTAGCTGTCTTGACACCTCAACTCTCTCTATGTAATTGTCTCCGCATACCTGTCCTACCTCTCTTGACATCTAAATTCTCTCTATGTAATTGTCTCCGCATACCTGTCCTACCTCTCTTGACACCTCAACTCTCTCTATGTAATTGTCTCCGCATACCTGTCCTACCTCTCTTGACACCTCAACACTCTCTATGTAATTGTCTCCGCATACCTGTCCGACCTCTCTTGACACCTCAACTCTATCTCTATGTAATTGTCTCCGCATACCTGTCCTAACTCTCTTGACACCTAATCTCTCTCTATGTAATTGTCTCCGCATACCTGTCCTACCTTTCTTGTCACCTCAACTCTCTCTCTCTCTTTGTAATTGTCTCCGCCTACACGTCCTACCTCTCTTGTCACCTCAACTATCTCTCTTTGTAATTTTCTCCGCATACCTGTCCTACCTCTCTTGACATCTCAACTCTCTTTCTTTGTAATTGTCTCCGCATACCTGTCCTACCTTTCTTGTCACCTCAACTCTCTCTCTATGTAATTGTCTCCGCATACCTGTCCTACCTCTCTTGACACCTCAACTCTCTCTCTTTGTAATTGTCTCCGCATACCTGTCCTACCTCTCTTGTCACCTCAAATCTCTCTATGTAATTGTCTCCGCATACCTGTCCTACCTCTCTTGTCACCTCAACTCTCTCTCTCTATGTAATTGTCTCCGCGCAACTGTCCTACCTCTCTTGTCACCTCAACTCTCTCTCTCTCTTTGTAATTGTCTCCGCATACCTGTCCTACCTATCTTGTCACCTCAACTCTCTATGTAATTGTCTCCGCATACATGTCCTACCTCTCTTGACACCTCATCTCTCTCTTTGTAATTGTCTCCGCATACCTGTCCTACCTCTCTTGACACCTCAACTCTATCTCTATGTAATTGTCTTCGCATGCCTGTCCTACCTCTCTTGACACCTCAACTCTCTCTATGTAATTGTCTCCGCATACCTGTCCTACCTCTCTTGTCACCTCAACTCTCTCTCTTTGTAATTGTCTCCGCATACCTGTCCTACCTATCTTGTCACCTCAACTCCTTATGTAATTGTCTCCGCATACATGTCCTACCTCTCTTGACACCTCCACTCTCTCTCTATGTAATTGTCTCCGCATACCTGTCCTACCTCTCTTGACGCCTCAACTCTCTGTCTATGTAATTGTCTCCGCATACCTGCCCTACCTCTCCTGACACCTCAACTCCCTCTATGTAATTGTCTCCGCATACCTGTCCTACCTCTCTTGACACCTCAACTCTCTCTATGTAATCAGCTCCGCATATCTGTCCTACCTCTCTTGTCACCTCAAATCTCTCTATGTAATTGTCTCAGCATACCTGTTCTACCTCTCTTGACACCTCAACTCTCTCTATGTAATTGTCTCTGCATACCTGTCCTACCTCTCTTGACACCTAAACTCTCTCTATGTAATTGTCTCCGCATACCTGTCCTACCTCTCTTGACACCTCAACTCTCTCTATGTAATTGTCTCCGCATACCTGTCCTAGCTGTCTTGACACCTCAACTCTCTCTATGTAATTGTCTCCGCATACCTGTCCTACCTCTCTTGACATCTAAATTCTCTCTATGTAATTGTCTCCGCATACCTGTCCTACCTCTCTTGACACCTCAACTCTCTCTATGTAATTGTCTCCGCATACCTGTCCTACCTCACTTGACACCTCAACACTCTCTATGTAATTGTCTCCGCATACCTGTCCGACCTCTCTTGACACCTCAACTCTCTCTATGTAATTGTCTCCGCATACCTGTCCTACCTCTCTTGACACCTCAACTCTCTCTATGTAATTGTCTCCGCATACCTGTCCTACTTCTCTTGATACCTCAACTATCGCTATGTAATTGTCTCCGCATACCTGTTCTACCTCTCTTGACACCTCAACTCTCTCTATGTAATTGTCTCCGCATACCTGTCCTACTTCTCTTGACACCTGAACTCTCTCTCTCTATGTAATTGTCTCCGCATACCTGTCCTACTTCTCTTGACACCTCAACTCTCTCTAAGTAATTGTCTCTGCATACCTGTCCTACCTCTCTTGACACCTAAACTCTCTCTATGTAATTGTCTCCGCATACCTGTCCTACCTCTCTTGACACCTCAACTCTCTCTATGTAATTGTCTCCGCATACCTGTCCTAGCTGTCTTGACACCTCAACTCTCTCTATGTAATTGTCTCCGCATACCTGTCCTACCTCTCTTGACATCTAAATTCTCTCTATGTAATTGTCTCCGCATACCTGTCCTACCTCTCTTGACACCTCAACTCTCTCTATGTAATTGTCTCCGCATACCTGTCCTACCTCTCTTGACACCTCAACACTCTCTATGTAATTGTCTCCGCATACCTGTCCGACCTCTCTTGACACCTCAACTCTCTCTATGTAATTGTCTCCGCATACCTGTCCTACCTCTCTTGACACCTCAACTCTCTCTATGTAATTGTCTCCGCATACCTGTCCTACTTCTCTTGATACCTCAACTCTCTCTATGTAATTGTCTCCGCATACCTGTTCTACCTCTCTTGACACCTCAACTCTCTCTATGTAATTGTCTCCGCATACCTGTCCTACTTCTCTTGACACCTGAACTCTCTCTCTCTATGTAATTGTCTCCGCATACCTGTCCTACTTCTCTTGACACCTCAACTCTCTCTAAGTAATTGTCTCCGCATACCTGTCCTACCTCTCTTGACACCTCATTTTTTTTCCGCAACTGTCTTTGCCTAAACGTCTTATCTTTCGTGTCACCTTAACTTTCTCCGTAATTGTTTGCGCCTACAGGCATATCTTCATGGTTGCAAACGAAGTTTGTATACCCCTTAACCTTCATTTATCTTAGGATGAAAGATCTGTCCTACCTAAATAATTGAAGTTTGTCCCATTCCGGTAATATAGATGACCGCTATCAATTCCTCTAAGGCACATTCCTACTTACATAAATTGCGCCTTAAGCTTTATTTCAATCTGCACCCTGCACACCCACCATACAACTCTCCTATAGATGACAAATTCTTCTCCCGTTTCAAGACCTCTAAATCTGATTGGAACCTCACCCCTGGCGCCTCCCCTGCACTCGACAATTATATATTTCCAGCACCACCCAGGAAACGTTTCTCATCAAACGTTTGTACCCTAAATACTACATCGCTCTAATCTCTTTACTATTGAATCGTTATCCCTTAATAATCTCCGCTTAGGTGATAACATATTTGTCAAACCTGCTGATAAAGTTGGTTCCAAAGTTGTTTGGCCCTCCGTCTATACACTATCTATGATCCACAAACCATACAACCATGGGAGACCCATTGTCTCTACGTTTTCTTGTCCTCCCGTTCACATCTCGGACTAATAGGACAGCGTCTTCCAAATAATGTCATGGGCCATCCATCTTTTGTTAAGGATACTAACTACGCCTTGAATTTAATCTTCGCATTCTGTACTTGCCCTGATAAAACTCACCGCCTTTTCGTTTTTCATGTCTGTTCTCTATATAACAATAATCTCATCAAGATGGTCCCGGGCTATCCAGTTCTACCTTGAGCGTTGGAAATAATCCTTGATCCCCACTTCTGCCCTTGTTCGTTTGGTAGAAGTAGACTTAACCTTCAACTCATTTGAATTCTATGGTCGATTCTACAGCCTGTCTAATGTGGTGACTATGGGCCCCAAAATGGGCCCTAGCTATGCTTGCATGAGCTACCTAGAAATTATATCCTTCTCTGGTCAACTTCCTCTCGTGTTTTACCGGTACATTGACTATGATTTTGGGGTATCCGAACTTTCAGAACATGATTTGACCAGGTTTTTGTTAACTTTGTGGGCTAATTCACCCATCCAATCGGATTTCGTACTCTATCTCTACCTCATCGGTTACCTTAGCGGCCTCCCCAGCCACAAAAATGGTGGGTACGACCCGCTGCGTCACACACTGGAGTACGTGGCCTTTCGTACTACAGACTCAAAATATTGTTATTGAAAGGGCCGTTTTGATGTCCAGGAAGACTTTACATGCATTATCCGGTTTTTGATATACATCATCATCTGCCAACCTTGTCTTCAAATATATATTGGCAAAACAGGTCGACGACTCGGGGTAGGAATCTGTATGACATCAAACATGTATGACACTCCTGTCTCCTCTCATTTTAGATTGCCAGGACATAACTCTGATGACTTTCGTGTTACTTACATTATATATTGTTCCTCTGATGACTTCCATGTTACTGACATAATCTCTTGTTCATCTAATGAATTCAGTGTTACTGACATTATCTCTTGTTCCACTGATGACTTCCGTGTTACTGACATTATCTCTTGTTCCTCTGATGACTTCAATGTTACTGACATTATCTCTTGTTCCTCTGATGACTCTCTCTCTCTCTCTCTCTCTCTCTCTCTATGCGTTTAGTCAATCAGAGTAAGGATTCCAGACTCCCATATGAAGTCAGCTGTCAGGCTAAGTGTGTTGATCGCCCCCACAGACAGAACATCACAATTAGAGTCTGTCAGATCCACTCTGACTGAACACCCGTTAATACGTTGCACTGTGTTCTGCGCCAGTGGCCCAGTGCATCCGATTTCAGCCAGCATCTTATTCGGGTTTGCTTTCCCTAGCCTTTGATTCTCCCCAATCTTCCTGCAAGGCAGCAGATTGTCTTTTCTGTAGGGGGATTCTGCCCTTAGATGGTAGGCCCTCCCAGGTTTACGAGCACCATCTGCCCGGGTCACTAGAGGTGACTAACACAGACATGCACACACAAAGATGTGAGATGTGACTAACACAGACACAGATACACACAGATGTGAGATGTGACTAACACAGACATACACACACAAAGATGTGAGATGTGACTAACACAGACATGCACACACAAAGATGTGAGATGTGACTAACACAGACACAGACACACAAAGATGTGAGATGTGACTAACACAGACATACACACACAAAGATGTGAGATGTGACTAACACAGACATGCACAAACAAAGATATGAGATGTGACTAATACAGACATGCACACAGCGATACGAGGCATGACTAACACTGACACACATCAAGATATATGACACATGACTAACATAAACATGCACGTAAAGATATTAGATATAACTGACATTGACATGCACACACAAAGATAAGAGATATGGCTAACATAGATATGCACACACAAAGATATGAGATGGGACTAACATAGCCATGCACACACAAGGATATGAGATGTGACAAACACAGACATGCACACACAAAGATATGAGATATGACTAACATAAACATGCACACAAAGATATGAGATATCACTAACCCAGACATGCACACACAAAGATATAACATATGACTAACACTGGTACACACTAAGATATGAGATATGACTAAACACAGACACACATAATGATATGAGACATGATTAACACGGACACACCGAGATATGAGATATGACTAACATGACACACACCAAGATATGAGCCATGGCCAGCACACACAAGCTAAGATATGGGCCATGGCTAGGACAGAAACACAGCAAGATATGAGCCATGGCTTCACTAAAAAACACCAAAAAATGAACCATGTCTAGCACAGAAACACATTAAAGTGCTCATATGCTTGGGCTTGTTGTAGTCGGCAGACTCTTCTGAACGTGGGAATCACAGGTTTCGTTAAACAGTTGGGCCGGAGATTTGAGAGTGCAGTCTGACCCATAGAACGTTCTCTTGCATGTACAGATTCCCGATCGACTGTTGACAGGTGTCGTTGAAACAGTTGTCCGGACATTTGAGAGTACGTATGATGTCACAGCCATCAGAACACATCTGTTCGCACTGTAGCTCAAAATTACCATCGGGACAAGTGTCATTACAGGTATAGCCAAGATGTTTACATTGTAGGCATTTTCCAGATTTTTCCTCAAATAAAGGACAGACACTGAGGCAAGACCCGGAACAGTCGTGTCCATAGATCGCATGTGAACAGTAGCCGTGACAAGTACCGATGATGACATTGCAGCCTTTACTACACCCACTACACACTGCACAAAACGACCAAGAATGCTCGTCCAGACAATAGGTGTCTGTAAATGTTTGCACCTCACATACCGTCAGTGCACTGTCGGCCTTCGAAATGGTCGGTGTGAACTCAATCTTAATGTGTGCCATTGACGTTTGTGTTTTGACTACGATAGTGTTCACAGATAAATTAGGGTATAGTATATCATTATACTGGAACACTACTCCACCACTGTCAGAGAAAGACTTTAGAGTGGTATTCTTTAACTGAATCATAGTGCTAGCTCGATGACAGAATCGAATGATGTGAGTCTTCTGGGGCGTGGCAAAGTTCAGATACCAGTAAACAGAATTGGTTCCACTTCTCCATTGTGTGTGTGTGTGCAGTCATTGTCATAGAGATTGGTCTTTGTTTTGCTATTAACTGCGGCATCAGGTCCACATCCGTCTCCCGTATAACAAGCATCAAATTTGTCGGTCTGGTTTGTGATCTGTTTGAGAGCCACTTTCCGACCTCCGCCAATTTAGATGGAGTAGATATTTGCAACTATCGCCCTTTCAGTCCGTTTTTGTACTCTCCAAACCGAGATGATTAAACTCTTTTCACTCTTTTCTTTAATCTTTGTTCTCCTCTCTATGTGTTTCCTGTGTCCTATCCTTATTCTTCCCTTTAAAAAAAAAAAAGTAAAGAGCTCCGTCATGCTAAGTGGCGTATAAGGAATATGGTGTTAATGACTACAATATTTATAGAATTTCGGCACATGGTTTTTTGGGGTATTGTGGTACGTAATACGCTCGTACCGCTTTACTTTCCAAGAAAAATCCTGTACTCATTTCAAGTACTCATATTTTGTCCTTAGTAGTCCAGAATGAGAAGGAGAGTTCATCGCTGCTATATAAAACCAATTCTGTCCTATGGAAGCGAATCATGGACAGTAGACAAACAAATGAAAAGATGATTAGAGGGCACAGAGATGGGATTTCTCAGAAAAATGTTGACAGTTCACTGGACAGCTAAATAGACCAATGAGAATGTTCTCAAAGAGGCCAACACAAAGGGAGCTCTGAAAAACATCAGAAAGAAGCAATCAACATTTCTTGGGCGCATCATGTGAAGAGGAAAGTTGGAATACTTGGTTATAACTGGCAAAATAAAAGGAAAGAGAGATCGCGGACGACAAAGAGAGAATATACTGGTTAGCTTGGTGTCATGGCATGGAAAACAGTCAACAACAGAACTGATACGATGCACTGTGGCTAGAAGATTGTGGAAGGACATGATCGCCTACGCCAACCGGTAGAGCACATGATGATGATGAGTCCAGTTCACTAACCTCTATCGGTCTCTCATATTCCTACCTGTTTTATCTTTATTACCCCTCTTGCTCTTCTTCCCTCTTGCCACCCCTATTTTCTCTTTCTTTTACTCTTCTTCCCGTTGTCTTTGTACCCTGTGGTACACCTTAATTTTTTTTCAATTTGTCATTGTTTATTTCCTATGATCCAATTAAATCTTACATGCCTGATTGTCTATTAATCTTCGAAACAGACTCCGAAAATCCTGATCACTGTCGTTTCCGCCATTTTTAGTTATGTGGTGTTATGTATTTTAACTTGGAATTGTGGGTAATTGTCAATAGTTTGTTTGTTATACCAGATGAATCATTTTACCAAAACCTGGTAGCTTGTCTTTCTTTTAGTTTGGCTGCTCAATACCATGGTTTGTTTATTTTCTTTGTTTTCTGCAGCTGTACACGCGGCCCCGTATAGTATTTCATATATATTATACTTGATATATGTGCTTTTCTACTTTCATAGCTACCCCACTACCTACTTAATACCTGCGTGCATATCTACCAATCTTCACGACAACCTACCTTGCAATCCACATAGTATTTATTTTCTCATACATACTATATATAAACCATTGGCCATGTATAAAAGGATGTCTGCCTATCTTCGTAGTTCATCAAGTGGATACGAGTTCCACTCATTGTTATCGTTTCTTCCCGAAGAATATCTCAGGTAAACATTTATAGAGTTTGGATAAAACATAAGAGTATTTTGTTTCGAAAAGAAAATTGTTTGCACGGCGAGATTTTTCAGGTCGCTAAGCAAGTTCACTAAGAAGGTCACTGTTGACAAAGAAAACAAAAACAGCAGATTCTGGGTGTAATTGGCTTCTAAGTGACCAGATTAGAGAAAATTAAGCTGATAATAAATATTTTTATGAAAGCGCAGCATGATATTAGTTAAACATTTGTTTGGTCCTGTCGATAAAATAAATAAAGGTTATGAAATAATAAATCTCTACTGTTCATTATTTTTTGTCCCCAGGAAAACAAAAACAAAACATGAAATAAGAATTGGGGAAGTGGAAAAAAGTGTTTATTTTTTTTCTGTAGATTGAAACACCAGTAATGAAGGAAACAGGACAGTCAAAAATTTATTGAGAGCAAAAGTGAAAACATCTGGTGGAAATATAATGAATTAAAATAAAATAATCCAGAATTGCAATATACGTGTTTGTGTTAATGTTATAATAACATAGAGATTCGTTCTGTGTACTTTGACAGAGATCATTAGAGATAACGTGTGTTCAGCTAATCTAAATGTGGAATTTTTTTCATGTCTTTATGGTTAAATTATTTTATAAAAATCATTACCATGTGCAACGAGGATTACGTATATTGGTGTTTGTGTTTGTATAAAATATTGTCAAAGAATGAGAAAGGACAATCTTGTTTATAATTCACTAATTTGTGAGACCTGAGATTCATTTATATTGGACATTGATGGTTTGGATTAATTTACTGGTCTAGTGGTGCCATCAATAATAATCGTTTTGTGCTAGAATTGATTTGCAAGATGTAGGATGCTAAATTATGAAGCTGATGAAATATTGTTGACGAGGAATAGGTTATCTCATCAAATACACACACATAAATGACTGTAAATGGTTAATGTTGTAAAAATGTATGTACATGTACGTGTGAATTTTTTAAAGCATGTATGTATGTGTTTGTATGTGCATGTATGTTTATGTATATACGTACGTGTGTATATATGTATGCATGTTTGTATCTATAATTGTAGTTCTAGTTAGTCGAGAACACCGGTATCACTGCACACGAGACAAAATCCATAATCGCTCAGCCAGCCGTGCCAGTAAAATCATCTAAATGAACATCTTAACGCATTGAAGGATCAAAACAAAGAATGCCAGCTGCATGTCCCCATCATTAAAGGTACATCACGCGCCAAAAGACATAAGGCGAAGCGGCACCGAAAGTGAACGCAGCTGAACTGTCCTTCATCATACGATATCATTCATTTTAAGCAATCGGAATATGGAATCACGATCCGGATGGAAAACAAAGTTTGTATCTATATGTCCATGCATTCATTTATAAAATGAACGCCATAGATACGTGATTCAAATGAATGTAAACAACATACGCAAACAGATAAACACAACTGACTGATTCAGAGATATAAACAACACATTCAAAAGAGCAACATAGGTAAGCTGATTCAAAGATTCCAATCATATGTCATGTACACAGAAGATATACAATTTACCATCACATGCAATGTATACAAAACAGGTACGGCCTAGAATAACAAAAGTAAACGTCATATTAGTCATATGGACATGATCGGAGTGCAATGATATAACTCACGATAACTCAATAGCTCAGTCAGCATCAGTTACATATTTCCTACTTTCACGGAGAGACTTAAAACTCAATATTGGCAATGATGATAACTCGCGATAACTTAATAACTCAGTCAACATCAGTTACATATTTCTTATTTTCACTGAGAGACTTAAAGCTCAATATTGGCAATTATCATAATTCGCGGTAACTTAATAACTCAGTTAGTCATCTTCAGTTACACATTTCTTATTTCCACGGTGAGATTATAAAGCTCAATAATGACAATGATCCATATGCTGACAATAGAGATATTTGTATAATCAAAGTTGTTAATAGCTCTCTCTCTCTCACTCTCTCTCTCTCTCTCCCATAAACAGTCTCCTATATAAGTTTCATTTCGATGACATAATAATTGGAGAGCTAAGCTGCCATATATGAATGAATATCCGAAAGATTGTATTTAAAAATGAACAGAAACGAGGAGAAAGCAAAGTCGACTGTGTTTTATACAGAGGATAGAAGATGCAGACATTCAGACAAGACAGATATCATTAAACTATGAGTGCATTTTACAGAATATAACATTAAGTTTCCCTTACATTTTGGACATCTTCATCTGTCTTTACAATATCTGCCGAGAGACAATAAGCTTCAGTAAAAAAATGTAGGATATACAGTAAACAGTGAAAAGTAAAGAGCCTCCGTCACGCCAAGTGGCGTATAGGGAATATGGTGTTAGTGACTATACATTTTACAGACCGTCGACACATGATTTTTGGCGTAATGTGATCGTTATTACGCCCGTGCCGCTGTACTTTCCCAGAAAAAAAACCCGGTACCCATTACAGGCTGGGTGAACTGGAAGCCGTCGGTTGGGATCGAAATATACCTCTTGTCCTTTATAGTCCATTTCACTAACCACTGAACTATCGCGGCTCCCAGGATATACAGTACCATATTAATTATACAGTAATCATGTCAAACAAGAGCAGTAAATAGCAAACTATTCGCACCATTCATGATTTCACAAAGAAGCTACGACGGTGGTTTTCTGTTCCCTTCCGTCGGTTGGTTTACGGTCGGCTCCGCTAGCCTTTGACAAAAAGTCTCACCCGCAAGGCAGTGGGATTGTTTTACTTGTGGGTACTCTCTCTTAGCCTTTTACTCTCCCGAGCTGCAAGGCAGCAGGACAGCCATGATTTGTACTGTTTACTGCATACAGTAGCAGGTAAAATTACCCGACCTGAGTCGAATTCTATTGACAATAGAAACAAGAAAGAGAGTTTTTTAAATGTTATGTTATGTTATTGGGAGCCACGATAGTTCAGTGGTTAGTGAACTGGACTACCACGGACAAGGGGTAGGGTTCGACCCCAAAGACGGCTTCCGTGTTCACCCAGCCTTAAATGGGTACCGGATTTTTTTCTGGGAAAGTAAAGCAGCACGGGCGTAATACCTACCACATTACCCCAAAAATCATGTGCTGAAGGTCTGTAAAATATAGGGTCACTAACACCATATTTCCCTATACGCCACTTGGCGTGACGAAGGTACTTTACTTACTTTTTACTTTTTTATGTTGTGTTATTGTTATTATTATTATTATTATTATTATTATTATTAACTGATTGCCACAAGTTGATACGAGATACGTCTCTTTGACCCTATTAGACGTGGCGAGTTGTAATGGCTTTCTTGACATTCCCGGTTCTTACTGGAGAGGTTGGAGTTCGTCTGTCCCAGGCTATGCTGGGGAACTACTAGTCCAGCCCACAGGTACTGCAATACTGGGTCCTCTATATCAGTAACAACCACCACTATCGGGAAAGCGGCGATCCTAGCATCTGTTAGCCAGGAGACAAATAATAATAAATGAATATTATTATAGAGGGAAACTTCCGAAGCGATGATCACGGAATCAATTCAGAGGAAGAGGTATGTTTACAGCGCTCTGAAAAAATGACAAATAATCAACAACAGAAACAAATATGGACCACAGCAGGCATTCTTCTGTTAGCCACCCTGTTTTGACGCAGACTGTTACCAGGGGTGACCACGAGGAGGTAGATATGTTAGGTCTTGGTCGGCTCCTGGTGCGCCGACCCTGCTATTGCGACCGCAGGTCGCAGGCGCTTGTGTACCCCCTTAAATGTTATGTAGAGCCAGTCTTAAAATATGGATGCGAATCATGGACAATAGGACAACAGACAAGAAAATCACTGGAGTCTGTAGAAATGTGGTTTTACAGAAGAATGTTGAGAGTACCATGGACAGCTATGAAAAGTAATGGAGCCAATGGTGGGGTGTACTAAACACTCCAAGGTATGGTGACAGCTTTACAAATAAAGAACACAACACAATACTGACGTTTCGGCCTGTGGCCTTCTTCAGAATACAGGGACAACGACAACAAGCGGTGAAGCACAATTACTACATGTTAGATGATCAAGTGGAGGGCGAGGAAAGTAGGATGCAGAAATAAGAAAAGAGAGAAATGAGTATTACATGATGAGAGGTATGATGGGCGTCAAAATATATAAAATAGAAAAAGAGAAAAATGTATAATAAATTGTACTTAGCTGAGCTCAGAGCAGGAATTCTGTAATCCGTTCTGAAACAGTCGGAATGACTAGAAGACAGAGAGCATGTATAGAAAGCAACCCGTGACCAAGACAGGTCAGTTGAGAGGGCAGACGGATCTAATATCGGGAAAACCAAAGGGGGGGGGGAGGGAAGGGGGATAGACGAAGACACTCCTGGGACACGACAAGCAATACATATAAATCACTCAACAATGGAAGTGAGAGATCACGCGAGAGGTTAAGAGAAAGAAATTGAATGACACGACAAAGTAGTGAACTAGGCAAACGGTGAGAGAGAGATGGACTCTACAGAATGGATGGCCTCGAACTGAAAGAGTTGAGAGGTAGGTCAACGAAAGGAAGGATTGGATACTGGAGGAAGAGATAAGGAGAGGAAGAATAATAAAGCCGGTATAATGAGAAGGGCGATAGAGGGGTGGTCCGAAGGAAGTTAGTCTATCGGGAGGTAGGGAAGTATTAGAGGAGGAGGTATGGAGAGGAGGGATAAGAAGCAGGTATGTGAAAACTGGATAGGGGGAGAGGCGGTAGGTCAGAAGTGAATGGAAAAAGAGAAAAAGAGAAAGTCTGGAAGAAGTGGAGCAATAGGGGATGGTGTGCAGGAGGTATGAACCATAGGAGGTAAAGAAGTAGGGAAATGATAGAACAAAGGGGGGAATGAAAGTGGGCATCAGGATAAGGGGGATACTGGAATAGTAGGTATAGATGAGTAGTGACTACAAGTGAATAGAGAGGAGAGGGGTGAGCTAGGAGTAGATCAGCAGAGGGGTGGTAGGAAGGACGAGGAACAATAGAAGTGGGCAGAGAGATCGTACGTACAGTCCAGGTGGAGAGGTGATATAGTGATAAAGAGGTAAAGGACATGAAGGTAGTCAGAAGAGAAAAAGGTGTGGGGAGGGGGGTTTAGGATGAAGAAGGCAATATGGGGGTTACTCAAAGAGGATATGAAAAGCAGGGATGGAAGAAGAGAAATAGGAAGAGAGGTCCATAGGTGGGAGGGTGGAGTCGGAGGCAGGAGGGTCCTCAGAGGGACAGGGATACATTGATGCCACGAGGGGTGAGGCAGCCCCAACGAACGATCAGACGGTGCTCAAGAGTGAGCCGACTGTGGTGATCAGAGGAGCATGATATTAGGCCAGTTACCAAGACATCAGTCATACCTCGATGGCCCCTCGAGTTAAAGTGGGCTGCTACAGGAGTGTCCGCTTCTCGGGTGATGTCATTCAAGTGTTCACGGCACCTATCGCCGATTCTACGACCAGACTGACCGATGTAGGTCAACTTACATCGCTTACAAATGATGGCATAAATGATGTTCCGCGATGTGCAAGTGGATCCCTCTCTGATATCGAAAGGACCATTGGGGAAGAGGACAGTGTCGGCCTGGAGAACGTGGTCACAAGTTTTACATACTCTCCGGTTGCAGCGGATAGTGCCTCGATGGCTGAAGTGGTCAGCAGGAAGACGACCCCTGACAAGAAAGTCTCAGAGGTTCCGGTCACGTCTAAAGGCCACTAGTGGCGGATCAGGGAAGAGCAGACGAGTAGTAGGGTCAGATCGGAGAATAGGGAGGTAGCGGTGGATGGTCCTAACAGCGGCGTAGTGGTGAGGGTGATGGGTGAGAGCGATTACTACTCTATCAGAGGGGGGTTGAGTAGAGGGGGTAAGAGCAGACTGACGTGAAGTGAGGAGAACTCGACGCAGGGCAGGAAGGAGAGCTGATTCTGGATAAAGGCGTCGGCGGAAGAAATCAAGCATGATGGTGGGCATTGTGAAGGAAATCTTCATCGTCTCGGCAAAGGCGACGAAGTCTGAGAAGCTGAGAATATGGAAGAGAGTTCTTGCAGGATGTAGGATGAGAGGAGTCGTAGCGGAGGAAACTATGGGAGTCAGTGGCCTTGTAGAAGACCGAGGTGAGAAGATGAGAGGTGCCCAAGGAGACTAGGATGTCCAGGAAAGATACGGAGGAGGTGGAGATGTGGAAGGTGATGTGGATAGAGGGGTGGAAATGTCCGACATATTCGATGAAACGGGAGATCTCATCTTCTGGAAGGTCAGACAGACCAATGCAGTCATCAATGTACCTACGATACATGAGGGGAAGAGGGCCCTGGTAGGTTTGGATAATTTGGTGCTCTAGATAACCCATGAAGAGACAAGCATAGCTAGGGCCCATTTTAGTGCCCATCGCCACACCGCTGATCTGGGTGAAGAAATTGCCATTGAACTCGAAAGAGTTGAGGTTCAAGACTAATTCTGCTAGACGGAGGAGGACGCCAGTGGCGATGGAGGTTTGGATCCTACGGTCCAGGAAAAATTGAAGAGCTTGAAGGCCGTCGGAGTGGGGAATAGAAGTATACAGGGAGCAGACATCCATAACGAAGAGGCGGTAGTGACGATCAGGAAGGAGGGTGATAGAGGAAAAGATATTAAGGGCGTCGTTAGTGTCTTTGACATACGAAGGGAGGCCCATAACTATGGGTTGAAAGACACTGTCGAGAAAGTCAGAAATGAGAACAGTAGGACATGAGATGGAAGGGACAATAGGACGTCCAGGAGAGTCAGGTTTATGTATTTTAGGCAGCATATAAAAAGAGGGTCTGCCCAAGCAGTGGTCAGGAAGGATCATGCTGGAGGAGCTAGAGGGAAGTAATCCATCCTGAATGAAACGGAGGATCGTACGACGCACCACGGCGTTATTAGAGACAGTAGTGTCGTTGGGGGTGGGGAGGTAGAAAGTCGAGTCGGATAATTGTTTATCCCCTTCCCGGATATAAAGGTCTTTCCTCCATACCACCACAGAGCCGCCCTTGTCAGCCGGCTTGATGACAATATCATCACGTCGGCGAAGATCCTGGAGGGCTTGGTACTCTTCACTACTAAGATTAGAGCGTCGAAGTCTATGGGGACGAAGTGCCTTAATATCCCGGTAGGTACTGTTAATGAACTGGTCCAAAGCCTGTGATTCGCCCGAGCGGGGAGTCCAGTCAGATTTACGGGGAGAAAAGCGGGCAAATTCGTCTGTAGGAGGAGGTTGAGAGGAAGAGTTCGGATGATTAAAGTAATAGAGTTTGAGTCGTAGTCGTCTGTGATACTCCTGAATGTCCCGTAAGAGAGAGAATGAGTCACTCAAAGGGCGAAGGGGGACAAACTTAAGACCCTTGCTGAGAAGAGAGCGCTCATGGTCGGAAAGGGGCAAATCAGGGGGAATACAAGTGACAAGGGAGCTAGAGTCAGAGGCATTGGGGAGAGGAGGAGGCGAGGGAGGAGGAGGAGGAGGACGGAGGTTCAAGAGTTTACGTTTGTGCTGAGAGGATAAAAAGTCATACACAGATCGGTTGTGGTGGTGGATGGTATGGTGGATGAAGCGAAGAGTACCAGGAAAGTTAGAGGTGAGTAGATGGAGTTGGGATAGGAGGTGTTGTTGGCGGGTGTTGAGGTGGGATATAAGACGAGAGTGGCTAACTAATTTGCCCCTTTCCGACCATGAGCGCTCTCCTCTCAGCAAGGGTCTTAAGTTTGTCCCCCTTCGCCCTTTGAGTGACTCATTCTCTCTCTTACGGGACATTCAGGAGTATCACAGACGACTACGACTCAAACTCTATTACTTTAATCATCCGAACTCTTCCTCTCAACCTCCTCCTACAGACGAATTTGCCCGCTTTTCCTCCCGTAAATCTGACTGGACTCCCCGCTCGGGCGAATCACAGGCTTTGGACCAGTTCATTAACAGTACCTACCGGGATATTAAGGCACTTCGTCCCCATAGACTTCGACGCTCTAATCTTAGTAGTGAAGAGTACCAAGCCCTCCAGGATCTTCGCCGACGTGATGATATTGTCATCAAGCCGGCCGACAAGGGCGGCTCTGTGGTGGTATGGAGGAAAGACCTTTATATCCGGGAAGGGGATAAACAATTATCCGACTCGACTTTCTACCTCCCCACCCCCAACGACACTACTGTCTCTAATAACGCCGTGGTGCGTCGTACGATCCTCCGTTTCATTCAGGATGAATTACTTCCCTCTAGCTCCTCCAGCATGATCCTTCCTGACCACTGCTTGGGCAGACCTTCTTTTTATATGCTGCCTAAAATACATAAACCTGACTCTCCTGGACGTCCTATTGTCTCTTCCATCTCATGTCCTACTGTTCTCATTTCTGACTTTCTCGACAGTGTCTTTCAACCCATAGTTATGGGCCTCCCTTCGTATGTCAAAGACACTAACGACGCCCTTAAAATCTTTTCCTCTATCACCCTCCTTCCTGATCGTCACTACCGCCTCTTCGTTATGGATGTCTGCTCCCTGTATACTTCTATTCCCCACTCCGACGGCCTTCAAGCTCTTCAATTTTTCCTGGACCGTAGGATCCAAACCTCCATCGCCACTGGCGTCCTCCTCCGTCTAGCAGAATTAGTCTTGAACCTCAACTCTTTCGAGTTCAATGGCAATTTCTTCACCCAGATCAGCGGTGTGGCGATGGGCACTAAAATGGGCCCTAGCTATGCTTGTCTCTTCATGGGTTATCTAGAGCACCAAATTATCCAAACCTACCAGGGCCCTCTTCCCCTCATGTATCGTAGGTACATTGATGACTGCATTGGTCTGTCTGACCTTCCAGAAGATGAGATCTCCCGTTTCATCGAATATGTCGGACATTTCCACCCCTCTATCCACATCACCTTCCACATCTCCACCTCCTCCGTATCTTTCCTGGACATCCTAGTCTCCTTGGGCACCTCTCATCTTCTCACCTCGGTCTTCTACAAGGCCACTGACTCCCATAGTTTCCTCCGCTACGACTCCTCTCATCCTACATCCTGCAAGAACTCTCTTCCCTATTCCCAGCTTCTCAGACTTCGTCGCCTTTGCCAAGACGACGAAGATTTCCTTCACAATGCCCACCTCATGCTTGATTTCTTCCGCCGACGCCTTTATCCAGAATCAGCTCTCATTCCTGCCCTGCGTCGAGTTCTCCTCACCTCACGTCAGTCTGCTCTTACCCCCTCTACTCAACCCCCCTCTGATAGAGTAGTAATCGCTCTCACCCATCACCCTCACCACTACGCCGCTGTTAGGACCATCCACCGCTACCTCCCTATTCTCCGATCTGACCCTACTACTCGTCTGCTCTTCCCTGATCCGCCACTAGTGGCCTTTAGACGTGACCGGAACCTCTGAGACTTTCTTGTCAGGGGTCGTCTTCCTGCTGACCACTTCAGCCATCGAGGCACTATCCGCTGCAACCGGAGAGTATGTAAAACTTGTGACCACGTTCTCCAGGCCGACACTGTCCTCTTCCCCAATGGTCCTTTCGAGATCAGAGAGGGATTCACTTGCACATCGCGGAACATCATTTATGCCATCATTTGTAAGCGATGTAAGTTGACCTACATCGGTCAGTCTGGTCGTAGAATCGGCGATAGGTGCCGTGAACACTTGAATGACATCACCCGAGAAGCGGACACTCCTGTAGCAGCCCACTTTAACTCGAGGGGCCATCGAGGTATGACTGATGTCTTGGTAACTGGCCTAATATCATGCTCCTCTGATCACCACAGTCGGCTCACTCTTGAGCACCGTCTGATCGTTCGTTGGGGCTGCCTCACCCCTCGTGGCATCAATGTATCCCTGTCCCTCTGAGGACCCTCCTGCCTCCGACTCCACCCTCCCACCTATGGACCTCTCTTCCTATTTCTCTTCTTCCATCCCTGCTTTTCATATCCTCTTTGAGTAACCCCCATATTGCCTTCTTCATCCTAAAACCCCCCCCCTCCCCACACCTTTTTCTCTTCTGACTACCTTCATGTCCTTTACCTCTTTATCACTATATCACCTCTCCACCTGGACTGTACGTACGATCTCTCTGCCCACTTCTATTGTTCCTCGTCCTTCCTACCACCCCTCTGCTGATCTACTCCTAGCTCACCCCTCTCCTCTCTATTCACTTGTAGTCACTACTCATCTATACCTACTATTCCAGTATCCCCCTTATCCTGATGCCCACTTTCATTCCCCCCTTTGTTCTATCATTTCCCTACTTCTTTACCTCCTATGGTTCATACCTCCTGCACACCATCCCCTATTGCTCCACTTCTTCCAGACTTTCTCTTTTTCTCTTTTTCCATTCACTTCTGACCTACCGCCTCTCCCCCTATCCAGTTTTCACATACCTGCTTCTTATCCCTCCTCTCCATACCTCCTCCTCTAATACTTCCCTACCTCCCGATAGACTAACTTCCTCCGGACCACCCCTCTATCGCCCTTCTCATTATACCGGCTTTATTATTCTTCCTCTCCTTATCTCTTCCTCCAGTATCCAATCCTTCCTTTCGTTGACCTACCTCTCAACTCTTTCAGTTCGAGGCCATCCATTCTGTAGAGTCCATCTCTCTCTCACCGTTTGCCTAGTTCACTACTTTGTCGTGTCATTCAATTTCTTTCTCTTAACCTCTCGCGTGATCTCTCACTTCCATTGTTGAGTGATTTATATGTATTGCTTGTCGTGTCCCAGGAGTGTCTTCGTCTATCCCCCTTCCCTCCCCCCCCCTTTGGTTTTCCCGATATTAGATCCGTCTGCCCTCTCAACTGACCTGTCTTGGTCACGGGTTGCTTTCTATACATGCTCTCTGTCTTCTAGTCATTCCGACTGTTTCAGAACGGATTACAGAATTCCTGCTCTGAGCTCAGCTAAGTACAATTTATTATACATTTTTCTCTTTTTCTATTTTATATATTTTGACGCCCATCATACCTCTCATCATGTAATACTCATTTCTCTCTTTTCTTATTTCTGCATCCTACTTTCCTCGCCCTCCACTTGATCATCTAACATGTAGTAATTGTGCTTCACCGCTTGTTGTCGTTGTCCCTGTATTCTGAAGAAGGCCACAGGCCGAAACGTCAGTATTGTGTTGTGTTCTTTATTTGTAAAGCTGTCACCATACCTTGGAGTGTTTAGTACACCCCACCATTGGCTCCTTGCTACCAGCTTTACCGCATCATTGCAATTATTTGCCCTTTCCCTATGAAGAGTAATCAACATGTTCAGAAAGAGGCCAAAGCAAAAAGAGAGCTAATTTCCAATATTAGGAAGAAACAATAATCATTTTTGGCCATGTAATGAGAAGAGAACAACTAGAATATATTGTAGCAACTGGAAAAATTGAGGGACGAAGAGATAGAGGGAAGCAAAGAGAAAAAATAGCAGACAGCTTAAGAGAATGGCTTGGCAGAAGGTCAACAACAGAAATGATAAATAATTGTCGAGATAGAAAGCTTTGAAGAGACATGATCACCTACGCCATGAGGCCCGGTACTTGATGATGATGATTCGTACCATATATTGTTCTTTGTTATTTGTTTCTGTTGTTGTTTATTTGTCAGTTTTTCTGAGTGCCTTTAAAACATACATCTTCCTCGTATAATTCACTGAATTATCCTCTCGGAAGTTTTCCTCTATAATAATAATTATTTATTATTATTTGTCTCCAGTATAAAACCACTAGAAACTACTATTCGTGTTGTTGCGTGCTATAAATGTTTGTCTGCAACACAAGTATTCAGCCCTACCGGGAGATACTTGTCTTAGTAGGAAAGTACAGAAATAAAATTTATTCCCGAGCTGTGATCTTAACCCTATGCTATAGTCATGAGAATACCTGCATGAAAGACACGTCAACGATAGCTAATTTTGTTGTTAGCTGAGTGGCAGTGTTCATTAACGTTCGGCTTCTCGTGGCAAGGCGCCGTGCCAAGGAGTAACGGTTCAATCCTGCTTTGGACAATATATTATTCTTTATGTTTGATTTTTTTTTTGAGTGCTTTAAAACATACCTCTTCCTCCTATGATTCGCTGAATTATCGCCTCGTAAGTTTCCCTATACAATAATTTTCATCTATTATTATTTGTCTCCAGCCACTTTCACATGAACTGACTTCTCAGAATATAGTGGTGTTCTCCCCGCGCTTTAAAAGTATCTCCTAAACCAGCTGCTGCAAGTGAGAGCAGAAACGATAAGCGACCGATGGATACAGGAAACGTGGCAAAGATTATTCTACGGTTTTCTAATGAGTGCTTGTTTATGGTCCTTTGGTTATAGAAATTATTACCACAGAAACCCCTACTGAAGCATTAACAATATAATAGGCAACCAGAGATGCATACGAAAATATAAGAACATAAGAAAAGTGGAGGCGGGCTCTATACGCATACAATGGGTAAAATCATTGCTTAAGTCAAAAATACGTACGGTCATCTTTGTCTACGTTCCAGGACGTGTGGGAGTTTGGGGAAATGAAAGAGCGGACAGGTTGTCTAGCTGCGCTATAGTTGAGGACGGTTACACCAATGGATAAGGCGGACATCACCAATGACTTATGAGATGTGGGAAGGGCACAGGACGTTAACCATGAGTCCACGTCACTCCTTCGGATGCAAGAGATGGGAGATGGACACAGCCAGAAACGAGATACTTAATGGGCTTGTAAGAAGACTTATCAACCAACATAGAACTGGATTCGTCTGTTGTTGGACACTGCGAGACTCGCTGAGGAGCGGAATTGAGCACCTATGGACATGTTCACAGTGCAATGATGATGACCCGCAAATAACTCAATAACCATAGATGCGCAAAGCAATAAGAAATAAGTGATAAAACTGTCTTTTTGTAGCCTTTCTGATGTGTATGGTCAGCAATCCATAGCTGACTATTTCAGAATGAGCGGCAACACAGATGGACAGAGATCAAACTCCACTTTTTTGGGGTTCTTTTGAAAAGTAGAAAAAAGAACTAGTCGGTCTGACAAAGGAGGGATCGAAAAGGGAATGTAACCTGTTACCTAAAAACACCTTATCTATGTTGGATGTTTCACGTCGAATAGAGTAAATATAATAAAATGTACAATTTGCTGTAAATCTCAAACAAATAATATACGATTCTACGTCAGCTATGAAGTATAAGAGGCTTCGTCCATAGGCGAACGACGAAGGAGATAAATCATCTATAAGAACCTGAGGTATAGAACAAATGTATTACTTTTGTGATATTACGATTGATGGTAAACAGTTTGATGTGCTGTATGTTGATTATGAACGATGAAACCGTGTTTTTTTCGGTTGAGTAGGCGCTGATGTTGGATAATATGTATGTAAAGTAGAATTCTCCCGTGTGTTACCGGGGCCTCATTATGAGGGAGGTAAAGAATAGTGACACTGTGACCTTCCAGGCATGTCTTAAGAGGTGACTAAGGAGGTTGATCGATGGCTTGACAAGCTGTCATTGTAAAAAGTATTGTTATGGAAACAGCGCCATATATTTTAGAGCTGTGATCTCTGCAATATATGCCATTTTGGCACGCAAGGTTTCTGTTTTTGAGATTGTGGTACTGTCCTATGTGCCGTCTTCGGCTCGAAAGGACAATAGATAGATAGATAGGAAATATAATTATACAAGATAAAATAATCACCTTAACAGCATATTACATTCCCCCCCCCCCCCTAGTGCCTTTCGAGCCATTGCCGGCCCATAGGGCGTAGACCAAGATACACCTTCTCTTATCTGAATTTTTGTTCTAGCAGTTTTCTTTTAAAGATATTTTATCAAATCTCGACATTTGTCTCTGTTCTGTGCAAGCAGCTCTATCTCATTGAGGGAGTCGAATCCTGCTGCTCTTGCCTCTCTCATCAATGTTCTGCTCAGTGTCTCCCTGGGTCTTCCTCTTTTTCTCTTACTTGTTGTTTCCCACATGAGGGCTTGCTTTGCTATTCGGTTATTATCTCTTGTCATCACATGTCCAACATATGACCATCGTCTTTTCTTTATTACTGAAGATATTAGTAGTTGATTGGCGATTTCTCTAATTTGTTTTGAATTCGTTCCACGCTATGCCAAGTATTTTCCTTAGACATTTATTTTCGAATGCGTTCAACTTTGTTTCTATATCTCTTGTTGTTTTCCAGCTTTCACACGCATACGTAAGGGTTGATAGTACATTTGATTTGAATAGTCTAATTTTTGTTTTTGTGCTGATGAGTTTTGATTTCCACAACTTTTCAAGGCTTCTGAAAGACATTGTTGCTTTAGCTATTCTGATTCTAATTTCTTTGCGTGTATCCCCTTCTCGATCAATGTGACTTCCAAGATAGATAAAGTGATCGATCTTTTCTACTGGTTTGTTTTCCATGTATATTTTGTCATCTGTTGGAATTAAACTTTTCATGACTTTAGTCTTTTCATGATTGATCTCAAGCCCAATTTTGCTGGCTATTGATGATAGTTCATTTGTGTTTTCCTGCATCGTTTTTATCTGACTGCTGATGAGAACTATGTCATCAGCAAAGTCGAGGTCCTCCAAATGGTCTCCTTGTATCCATTCGATGCCTTTATTACTAGTGCAGCATTTCTTCATTATGAAGACCATAACAATTCCAAATAACAATAAAAAGGGCGATAAAATACATCCTTGTTTAGCCCCAGTTTCTATTGGGAAACATTCGCTCAGTCCTTCCTCTGTTCGAACTGCACATGTGTAACCATCATACTTGTCTTTGATAATATTTATGATTTTTGATGGTAAGCCATATAGCTTCAGAATCTTCCACAAAGAATCTCTATGAATACTATCAAATGCTTTTTTGAAGTCGCTGAAGTTAAGTACAAAAGGTTTTTGCTTTTCAATGTGTTCCTCCAATATAAGTCGTAGAGTGAAAATGTGGTCAAGGCAGCTTCTCCCTTTTCTAAACCCAGCCTGTTCTTCACGCATTACTGTATATATATTGAATCCTTTATTCTATTTAGGATGATTTTGCAGAATAACTTTGAGGCAACTGACAACATTGTCACGCCTCTTCAGTTGTTACAATCTCTAAGATTGCCCTTTTTTGGAATCTTAACAATGATTCCTTTTTTCCATTTATAAGGCGTCTTCTCTGTTTTCAAAATGATGTTGAACATTTTTTGAAGATGTATTAGATTATGGCTATCAATTGCCTTGAGGACCTCAGCTGTTAACTTATCCTCTCCAGCAGCCTTGTCATTGGCCATAATGGGTACAAATAATAATACATAAATATTATTATATGGGGAACTTCCGAGGCGATAATAGCTATAATATGTATATATATAATAGCAATAATAGGCGATAATAACTATTATCGCCTCGGAAGTTCCCCATATAATAATATTTATGTATTATTATTTGTACCCAGTATATAACCACTGGAAACTACTAGTCGTGCTGTTTCGTCCAATAAATGTTTGTCTACAACACAAGTATTCAGCCCTACTGGGAGATACTTGCATTAATAGGAAAGTACAAATATACAATTTATTTCCGGTCTGTGATCGTTACCCTATGCTATAGTCATTGAGAACGTCATCGTGTAAGACACTGCTACAATAGCCACTTTTTTAGTTGGCTGCGTGGCAGTGTGCCAAGCGTACGGCTTCTCGTGGCAAGGCTCGGTGCCACTGAGTACGGGTTCGATCCCACTTCGGACCATATATTGTTCTTCGTTTTTTTCTATTGTTGTTTGTCTGTCAATTTTTCCGAGTGCTAACACATACTTCTTTGTTCTATTATTCCTCATTGGCCATAAGCTTTAAGGTGGTTTCTATTTCGCCCAAGGTGAAGTCATCTAAAGTTACACCTAATTCTGCTGCTGGTGTTTCAGCTTCAAAATCTATTAAACTTTGGGGTAGTGGACGGTTAAGAATTTCTTTGAAGTGTTCCGCCCAACGGGCTTTTATGTCTACGCTTGTTGTTAGCATTAGTTGTACCAGATGTGTCTAGAATTGGCGTTCCACTGGATGTATAGGCGTTTGTCAGCATCTTTTGTACAGTATAAAGAGTTCTGCTGTCTCCTGTAATTGCAGCTGTCTCTGCTTTCTCTGCTAAATTGTCTATATAATCTCTTTTATCTCTTCTTGCTGAACATTTCACTTTGTTGTCTAATTCTTTGTATGTTGCTTTTTGCAAGGATCATTTCCAAGATCTGTCTTTACATAAGTCATGGCTCTCTTCGCCTTTCTTCTTTCTTTGATGTATTTCCATGTGGTGTCTGATGTTACATTGCTGATGTCTAATATATGACATAGCGGGTAGAAAGAAGTGACGTTTATGGTATTTAGATGGTGACTTTAGAAATTATGGTAATCATCATCATCAAGTGTCTTCTCTGCAACGAAGTTTGGCTACCATGGAGCGCCATTCTGCTCAGTCTCTTGCTTTGATGGTGCAGGTTGTCATAGACGGATTTGTCCATCTTTTGATGTTACTCGTCCATGTTGGTCTTGGTCTAATTATGGTAATACTGCAGGCTAAATAGAGCAAGAATGCTCTCATTCAACGGAACGAAATAAGGACAACAAAACACAGAAAACAAGCACAACGATACGACTGATGAGGTGATGAAAACCTTTTTATTGGTTTAGTTTGATTGGAAAGTTTATGTTACTCTTGTGTGATGGAAACGCTAAAAACGATTCAGGGAGGACTCTTTCAAAATAAATGTGTGAGCCTCCGTATTCTGTTAACACTTCATGTCACTATCACATCTGTAGAGCGCTCATTTAGCAAACCAGGTAAATTTGGCAAGACTAAGTACCGAGTCTGATATTTCCAAAACGATTGATTTTGATGAGGTGATTCGCAATTTTGACAGTTAAGAGGATAGGGAAACAACTTTGTATAGCAGTAATATATATCTCATTAACATGGCATCATCATCATCATCATCATCATCATCATCATCATCATCAAGTACAAAGCATGCTATTATTCAAGGTGGTTGTAATGGAGACTCAGTTGGAAGAAATTATTAACATATGTTACCAAAAAATTGAATTCAGAACACATTTACAACACTGGAGCACACTTTACCCTCATGTTATATCTATCTATGATCGGACAGTTAACATATGGAAGATAGAAAACGTGTTGACTAGATGAACACATACATATTTATGAAAACGCGCAACATGCATTTATCATCATCAAGTACCATGCCTGCTGACGTAGGTGTTCATGTCTCTCCAGAACTTTAGATCCCGACAGTTACTTATCATTTCTGTTGTTGACCTTCTGCCAAGCCATTCTCTTAAGCTGTCTGGTATCTTTTTTCTTTGCTTATCTCTGTCTCTTCGTCCCTCAATTTTCCTAGTAGTTACAATATATTCTAGCTGTTGCCTTCTCATTGCAAGGCCAAACAGTGACAGTTATATTCATTACTTGTCCTAACTGCTTATGTCATTCTCAACATTCTTCTGTAAAACCACATTTCTACATCCTTCAGTAATGTTCTTGTCTGTTGTCCTATTGTCCATGATTCACAGCCGTATGTTAAGACTGTGTCTACATAACGATGAAGAACTCTTTTTCTTGTTTCTTTTATTAAAAACAGATTACATAATATCTTCCTCGTGTTTTCGGAAAGCTGCTTTTTCCTGAGTTATTCTGTATCTCTCTTCTGTTGAAAATCTACCATCTGAGGTTAACATTATTCCCACATATTTAAAGTCATTTACGTGTTTTAATATTGTTCTAACTTCCGTTGTAAAGATGGTGGATCTAGGTCACGTTCTCTTGATCGCTGCAGAAAGAGCATTCGGGATCTGATTAATTTCGGTTCTCCATTGCACTTTTCTGCGTTACAGTAAAAATGATGATCTACCTATTACATCTGCACCGCTAAAGCGAATTCTTACGCAGGCAACAGTCCCTTTTTGACAATCAAGTGTTGTTAATGAGACCTTTCAACGTCTAAACTTGATCTGCGCTTTACGTCACATTGGTGCTGTTCATGACCGTTGTTGGAATTCCTTGATGCAAGTTAAATCAATGTTACTCATTAATGTAAACTACTTCGGCAGCCGCAGTTTTATATCTTTAGGGAGTTTTCACCGTGTTTTGCTCGTCGTAGGCTGCTTTCACAAGAGTAATCAGAAATCTAAAGGGAGCGAAATTGTGTGTATGACATTGTTGTGTGCTACGTCAACGTAATTGCTCATCGTACATCCCTAGACCGGCCATACGCTAATCTTATGGTCTGTTGTTTGATGTGCGACAGGGATAATCTGACGACTAACTGTGTGTCTATATGTTCGGAATTGGAGTCAAAAAAGGAGGCCTAACATCATCAAGCGCTATACATTAAAAAAAAAAAATACGACGATCATCATTTTCAAGAGGAACTGAACTTCCGGTATATCGTAGATAGGAGGCGGGAACAATTGAAGACTATGCATGAAAATTGTTCCTTATTGCAGTTTCCTCATATTCCAAGTCCGGCTTGTTGCAGGAGCTACTGAGTTAAGTGCTCTGTGCACACCGTGAGCTGCGTGTCTCATCAGTTTTAATCATGTTTCGATATTCCAATTGTTAACGATGAGTGATGATATCTTATAATAGGGAACAGTTGGCATTGTTCACTTTCTGTGCGGTTCCGCCTTATGTCTTTTGGCGTGTGCTGAGACTGCTACGATGGGAAGTATAGTTACTTTTCTTTGTTTGGGAGATGAGATATTAATTCGGATAATTACGCTGGCACGAGCGGTTGAGCAATTATGAATTTTAATTCGTTTGCAGTGATACCGGGACTTTCCATAACCAAAAAACCAAATCGTTGTGTGCATGTCAGTGTTAGTCACATCTCATATTTGTGTATGTGCATGTCTGTGTTAGTCACCTCTAGTGACTCGGGCAGATGGTGCTCGTAAACCTGGGAGGGCCGACCATCTAAATTTAGAATCCCCCTACAGAAAAGACAATCTGCTGCCTTGCAGGAAGATTGGAGACAATCAAAGACTAAGGATTGCAAACCTGAATAAAATGTTGACTGAAATCGTATGCACTTGGCCACTGGCGCACTGGATCCAACAGACGCTAATTACGGTGTTCTGTCTGTGGGGTCGATCAGTTCTCTTAAACGGACAAATGTCTTGATGTGAGAATCTGAAATCCTACTCTGATTGAGTCTTGATCGCAGAGAGAGAGGTATTGTTCCACTCGTCCTTATTGTGCATTGCGGTGAAGTCTTTTTCATTGTTGCTACCATTACTTCTGTCATTTTGCTATTAAGGCTGAGTGTCTTATTTTTGGTTTTCCTTCTCTATAATGTCTAACATTTTGTGTAGTGTTTATTTAAATGTTTTGACGGTATTTTTTTTTTTCATGTATTAGTGCCTAATCGTCTGCAAATAGAAGTTCGTTGATCTTACCTGTCTCTGATGGGTTGGCGATCTTATATATATATAGGTATATTGATGTAATAAATAGTAGTGGGGTAGAATGCACCTGTCTTACACCTGGTCTAACTTCGAAGTGGTCTGTGTAACCTACTGCTGCTCTGACTGTGGAACTGCCGTTGATGTAGTAAGTAAAGTACCCCCGTCACGCCAAGTGGCATATAGGGAAATATGGTGTTAGTGACCCTATATTTTACAGACCTTCAGCACATGATTTTTGGGGTAATGTGGTCAGTATTACGCCCGTGCTGCTTTACTTTCCCAGAAAAAAATCCGGTACCTATTTAAGGCTGGGTGAACCCGGAAGCCGTCGGTTGGGATCGAACCCTACCCCTTGTCCGTGGTAGTCCAGTTCACTAACCACTGAGCTATCGCGGCTCCCTTGCCGTTGATGTAGAGACTTTTAATTAGATTGGTTAAATGTTGGCTTATTCCGTATGTTCCTAGTATCTTCCACAGTTCTCGAGGCAGCCATGTCATTCCTGTTTCTCCTTCTACTGCTTCTTATTTCTAATGGTATGTTATGTATCCCATGTTCTTTATTTCGTGATGCATATTTGATTACATCTTCGGTTTTCTTTTTCATGATGTTGGAATCTGTGTTGATGTTAGTTATTTGATATTGGTAGTCCTTCTTTGTCATTTATGAGCTCAGTAGTATCGTGATTTTCTTTTCTCGCCCTTGTGGCTTTTACTGTTTTGTAGAAATCTCTGGTGGCTGTCTTGATGTCCAAGCTCATTTTTCCGAATTATGTCCCTTTGTTTTATTTAGCTCGCATGGGTCTTACGGATTACATTCGCACACCCAGACTCAACTAATATCTGGATTGAATGAGTGATCTTCGCCATTCGTGATGGACTAACAAGTATGGAGAGAGCCACATTTTGTCGTCAACAGAGTTATTTAACGTTATATCGAAAAGGTTAATGTTTTTAGATTCAATTGCAAATGTTCGCTGTCATATTCATAGTAATGTTAACGAAACAATAAATTGCCCAAATGTACGAAGAGCATGCGGTCCTGATTCACACTTTCCCTCATATTGAACCATGTATATGCCTTTTTTTATTCTTAAATGTTAACCCGCAACATAATGATGACCAGTCAGATACGCGTTGTTGCAAGTCTTGTTATAATTTTACGCATCTAATACTTGATCTAATGCAACTGATAAAATACAGGGAAAGAGAAATCGCAGACGACAAAGAGAGATGATACTATACAGTTTGGTGTCAAAAATGATTATTGTTTCTTATTGTCTTTCTTTCTTTGAGACTACTGATGTTATTAATATGCACATGTAGTTTGGAATATGTACATTTCCTGTTTGAAATTACAATTGCAAACATTAATACTAGAGAAAATATATAAACTAAATAACTCCCGTTGTTGAACACTTTCCTACTTGAGTGCCTATATATTCAGTTGTTGGGGAGCTATTTTCTACTGACATATGCAGCACTCATAAGATTTGATAATGGTAGATTTGAAATCTGCTCCTATCCTGTATTTTGCTTTAGCGCTCAATGCATATATACATTTATTAACTAGTTCTTGTTGTTTCGTATTTTAATATATCGAAAAAATAAAAATGTAAATTTGCAATTTGTCAGATAAAATCCCCATTTAGGGTTAAACAAAATTTTGTTTGTTTGTTTTTGTTTTTTAGCAAAACAGGATACAGGCTGTGATTAAAACTGATCACAGACTCCATAATTGGGGTCGTTATGATGTCCACGCTTGAGGAATGATTAAAACAACAGAAAAACAACAGACTCGAAAAGTGCATTAGACTAATTGATGCAGTAGTTAGGTCAAGCTGGAGGAAATCAATTGCAGGTTCAATTACAATAGACAACACGGGCAATGGTGTTCCCTTTAAGGATTTTGTTTACTCAACGATCAAAACTGAAAGATAACGATGTTCATGATAACAACTTAAGGAAGACGACAACGACAATCAAGGTGGTCGTTTAGATATTTCCCTGTACACGAGCTCGACAAAAGAGACTGGAAGCAGCGTTATTAAAACTATAAACATAAAACATATCACCCTCCTTTGACAGGTATAGATTAATCATCTGGTTGCAATTAATGCATCATCAACCTGGTCTATTGCTTACATTGTTGTTTCATTCGTTGCTGACTCATCACTACGTAGTGAATAGACATACTGGTACTGTAAAGGTTAACAAAAATAAAACCATGTTGTGAAAGAAATAACCAACGAAGAATCATCGTTTCGGTAACAATTTTATTTTCGTTAATCTTCTAAATCTGTAGATAATCTCCCTTGTTTTCCACAATTTATTTTTCAAGCGGGCATCGTTTTTTTTACCGTTAGTACTTCATTTTCTTGTGGCCAAACAAATTATATTCCTGAAATCATTACTTTCATGGTACTGGCATCTGATAACAAATTACATATGACAATTCATTAGTTAACATTCGACAATACAGTAAGAAGTCAGTTGTAGAAAATATGAAGAACAACTTTTTTTTTTTTATTTCATTTTGGAATATCATAACAATTACAATATTTTTTTTCAATATATCTTTTCGTGTTTTTTTTAAGCAAAAAATAATTTTATTAAAAATATTCACTTTCAAAAATTCCCTTCTTAATTTTCGATTTTTCAGTTGTATTTTAGTTTGTTTACTTGTGTAGTTAGTATGTCATAGAAATGTACACTGCTGAACACTGTATTTTATTGTACAAATTTTGATTTACATTTACACGTAACTAATAATCTTGTTGTGCCAGATATTAATTTGATCAAGTCACTTCACGTAACAAAATAAGTATCAGCATGTAATATACATCAAATCAGCTTTGTCAAAGGATCTACCTGGTTATTATTGGTTATGGAAGCCCTCGGCATAACTGCAAACGAATTATAATCCATAATTGCTCAACCGCCCGTGCCAGTGGAATCATCCGAATTAGTAACACATCTCCCAAACAAAGAAAGGTAACTGTAATCCCTATCTTAGCAGTCTCAGCAACGCCAAAAGACATAAGGCGAACACAGCCAACTGTTCCCTGTCATACGATATCATCATTCATCGTAAACAAGCGGGATATCGAAACAGGATCAAAACGGATAAGACACACAGCTCACGGTGTGCACAGAGCACTTAACTCAGTAGCTCCTGCAACAAGCCGAACTTGGAATATGAGGAAACTGCAAGAAGGAACACTTTTCAGACATAGCCTTCAATGGTTCCCGCCATCTATCCACCATATACCATAGAAGTTCGCGTCCTCCCGAAAACGATGATCGTTGTAGCACTCGATGATGTTACGCCATCGCTGATGACTCCAGAATTTCTTTCAGGGGCGTAAATACGTGGCACACACATGGAGAGTGGTTTGTGGTCACAGTAATCCCATTAAAGGCAATTCTAGGGTAGCATAGCATAGCTGTTTCAGAACAGCACAATCCTGTGATGTTTTCTGTGTTCGCTATAAAACTGCTGCTGCTACCCAATCCTGACCAATTATAGGTGTGGAAATGATTCACTTGCAATGACAAAACTGCTTTGTTTACATCATAAACCTCTGGAAGCGAATCATTTATGGAACTAATAGTACAATTTTCTTTCATCGGGGATATCTTCCTTGAGTCCCCCCCCCCCCCCCCAAAAAAAAAAAAAGGTCTTTGGTTAAAAAGCACATATGCTTATGAGTTAAACACAAAATGAGCCCACTTCAAAGATTCAAAATGATCCTTGCCAATGCCATCCGTTTGCACAAGTTAGGTCCTTAGCTACCAAGGTCACATACGAAGCCATAAAATTAAAGACTTTATCTACAGCGAAGGTTAACGAACTGTGAACAAACATTTATGTTCAAACCCTTGAATACATTTTCAATGTATTAATTTCATGGATCACCACGTCATGTTTTTTTTTTGTTCACAAGTCTTGTAATAGCTTACTTTTATTTCTCATTTCTTGATTTAACTTTAATGCATTACTATTTGTAATTCACCACTTTGTCTATTTATGTTTGTAATGTCTAGTGCATAATAACTTTGATTGTCTAATCGATGAAATGAATAGCTTAAGACTATTTCAGATGTGTAGTTCTTTAGAACGTGTTCAAGAATATACCTATCTTGAACATATAGTAACAGATCATGGTCAATGTAAGACAGAAATAAACAAAATAATGGGAATGGCAAAAACTAACTTTAAGAACATGAAAATATTATCACATCAAAGCTAAAAATCAGAACTAAAACTACGAATAGCAAAATGATTTATTACTCACCATT
Organism: Megaustenia siamemsis; assembly: GCA_032433765.1. Classification (NCBI taxonomy): domain Eukaryota; kingdom Metazoa; phylum Mollusca; class Gastropoda; order Stylommatophora; family Ariophantidae; genus Megaustenia; species Megaustenia siamemsis. The sequence goes on from JAVIAB010000088.1 coordinate 21,437,408, forward strand.
CCTGAAGGTGCAAAAAGATGAAGCTTAATAAAGAAAACGGAGCAGAAAATTGAAGCCATTAAGATGTGGAATTATAGGGCAATGGGAAGAATTGAATGGAAAGAGAACAAAAACAATAAAAACAAGGAAGTTCTGAATCAGCTGAAAATGAAAAAAAGAACTACTGAACATATTTCGAGAAAGATAACTAAAATGTTTTGGACATGTGAAGAGCCCATTCTAAAAATCAGATTGTAGTGAAAGATGCAAGGCAGACGTTGCAGAGGCAGACCAAGCCTAAAGTGAACTGATAACATCATAAGTTGGTTAGGTGAACCTATGACAACGAGCACAAAGACAAGAGACAGAGCAAAATACCGCTCCATGGTAGCATCCTTGGATGTGGAGATGGCACCCAATGAATCAAATTCTTTAAAGCTGAATAGATATATTGTCATTGTAATAAATGTCAAAATATGGCGATGTGAAGGATATTCTCCTTGGAAGTCCATTGATGACGCGATCTCAAATGACGTAATTTCTCAGCTTTTTATTTTTAGGAAACATCTATTATTTATCTTTTATTTCATTCTGTATTGAACATTACCAGAAAGAATTTATGACTTTTATTATTCTCTCCACTAGCTCCAGCTGTTTTTGAATCTACAATGTTCTTATATACGATCTGTGTCTAATTTGTTTTTGTTTCAATAACCTTGATCTGGAACCTTCCAGCACCGCTAGACGTCGCATGGGGCTATTAAATGTTCTCCCCGTCCATCTCTAATGTTGGCGAAATGTTTAATCCTATCTACTTAATGAATCTATGCCGGTCAACCTTGTTTTTCTTATAAGTGTTATTTTCAGTGTCTCTCTAGGTCTTCCTCTTTTTCTGTATTATGGTGTCTCTATAGAAGAATCTGTTTTGAATTCGTTGACGGCGAAGATATAATAATTACAAAGAACAAGTACTGGCAGCAAACAGCGGCCTTAAGAACGGGAAATCAGTTGTGAATGCTTCAACAAATAAAACAGGGAGTTATGCAAAGTTGTATGCTGTCACCAGATTTGTTTAATATGTATCGTGAGATTATTTTAAGATCCGTAAGGGACATGCCTAGAATAACAATTGAAGTTCACAATATAAATAACCTCAGGAATGTTGATCATACAGTCTTAATCGTTAAGAATGAAAATGAGTTACAAGAAATGTTAGATTATAGTGAAGGAAAGGAAACATATTTTAAATAGACAACTCTTTGTTGAGGAACGGAAATTACAAATAATAAGCCGTGACTGACATACGAAATCTATTCTCTTTATGATATAAATATGCCTTTGTCATCTTGACAGATGGTTTGTAGCAGGCAATCATGATAAGTTAGTAGTTTAGTAAAAATGTTAGTTTCTAATGCTGGGTGTTGCGTTGCTGAACAGCTTCTCTCGGCTGAACAGCTTCTCTCAGCTGAACAGCTTCTCTCAGCTGAACAGCTTCTCTCAGCTGAACAGCTCAATCTGTCAATATTGGATAGACATAGCCGGCATCAGAACAAACAGAATGTATTTGTTGTGAATGGCCTCGTCTCATTTTTCCTGCGACTTTTGTCTTCTGAATTTGATTTCAGCTCTACCTCCAAAGTTGATGTTCCAATTTTTATTTTTGTTCCCCATGTGCTACGATCTGCAACCTGATTTTTTCCAGCTTCTTTCATAGATAAACAATACACTCAAGGAAGCCCTGCAAACATCCTTATTCACAACATTGGTCTGCTCTTTGGTCTCTTTCCGTCCTTAAGTTCGCCATACAATATGTGTTTGGGAATACGAATTTTTGCCATTCTTCTTCCATGACCAAGCCACATTAATCTACGACTCCTAAGTGTTGCCTTGATGGTTGGGAGTTTGGCTTGTGAGACATGACAGGTGGTTACTTTGTCCTGCCATTTGATGTTCATGATCTTTCAAAGGCAACGCACTTAAAATCTCTTTAACCTTTTCTCCTGTTCTGTGTAGGTAGTCCAATTTTCCGATCGGTATAGAAGTGTACTAAGCACGAAACTTTGGTAAATTTGAATTTTAGCTCTTATTGATAATTTTGAATTGGCCCATGCTCTATCTTTAAGTTTAACAAATGTGGAAGCTGCCTTTCCAATTCGGGACATTAAATCTTCTTCAATGGAGACTGTGGCTGTGACCATAGAACCGAGATAAGTGAATTTTCTCACAAAATTGGTGTGTCAATTAATGATACAGCCGCAGAAGTGGCTACACCTTGTTTGAAGAACCACAGTATGCTGGATACATTTTGATAGGTAGAAAAAATCACATAATCTAGCTAGATTGTCACTCACTGCAGAGCAGATTCATCGTGAGCAACCAGTGCTGCATCATCAGCGAATAGAAGCTGCTTGATTAGCGTCTCAATTGTTTTAACTTTTTATCTCAGATGTTTTATATTAAATAAGGGCCATCAGATCGTGCAAGGATGTAGTTGTATCTAAAGACGATTTCAAACGAGATGATGTAGAAGGGCAGCGAAAAAAGATTCCGAATAGGATCGGGCAAGGACATATCTCTGTTTGACTCCACAGTTCATCTCAAAGGGCTAGGAAGATCTACCATCAAACTGGATGGTGACAGACATATTGTTGTGAAATGATTTTATCATCTTGCGTAATGAAGGAGGGCAGCCACCATTTTCCATGACCCTATATAGACCTGCAGGAACGAAGGCTATAAATATAGATCTTCTCTGTTCCTTGCATTTCTCGTGGAGTTGACCGAGAATAACAATCATATCGGTGGTTGGCCGTCCAGCTCTAAATCCATACTGGGTTTCAGGAAGGATACGTTTTGCCAGTTGATGTAAGCGTTTTAAAATAATTATTGCGAATATCTTTCTAGTTATACACAGGAGGGAGATACCCCTATAGTAGTTATAATTGCCCTTGTCACTTTTTCTTTTGTATAACGTTGAAATCTTGGCACCTTTCATGTCCTGATGTATATCTCCACTTCTCCAACATTGGACAAAGAGTTTATGATTATAATTTTCTAACTATAATATGAAAATATGAACAAACTAAGAATAGCAAAATGTTATATCTTCTCAACATTCATGAGTGGTGCAGAAACATGGATATTAGACAAGAAAACAGAAAACAAAATGGAAGCATTTTGAAATGTGGGTTTATAGAAGAGGAAGAATTGGATGGAAATAAAAAAAACAAACAAACAAACGGCGCAGTCTTAAAGCAACTAAAAATGAAAATATAACTACTAAACACAACTCAAACAAGACAAATTATATTTTGGGGGCATGTTAAAAGTCCAGTAGCCTCCTAAAAGTAATCATGGAAGGGAAAATTCAAGTTAAGAGGCAAACGAAGACTAACATGGACTAGTAACATCATAAGAAGGACTAGACAACCTATGAAAACCTGCACCATCAAGAGACAGAGCAGAATGGCGCTCCACGGTTAAAAACCTTCGATGCGGAAACGGCACTCAAAAATGATGATGATGATGATCTTGAATACAATTCACAAGTAAAAGTATAATGACATAATGAATCCCATTGTGGTATGAAAAACAGACGATTCAGACATAAACACTATGTTTTCTTTAATTAATGACATATTTTTATGAACAGGTCAGATAATGTATTTGATATTTTTATTTTTAGTTTCAACAAAATGTAATTAAAGTAAATAAAATGGTTTATAAGAACTCTCTGTACTTGTACTTCTATAGAAATTACCACCTTAAGACCCTTTTACCTGTTCAATATAACCGTTGTGTCTCAAATCATCTGAATAATTCCCGCCAAATAAACAAAATATAAAATGGTGTCCAGTGATAAGAGAGAAAGACAAAGCACGAGAATTTCGTAATTTTTGTATAAGAGAACAAGATGACGCTGCTCACATTCTACTAAAGCAAAAATTCTCAAGGCTGTTTGGTTCTGTCTGACGTTCAATACACTTGGCCTACTTGTACGGTGAAGATAAGACTCCGATCAAACAACACTCTCGAGTTATCTTGAGTTATCTTCCCAACCTCTGAACACAGACACACATTCGGCGCTGAACATTTGACTTTCAAAGAGAACAATATCACTGTTGCGTTTGTTGAGTTGACAAGAGTTGCTGCCACCGCGCAACATGCGATTACTCGATCAAGCTCTGCTTGAATTTCCCCCGAACAAGTTCTCTGTCTCCCGCCATGGGACGCACCAAAACATCAAATGTAGGATAATGACCTATCCCGTTTTATTTTTTACTCGCTTTATCCATCACAGATGTAATCATTTTACTATGTACGTTTTAACAACATTGTATATAATTATAAATCTTCAGGTTAAACCTGTTTCTGGTTGCAGCAAATCACATTTTATCATAAATGGAGCTGGATGCTCTAGAGGCAAGGCTGTTGCTTCTGGACAGAATTATCCCGAGTTTGAATCACGACAATCTATGTGGAACATTCCTGTGGATTCAAAATCGTGGACTTTTCTTGACTTCATCCACCTGTCTTCGGTAGTGATATTCGTATGCCCTTAGCTCCGACTAATGCTACCGAAGTCGAGGTATTCCCATATCTGCTCTGTCACCCTTTCCATCTACCACCAAAGCGTTCGTCTAGTGATTGCACCTGTCATGCAAGTGTTGCGTCCTTTTCGCTGAGGATGATTTTTCTGCTTTCAACTTTCGTGACGCCGAGATCCACCATTCCCTTGACACGTAGGAACTCGACTTTCGTGAGGCCTTCCAAACCGAGATGATCTCTAAAATACGTCACCCATGTCCATGATGTTAGGTTCTTTGCACAATAGCAGACACTGCCATTTTGCAGGCCATGAAATCTCGAATGCCAGGGGAATTAAAACCAAGTTAGGTTGTTATCGTGAGACACATCAGGCATGTGCACCCATTATCTGCATGATGCATTGACTTGTCAAACTGTGAAACATGTCTTGTGAGTCAGTCAATATATGTATCATCTATATTAACCATTTAACACACCCAATGTGGCCGAGCCATAAGTGCGGATGATTTAGTTTTTGGCTTTTGAATGAAGGTACAGTACCTCCCATATATTTAACTCAGTCACACCCTGCGCCCACTACCAGCGTGTCCAGTCCTTTGTATGACGACAATGGTTAGCCTGCGCCTCTCGTGTATATTTATTCAATCAATGCCAGTTGGTATGCTCTCCAGGTTACATGTACCCTGCAGTTATGTATCATCATCTGCCAACAGTGATCGCCTGCTCTAAATACGTTTTTTTGTTACCGACCTTTACTATAGTCCGTTCAGATTCGTTTGCCGAGATGTTATGATTTATAATTCAAAAAGTTCTTGATGATTTCACATGATTTTTGGCATACGGTGTTAAAATGTCCATGTCACGAGAACATATGTGTTACTCGATGTCTAGCTATAACGGTTTTCTTAAAGCGGCGAATTCCTTTGATCTTTGCCCATGTAACTATTATTTTGACCCTAATCAAAATGTTTTACAGTAATCTAGTGCAACGATGACCCATAGGCGTGTCCATAAAATTTTACTTGGTGGCAAGTATACAAATTTTAAATTATATATAGAACTTTTGTTCGTAGAGTCAATTTGATATAGTTCCATGCTCTTGGTGTGAGTTTCCCAAATGTTGTCGCTGCCTTTCAAATACGTACATTTAGTTCCTCATCTAAGGAAAGTGTGGCTGTAATAGTGGATCCAAGATAGCTGAACTTCTGTACTGACTCAAGCAGGCTTCCATTCAAAGTAATGGTTGTTGGTTTGCTTATAACATATTTTTGATTGCTTGGGTGGTCTTGAACAATAAACTGTTTAACAAATCAACTAGGAAATTTTGCAAATCAAACTATTTATCTGTAGACTTAATCAGAGTAATGATCATTCAGAATCAGACGAGTCAAATAGGTCGATTACTGCTTTCGGCTGAACAAACAACAAACCATCCTTTTTCCAATATTCCTCTTCTTGTCGTAACACATGATCCTCACATTTTACCCAGTAGTCTTTATTTATATTTGATAGAGCCTGATTTGTAAGTGTCTCAACATCGCATAATTTGAAAGTTTTATTTGTATATGCTACGTGTCCTTTAACTTTTGCCCAAACTAGTTCTATAGGATTTAAGTGTGCATGATATGGAGGTAGTCTCAAACATCTATGGCCATGTTCTTGAATTAACTTGTCTATTTTAAATATCTTTGTACGTTGTGTCTGTTTTACAAGGCTAAGCAATTCGGGTTTCAAGTAGCTGTCGTTAACTTGTATGTGTTCTTTTATGAGCCACGTTTTGATTGCATCTTTTGTACTTGATGATGTTGGGATTCTATCTTCTACGTTAACTACGTTATGGTATGAAGCATTGTCCATTATCAGACAAGAAGGTCGATCTAATATTGGAAGGATACTTTTCTCGATCCAGTCTTTAAATATGTGCCCATTCATTTCGGAGTGGTAGTCTCTATTGTCTATGGATTTTGAAATGAAAACGAGATGAGCATTCTGCAACAACCCATTATGTCTGCTACCTGCATGTGCAACTATCAAACGTTGCCCTTTACTGCTTGGTACTGATCTTTTAATACTCCCATCTGCTAACTGCCATTCCTTTTCATTTGTATGATGAGCGTTGATCCAAGTTTCATCTAAATAAACAATATCATAATCATTTTCGCGCATTTCCTTCACTTCACGTAAATACTTGCTTCTAAGAGCTACTAGATGTGGCTTCTCACAAATAATGTTTTTTCCACCAGCATACTTTCTAAAGGTGAAGCCTGCACTTCTTAATATTTTCCATAATGAAGTTTTTGATATTTCAATGTCGTTGTTAGTTTTCAGCCAAAGCTTCAACTTTCTAAATGTCACTTCTTCGTTTATATCAAACATTCGACAGATTTCTCTTTTTTACTAGGTCCTTATCAAAACTGTCTAACGTTTCTTTCCTTCCTTGCTTTCTTGCATTTGTTGGCAATAAATATCCGCTTCCTTTAACTATTCGATCAAATGAACGTTTACACAAACCTAAAATATGCATTGTTCTCTTCTCAGGGTTTGATAAAGAACAATAAAGATGTCCCTTTTTACGCTCTCTGCAGAAGTATTGATAAATCTTTATAGTAATGTTATGCTCAGTAAAATATTTTGCCTTTATATTCATTCTCACATAGACTTGCAGAAGATAATATGGATAGTGCCGCCTCCTTTCTGTAAATATTGAGATTTGCCTCTGAATTATGACTCGAACTCGAGTCTACGGCCGTGATTTTGACGTCACATAATTTCCGGTTTCGGCTAAAATGTCATTTTGTGCTAAACGGGAAATTTCATATGTAACATTTCTTTATATAAAAATTTATAGTGGAAACAACTATTTTAGGACGGTGCGCATTCAGCCGTGAAGGTCATGCCTATATGTTAAAGAATCAGCTGTGAGATGTAAGCATCTACATAATCCCGCCGGTGTTTATAATATCGATTAACTTTTTTTAATATAGGTTAAATAAGGCATCTTTGAAACTGGATCACATTTCTTTGATAAAAAAATATTTTTATAGCGACATTAGTATTCTAAACCTAACTTCAAAAGATCAATGCAAATGAACAATACGTTTTTGAAAAAAATAAATTAATGTCTAGGCAAACGAATCTGAACGGACTATAGTGCTACAGTGTTCATGCACCTGAGCTTCCTGTGGCGGCGGTGTTGCGGAGAAGGGGAAGGCCGGGGGAGATGATTAGAATAGGATCAGCCCGCTGTGGAGTTGTTCGATGTGCAGTGAAGATGATCTGTCGACTAAGGTAAAACTAAACTACTCTCATTATATGCGTCATGAGCGTGAATTAATGAATTAAACTCAGATCTGGATCAAGTTATTTTTTGTGGGCATCTTCTATATTACTTCCTTACTAATGTTTTAGTATCAATCACGTGACTCGGTACTATCTATTGCTTCATTTAATCGTTCTAGTTCTCTGAAATGACGAATGCAAAACGATTGTGTTACACAAATAAACTAATGCTGAACTGCGGATTGATATAATTGTGGTGTATTACCTTTTTCATTTACTTTTCTTGCTGCAAGTTACTGTTCCATTGAAGCGCAACATCTTGTACGATCTAACATGTTCGTTAAGGTTTATGTGTAGTTAAGCAACTCAATAGCCGCCTATAGAGACATAATTGTATGTTATATAAACAAATATTTAGAACAGCCGAATCATTGGCTCGATTTTTAATAAGTGATTAAGTGGAAGAGGACGGGATTGTTAATCGATAAATCAGAAGATGCGCGGGTTTTTGGGGATTGATTGATTGTATAATCGATATTTTTTAAAAGAACCAAAACAACTATATAACAATAGCGTCCAAAAATATCGCAAAAAGACACCACATCTAAAACGGAAATGACCAAAAAGAACAAACATTATAACATCTCAAGACATCAGATTAAATGAAGTTCCTCCTTTCTGTCGTAATGCATCAAAGCAGCAAATATAGACACATAGTGAACTAAAAATATGCTGTAAATAAATACAAGATAATTTGTCCGAAGCCATATATAGATTTCCAACATAGCTATCCATAGATTTACAAAGGCCTACGTGCTGATAGGAGATTCCCGGAAAAACCTCTAACTAGCGATCAGTTCTCAGCTTTGCAAACATTGGAGGTTGTGGGTAGAATGACGACGCGTCGTTAGTTGTTATAGCTGATAACGTCACCCTAGATGGAGGGTGTTGGGGTGTTGTTATTAGCACACGGGCCTTTGTAAATCTATATATAGTTTGATAAGACCCTGCTCTAAAATATGTATTTTCTCATTCCGCTCAACTATGGTTTATTTTTGACAATGCTGCTGTGTATAAAGGTGAAGTACAAGACTTGAATCGGCCTCTTAGCACGCGAGTTTTCACCCATATGTTCTCGGCCACCTATTCAGAAGTGTTTGGAGACAGTGCCGCTTCAAGCATCGAAACTCACGATGCGAGGTGGCATTCCTCACCTTCCCAGAGTAATGCCCTGATATCCATTTCTGCGGGTCGACCGCGTGGGTACTTTCCAACCACAAGTACAACTCACACTGCTTCCAGCGAGAATCGAAAACGGGTTGCCCGAGCGTTGGTAGCTCAATCGGGTTATTTTCCCAACAAGGCTAGATATGCTGAGTGCCTTCATGATTACTGTCCAGTGGATGCACCTTCCTCAACTTTTTCTGAAAGTAACTGAATGTTTGTAGCCAGAGCTGTCTCCCCTGTGTGATAGTCTTAAACAAACTAACGAGCCTTTTCTGTCTGGCTTTCCATCAAGTTATCTTACTTTTAGGAGAAGTGTCAACCAAGACTATCACCTCTGCCTGTATAATTTTTGCTTGAATTTTTCTCCGCGATTTTTTTGACCACATCCAACTATAGACATAGGCCTGCGAGCTGAGATGGGAATTCCCGGAAAACACCAACTAGCGTTTCGTTATGTTCAGTTTTGACATCAAAGACGGTTGTGTGTAGGGTGACGTTAGCCATTTAGAACTCCTGTTGTTGAAAACGTCATGCTAGTTGGAGTTTTTCCCAGTTTTGTTTCCCACCCGCAGGCCTTAGTAAATCTATAATCGGTCGCTGTTTGACCAGAATGAATTTCCTAAAAGATGCTCTTTGATTGTCTTGGTGATTGATTTATGCTGGACCAATTATTTATGTCTACTTGTTGTCTCTCTAATAGGCTTTATGATGTCAGGGAACTAATCGTACGACCAGTGAATGTGTTCCTCCAAAAGCCAGTTGAAATATCATTATGTAAAGAGCACATTGTGTTATATTATGTTTCTAGTTTAAATAGACAACTCCGTGTTTTAGAGCTGAATCTGTTAACAAAAATTGGTGGATCACCAAGAAATATAATAATTTTTTTTTTACCTATTTTTTATATATTTTTTTAAACCTATAAATAGAATATAATTAAGACTTACATTATTAACTGTAATATCCGTATGAAAGAGCTAATGGTGGAGAAAATATAATTTGCAAACATTATTATGTTGTTCTTATGAATTATTATAAAAACGACAGATAGTTTTTATGTCGAACATCACAATAGCTAATTTTACTGCTAATTTGAATTTGGTTGGAACTAAATGTCAATTAAAGGAAATGCAACCCGTCAGAAGAATTCTTCGCATGAACTCCTCTGGTATCTGTCTGTCTGTCTGTCTGTCAATCTATCTATCTATCCGTCTATTTTTCTATCTATCTATCTGGATATATATCTATCTGACTGCCTGCCTGCATGTCTGTCTGTATGTCTGCCTGTCTGTCTTTCTGTCCGTCCGTCCGTCCGTCCGTCGTCGTCGTCCGTCTGTCTGTCTGTCTGTCTGTCTGTCTGTCTGTCTGTCTGTCTGTCTGTCTGTCTGTCTGTCTGTCTGTCTGTCTGTCTGTCTGTCTGTCTATCTATCTATCTATCAAGATGGACACTTCTGCCTACATGACTAAGGGTTTTGTTGTCTACATTCTCTATTCAAAGTGATGCTAACGAACAGGACATAATGCACTTTTCTAGCACATTTATCTTCTATTCCCGACCTCCAATGTCCTCCATGTCACAAACATCAGCCCTTCAATGATTTTCCACTTTTTCAATCTTCTGCCCGTTCTCTTCCCTATTTTCTGCCCGTTCTCTTCCAATTTCCTGCCCGTTCTCTTCCCAATTTTCTGTCCGTTCACTTCCCAATTTCCTGTCCGTTCTCTTCCCAATTTTCTGCCCGTTCTCTTCCCAATTTCCTGTCCGTTCTCTTCCCAATCTTCTGCCCGTTCTCTTCCCAATCTTCTGTCCGTTCTCTTCCCAATTTTCTGCCCGTTCTCTTCCCAATTTTCTGTCCGTTCTCTTCCCAATTTCCTGTCCGTTCTCTTCCCAATCTTCTGCCCGTTCTCTTCCCAATTTTCTGCCCGTTCTCTTCCCAATTTTCTGTCCGTTCTGTTCCCAATCTTCTGTCCGTTCTCTTCCCAATTTTCTGCCCGTTCTCTTCCCAATTTTCTGTCCGTTCTCTTCCCAATTTTCTGTCCGTTCTCTTCCCAATTTCCATGCCCGTTCTCTTCCCAATCTTCTGTCCGTTCTCTTCCCAATTTCCTGTCCGTTCTCTTCCCAATCTTCTGTCCGTTCTCTTCCCAATTTCCTGTCCGTTCTCTTCCCAATTTTCTGTCCGTTCTCTTCCCAATTTCCTGTCCGTTCTCTTCCCAATCTTCTGTCCGTTCTCTTCCCAATTTTCTGCCCGTTCTCTTCCCAATTTCCTGTCCGTTCTCTTCCCAATTTTCTGCCCGTTCTCTTCCCAATTTTCTGTCCGTTCTCTTCCCAATTTTCTGCCCGTTCTCTTCCCAATTTTCTGTCCGTTCTCTTCCCAATTTCCTGTCCGTTCTCTTCCCAATTTCCTGTCCGTTCTCTTCCCAATTTCCTGTCCGTTCTCTTCCCAATTTTCTGTCCGTTCTCTTCCTAATGTATCTTCTTATTGGTTATTATTGAGTTATATCATATTGCATTCATTTTTTTCATTCTGTGTGTGACCCATCTGTGTCATCTTCAATCTGTGTGTGAATTACAATCACCACTGCATACTCAATAATTTGTAGCGTTAGTCTTTGGTATATGATGACACGAAGATGTTGTTCATAGTCTGTCGTCGTCATTACCCTCATTCTTGAGAGGCCCTTCCAATCCATCATTAACACTTGATCTATATGTTGTTGGAAGCACGACTTTGGGTGACGATAATTGATAAATACTTCATCTATACCTAAATGGACGACTGGAGAATATGGTAGGCCAGTGATCACATCTCTACAGTTATTTAAGACATATTTTGGATACTGTTATCTGTATCTCTCCATGCCGCTTTTACTTTTTTGAGAAAAAAAAAACATGATTGATTGTACCCATTTGCTTAGGTTGAGTAAATAACCAAGTTGTTGGGATCAATAACAATTCACTACATCTGGGTGTTGATCTCATAACCTTCTGTTAGGTAGCGAGCTATAACTACACCGATACTGAGAAATAAAGTATTTCCATTACTGGGTCAAGATGTTCTACTCTGGTTATTCTTGTTAACACGTGATGAAAAAAACGTTAGTGACGAGATGTGATTGTTGTGTATCACATACCTTTAACTACCTATTGTGCGAAAAATGTCCGTTTTAATGGGGTATTTTTTAAACGCTCGTCTGCTCTTAAGTTTAAGGTGACAATCACTACCCAAAAAGGATGTTTCCATAGATATACATAAGTAGTTATATATGAAGTGATGATGAGATTTAGAATGCCAGTTTCATTGAACAAAATGTTGAGCGAGTGTTTGAACACAGTAGATGAGTGATTGGGTGGGGAAGGAGAGGGGTGTTAATCGATTAATAATAAAATGTATAGTTTCTGAGATGGATTGAATGTGCAAATAGGAGCGGTTCGTAACTAAGGGGAGATTAGATAAAAAAATATGTGCACATTGCGCCATGTCAATCCAAATGTATGTCAGTCCGCTTACCTACCTACCTACCTGCTTGCCTAAATATCTACCTAGCCACTTACCTAACTGACAGCCTACCATCCTATCAATTTTTTTTTACATATTTTACTCACGCACGCACACCAATACACGCACATACACACACACACACACATATATATATATATATATATATATAGAGAGAGAGAGAGAGAGAGAGAGAACGAGAGAGATGACATGGAGACATGAAATAGATACTGTTGCTAATTGTTCCGACTTTGTATTTCATATTGCATCAATCTGTCAACACGTAGTGAGCTTCTGCACAACATTTTCCATCTTTGTGTATATAGATATGCTATCATCATGACGGTTGATAAATGCAAGCAACGTGTTGGTATCCAATTTCGCGTGATGCTTTCACTTCACAAGTCTGCCACTGAAACCCTCTAAATGGTATTTTTATCATTTGGCTACTATTCTTTACATCGCACTGACTTTGGTCGGTACCCGTTTTTTAAGATTAGTCGAGTGTGCGCACGTTCCAAGCATCCTGGCTCTAGCAAAACGCCAGAAAGTGTGGCAAAAATGTTTGAATTGATTCATGACGACGGTGACCAACAATCCACCTTAAATACTTCAATTAATTATAATTTTTGAAAGAACCGCCTACTGCAAAAATACCTTGAACTTGCACCGCTTTGTGGCGAAGTACTTACCAACGTTATTGAAATCCGATCATAAATACAGGGAGGTCGTGACGTATTCGTTGAGTTGTGTGGTATGGGTAGAGACGACTAAACTTGCATCTCTGTGGTCACCACGAGCGGTAATAGGTGGATTTACATAATGTGACAAGACGTACAGATTTTTCTGGACAGTCCCGATTTTTTTCTGGTTCTTTTTCAACCTCTGTCCCGTATTTGTTACTGTCACGACTTTGGCCGATTTTTAAGCTTTTGTCCCGGATTTGTTAAAATACATTAGGGACACAAACGTTTACCAATTTTGCCAATATCGTAAACGTCTCATTGACTTAAAAATATACATTATTCCGTTGTTGTGTAGAAAATGTTTAAAAAGCTGAACTGGCTGTTCATTTAGCGAAATAGTAACAGTAACATGCGCTCCAAGTTTTAAATCTTAAAAAGTTAATCTGAAACTCAATAACATTTAATTCAATAACTCCTGATAACGTTTTGTAAGCCTATATTGTTACGTATTTTAATTAGTTTTAAAATATATGTATTATTCACATGAAAAAGACGGAATAAATTTCATTTTATTGATGGAAAATTTAAGTAAAATTAATATGTCCCGGATTTATCATCATCATCGAGTGCCTTCTCCGCAACAAATGTTGTCTACCACGGTCGCCGTTCTACGCTGTTTCTTGCTTTGATGGTGTAGGCTGTCATAGATTAACTTATCAATCTTTTGATGTTACTCGTCCATGTTAGTCTTGGTCTGCCTCTGCCTCTTTTACCTTGAATTTTCCATTTCAATATTACTTTTAGTAGGCTGTTGCGTCTTTTAACATGCCACAAAAATTTCATTTGTCTTGGAATATGAGGAAACTGCAACAAGGAACACTTTTCAGACATAGTCTTCAATGGTTCCTGCCGCCTATCCACCATATACCGGAATTTCACGTCCTCCCGAAAATGATGATCATCATATTGAGAACAAAAAAATTTATAGCGCTTGATGATGTTAGGATATCGTTCTTGACTGCAACCGAACATATAAATGTTTATCACATTAAGCAATTGTTGTAGGTCTTTAGGATTTTCTGGTAGTGGAACAGTATCATGCTTTGGAAGTTTGCTGAGTCATTACGGAATCCCCATCAAGTTTATTAACCTGATAAAAACAATATATGAAGGAACGAACTGTGGTGTCGTGCATGAAAGACAGCTTACAGAAGCATTTGAAATAAGGACAGGAGTAAGGCAGGGATGCCTTCTGTCTCCATTTCTCTTTCTACTGGTCATAGATTAGATTATGTAAATAACTCAAAACAACAGAAATGGAATCCAGTGGTCACTGACGAAACAACTTGATGATTTAGACTTTGTTGATGACATAGCTCTCCTATCACACAGCGATCAACAGATGCAGGATAAAATGAGCATACTTGATGAGAGATCACAACAGCTAGGACTGAATATTAATAGAGACAAGACCAACATTATGAGAATTAATACAGTTGGCAATAACCAAATAAAACTAGGAGAAATACCTCTATTAGATGTACAATCTTACATATATCTGGGCAGTAATATAGATAAAGAGGGAGGAACAGAAAATGATAACAAAATAAGGATATCAAAAGCAAGAGAAGCTTTCATTGCACTGGGAAACATGGAAATCCAAAGAAATTAGGTTAAATACACAATAAAAATCTTCAACTCAAATGTTCAGGCGGTCCTGTTATGTGGCTGTGAAACATGGAGAACAACAAAACTGACAATCACGAAGATACAGACTTTCATTAATGGATGCTTATGCAGAATAAAATTATGGTAATGGCAGGACAAAATCACTAACATAGAATTATGGAAGTGTATCAGTCAAACACCAGTGGATAAAGAGATACAGCGAAGACGATGGCGCTGGATAGGACACACACTACGGAAGCCAACTGAGAGCATTACACAACAGGCCCTTTTTTGGAATCTCCAGGGTAAAGACAAAGATGGAGACCAAGGAATTCTTGGAAAAGACAGATAGAAGCAGAGATGAAGATGATGGGGAAGATATGGAATGATCTTAAAATAATGGCAAAAAAACAGAACGACTTGGAAAGTGTTTGTTGAAAACCTATGCTCTACTGTGAGCTAAAAAGGTAGAAGTAGAAGAAGAGGCACAGTATCATCAGCATATCTCAGGTTATTGATTATCTTTCCATTAATGTTTAGGCCTGGCATCACTGTGATGTTTTTAAAGATTTGCTCAGTGTATAGATTGAACAAGTTTGGTGATATGATGCATCCTTACTCCTCTTTTAATGTCCATGGGTGTAGAGTTCTCCTTGTTATATTTTATTATTGCAGTTTGCTCCCAATGCAAATTACATATTAGTCGTATGTATGGGTCGTCTAGATTTATATCCTTTAGGCAGTCTATAAGTTGGTTATGGTGTATTATATCGAAAGCTTTGGTGTAGTCTATAAAGCAGGCATATATTGGTTTGTTTAATTATGTATCCCTGATTAGGGTTTTAAAAAATATGGTCACATTAATTTACAGCGATGATCCAAACCGAAACAACAGAATTAGCAGTGGAAGAGACCAAGACCAATGTACAAACAATGCATGATCGTAGTTTTTTTTCTCGACGTCATAGAGATCTTTCACTTATAATTTGTTCCTTCTTTAATTCTGTGAAATCTGAAATCTTTCACTTTGTTTTGCCGCGCTTGATAAGGTATAAAGGAACTGTGACGTAAGTTAAATTGATTGTTACATCATACCCCAGCTCACACCACACTCAAAATGACGCAATGTTTTATAGGATTCTGCAAACAGGTGGCCCAGCACAGAGTGTGTTCACCTGACCTATCCCCGTATGAGTCAGCATCCCTGAACTGAAATTGAACCTGAAGTGTGTCTCTTCAATAGATGACATTATATTGAATTTTGTACAGCCTTGGAGAAAATAACTTTCATGACAGGGAAGCGGCACTAACTTCATCGATACACTATCTTTTCGGTAACCACTCACACACGTGCATACGCATACACATACAGACACGCATATAAAAATACGTTTTATATATTAAAAAAAAAAAATTATTAAACAAGATGTAACCGAAAGATCGCATTCGAACTCTACACTAAGTCTACAATGAGTAACCTTTCATGGAACGCCCTTTCGTTATAATGTCGATCATAAAATGTTTGGCACATAAGCTTCATCTGAGACGTCATATGTTTTTGATATTGTTCTGTCGATTTTTGTCTAATTAAAAAAAAAAACCAAATTCACCAGAATACCTATTCTAATGTTTTTTTCCCCATCTAAAAACACTGAGTGCTTAGCGTGAAGTATGCACTCCATCTGTCTGCGAAAAAGAAAGAACAAAAATGTGTTTTACGTAAATAAAATATTTTTTTTGGCGTGAAACGACTCCCGTCTCAAGACTATAATAATGAAGTGTTTAGTATTGGATAGAAATATCGATAGGTAGACATGTTGGTGTTTGATGTAGACGAACTGAGCTTGACTGGCAAGCAACGCTAGACTTGTCAGAATTGCTGTCAATGGCGCCAGTTTTCAACAGTAAAATGATAATGATTCAGTCAGCTCAGTATGTCTGGTTTTCAATTAATTTGATCTGATCTGTGTTACACAGACTTTTCAAATTGTCCCTGTTACAGTAATCTTTTCATCATCTCTGCGTTACACGGTCCATCATAACTGTAACTGTTCGTCCAAACCAATGGTTTGCCAAGCCGCTCTTCGATTGAGTTACATTATCGAATGACATATTTTTGTTGACTCAGGTTTTAACATTCCTTCTAGTGTCATCTCAGATCTAAGAGACAATACAAATTATTTCTTACACTATCAAACTAATTTAAAAATAAAAAAAAACAAATACGCTCTTTTTTGAATAATTAATAATGTTAATTGTGACTTTAAAAATTGTCATTTTAAAATTGTAATTCTTAAAACGTACAACTCAATATTTGTTTTCACTTACCCCCTCAAGGTAATCCAGAGACTGGAAGAGAAAACAACAGATTTCAACTACACAAACAGTATAAGCTCTTTAATTGCATTTTAGGTTGTGCGACGCCCTTGTGGGATCAAATATTAAGAAAGCAACAATTGTTTTTGGTCATGAACACCTTTATTTTAATGATTCTTCTCAACCAGTCACACTTAATGTATGGATTCTAACGTTTCTGTCTTCATTGAACGTCAGATATCTAGACGGGGGACTGGTTGGTCTCGAGTCAAGACGCCGACCGTGAGACAGAGAGGTTGTGGGTTCAAATCATGGTTGCACCAGTTGGGATTTGTATCTATGATTTCTCATTGAGGCAACCACCCCTGGTCTCAGTAGCAAGGCCCGGCTTGAAACGTCAATTACTCATCGACGGAAAAAAATATGAGTACCTCCGAAGACGGAGCTATCTGACTGTGCGGCGAGGGACCCCTGTGCACACGGCCGCCAGGGAAAAATGGATTAACATGCAAAATTCCGTTCCTAGTCTCTAGGGACTTCGTTAGAGGTAAAAGCTGGCGAAGGAAAAACAATAAATAAATAAAAATATTTAGACACCTAACATTTATTTTTTCAATAAATATTTTACATAAAAAAATTTAAATGAAAAATATTAGCAATAGCAACAGAAACATTAAATAAAATGAATAACATGTGGCACAATACAAGCAAGAAAGCAAAATTAAAATTACTCAGGGCATGTATCTTCTCCATAATAACATTTGATTATGAATAATCGACTATGTCTCAAACAACAAACGCGAAAATAGATTCATTTAAAATGTTACCAAAAATTTAATTACCTTGGATGAGCTATGAAGACATATATATATATAATTGAAAAACAACGCGATGTGATCACACACTAGTCACATAACATCAGCGATGTCGGCTTATTTTACACATGCAACATCACATACCAGGAAACTACAAGATAATAACTAGCATGACTTGTTACTAGTTATACAGTTTTCACATTGGCAGTACTGTTTAAGAACAATTCGCATATTAAGCATACAGATTGTCAGTAGTCGGCTATTGTGTTATAGATGCAAATATTTATGAAGAGAACTTATATTAACACATTAACAACCTATCATCGGTGAAATGTTTTTTTTATGGTCACAATCACCATCCCACTTGAGGAAGTGAAGCAGCTTCAACATTCGGTAAACCTAATGATAGAGCATTGGTCAGTATCAAGCGAACAGTCAGAACTAAGATTCTACTTTACCAGAGTTGTGTAGTTAGTACACATTTATTGGGATGACAAACTAGGACAACCTATTCTGTGATGGCTAAACAGTTTTTATCTGCATTGTCTTCGCCAGCTAATGGCAGTAAAACCGCATCAGGCATAAAACACTACAATTTTACCACACATTGGATAATTATGAACGCTTGCTACCACCCGTCTGTCAAGACGCCAATGGCTATATATTCAGCTACATTTCTTTGTTTTGGAGTTGATGTATTAATTTGGATGATTTCACTGGCACGGTGGGGGGTGGGGGGTGGGGGGGTTGAGCAATTATGGATTTTAATTCGTTTGCATTGATACCGAGGCCGTCCATAACCATAACCATTTCATAATCAAATTCCGGGCCTGCTGGCGTAGATGGTCATGTTTATCCACAACTTTCGATCTCGACAGTTATTTATCATTTCTGTTGTCGACCTTCTGCCAAGCCATTCTCGTAAGCTGTCTAGTATCTTTTCTCTTTGCTTCCTTCTATCTCTTCGTCCCTCAATTTTCCAAGTTGTTACAATATATTCCAGCTGTTCTCTTCTCATTGCATGGCCAAAAAATGATGATTGTTTCTTCCTAATATTGGAAATTAGCTCCCTTTCTGCTTTGGCCTCTTTCAGAACGTTCTCATTACTCTTCTTAGCTGTCCATGGTATTCTCAACATTCCTCTGTAAAACCACATGTCTACAGACTCCTGGGATTTTTTTGGGTCTGTTGTCCTATTGTCCATAATTCACATCCAAATGTTAATACTTGCTCTACATAACATTTAAGAACTCTTTTTCTTGTTTATAACAATTTACATACCACGAAAAACATCAAAACATCGCCTGTCGATGCCTGTTAGATAAGAACAGAATAGATTATTATAAAAAAAAAATACATACAAACTGGTGAACTTTACTTCTTTATTGATTTGTCGATGATATGATTTTATTATTGTCTTTTAATTATCTTTTTCTTTAATTGAACAAGAGGATGTAGAATAACAGAGAATCTTTCCATTATCTTTGCGATAATCTGACATTTATTTCAAATATAACAATGCGCGCATCATATTTGGCTTAACATTATTCGTTTAGTCGGTCTCTGTCATTAGTTTCATTGGTTCTAATTAATACATTTGCATTTTAGCTTACAAGCTTAATACTTGTTGATTTTGTCTATATGTGTATGTTTATCTGTGAACTTTCAAATACATGTACACATTTTATATTTATACGTCTATGCCTATAGTTTAGATTTTAAATTAATATTTTATATATCAGTAATAAGGGAATGTTCAGATTGCATTTTAATTTACAAAGTTATATAGTAGGAGGAAAGGAGAAATTACTAGCCAGCTGGGATTACAATGTTATATAGGAACTGTGCCACCCTTGCTGGTCCAGACTGGAGCAAAGATATATGAACATATATATATATGAGATTGCCTAGAAACCGCGTCTTGGAGTATGGTGGACAGTTGGTAAACGCCATTGAGGGTGTGAGTGGGGAAATTAAATAGATGGACTAATGAGTAATGTAAAATTAACCCGGCCTTGTCCCCCGCCAGATTTGAAACTAATTATAGAACCTTCTCTTTTCCGCCGGATGGAATAATATAGCCCTGGACACTATTGAAAATGATTTGCATAAAATTATCCGACTTGGTACATTCCACTGTCAACAGACATTTATATAAATATATATATATATATATATATTGACAAAAAGGTGGCCCGCGTTATTATCTGGAAATATATTCATCAAGCGTTACTTGGGAGTGTCAGGTAAAACTCATTTTGTTGTATTAGCGCTGTGTCTCTACCTTAGGATTAGGTAACACGTATCCGAGACAGCAGCTCAACAAAGTAATCCAGAGCTTATGTCGTGTGAACTGGCGCCTTACCGAGTCAGACTGAACAGGAACACAGACATGACAACATATAACCTAGCACAGGAAAACAATTTCTGGTCGGGAAAGTAATTTTCCGAAAATAGGCATCATTCTAGGGAAACTCATATATAAACGAATTAAAATCCATAATTGCTCAATCGCCCGTGCCAGCTTAATCATACGAATTAATATCTCATCTCCCAAACAAAGAAAGGTAACTGTAGTCCCCATCGTATCTGTCTCAGCACACGCCGAAAGACATAAGGCGAAACCGCGCAGAAAGTGAACACAGCCAACTGTTTCCTGTCATACGATATCATCATTCATCGTAAACATTTGGAATATCGAAGCATTATCAAAATGGAAGAGACACACAGCTCACGGTATTCACATAGCTCTTAATTCAGTAGCTCCTGCAATAAACCGGACTTGGAATATGAGGAAACGTTAACAAGGAACACTTTTCATGCATGGACTTCAATTGTTCCCGCCGCCTATCCACCATATACCGGAAGTTCACGTCCTCTTAAAAATGATGATCGTCATGTCCACCTCATTTGCTGTGATGAAAGTACCGTTCTACATCGCACATGAAGCTAAATGCTGTTGAAATAATTAGCTAGGTAATTAAGTGTGTAGATATGTAGGTAGCAAAGTAGGCAGATTGCTAGACTGTCAAGTAGTAAGCTAAACTGTCAGGCAACAAAGTAGATAGGCATCTATGAAAGATGTTGATTGGGTAGATTGCAAGCTCGGTAGATAGCTACATATAGGAACGTTGGACAATTACACATTCCTCCTCTCTGCGACGCTACGAGTAGAATACAAGAAAGAAAAGAGTGAAGACAAACAATTAGGTGCACAGGTGGACGAAAGTATTATAGCTCGTTTCAAAACATATGCCCAACTTCAAAACGCTATTACTCTCTAACCGTTTGTTAAATACTTTTGAAATTTTCCAAATGTTATTAGAATGTAAAAGACCCTTTAAATGTATATTTAACAAATATCTTGCAGCTGCAGTTTTCTTAAAGCGGCGATATTTCTTTGATGTTTGTCAAAATTGTAAATTGTGAAGCCCTAAAGAATAGAAATTACCGTAGTTGCTGGTCTACGATTAATTTTCACTAGGTAAAGGCGTGGCCGTAATGGGGAAATAACTGGATAAAACAAAACACCAGGAGAATTATTGTCTGCTCAGTTCGAGGACGGACGATAATAATATCAAGGTATACCTGTATGTCCAATTTTCATAGTTATGTGGTCCTGAAAAGGACCGTTTGTTGAAATAATTTAAGGTAATATAGGGGCCAACATTGTGGGGGCTATATACTTTCATTCTGAATCAGACGAGTCTAAAAGATTAATAACTGTTTGGGGTTGAACATTCCACAAACCATCATTTTTCCAATATTCCTCTTCCTGTTTTAAGACGTGGTCTTCACATTTAGCACAATAATCTTTGTCTATATTTAATAAAGCGAGATTAGCAAGAGTCTTTACATCGCATATTTTGAATGGTGTATTTTCATCTGTCACTTGTCCTTTTAATTTTGCCCAGATTAGTTCTATTGGATTTAAATGAGCATGGTAAGGTGGCAGCCTCAAACTTATATGACCGTGCTCTTGGATAATCTTATCTATTTGAAAAATCTTTGTCCTCTGTTTTTGCTTTACTAGAGATAGTAATTCAGGTTTTAAGTACATGTTATTAAATTGTATGTGCTCCTTTGTGAGCCATATCTTAATAGCATCTTTTGTACTGGATGACGTCGGGACTTTATCTTCAAGTGCAACAATGTTGTGGTACGCTGCATTGTCCATTATTAGGCAAGATGGTCGATCTAGTGCTGGGAGAACAGAATTTTCAATCCAATGTCTAAATATGTGACCATTCATCTCAGAGTGATAATCCCGATTGTCTATGGATTTTGAAAGAAAAATGAGCTCTGCATTCTGTATTAGTCCATGTTGTCGACTACCTGCATGAGCAATTATCAAGCGCTGTCCTTTGCTGCTAGGTATTAATCTCTTAATCTTTCCATCTGATGACTGCCATTCCCTTTGGTTAGTGTGGTGAGCATTGATCCATGTTTCATCCAAGTACACAATATCATAACCTTGCTTGCGCACCTCTTTTACTTCACGTAAGTACTTGCTTCTCATGACTACTATATGTGGCTTCTCACAGATGATGTTTCGTCCATTGGAATACTTTCTGAATGTAAAGCCTGCAGCTCTCACATTCCTCCATAATGTAGACTTTGATATTTCAATACTGTTGTTCTTTTTCAGCGATACTTTTAATTTTCTTATTGTAACAGTTTCATTCATACCCAACATTTTGCGAGTTTCACTTCTAATAAGTTCACTGTCGAAATTATCCAACATTTTTGCTCTTCCTTGTGATTTTGTATATTTGGAACAGTGACGATCACGTGCTTGAATCCAGCGATTAAATGACCGTTTAGATAAATCCAAAATGTGTCTTGTCCTATTCTTAGGGTTTTCTAAAGAATGAAATAATCTTCCTCGTTTAGCCTCTTTGCAAAAATAGTCATACATTTTTATTGCGATGTTTTGTAAACTGCAGAATTTCATTTTAAGACTCATGATAAATGTTATTGTTCCACGTTACGCCGCTGAATTAACGGAAATGGAACACACAATGTCTCGTGTTTACTACAAGTGTCTAATTGTGTCAGTAAACTGACGCGGAAAGCGTGCAAAATCGTAAATTTGAGCGTGTATGGATTTGTAATCGCTTTTTTTTAACTTAAATACTGTAAACACTAAGTTTTGACTACATCAATGGGTCGTTATAAATTTATATAAATCAAATAAGCAATAATAATAACCAAATGTTTGTTTTTAATGAAATTAATTCCCTGTTGGGTTCTAATCATTATAACTATACATGCAAATTTTGAAAAAAATTACAAAAAGCGGTTTAAAAGATATTGATTTTAAAAGTTGGGCACGACTTATGAAACAAGCTATAGTGGTTGTGTACAGAAGGTTTCTCGTATGTTAATTTCTTAGATAGTATTTGTATTGGTGGTTGTGTATGGAAGGTTTCTCGTATGTTAATTTCTTAGTCAGTATTTGTATTAGTGGTTGTGTACGGAAGGTTTCTCGTATGTTAATTTCTTAGTCAATATTTGTGTTAGTGGTTGTGTATGGAAGGTTTCTAGTATGTTAATTTCTTAGTCAGTATTCGTATTAATGGTTGTTAACGGAAGGTTTCTCGTAAGTTAATTTCTTAGATAGTATTTGTATTGGTGGTTGTGTATGGAAGGTTTCTCGTATGTTAATTTCTTAGTCAGTATTTGTATTAGTGGTTGTGTATGAAAGGTTTCTCGTATGTTAATTTCTTGGTCAATATTTGTATTAGTGGTTGTGTATGGAAGGTTTCTAGTATGTTAATTTCTTAGTCAGTATTTGTATTAGTGGTTGTTAACGGAAGGTTTCTCGTATGTTAATTTCTTGGTCAATATTTGTATTAATGGTTGTGTATGGAAGGTTTCTTGTATGTTAATTTCTTAGTCAATATTCGTATTAATGGTTGTTAACGGAAGGTTTCTCGTATGTTAATTTCTTAGTCAATATTTGTATTAATGGTTGTGTATGGAAGGTTTCTTGTATGTTAATTTCTTAGTCAATATTCGTATTAATGGTTGTTAACGGAAGGTTTCTCGTATGTTAATTTCTTAGTCAATATTTGTATTAGTGGTTGTGTATAGAAAGTTTCTAGTATGACAATTACCTAGTTAGTTAGTTATATTTGTGGTTTGATGTGGAATTCGTTAGGCGTCTGTTGTGGCTATATGTTGCTGACGGTTATTCAGGTATACATATATGTATGTGTATGTAGGAATGTAGATATTTCAAACTGTTCATGTTTAAATTAAATGTTAAATAGCTATATGGATGGTGAATTGCATTATTTGTTTTTAATAAATTGTTAATTAAATAGTTAGATAACATAGATATTACTTTTTTTTATTGTCACGATGTGTATTTCTTGTTAGTTGTTTTCTTTATGAATCTGGTATAACTACCACTTACCTGAGTGATGTACATAGGCATTGTCACGTACCGCTGTTAGAAGAAATTAAAGATAAACTGTAACGATCTCGGTGCATCGTTTTAAGATATTCATATTCATGTCTTGTAAGATTGACATTACATGGTTAAAACAAATGACACTAATGGGGTCTAGTTTGTCACTAAGCAAGACGCAGGTCTCGAGACAGAGAGGATGTGAGTTCAAATCTCAGCTGTACCAGTTGCTTTTTTTATGTATAATTTCTCTCTGCGGAAATCATCCCTGGTCTCAGCAGCGAGGGTTTGCTAGAAATGTCTCAAACTCATAGTCGGGAATAAAAAATATATGAGTAGCTCCGAAGACGGAGTTATCTGCCAGTGCAGCGGTGAATAGTTATGCTAATATGGGGGTCTGCCTAAGTGAGTGAACACGCATATTAGTATAACTACTAACAGTGAAGAAGTATATATATATATATATAAACACGTTATAATATAACTAATAATAGTATTTACTTTCATTAATGGATGCTTACGCAGAATAAAAGGATGGAAATGGCATGACAAAATCACTAACATAGAATTATGGAAATGTACCAGTCAAACACTAGTGGATAAAGAGATACAGCGAAGATGATGGCGCTGGATAGGACACACACTACAGAAGCGAACTGAGAGTATTACACAACAGGCCCTTTTTTGGAATCCCCAGGGGAAAAGACAAAGAGGAAGACCAAAATTGTCTTGGAGAAGACAAATAGAAGCAGAGGTGAAGATTATGGGAAACACATGGAACAATCTTAAAAGAATGGCAAAAAACAGATCGACTTAGAAAGTGTTTGTTGAAGACCTATGCTCCACAGGGAGCTAAAAAATGTAGGCGAATAATATTTACAGGTCAGGTAATTTTACCTGCTACTGTATGCAGTAGACAGTACAACCTGCGGCTGCCCTGCTGCCTTGTAGGTATGCTTAGGAGAGTAAAAGGATAAGGGAGTGTACCCTGAAGTAAAACAACCCCACTGACATGTGGGTGAGACTTTTTAGTCAAAGGCTATCGGAGCCAACCGTAGACAATCCGACGGAAGGCTACACAAAACCACCGTGAAATTCTTTGTACAATCATGAATCACCCCAATAATCACAATTTTAGAAAGCATAAAAGCAGACAGCAAAGATCAAAGAATAATAAAGAACATGTACTGGCAACAATCAGTGGCCATAAGAAATGGAAATCATTTGGAAATGTTTCAACAAATAAAACAGGGTGTTAGGCAGGGTTGTGTACTGTCACAAGATTTGTTTAATATTTATAACAAGATTAATTTAAGATCCTTAAGTGGCATGCCTTGAATAACAATCGGAAGTCATAATATAAATAATCTATGGTATGCTGATGATATATTACTTAATCGCTAAGAGTGAAAATGAGTTACACGCAACGTTAAATGATATAGTGAAAGAAATTAAAAATAAAGGACTCAGCCTTAATAGCAACAAAACCGAAGTAATGGTTGCAAGAAAGAAAAAGTAATCACCGGGTTATTTCTTCCTCTGTAGCGACTGACAAGCTCAGACATGTGTTTGCTTGGCAGTCATTTTTATGTACTCGCAACGCGCTCTTCTCTGGCATCACCACTCTAACTTTATTTTCTTGTTGTTTATTCAAGTTTGTAGATTCATACTCACTAATGACTAATTTACTCGTCATTTTCCCTTATCATTTAATATGCCAGCCCTGCCAATTGCTCATACACTCTCTGAAACAGCAGTCATGCAGGCAACACTATCGACAAATTGTTTCCTCCTGAGTCCCTAGCTCAAAAAGTAAGCCAATTTGTGTCAACCCTGACATCTTGGGAGACTTCAACCACTGCTTTTATATCTAACCCATTTCAATTTTCCTGAGCATGAGTCACTGAAAAAGCATAAACATTCACAAGGAAAAATTATGTGCTTACAGCCAAAATATTGCTTTGTTTACTATCACGGCCTCCACCGTTTAAGACAAAAAGAAAATGTTCCGAGTAATGACAAACACACGCACCATCGTCATCTTCTACAATTCAACGCCGTTATGATATGTTGAGGGTAATTAATGAACAGAACACGAAGAATTAATCACGAAAACGTGCTACATAGAACACGAAGCATTTGTCATCCAAATTTGCTACACAGAACATGAAAAATTTATCATCCAAATTTGCTACACATCCAGATTTGTTACACAGAACATGAATAATGTATCATCCAAGTTTGCTACATAACATATGAAGAATTAATCACGAAAACGTGCAACTGTACCTAGACCTTGTCAACCTTAAACAACAAACTATGGCATAAATCTGACTTACCGGACCTAGTGGTGATGCAGTAATCATGCTGGCAAGAATCAGCGACGACAAAAGGTCGTTGTAATCATCCTGTGAAATGTAACCTTCTTCTCTTCAAGATCAACTATTAACAAAAGAAATAATTAACACAAAAGAAGAAACGTGTACAGTTAAGCTAAGCGTCATATCAAGATGTATGAACATACAGAGATTGATACGTAAACTATCGTCAAATCCACAACTGACTACGTACCTGATGTCAAAGACAGCGCTAGTTTTTGTCCTTCCACAAATAGAGAAAAACCTCCTGTTTTATACACTTTTCTCATGTTAAACTTTGTTGGCTCAGCAAACATCTGGTGCAGTTCTGTTTGTTATCGAGCAGTGTTTTCTTTGATTTCATTGATACCTATCTGTCTGTTTCCTTTATGCTGGGATGTATTCAAGCGACAATTCTACAACGTAACGATTTTATTTTCTGCAAACAATTCAGATCACGAGAATGTTCAGCCCACGCAAGAAATAGTCTCCCTGTGTTGTTATACTTGCAGTACTTTATGTTATGGTTTAACTTGGTGCAAAGATTATCGAAAGAGCAAGCAGATGACCCAGCTAACTGTGTAGAGTATTCTGAACTCATGTTAAGATCATATTATAAGCGCTAAAGTAATCTTTTCATCCCTTATAAAATAATACATGGACACATCATAATGCACTCGTCATCATCACTTTCTATTTCTTCTATTCATTTTTTTCCCTTATTTACCAATCAGCGTTGACTTGTCATCCCCGTCCTTTGCGCCTCTTTTACTTCAGGAAAAAGCAGAATTTAAAATAACATAACATAACATTAACATGACATAACATTAACATGACATCATGAAACATAACATCACAATACAGCATACCATAAATGATTATTATTTTCAGTGTCAGTAGTTAGTGTTTACTACTTTCTAATGCATTTTTACAGTTTGGTGTATTTATCTTTTCAACTCTCCTTCTTCACTTGCCTTTTAACGTCGAGAGGAGATGCATTTCTGTTGACTTTTCCTGTTGTTATATCTTCGTAGAGCCTGTGATATTTCATCAAATCATCCTATTCCTGGTATGCGTCTGTATCTAGTATTTCATTGCTCGTGATATTGTCTAGTTGTGAAACAGTTAGTACATTCTTTCACATCACGGGGTCAAATCATTTTGTTTAATATCCCTTAATTATATAACACCGATAATATTTCTTAGCATTCCCTTATCCTATATCTGTCATGCTGTTTCCAGCCCTGCGTCTGACACAGTTTTATTTCGGTGGTGATTGTTTGTTTTTTGAATGTTGTAGTCTACTGTTCTAACAAATCATTATTAACACAGCGACTAGATGAAGTGTACTTTGTAGAGCACTTGTTTTCCTAAACAGTAGTGGTGGTATCTATCCGATGATTTGACGAACGCGCTGCGTCTTGAGCTTCATTCTGCTGTTTAACATCTCTGTGATTCTGGTAGCTCTAATTTCGGTACAACTGCATTACTGTGCCCAAGACCACACCCGCACGAGGTGTTCCCTTGTATAGCAAAGTTAGCCTTGGGTGTGACAGAGTTCCCGGTAGTGTGACAGAGTTCCCGGTAGTGTGACAGAGTTCCCGGTAGTGTGATCGAGTTCCCGGTAGTGTGACAGAGTTCCCGGTAGTGT
This sequence comes from Megaustenia siamemsis, assembly GCA_032433765.1. Lineage (NCBI taxonomy): Eukaryota > Metazoa > Mollusca > Gastropoda > Stylommatophora > Ariophantidae > Megaustenia > Megaustenia siamemsis. The sequence goes on from JAVIAB010000088.1 coordinate 21,465,843, forward strand.
GACAGAGTTCCCGGTAGTGTGACAGAGTTCCCGGTAGTGTGATCGAGTTCCCGGTAGTGTGACAGAGTTCCCGGTAGTGTGATCGAGTTCCCGGTAGTGTGACAGAGTTCCCGGTAGTGTGATCGAGTAGTTTGACCAAGCTTCGGTAGTGTAACTGGGCAGGTAGGAGGTAGACCGATGTAAATCCAGCACCAGAGCTCACCGGTGTGTGCTACACGTCAAGGGCCTCATTCACGCACCTCACTCTCTATTGAGTGAGTTATCGCTACATATAACAACAGCTGTGGACGAAGTGGAGTGTACAGTTTCAAATCCGCAATGAGATCCCTTACCGGCGTACACAGATGCCCGACGGCTTTAGTTTCACAAAGCACCATCACGCTTTACATCCATCAAGCGTTTGGTACATCATACAGACACAATTGGCTCAGGACGTGAAGATGGCCGTTTAAGGATCTCTTTAATTCGTGTCTATTCAATCGTTAATTTTCTGATAGAAAACAATTGTTTCTTTAACTTAAGTAGCAGAAGTGTAGGGTCAAGCTGAAACAAGAATCTCGCTACTTTCTTGTTCCTGATGTCTTTTATGGTCAGTCATGTGAGAATTACATTAAAATTAAGATACCAAGTAAGAAATAGCAAGTATTTGTTTGTGAAGACGTTCTGTGATTGTTTTCACTGGTAACAGATGTTGTTTATCAAGCTTCTGTATCAACACTAACCTAGAACACAACAAAGTACACACAAATAGAATTGTGTTTTTTCTTCCCTTGTTGGATAGTATCTTACTGTGGCTTTTGTTTTTGTGAGTTTAAGGACAATAACAAAATAACAAGCAAAGGGCCATAACTAACAGAGTTATAGTCTCCACCGCTTTGTCTTCACTGGCAACATGTGCTGTTTATCTTTACCATCACAAACCATTGCCATCATATTCACCACAGTTATCATCTACACAACAAGTAGACAATTCACGTTCTCTTCAGTGATCAGACTTTGTTATACTTCTAGATCAGCAAGGATCACAAAAACAAGACAGTGGCTATAAGATCTTCTCTAGATTCTCCGTAGTTTAATGTGATGCCTTGCTTCTGTAGGTCAACTCTGTATCTCTATCTGCTATCAGCGGTGCAGACTAGTTGTAATTTTACATTTTCTTCACCGTTGTCTCCATTATCCCTTCCAAAATCACTGTTTGCCATCTTAAATTGTTCATCATCACTAGCATCGTCATCTAACATCACATCAACAAAAACATTCTCAATAACGACTGCTATTGCCTACGTCACCATTAACATCATACATCATAGTTTACTTTTGTCTATGATTTCCTCCATTATATCACCAACATCACCATTTCGTTAAAATCATCATACCCAAACTACAGGCGTCTTTGTTTCCTTGATCGCATTTATATTATCACTATAATTGTCATAACCGCCAGCATGTCCATTATATCACAATAACCATTTACCAAATTATTGCTACTTTGCAAGAGTGATCACACTGTAACCGTTTTCTACTTCATTAATATCTCATGAAATATCACAACTACCTTCAATAACATCATAATCATCATCAAAATATTATATTTGTATTATAAACCATGGGAGTTCCAAGCCAAACAAACACAAGAGTTGTGTTTCCTTGAACATTGATATTATTATCACTCACGTGCACTCTTCCTTGAATCTGCTACAACAGCAAGCCTTAAAGGCTAACTCTTTCACTGATAACATTTGATGTTTATCCCTATCTGTGTTATTACAAACCACACATATCTAGCTTTGGTGACAGACTTCTTCCTTGCACAACAATGTTAGTATTGTCCGTGTGGTCGTTGCTCCTCTGTGTGTGTAGACAACGGTTCTCAAAGTAGGCGAGGTAAAGTCACTGTTTTATGTCGATCAATATTCAGTGTGTTCGTAATATCCGTTGTTTACCAATATCCTTATTACCACAACATATTATCACCTACACCGCAATAAGCATCTTCTGCACAAATAAGAACTTCCCTAATAATCGTATTACCGTTATAATCGTTATATTTCATCATTTATCATTTTCATCGCTATCATTATCTCAGCAGCAACAAAGTGTGGTCCAGTGGTTGCACGTTAAACGTGGAGCTTGTTGCACCTTTTTGAACCTCTTTCTCTCCATCGTTGCTTGCGTTTAAGTACACAACTATCTATTTCCCATCTTCCTCTCCATCATTACCTGCATTAAAGTTTATAGAATTTTTCTGGGACAACTGTTCAGTAGTATCGACATAGGTTGCCGTCCCCACAGGTTATCGTTGTGTCTAACATCAGGTGTTGATGTCTCCTTTCTTTCCCTATCTTGTAGTTTATAATCATCTCCCTTACTACTCAAATTACAGACAATGAATACACTTCCATTACATTTTAGATTACATTTCTGTCTGCATTTGCTACTTCTAAACATGTATGCGCTTCAGTTCATTCGATTTTTCTTTTTACATAATCTGGTATCAACTCACGTCTTCAGGCCTATAATAACTCATGTGCTCTGTATTCCGCTCAGTACATTATTGTAACTTTATCTAGTCTCTCCCTCGTTATGTCTCTCTCTCTCTCTCTCTCTCTCTCATTTCTTCGTGTTAATGTTTATCCCCTGTGCCCCACTTCTCATCAACATCATCACTGAATACCGTCTCCGCATCGACGGTTGGCTAACCTTAGAACGTTCATTCCGCTGTCTCTTGCTTTGATGGTGCTGGCTGTCGAGACTGATTTGTCCATCAGTTGATGTTACTTGTTCATGTTAGTCTTGGTCTGTCTCTACCTCTTTTACCTTGAATTTTTTATTGTTTCGACTACAAATCCACATTTCAAATGCTTCAAAGGGCCCACTTCTAACTCCTTTAAAGAAACGTGTCTAGGTTATGTTGCTCTAGTTCCCATCTCTGTATCTTCATCCAAACATGTTTCTCTTCTGACTCACTTTCCAATTTTCATTTTCTCACTTTTTATAAATTCACTTTTTATAAATTCACTTTTCCTGTTTATGTTTCTCCTCCCTGCTATGCTACCTTCTTGTTTATTATGTGTCTGCTGCTGATTTGGTTTTATTTGTCTGAGTACTTTTCCAAACTTTCTCTTATTGAGTCTGTCCGTGTCAGCTTCTTGTCTTCAGCTTCTATAATTTAAAAGTCGTTTAGACTCTTCACTAATCTGTTCTTGACCCATGCCTCCATTATCGTTGTATTCTGTTATACTATAGATGCTCACTTTGTTCTTGATTATAACATTTGTAGTTCAAATTGTGAGTTTACAAGTTAATATTGCGCAATTGTTTACAAAACCCGTGCTTCTTACTCGATATTGTTCAAAACGTCGTTCCAATAAGAACATCTATTAGAATAACAAATAGCATGTACTGGCAACAAACAGCTGCCATAAGAATTAGAAATCATTTTGGAATGATTCGAGAAATAAAAATGGTGTGTTAGACAAACCTCTTTCATGTAACAAGATTTATTAATATGTATAGTGAGTTTATTTTAAGATCCATCAGGGGCATGTCTGGAATAATAATCAGAGGTTGTAATATAAATAATCTAAGTTAAGCTGATAATAACGTCTTAATCGCTAACAGTGAGAACGAGTTACAATAAATGTTAGACATTATAGTCAAGGAAAGCAAAAATAAAGGACTCAGCCTTCAAAGGTAAACAGACAGAAGTAATGGCAGCAACAAAGAAAAATATTTCGCCGCAATGCACAATAAAGAAAAGTGGAAGAATATTAAAACGGGTAAATTAATTTAAATACCTGTGGAGAATATTAACCTCAGATGGTAGATGTACAACATAGGTGAGATATAGAATGGCTCAGACTAACGCAGTTTTAAAAAAAAAATGAGGAAAATACAATGCAATCCAATTTTTGACAATAGAAACAAGAAATAGAGTTCTTAACTGTTATGGAGAGCCAGTCTTAACATATGGATCTGAATCATGTATAATAGGACAGCAGACAAAAAAATCACTGGAGGATATAGAAATGTGGTTTTACAGAAGAATGTTGAGAATACCATGGACAGCTAAGAAGAGTAATGAAAACCTTCTGAAAGAGGCCAAAGCAAAAAGAGAGCTAATATCCAATATTAAGAAGAAACAATCATCATGTTTTGCCCATATAATGAGAAGGAAAACGGGAAAATTGAAGGACGAAGAGACATATTGAAGCAAAGAGAAAAGATATCAGACAGCTTAAGAGAATGGCTTGGCAGAATGTCAATAACAGAAACGATAAATAACTGTCGAGAACGAAAGTTGTTGGGATACATGATCACCTACTCCAGCAGACACAGTACTAGATGATGATGATGATAAGATCACCGATTTATGTGAAACTTCAACTAACCGTCTGTGGAAAAGTTCAAACCTAAACTGGAACATGAAGGCTAGTTCCAGTTTACTTTTGCCTTTCAGAATTGATTATTCTGAAGAGTATATCGCATTTCGGTTGTAAACAACAACAACAACACAAGGGTTGACAATGAAGAGGTTAATCTACTGCTGAATATATCAAATAGTAACGATAAAGAAGAACAAGATAAAGCAGAAGGGTGAGAAGTAGATGAAGTAGACGATAAAGTAGCAGAAGTAGATCAAGAATATGATAAAATATCAAGATCTTTGTGTCGTAAATCGTTGTATTCATTCTTTCATTCGTTTCAGTTCATTATTTCATTCTCTACCTGCCTTATTGTTGACAGCTGACCGTTGTCTATTTGGTGTTTCTTTTCCAGCACAAAATGATCTTTTAGGCTGCCCTGCGAGATCGTTTTCTGTGGCTGTTATCACCTATAAAGCTGTAACGAAACAATTATATTTTTCTATCAAATTCACTTATCGCCAGATTTGTCATAGCCCCGCACAATCTAGTATAGCCTCCTGGCAGGTTGAATCAATAGCTTTGTTATCGAGCTTGACAATAAGTGATGATACACCAGATGACTGTGTAGCTATAGAATTAGATTTGGTCTGCCCTAGGTTTATTTCTTTGAGTTAATATTATTATTTCTTCAATACAAAAAAAATAAAACATTTTATTAATTGTGAGATATAACAAATCTGCTTTTGTGCACGTAAATGTTACTATTATAGGAATGGCCGTTTTCACGATAGAATAAGACATATGCAAGTTGAGAATAAGACATATGCAAGTTGAGAATAAGACATATGAAAGTTGAGAATTAGACATATGCAAGTTGAGAATAAGACATATGAAAGTTGAGAATTAGACATATGCAAGTCGAGAATAAAACATATGCAAGTCGAGAATTAAAAATATGCAAGTCGAGAATTAGCAATTGTGACAACGACAGACGCCATCATGTTCTCTGATAACATATGTTGTTGATCAATATCTATATTTAGCTATAAACCAGTAAAACCAACAACATAATACAAAAATCCCTTGCTGGGCTAAAGATGTTAGTGTTGTGTATATAACTTTTGCTATCGAAAATGTGAAGACAATGGACAAATAACAAACAAGCAGAAAACTAAACGAATTGTTATATAGACGTTATGTCTTCCTCGCAATGGCAACATATAGTGTTTTTTTTCTCTAGATCAGGGACAATAGAAAACACTGAAAGATCCAAAACAAGGATTGTGTTTGTTTGTACATTAATGTTCACATGGTCTTCTCTTCGGCAGCGCTGGGGGTGTTAAGACAATGACAAAACAGCAAACCAACAATAAGTAATTATTATTTTGTTATTCTACATGATGAGGAAGGAAAGAGGAAGAAGCCCCTCGACGCTGAAAGGCAGGTGAGGAAGGAAAGAAGTTGTACTACATTTTATTCTTGCGCCAGATATGGTGTTTATCTACACCGTTACCGCTACAGAACACTAACATCATCTTTGCCCGTCAGCCACCAACACCTCTATCAACAAATGCGCTAACGTGTATACAATCGCTAATAGCGTTATCATATCCGCTAGCAATGTTTATAAGCTATTATCTTCTTGTTACCTTCACTTTCACTTACAGTATGTTTGGGATCGTGTGAGATACTCAGTTCTATGGGGCCTCGGGAACCTAGTTGGGAAAACCACCCGACTGGACTACCGACGTTCGGACAACCCGTGTTCGATTCCCGCTGGGAGCAGTGTGAAATGTACTCGTGTTTGGAAAAAAAAATACACCCCCACGGTAGACCCAGCCGTTGGCAGAAATGGGTACCAGTGTATTACCCGGGGAATGTGAGAAATGTCGCCTTGCATCTGAGTTTCGATGCTTGAAGCGACACTATCCAGAAATCTCCGAACATTTCTGGAAAGGCGGCCGAGCACATATGGGTGGAAACTCGCGTGCTTAGACGCCAGTTCAAGTCTCGAACTTTACCTTGACCTTTACTCAGTTCTACCGGTCGCTCTTCAGGCAGCCCTCTACCTCTCTCATTTAATATTGTTTTAAAGTTCCTGAATGTTATCACTTTACTCATTGTGAGTCTCCTATAGTTCTGATATCTTCCTCTCATTTAATATTGTTTTAAAGTTCCTGAATGTTATCACTTTACTCATTGTGAGTCTCCTATAGTTCTGATATCTTCCTCTCATTTAATGTTGTTTTAAAGTTCCTGAATGTTATCACTTTACTCATTGTGAGTCTCCTATAGTTCTGATATCTTCCTCTCATTTAATGTTGTTTTAAAGTTCCTGAATGTTATCACTTTACTCATTGTGAGTCTCCTATAGTTCTGATATCTTCCTCTCATTTAATATTGTTTTAAAGTTCCTGAATGTTATCACTTTACTCATTGTGAGTCTCCTATAGTTCTGATATCTTCCTCTCATTTAATGTTGTTTTAAAGTTCCTGAATGTTATCACTTTACTCATTGTGAGTCTCCTATAGTTCTGATATCTTCCTCTCATTTAATGTTGTTTTAAAGTTCCTGAATGTTATCACTTTACTCATTGTGAGTCTCCTATAGTTCTGATATCTTCCTCTCATTTAATGTTGTTTTAAAGTTCCTGAATGTTATCACTTTACTCATTGTGAGTCTCCTATAGTTCTGATATCTTCCTCTCATTAATAGCATGTGTTGTATAGTAAGCAGTTAACAGACATAATCAGCAATGAAGCACGACATTAATTTCTTCATAATGTATATGCTTTTCCAGATTGATTATCTATTGATTCATCCTATTATGATCTGATCTCCAATGTGTCATCTTTTTCAATCAACCTGATTCATGTAACGGCGCCATTTTATAGTAGCTATTATGCTGCCAGTAACTGTCAATCATATCACAGTGATCAACAATTACAACCTTTACAATTAAATAGTCTTTATGATTTGATGATTTCATTATCAACTTAACTGGAAGTTTAGAAAAAAGACAAGTGTTACTATAATCTCCCCTATATTTGATTCACTTATTACTCCTCCCCCCTCCCAACCTCTATGTAAATGTGTGTGCCTACGTGTATAGAAGGGTTTTTTTTTTTATTACCAACAGGAATAGATGACCTTTGAATTTCTTCTAACTTAGCCTCTGGTATGTGGCCATTCAGAAAAGGAAGCTTAACAGTCGAAGATGAAACATTTTTGTAGGAACAGAAATGGAAAGTGAACATCTACTCAATAATGAACGTTAGACTTAGACCGTCTAGGACTTAGAGTTTGCTCTCGCTCGGGAAGCTGTCATGCAGGGATGACATCGGTATCATTGGCTCAAACTGGATAACTCTGAGAGCCTAGTCAACAAACTTGGAATCTGCTGAAATAATCAGAGACATTAGAATATATTCAATGAAGAACACATTCAAAACAAAGTAAATGGAACGCAGATGAACTGATATAAAAAGAAACTAAAGAAATTCTTAGAAATAAATGTGTGCTGCATCCAGGAACCTCATCCATCTATAGGTTTACAAAAGCCTGCGGGCTGACAGATAACTCTTGACAATTTCAAACTTAAGTGATTTTTTTTCAGCTTTGAGAGCAAGGGTGGTTATGGATAGAGTGACATTAGCTGTTTATAGCTCCAACAGCGGATGACGTCACACTTGGTGGTGCGTTTTCCGGTTTTAATTTCTGCCCACAGACCTTTATAAATCTATAGATGGCTGTGCTTTAGCAATGCAGATTATAGTTTGTGAAGTCATTAGTCAGTAATAACATGACAGCTATTAGGAACCAGAGTTTCGGTTAACAAAAAAAATGCAGACCAACCCACCCAAGATCGTCAAGGAATTCTCTCTCTCTCTCTCTCTCTCTCTCTCTCTCTCTCTCTCTGCGATCAGGGTTCAATCAGAGTAGGACTCCAGACTCTCGCACGAAGACAGCTGTCTGTTTAAGCCTTTTAGATCCACTCCGATTGAATACCTGTTAAACCGTTGCACTGTGTTCTGCGCTAGTGGCACAGTGCATCCGATTTCAGCCAGCATTTTGTTCAGGTTTGCTTTCCTTAGCCTTTGATTGTCCCCAATCTTCCTGCAAGGCAGCAGATGATCTTTTCTGTAGGGGGATTTTGCCCTTAGATGGTCAGCCTTCCCAGGTTTACGAGCACAATCTGCCCGAGTCACTAGAGGTCACTAACACAGACATGCGACTTGTAATATGAGGAAACTGCAACAAGGAACACTTTTCATGCACAGCCTCCAACTGTTCCCGCCGCCTATCCTCATATACCGGTAAGTCACGTCCTCTTGAAAATGATCATCGTCGTAGCACCTGATGAAGTTAGGCCATCGTTGATGACTCCAATTCCGAACATATAGACACATAGTCAGTCGTAAAATGTTTCCCGGTTAGGGAACCGTTACGATGACCGTCAAGGAATTCAAGAAACTTGTAGAACAAGTCATTCTAATTGAAAACAGAAAATTGCATTAAATTATGACACAAATTAAAATCAATGTAATCAAGCACAAAGGACATCAAAATCTTCAGACCTAGAACAGGGAACTATGACCTACGATCACACCTTCATAGAAAAAAGTTGTATCTAATCGACCGCTGTGACTGCGAGGAACTAAAGCAGACTACAGAACATGTACCAGAAAAGTGTACCAACATCGACAGGCAGGGAACGAAAGCTTGGCCAACAGAAGCAAGCCCGTACGGCAAACTACGACTGTTGACATAACGAGGACGGAGAAATCTTGCTGGGGAGATTCAACACACACAATCTGTGACGGCGAATGGGGCGGAGTCCTGAGCGATCAACTTCTCATAAAGCGACAGCTGCGGTGTGTGTGGTACACAAGAGGGATGTTCTGGACACACAAGTAGAATATGAGTGGCATGGAAGGGGGGGGAGCTTCACATGCTTCATTTACAAGAAAACAATAATAATCAACAAAAAACAAGAGTTGATAACGTCATCGATAACCTCCCACCGTCACCCACCGCTGGACGTCTACCAAACTATTGGTTAAGGCCATCCCTTGTTCTACATGGACGTCTCCCAACCTATTGGTTAGGTCCTTCTCTTGTTCTACATGGACGTCTCTCAACATATTGGTTAGGGCCTTCCCTTGTTCTACATGGACGTCTCTCAACATATTGGTTAGGGCCTTCCCTTGTTCTACATGGACATCTCTCAACCTATTGGTTAGGGCCTTCCCTCGTTCTACATGGACGTCTCTCAACATATTGGTTAGGGCCTTCCCTTGTTCTACATGGACGTCTCTCAACCTATTGGTTAGGGCCTTCCCTTGTTCTACATGGACGTCTCTCAACCTATTGGTTAGGTCCTTCTCTTGTTCTACATGGACGTCTCTCAACATATTGGTTAGGGCCTTCCCTTGTTCTACATGGACGTCTCTCAACATATTGGTTAGGGCCTTCCCTTGTTCTACATGGACGTCTCTCAACCTATTGGTTAGGGCCTTCCCTTGTTCTACATGGACGTCTCCCAACCTATTGGTTAGGGCCTTCCCTTGTTCTACATGGACGTCTCCCAACCTATTGGTTAGGGCCTTCCCTTGTTCTACATGGACGTCTCTCAACCTATTGGTTAGGGCCTTCCCTTGTTCTACATGGACGTCTCTCAACCTATTGGTTAGGGCCTTCCCTTGTTCTACATGGACGTCTCCCAACCTATTGGTTAGGGCCTTCCCTTGTTCTACATGGACGTCTCCCAACCTATTGGTTAGTGCCTTCTCTTGTTCCACATGGACGTCTCCCAACCTATTGGTTAGGGCCTTCTCTTGTTCTACATGGACATCTCTCAACATATTGGTTAGGGCCTTCCCTTGTTCTACATGGACGTCTCTCAACATATTGGTTAGGGCCTTCTCTTGTTCTACATGGACATCTCTCAACATATTGGTTAGGGCCTTCCCTTGTTCTACATGGACGTCTCCCAACCTATTGGTTAGGGCCTTCCCTTGTTCTACATGGACGTCTCTCAACCTATTGGTTAGGGCCTTCCTTGTTCTACATGGACGTCTCCCAACATATTGGTTAGGGCCTTCCCTTGTTCTACATGGACGTCTCTCAACCTATTGGTTAGGGCCTTCCCTTGTTCTACATGGACGTCTCTCAACCTATTGGTTAGGGCCTTCCCTTGTTCTACATGGACGTCTCTCAACCTATTGGTTAGGGCCTTCCCTTGTTCTGCATGGACGTCTCCCAACCTATTGGTTAGGGCCTTCCCTTGTTCTACATGGACGTCTCCCAACCTATTGGTTAGGGCCTACCCTTGTTCTACATGGACGTCTCTCAACCTATTGGTTAGGGCCTTCCCTTGTTCTACATGGACGTCTCTCAACCTATTGGTTAGGGCCTTCCCTTGTTCTACATGGACGTCTCTCAACCTATTGGTTAGGGCCTTCCCTTGTTCTACATGGACGTCTCTCAACCTATTGGTTAGGGCCTTCCCTTGTTCTACATGGACGTCTCCCAACCTATTGGTTAGGGCCTTCCCTTGTTCTACATGGACGTCTCTCAACCTATTGGTTAGGGCCTTCCCTTGTTCTACATGGACGTCTCCCAAACTATTGGTTAGGGCCTTCCCTTGTTCTACATGGACGTCTCTCAACCTATTGGTTAGGGCCTTCCCTTGTTCTACATGGACGTCTCCCAAACTATTGGTTAGGGCCTTCCCTTGTTCTACATGGACGTCTCCCAACCTATTGGTTAGGGCCTTCTCTTGTTCCACATGGACGTCTCCCAACCTATTGGTTAGGGCCTTCTCTTGTTCTACATGGACATCTCTCAACATATTGGTTAGGGCCTTCCCTTGTTCTACATGGACGTCTCTCAACATATTGGTTAGGGCCTTCTCTTGTTCTACATGGACATCTCTCAACATATTGGTTAGGGCCTTCCCTTGTTCTACATGGACGTCTCTCAACATATTGGTTAGGGCCTTCTCTTGTTCTACATAGACGTCTCTCAACATATTGGTTAGGGCCTTCTCTCGTTCGTTAAGGATACTCACCACGCCCTCAATTTATTCTCCATATTCTTGCCCTCTACTAATGAAACCTACTGCTCCTCTGTTCTGTTTTTGATGTCTGCTCTATATATGCTTCATGATGACCTAAAGATGGGCTCCTGCCTCTTAGTTTTTCGTAGAACGATGGAAACAACCCTCGGTCCCTGCCTCTGCTCTTATCTGTCTGAGTGACTAGTCTTTACTCTCACATCATTGGGATTTGACGATCGGTTCTCCAATCAGAGAGGTTGCTATAGGCACCAATATGAGTCCTATCTAGGCTTGCCTATTTATGGGTTACCCGAAACACCACATTATTCTCATCTTTAACTTCTGACCTTTTCTATTAATGTTTTTAGGGGTTCTATAGCAACGCGTGTCTTGCTTTAATGGCATAAATTTATATTAGTATGTGTTCAATAGACTTTTAAAATATATTTTTCATGTCATTCTATCATCTGCAATCTTTTCCCAGTTTAAAAAAATATATTTGAAGATAACAAACCAAAAGAGGTGAAAAGAGACCTCTTAGAAAATGGTGTAATACACAAGAGTTATAAATTACTAATGACAACAAAAATCATGATTATTTTATGAAATGTTGAGTTGCAAATACAATTGCTTAATTATATTGAGAAACAAAAAAATAAATAAGTAAAATGATTTTGAAAAGTTACACAATCAGCACATAACAATATTTAATAAACAGGTATGTGGACTTACGGAGCTAAAGGTGACACTCAAGAGATTTAATTCTGAAATAGACGTGTGAAGTGATAATGACAGAAAATATAGAACAAGAAACTGAAAAATGGAGTCGTTACCAGCTGACAGTAAAGTTTGGTTATAAATAGAGCCATACACGAACCAGACAAACCCAGCAAAGAAAAGGCAAAGACTTAGCAGTTACAAAGTGGATCCGTATGTAGAAGATAAGCCGTAGAACAAAAAAGAGGCAGAAAGGAAAAAAAATAGAACCAGTCGAAGTACAGAGCGAGAGACAAAAATGAGACAGATAACGATAGAGAGAAAGACTGTGAGGGAGTGAAGAAACAATGAAGATGAAAATCCAAAGCAGTAGTAGAGAATTAGAGATCTGAATAAAAGACTTTGTGTCAATGCAGAAAAGTTGAAAGTAAATATCATCAATGACAGATTTAGAGGAAGCAGCCTCGGTCTGGCATTGAACTAACGGTAAACTGCCTGTAAACGTTGCACAAGCGGATACGATAATGGAATAATTAGTCTGAGAGAGGCGTGCTACTCTAGACTTAACAAGAAGATGGAAATACGACAGCTCATGTCGGTAAGACCATACTGTCCATCATTTTTTTAAACAATTTAAAATCAGTAAAAAAAAAAAGAGCATAGTCACGTGTTGTGGCCTATAGGGAATATGGTGTTAGTGACCATCATTTTTGTAGACCTTCAGCTCACGACTTGGTAATGTGGTAATTTAAACTCAGACGCAGACATAATGAAAACATGAACAACAAAAGTCAACAGAGGAAAACAATTGTTTCTTTTTGTAAATTACATAATAGTGTAAACTCCAACAGAGGCTACCTACTGATCTACTTTAGCATGTTTGTCGAGAGAACAGTGACTGCAACGACAAGGTAACTGTAGCTGATATGATGATGGCGGCTGTGGAGTAAATTGGTAGTGGATAAAGATAATGAAGACAGTGGTAAAAGTAACGTTATCGTAGTTATTATTGTGGTGTAGATGACTAAAATTAGAAGGATTATGAGTTGCGGCGAGAACATAATGTGACTTTACTGGAAAACAACATATGTTGCTAGCGAGTGGAATGTCGAACGTCTACACAACAATCAACTATTCTCTTCTGTTTCCTTTTATTGGCTTTACACTTGAATCGACGATCCATATAGACAATACTAACATCTATGACGTGCAAGCACAAACATCACATTCTATGAGGTCAGTGATCTTCAACGACAGAGATACAGAAAAAAACACCATAAGCTGGAACACGGGAGAATGTAGGAAACGTCGATAACAATAATATTTCTATATCTAGCTTGTCAACTTACTATTGCCGTCACACTGCTTGAAACAACCGAAATAGAGACTCTAGTATAGTATTATTGTGGTTAACTGTGGTAGAATTGTCGGCAAAACAACACATGTTACCAGAGTTAACAATACAGAAAGTCTCTCCAAAGATTAGATATTCTAGATTACTTTCAGTGATCCATTTCATTGTCCACTCACGTGATTGCTCGGCAAGAAAACATTAGCATTAATGTGTAAACAAGCAAACATCTTGACAGTACAATGTTCTGATTTATACCACAGAAACAAACGTATCTTTTCACAAAATTATCGCTTGAATAGATCCAAACTGTTATTATCGTTTTGTAGCCATCTATGAAATAACCAATTCCTGATATCAGCGATACAGCGTCTGTGTGTGAATCTAACAAGTCACCAAATGTTATTGGTGTCAACATACAGCAGCAGTAACATGAACAAGCGCTATCAAGTAGGGTAGAGTTGTGGTAGAAAGTTTCGACTAAATGTGACAGTAGAAATGTTCAAATGTTTAGTGCAGACAACAGCTGCAGTCGGCATGGGCTTGTAGAACAGTCAGGTCACATAATCAGTCGGGATGTTTTATGAGCTCTCAGCTGAGACCGTTAATAGAGTCCATGGGGTTTGTGAGTTTCATCCTCCCCTCCATCTCAATCTGTTCTAGAATGTCACGATGATGAGACGATAAACCTCGTAGATGACACTGGAGATGATGACGATAATGATTTGATGATGTTATGACAGTGGAGATGATGACGATAATGATTTGAAGATGTGTATGACGGTGGAGATGATGCCGATAATGATTTGAAGATGTTATCACAGTGTAGATGATGACGATAATGATTTGAAGATATTATCACAGTGTAGATGATGACGATAATGATTTGAAGATGTTATCACAGTGTAGATGATGACGATAATGATTTGAAGATATGCATGACGGTGGAGGTAATGACGATAATGATTTGAAGATGTGCATGACGGTGGAGATAATGACGATAATGATTTGAAGATGTGCTTGACGGTGGAGATAATGACGATAATGATTTGAAGATGTGCATGACGGTGGGGATAATGACGATAATGATTTGAAGATGTGCATGACGGTGGAGATGATGACGATAATGATTTGTAGATGTGCATCACGGTGGAGATAATGACGATAATGATTTGAAGATGTGCACGACGGTGGAGATAATGACGATAATGATTTGAAGATGTACATGACGGTGGAGATGATGACGATAATGATTTGAAGATGTGTATGACGGTGGAGATGATGACGATCATGATTTGAAGATGTGTATGACGGTGGAGATGATGACGATAATGATTTGAAGATGTGCATGACGGTGGAGATAATGACGATAATGATTTGAAGATGTGCATGACGGTGGAGATGATGACGATAATGATTTGAAGATGTACATGACGGTGGAGATGATGACGATAATGATTTGAAGATGTGCATGACGGTGGAGATAATGACGATAATGATTTGAAGATGTACATGACGGTGGAGATGATGACGATAATGATTTGAAGATGTGTATGACGGTGGAGATGATGACGATCATGATTTGAAGATGTGTATGACGGTGGAGATGATGACGATAATGATTTGAAGATGTGCATGACGGTGGAGATAATGACGATAATGATTTGAAGATGTGCATTACGGTGGAGTTGATAACGATAATGATTTGAAGATGTGTATGACGGTGGAGATGATGACGATAATGATTTGAAGATGTGTATGACGGTGGAGATAATGACGATAATGATTTGAAGATGCGTATGACGGTGGAGATAATGAAAGAAATAGTGACGATAGTTATATTTCTCTATCACAGCAAGCTTGCTCGGCCCTGAACAATCATAGATAGAACATTTGGCCAACAGAAACAAATTGAACACAATAAACCATAGGGGACCAGAGAAGATCTCATACACTGTCCGGTCGGTTATCAATTCCCGGCTAGAAGTATAGGAAAGGTTGATTGTTGAAGGGGTGAAGTGTTTGCTCTTGGAGTAGAGAAGGGTGATGGTGAACATGATGATAGTGGGTTATGGTGATAAAGATATTAATAAACACAACATGTCAGTGAAGACAAAGCAATGTTGACTCTATCCATTATGGCTACTTGCTTGTCATCTTACCATTGCACGTGTATTCCCAGAAACAACAACAATAGAGAGAAACCAACGTCTGCATGACAACAAGTACAGTTCTGATATTGCGTTCTATGTTATTTTAGGTTTGTCTTGGCAAAGCTATTGGATAAACAACATATGTTACCAATGGAAACAATTACTTTTTTCTCCGTCTTGCTTGCTATCTTGCAATTGTTGTAATTCATACTTGAGCGCCCACACAGGACATCACGAACAACAATGTGCAAACTAGCTTTTATAAGAGTTACCAAACACGCATTAATTTACATTAAAGAAACAATTATGTGAAATAACAAAATTAACGTTTGAATAGACACAAACTAAAGATATCGTTACCTGACCATGAATGCAAACAGGCAATGAACTGGGAGCTCAATATCGACGTATCATTGTTATAGTTGATAAACCACGGTGTGATATAATCCCTGTATAACAGCAACAGTGGTAATAATTACTGTATCAATAGTAACGGTAGAAGTAGTAACAGTAGTAGTAGCAATGTAGCCCTAGTAATAGTAGTAGTAAACATTATTTGTTGTAAGCTATTAATAGCAGTAGCAATCATCATCAATATTGGGTGCAGTCTCCTCATCGAGGTTGGGTACCATGGAGTGCAATTCTGCTCTGTCTCTTGCTTTGATGGTGCAGATTGTCATAGTCCATCTTTTGATGTTACTTGTCCACGATAGTCTTGGTCTAACCTCTGCCTCTACTTTTAATAAGCTACTGTATCTTTTAACATGGCCCAAAAATCTCATTTGTTTTATTTGAAATTTGTTTAGTAATTCTCTTTTCCATTTTAGTTGTTTTAAGGTTTCATTGTTTGTTTTCTTTTCTTTTCATCCAATTCTTCACATTCCTCTATACTCACATTTCAAAAGCTTCAATTTTCTGTTTTGTTTTCTTGTTTAATGTCCGTCTTTATGCACCACACAGAAATGTTGAGAAGATATAACATTTTGCTATTCTTAGTTTTAGCCCTCGTGTTATTTATTTTAATGTTAGTATATTTTTCATAGTAAATTGTATTATTTCTGGTTTTGACTGGTTTCCATGTCATGACACCATGCTATTTAGTAATTATAACTTTGTCGTCCGCGATTTCTCTTTTCCTACATCTTTCCAGTTGTAACCAAGTATTCCATCGTTTCTCGTCTCATATGCCTGAAAAATGTCGATTGTTTATTTAGGTGTTCACATTTAGTGTTTGCCCCTTTAAGAATGCCTTCATTGGTCTTTTTAGCTGTCCAAGGCACTCTTAACATTTTTTCTGAGAAATCATATGCGTAGCCTCTAATCGTCTTTTCATTTCTTTGTCTAATTTCCGCGAATAGCTTCCATAGTCTTCTAGATTCATGTTACATGTTCTTGTCATTAAACCAGGGGATGTGTTATGTCCAATAAGTTGCCATTTATTGATGATTCGAGTCATTTAAATAGTGTTAACTGAGTTATGAGTAAACCTCCATTGTGAAATTTGAGAGCCTATAATTGTGTTAACTGAGTTATGAGTAAACCTCCATTGTGAAATGTGAGAGCCTATAATTGTGTTAACTGAGTACTGAGTAAACCTCCATTGTGAAATGTGAGAGCCTATAATTGTGCAAGTCGAGTTCAAACAAAAAATAAGAGATAATAAGAAATGAAGAGAGTTAATAAAGAACTTAAGTTATTAATATTGTCTAAGATATATCTACTAAAAGATTTGAACTTTAAAAAGAACTGTCTTATAAATTCCATTCTACAGAGGAAATTAACATACTATGGCCACGTCAAAAGACACAGCGGGTTAAAAAGAACAATAATGGAAGGCATGGTTCCTAAGCAACGCTTCAGGGGCAGACCAAGAAAAGGTAGTCTCAACACAACATATGACGACAGCAGAAATGGTAGATCAGACTAGAGGCCGAGATTCTTCGTACGGTCTGTAGTGAATGCAATGTTCTGCAAAAACAAACATAAAAAAACATGCGACCTGATGATGATATATCTAAGTATATATTGGATAATTGAGACAATAGCTCACTGAGAGCTACAAACAAGGCACTGCTCTATTTCGAGTGTGACAATCTGTAAATTGTATAATTCGAAGAAAAAAATAAATTGAGTCAAGAACACCTTATTTGGTCAGAAAACAGTCAACAAGTTCAATAATTCCCCCATCCAACATTGCCTTAAGAAATTAAGAACCATGTCCTCATTTAACGGTTAGCACCAGAGTATTAGTAGCCGCGATATTTCAGTGGTTACTTAACTAGACTACAAAGGACAAGAGGTCGAGCGCATCACGACTGCAGGCGAGTCCTCAATTTCTCCAACACGACAAACAAATAAAGATTTTGCCGAGCATGTACCTACAGTCGAACACGTGCAGGCCCACATTTGCTGTACCGTGGATTCATGACTACGATAGGAAGCAGAATACAATGTGAAAAATCATGGACGGAGCAGGAGTAGGCTATGGATATTATTTATAAGATAGTGCTTCTTTCGCATTGACTACAAGTAGCTTGACCATTGAAATTATGGCTGTCACTGAAGTATTAACATGGCTTGTGACACAGACTTATATGCATGTTTATATCTTCGGTGACTCAAAGAGCATATTCAAACATCACAACTGGCTAGGCTCAACGGCATTGGTTAGAGTTATTGAGTTATTACGGGTCATCATCATTGAACCTCGAACATGTCCATAGGTGCTCAGATTCCCTCCTCAGCAAGCCCCGCAGTGTCCAGCGACTGACGACTCCAGTTCTATGTTGGTTGATACGTTTTCTTACACGCCCACTAAGATTTTCATTTCTGACTGTGCCCATCTTAACTCTCGTCTCTTTGATCCGAAGGAGTGACGTAGATTTCTGGTCGTTGAAGTCCTGTGCTCATTCCCACATCTCGGAGGGCATTGATGATGTCCGCCTGATCCATTGGTTGACAGTTCCCAACGACAGCGCAGCAGTGGTTAGAGTCTCTGGATAGTTTAAGTCTGACAAAAGTCTGTTCTATTTTCACTCGAGAGCTCGCGGATGTAAGTTGTAATAGCGTACAGACAGACTTGCCAGTTTCGCTGATGTTGAGCGCTGACAAATAATGGATTGCGTCGATATTCTGATTCTGAATGCTCTCAGGTTCGCTGGTCGAAAAAAAAAAAACAACAAAAAACTAAAAAGACTCTGAGTACATAACCAACAATAGACTGCACGAAAATCATGTCAGGGTGGAAGATGACAGACGGGAGTGTTACGCAGAAAGACGGAAAGGCTTGCCAACCACATATACCACCGGTACCGTTAGTTGTTGTTAAACGATGAAATGTATAGATCCGAGATCTGAGCACTTATGGACCACCACCATGTGCAATAAGAATGACCTGTCCACTAAATTAAAATAAACTATCGACTAAACTAAACTAAACTTTTAAGACATCCGTCATGATTCTTTCAAAGATGATGTTGAATAAGATAGGAAAGAGTAAATCTAACACACGACATGTAGACTGGAATCTATGATTAACATTTGTACAGGCTTGTGAAGTGAGAAAGATGCTTTGTCTCTTGCTTTATGTAGCAGCATGCGAATATAATGAATAAAGATGTTGTTCGAGTAAATAATGTGTTACTTTCTGTAGGATATAGTGCTGTCATTTGTTTGTATTTGTTGTCTATATAAGTTTAAGTTACGCTTCTATCTGGTGAAATTATGGAAGAACTTCCGACAAATAAATGTTGACAGCTACCAACAAAACATTTCATGGTGAACTTTTTATGAAAATTAAGATCGACTTATGGAACTACAAGTTTGATAACACCCGTCTTAAATGTAAACAAACTGTCACTTTTGGAAATGTTGAATTTCAACGGTTACCTGTTTTGAACTTGTCAAGTTTAGAAAGGATAAACATTTATATTCTGTACTGAAAAATGTGTACAAATGAAGTGAGTTATCTTAAATGTTCCTTATCCTACAAGCGCACTAGAGCTATTATTGTCTGCTTCTAAACAGACACATAATTATTGTAGGTGCACTCAAAGTCAAGGTCGTTTAGGTTTCTTCAGTCTTATTTCTATAGAGAAGGAAATATTACACGACGTAAGAGTAAAAGACGCATCTGTTAATTTAGTGATTATGCCGTTTCTGAGGTAAGAACGGACGCTGAAATAAATATACAAATGAAAAGAAAAACATGGTTTTAAAATGTCGAAATATACCAACATTAGATGTACTAGATTTTAATTATTTAGGACTGATGTATTTTTCTTTAGTATAAACCGTTATATTTAAAATAAAACACACATTAACGGAATAAGTATAATATTGATGAGTTGTTCACATTAATTGTAATACTATTGCTACATTAAAATGAACATCTACAGTAAGTAGTCATTCTTAGAAAAAAGTTTTGTTTAAATGATTAAACCCTCACACTGTAACATACACAGAGTCAGGGATGAGGGGAAATATCACTGATATACGTTCTGAGACAACCAGGGAAATATGTGGACTATTGGATGACGTTAGTGAGTATGATGTCATGCTAACACTATGATTACAATCATGATTATTTTTTTGGTATCACCAGTTTTGTAATCTTAGCAGCCAATTAGACAATTTGATGACGACTTCACAAAACGGGCGAAGGTTGATCCTGCCTATTTCTGATGTCTTCTCATCGCTTCCTCTGTCTGAGTTTTCTTCTCTTGGCAGGTACTGTACTCTGATCAATTATTTCAGCACTGGCTGAAGATGTTGTAACGTTCTCAAAGCATTTAATCATTAATCTTTTACTGTGGAAGCAAGTCTTTAATTTATGTTTTGGATCATTTGATTTTATTTTGCACTTTCTTATTGGTGAAAATACCTGTATAGGATATGGGCATGATCAATCTGAACCACTTCATTTTCAGAGCATTTCTTCTCTTTTATGATCTGCAGTAAGTGTCCATGTTTCGCAGATGTAATGCGTAGTTGTTACCACTGTTCATGATTGGTAGATCTCTGTCTGTAAGGAAAATGTCTTTGCTTATCCTTACATTGTTAGTTTTCTCAGGGCTGATGTTGCCTGTGCAAATGATTGACTTTAGCATGTTAAAATGATGTTAAAATGCTAGTGGTAATATGGAGATGGTAAATGATGTCAAGAGGGTAAACCTGATGATGTAATAGTGATGAGAAGTTTACATGAAGGTAACCTGAAAATGATGATTTTATGATATTTTGATAATCTGAACATGGTGACGTGATAGGAAATAATGGTAGAGTTATGTTGATTAGGTGGTGATGATGTTTAATAAAAATTATGTTGGAATGATGTTCACATTGATATTCATAGGATGATCATATATGTGATAATAGTGATGATCATATGATCATTATGAACTAATTCAGAAGTCTTCCTAGCTGTGCCATGTTTTTGCTTGTTTGTGAACACACAAAAGTCTCTCCAGCAAACAACATTCCAAATCACAAGAAAACAAAGAATGAAGAGCGTAAGTAACACAGAAGAGAAATGTCCAGTATAGGCGGGACGTTTCATGTCCAACCCACACAAAACTTCTCATGTATATTTTAGTTTCTGCTTCAGTAAATTCGTGCTTGCTAGGAATAATGGAACAGAGATCCGTATAAACAAAGCCACTTTATTTCTGAAACGATAACTACTGTAACAGATGTCTGAAAACTCAGCAATATTATGCTGCTCTCAAGGGTATAAAAGAGATGTGATTTTACTCTAATCTTGGAAGGACAATCGCTGTGGTTTTGCTTTTGACAAGAGGTAGGTCTGTCAATTTTTATGTAATCTCCCTTTCTCTATTTTTTCCTCATTTTTAGCTGCTTGTCTAATTGCTGTCTAATGTACAGATCAATCCATGTTTGTTACGTCCCTTTATGTTTCTGTTTCTCCATTTTTGTTTCCGTCCATCCACACATCTGTATGTTTGTTACCATGATTTTAACACTTTAACTATATCTTCTCTTGACAGTTGTTCCTGAAACAGAAAACCTGTACAACAACAATGATGATAAAACCATGCACTGTTTTCCTGATCCTCATCGGCATGATCATGTCAGAAACACTAGACGAGGTAAGACAATTTCATGAGATATTATTTCTTGTTACTCCAGGGGAGCTACAAAGTATGTGTAGCGTGCACCCTTGATTATATGTCTACACTTGCAAAGCCAGCCTTAATAGTTTTTGTTTAACGTTGGTTTGTTCAAGGTTGATGGGTTTTGTTTGTACAATTTGTTAGTTCAAGACTGGTATGTTTTTTATACACTTTGTCGGTTCAAGGATGGTAGTTTTGTTATAAAATTTGTCAGTTCAAGACTGGTAGGGTGTTTACACAGTTTGTAAATTCAAGGCTGGTGGGTTTTTTATTTACAATTTGTTAGTTCAAAGTTGGTGGATTTTTTACACAGTTCATGGCTTGTGGGTTTTTTAAATACAGTTTCTCCGTTTAAGACTGGAGGTTTTTTTTTTTACAGTTTGTCCGTTCAAGAATGGTGGTTTTCTTTACACAGTTTGTCCGTTCAAGACTGGTGGGCTTTTTATACATATTGTCCCTTCAAGACTGGTGGGTTTTTCTACAATTTGTCATGTAGAGACTCGTACAGTTTTTTACAACTTGTCCGTTCAAGAGTGGTAGGTTTTTAATGCAATTTATCATTTCACTGATGGTGGGTTTTCATACAGTTTGTCAGGGTTGTCACTGGTCGTGAATACAAGATTCCTTGCTGCTCGTTATGCGTAACGTACCTATGCAAATATATTGTTCTGTTTGTTGCACTTATTTACTAGTTTTATTCTATTGACCTTTCGATCCGTAGCCGGCTCATAGGGCGTAGACCAAGATACTCCTTCTCTTATCTGAATTTTTGTTCTAGCAGCTTTCAATTCTTTTAAAGATATTTTATCACATCTCGCCATGTGTCTCTGTTCTGTGCAAGCAGCTCTATCTCATTGAGGGAGCCGAATTAGTTTTATTCACTATGTCCGAAATATTAACTTTTATGTCATGGAAGCGCTAATTTCTCCTCATTGAATGTTTGTATATTATGTTAATTAGTTCCGTTGTTGTCACATCATCATTTAGTGCCGCGTCCGCATCGAAGGTTGGCTACCTTGGCTGCCTATTCTGCTGTGCCTTTTGCTCTGATAGTGCAGGTTGTCATAGGTTGATTTGTCCATCTTTTGATGTTACTCATTCGCGTTACTTTTAGTCTTCTACTGCCCTTTTAACCTCTATTTTCTCTCCAAAGATTTCAATTTGTAGGCTGCTGGTTCTTTTAACATGCCCCAAGAATCTCATTTGTCTTGACTAAATTGTATTTAGTAGATCACTTATCATTTTTAGTTATTTTAAGACTTCATCGTTTGTTTCTTTGTATTTTTATTAGAAGTGTATATTTACTAATCATTTTTTAGCCATGTAATGAGAAGAGAACAACTTGAATATATTGTAACAAGTGGCAAAAATTTAGGGACGAAGAGACAGAGGGAAGTAAAGAGAAAAAAATAACAGACAGCTTAAGAGAATGGCTTGGCAGAAGGTCAACAACAGAAATGATAAATAGCTGCCGAGATCGAAAGTTGTGGAGAGACATGATCACCTACGCCACTAGGCCCGGTACTTGATGATGATGATGATATATACTAATTAAAGAGGAATCATCTTACACAACCAATTGTGAACACATTGTGAAGAAATTGATGGGACCGTGTGTTAAACGTTTTAGTGACTGGCATCATAAACAAAGTGAACGAGCCACGTATTGCAGTAAAGACACGGCTTGTGAAATGTTGCATGGCAGATCTACTTGATGAACAGTTTGGTGCTGAAAATAAGGGGAAATCATTTAATGACTGATGACTCTACAAGCACTGCCGACAAATCTGTGCTGTCTATATGTGAGATATGTGTGTGTGATATGTGTGTGAGATATGTGTGTGAGATATGCGTGTGAGATATGTGTGTGTGAAGTGTGTGTGTGTGATATGTGTGTGAGATATGTGTGTGAGATATGTGTGTGATATATGTGTGAGATATATGTGTGAGATATGTGTGAGATATGTGTGTGAGATATGTGTGTGATATATATGTGTGAGATATGTGTGAGATATGTGTGTGAGATATGTGTGTGAGATATATATGTGTGAGATATGTGTGTGAGATGTGTGTGAGACATATATATGTGTGAGATATGTGTGTGAGATATATATGTGTGAGATATGTGTGTGAGATATATATGTGTGAGATATGTGTGTGAGATATATATGTGTGAGATATGTGTGTGAGATGTGTGTGAGACATATATATGTGTGAGATATGTGTGTGAGATATATATGTGTGAGATATGTGTGTGAGATATATATGTGTGAGATATGTGTGTGAGATATATATGTGTGAGATATGTGTGTGAGATATATATGTGTGAGATATGTGTGTGAGATATATATGTGTGAGATATGTGTGCGAGATATATATGTGTGAGATATGTGTGTGAGATATATGTGTAAGATATGTGTGTGAGTTATGTGTGTGAGATATATGTGTGAGATATGTGTGTGAGATATGTGTGTGACATATATATGTGTGAGATATATGTGTGATATATATGTGTGTGAGATATATGTGTGATATATATATGTGTGAGATATATGTGTGAGATATATGTGTGATATATATGTGTGTGAGATATATGTGTGATATATATATGTGTGAGATATATGTGTGAGATATATGTGTGATATATATGTGTGTGAGATATGTGTGTGACATATATATGTGTGAGATATGTGTGTGAGATATATGTGTGAGATATATCTGTGATATATGTGTGATATATGTGTGGTAGATATGTGACATACTTTGGAGAAATGAGAGAGACGGGTTTGGGCATTCCACTTCAAAATACAAAAGCCGAGACCATTACAAAGTGAATTGAAAGTGAAATAAATAAACGAGCCTTGTCATTTGGTAATCGTATTACTTGTGGATTTGACTGAGTCTCTAATTTTTCAGACAGTATCGCCGGTGTTCACAAAAGCATCATCGAGTGTTGTCTCCGCAACGAAGGTTGGCTACTATTGAGCGCCATTCTGCTCTGTCTCTTGCTTTGATGGTGCAGGTTGTCATAGGCTGATTTGTCCATCGTTTGGTTTTATTCGTCCATGTTAGTCTTGGTCTGCCTTTGCCTCTTTTACCTTGTATTTTCCACACCAAGATTACTTTTAGTAGGCTGTTGACAAATAATAATAAATGAATATTATTATAGAGGGAAACTTCCGAGGCGATAATCAGTGAATCAATTCAGGGGAAGAGGTATGTTTACAGCACTCGGAAAAAATGACAAATAATCAACAACAGAAAAAAATATGGACCAAGGCAGGATCGAACCCGTACTCAGTGGCACAGCGCCTTGAGTATTTTACATGGCCCAAAAATCGCATTTGTCTTGTTTGAATTGTGTTTAGTAGTTTCACATGTTCAGGACACAAAAGACGAATGTTGCTGACCACCGTGAAGGAAATTAGAGCCTCATCACGTACTCTTCCAGAGAAAGCCATGAAGAGGCATTCGAACTTATGTCGGAGGAAAGATCTTAAAATAAGTACATGGAATGTTCACAAAAGCCCGTCAGATAAATCAGGAAGGAATATTCTCTGCATACATTGTAGGTCTCATGTAGTGTCACTTGCGGTGATACGTGCAAGAGATCAGTTTGTTAATGGGAACATGTTTTTTTTTCTTAAATATGGTCAGAGACATGTATAAGCTTTTTCCAGCAATCTACAGAAGGAGAAACAATTGTTCTTGACATTAAAAAAATATTCGAAAAACCTATGCTGAGAATTCCAGAGACTTCATGTGGGCGCTGACTCAGTCATTATAATACAATTCATAACCTTCAATCATGATGATCTATGAGTATTTACATAAGGATTTGACAAATCCAGCTTCATTGGCTGGAGGATTGCTCCTTGAAATAGAAAAATATGCTTTCATATGAACACTTTGCCTGTTGGTGGAAATAGTGGGAGCCGTTTCTAATTTATACAATCTTTTGGAGAAGCAGGAATGTCAGTTGACAATACTACAAAAGCTAATTTCAAGCAAATATTTACACTTAAAATCAATATCTTCGAATGTACAGAAAGCAGAAAAACACGAACATGGTGATTTTAAAGCAACGTATAAAGAATTGAAAGATAAGGTGTCACACATCCGAACAATAAAAACATATGTCCCTGATGACAAAACATGTTTGCAGACACTTGGTACGTTCACAGACACTGTAATATCTTAAATGGACAAACGGTTTAGTAAGCAAGCCTTGTAATTAATTTTATCATGGTCATTTTTTTTCTACCATTTCATCACAGTCATCAGATAAAACAGTCCGATGTCTAACACTCTTGTGTCAATATTTGCACAGATCAAGATAATTTGCAAGAAGATCTGACGTCTTTTAAATATTTGGCGTGAAATGTGATCGACAATGTATCACCATTAAAATATATTCTTCAATATTCAGTTGGTTATGACGAACTGAAAAATACTGTTGTGAAAACATCAATAGCAATAGCCACTGTTGAAAGATCGTTTAGCGATATGAACAGAATAATGACTCCTCTACGGAGCCAGCTGGAGAGAGTTCACTGGATCACTGTATGAGGATGTATGTTGAAGGAGAAGAGATCCCAAGTGAAGAATTTGTATGCAAATGTCTGGAGCGCTATGGCATTAAAAAAAATAAAGGAAAGTACATCTGCCTTAAATGAGAACCTAAACAAGGGAAAGAAGCTACAGGCAAGTGAGATATATTATTTAAAACTGTAAATTGTCTTACCATGAAATGTTCACCCCACTTCGGCCGGATTTGAAAGATAACCAACCACCTATCCCACCCCCTTTTCCACTCTCTCCGACATATTTTTCTGAAAAAAAAACCCTGAATCGGAAGGCTGTTTAATGTGGAGATGAGTACACACTTGGATCGACAGGTCCAACTAGTATCTACAGACTGACGGAATAAGTTAACTGGCCAAAGTGAGAACATAACGACGTGTAGAAGGTTATGTAAAAGGTTATAATCAAATTATATGATATGACCTTTGGCGTCTTGACAGACGGTTGGTAGTAAGCAATAGTTACAAGTCATTAGTCTGATAAAATATTAGTGCCTTATGCTGGAAGCTGCATTGTTGAACAGCTTATCTCGTGGCTGAATCTCCCAATATTGGACAGACAAATTCGACCGGAGAATGAACAGGGGGTATTCGTGTTGCCTGGCCTCGTATCCTTTCACCTGCAACTTTTGTCTTCTGAATTTGATATCAGCACTGTCTCGAAAGTTGATGTGCCATTAATTGTTTTGATTCTCCATGTGCTAAGGTCTGCTACCAAACTTACCCAATTTCATTTATCATCAGCATCATTATCATGTGCCATACCGGTTGGCGTAGGCGTTCATGTCTTTCCACAATCTTCTATCTACATTGCACTGTATTAGTTCTGTTGTTGACTGTTTTCCTTACCATGACACCAAGCTATTCAGTATTTTCTCTCTTTTGTCGTCCGCGATCTCTTTTTCCTTTTATTTTGCCACTTGTGACTAAGTATTCCAAATTTCTTCTTCTCATGATGTGCCAAAAAAATGTTGATTGTTTCTTTTTGATGTTTTTTAAGAGCTCCCTTTTTGTGTTGGCCTCTTTGAGAATTTCCTCTTTGGACTTTTTAGCTGTCCAGAGAACTCTGAACATTCTTCTGTGAAATCCCATCTCTGTGGCCTCTAATCGTCTTTTCATTTGTTTGTCTACTGTCCATGATTCGCTTCTTTAGGTCAGAATTGGTTCTATATAGCACCGATGTTCTCTCATTCACACATCTATTTACATAGATTTGTTGTATAAGACATTTTACATTTTCTGAAATGCTATTTTGGCCTGAGCTATTCTGCTTTTTATTTCTGCGGTGCATCTTCCATCTGATGTTATTTTTGTGCCCAAGTATTGGACACGTTGCACTTGTTTCAGATTTGTCCTGATTATGTTTATGCTGCATGATGGCGATAATTGTTTCTTCGAAATGGCCATTATTTCAGTTTTCTTACTATTCAGACTAAGACCTTTTTGTTCCTTTCTTTTACTATTATGTCTATCATTTCCTGTAGTTCATTCTCTGACTCTACTATTAAGACTGTGTCATCCGCATATCGCAAATTATTTATGGTGTGACCTTTGACTTCAATTCCTTTTTGTCTACTATTGATCTCATGATATTTTCGCTGTAAAGGGAAAACAAATCCGGCGACAGAACACAGCCTTGTCTGACTCCTTGTTTGATATATTGGAATTGTTCTGTTTGGTTGATAATTCGTATAGCTGATGTTTGTTGCCAGTACATGTTTTTTTTTTATAATTCGCAGATCCTGGCCATCAATGTTTAATTTCTCCAGCATGTTGATTATTTCCACATGCTTTACTTTGTCAAATGGTTTTGAGTAATCTGTAATGCACATATATAGATCTTTCTTTACCTCTATCGATCTTTCTATCAATGTTCTTAAGATGTATATTGCATTAATTGTGCCATTTCCTTCCACAAATCAACATTGTTCCTCACATATTTCTACTTTTATTTTGTTCCTTACACGTCTCATGATGATTCTTAGTAATATTTTCGTCATGTGGCTCATGAGACTAATTGTACGATGGTCTTCACAATCAGTGGCGCCTGACTTCTTTGGTATGGCTACAAAGATAGATTTTAGTAGATCTTCATGTAAGTGTCCAGTGTTATATATGTCATTGAGTAGTTTTGTTATGACTTGTACTCCAGCTCTCCTAATACATTTCTCTTCGATTGTTATATTGTCGGAACCTGGAGCTTTGCCTCTTTTCATGTGTTGAATTGCGTCCTCCACTTCACTCTGCATTATTAGTGGTTCTGTGTCTTTGTTAGAATTGTTCAGCTCTCGTGTTTCATTATCATAGAATTGACTGATATATTATGTCCATCTTTCTATTGTCTTCTCCTGTCCCATTATTATATTTCCTTCCTTTGATTTCACACATCCTGAAACTTTGACATTTTTTTTTATTCCTGTTAATCCATTTAACTGACTGTGCATAAAATTTGAGTCTTTCTTTTGTTGTTTTTTTTTTCAATTTCTTCACATTTCTGCTTTCGCCATCCTTCATCTGCTTCTCTGCATTTGTTCTGGATCTTTTTGTCCAGTATTTTGTATGTCCGTTCTTCTTACTTACTTGTATGTCTTTTGTCCATTCTTCTTCTTCTACCGTTTTAGGTCCCAGTGGAGCGTAGGTCTTCAACAAATACTTTCCAAGTCGTTCTGTTTTTTTGCCATTCTTTTAAGGTCATTTCACGTCTTCCCCATCATCTTCATCGCTGCTTCTATCTGTCTTCTTCAATAATTCCTTGGTCTTCCTCTTTGTCTTTTCCCCCGGGGATTCCAAAAAATGGTCTTTTGTGTAATACTTTCAGTTGGCGTCCATAGTGTGTGTCCTATCTAGTGCCATCGTCTTCGCTGTATCGCCTTATCTACTAGTATTTGACTGGTACATTTCCATAATTCTATCTTAGTGATTTTGTCCTGCCTTTTCCATCCTTTTATTCTGTAAGCATCCATTAATGAAAGTATGTATCTTCGTGATTGTAATTTTTGTTGATCTCCATGTTTCACAGCCATATAATAGGACCGACTTAACATTTGAGATGACAATTTTTATTTTTGTTTTTAACCTAATTTCTTTAGACTTCCATATGTTTCCCAGTGCAAGAAAAGCTTCTCTTCCTTTTGATATCCTTATTTTTGTATCATTTTCTGTTCCTCCCTCTTTATCTATATTACTGCCAAGATGTATGTAAGATTGTATGTCTAGTAGAGGTATGTCTCCTAATTATATTGGGATATTAAGTTGTGTTTTGACATAATTATCATAGGCAATATAAGAAGGTAGTTTGCCATTCCTTTTCTTCTTGGCAGTGGCTGTACTAGTCGGAGATCGCAGCCATTGTCCCTATACATGAGAGTCTATGCCTGCCTGCGCGGAGTGGGTACCATAACCGGCAGTTTCTTTCAGTGAAAGATAATTCCCTCAAGGAAGACATGCAAACATCCGTATAACTCAGCACTGGTTTGTCCTTTGGTCTCTTTCCCGTCCTTAAGTTCGCCATACAATATTTGTGAATACAAATGGTTGACATTCTACTTGCATGACCAAGCCACCTTTGTCTACGAATCCTAATTGTTGCTATGATGAATGGGAGTTTGGTTCGTTGTTAGACATTAGAGTTTTTTACTTTTACCATTTGATGTTCATAGTCTTTCTAAGGCAACGCACATGAAAGCTGTTTAACCTTTTTTTCTGCCCTGCATAGGTAGTTCAAGTTACTGATCCGTATAGAAGTGTACTAAGCACACAACATTGGTCAATTTGAATCTTAGTTGTTAGTGTTAATCTGGTGTTGACTCATGCTCTATCTTTAAGTTTATCAAATATTGAAGCTGCCTTTTCGGTGCTGGACTTTATTTCTTCTTCAAGTGAGACAGTGGTTGTGATTAAAATTCCAAATATAGCTGAATTTTCGCGCATATTTAATAGGTGTGTTATTCAATGATATAACTGCGGGACTGACTACATCTTGAAGCACCACAGTCTACTGTAAACTTATTGACAAGTATATACATAGACGTGGAGCCGCGATAGCTCAGTGGTTAGTGAACTGGACTACCACAGACAAGGGGTAGGGTTCGATCCCAACCGACGGCTTCCGGGTTCACCCAGCCTTAAATGGGTACCGGATTTTTTTCTGGGAAAGTAAAGCAGCACGGGCGTAATACTGACCACACTACCCCAAAAATCATGTGCTGAAGGTCTGTAAAATATAGGGTCACTAACACCATACACCATCTTTCCCTATACGCCACTTGGCGTGACGGGGGTACTTTACTTTTACTTTACTATATACATAGACGTGTAAAAAAAAGTATTTAACATATCTACAGTATGAGCAATGATAAATAGAAAGCTAACGATTAACTCGCAGACAAGAACTCTAAACTGAGCGGCTGCGTTGTATTATGTTTATATAATTATTATCATTATGTTTATATAATTATTATGATCATTCCTTTAATACAATATTATCATAGTTTCACATTCCAAAATAAATAACGAGTGAGTCATTGACGCTATCAACTTAATATGTCGGTACCGTTACAATATGTATATATTCTCTAACAGACTGAGGTGAAGAAAGGGGATGTCATATTCTCGGTAAGTGGTAATCGTGACTGCGTCATAAATGACCGCATACATAAACAATAAAAAAGTACTGTACACTTGATGGTAGTGTAAACATTCATGTCTTTCTTTCAGTACTTCGAATCAAACATGAAACATTCTACAAACAATAAACTCATCCATTAGTAAATAGCTCAACATTTAAAACATTGATGATAAGATTTAAGCATGCACATACCCATACACTAACCACCTGCACTTTCAAAGCCAATACCTACCACCCAATTACTCACCTACAAGCTACCATACACAACCGTTAACATATCCACTGACATGTCCACTCAATTAATTGTCAAATTGCCTTCCAGTCTCCAAGCCTGTCTATTTCCCTGTATATCACAGTACACATTAATATACAACACTCACCTACTTACCAATTATTGTGCTACCAATGCCAGACCTGAAACCTAGGTGCAAGAATATTAAGAAAAATAACCTCTACAGAGATGAAATGTGTTAGACGAATGACAGGAAACAGTCTGAGAGATAAGATCAGAAATGAAGAACTGAGAAAAAAGCTAGGAATAGCCCCTGCCATAGAATATATAAGGAAACAACAGATACAATGGTTAAGCCACGTGACAAGACATAAAGAACAAAACACAACACAACGAGCCTTCAACAAACGTTGTGGGAACACCAGACCCAAGGGTCGACCACGAAAAAGATGGGTCGATGGAATATTAGAAGCACTAGGAAACATAGCAGCAGAGGCGAACAGAAGAGCAAAAGACCGCAAATTATATCTTCCCTCAACGCTGAGAGGCAGATGAGGAAGGAGAAAAGAAGAAGACCTACTTATCTGTCTACCCCAAAACAAATTCCATCAAACAAAAAACTAACTCACTAATTAGCTACCTTCTTACCTTAAATATTGATCGCTACGTGTACTTTTACTCACGAACAATAGCCAAACCCATCACATTATCCCTGATTGTTTCTGTGTTTATATAACAGTTTACCTGCCAGACAAACAAACTATCAAACTCCAAAATACCTACTTATCTATCTATCTATCTATCTATCTATCTATCTATCTATCTATCTATCTATCTATCTATCTATCTATCTATCTATCTATCTATCTATCTATCTATCTATCTATCTATCTATCTATCTATCTATCTATCTATCTATCTATCTACCTACCTACCTACCTACCTACCTACCTACCTACCTACCTACCTACCTACCTACCTACCTACCTACCTACCTACCTACCTACCTACCTACCTACCTATCTATCTATCTATCTATCTATCTATCTATCTATCTATCTATCTATCTATCTATCTATCTATCTATCTATATATATATATATCTATCTATATATATATCTATCTATCTATCTATTCATCCATCCAACCACTTACCAATGCGTCCGTTGTTTGTCTTTCTGTCTCTCTATCTTTCTAAAAATATAACTATTTATTTGGAACGTCGAGATAATGGTTTTACTCACTTCCAGGTTATTGGTTACATTTATAAATTGGTTGAGACTATTCACTATGTCTAGATAGTTACTTAAGTTAATATGCTACTTTGAAAAATGAAGTTAAAATTGTAAAAGGCACATACAAAAGGACAAAAAAAAAGAAGATATTTGACTCAAGCAGCTGACCGGCAATACAATCAAGGCCCAATTCGTTATAAGCTTAACTAAGAGATTCCAAAACCCTTCTGGATATACCAGAAGAAGAGGTAGATAAAAAGTTCCAAAATATTCAAAATATTTATAAAGTTATTAGACCAAAAGTCCGTGGACATCGTCGTAAACCAAGGAAGGATTGGATCATAGAAGAGTCATGTGTAACAGTGGGGTAGGAATTGAAAGATAATTATGGGTTGTTAAGAGAAGGGGAGAGCAAGACTCACCAGGCAGTACACAAGTTGAGGGACGCACTTGCAGGATAGAATATTAATGGCAGGTGAGTCAGGGAGAGCAGCCAAGCATGAAGAAAGGACAAATAATAGTAAAGTCAACGGTGTAGTAAATGAGCGTAACGTGACAGTGTGAATTAAAATGCGTGAATAGAAAGGGGTCGATGTCGGGAACATTATAGAATGTTCTAGAAACACGGAGAGTGGTCAAACAAATTAAGGGAGAATGGGGGATTTGTAGCAAGATTGAGACTGAAACGGAAGGATGAGATCCGATTGGATGAGATAGTGAGTATTTAAAGGTCTGCACAGACAGACAGACAAGAAGTCACATGTAGTTAAAGTGAGACACAGGACCTGGCTGACACCAGAAGGGCGTTTATCCCACCAGGAGTTAGTGACTGAGAGAAATGCTCGTATTAGACTGTGTGTGGAGAACGACAAGACTGTTGATAATTCCTTTGGAGGAGAAAGAAGTCAGATGTAGTCTAGGTGAGACGAGGAGACTGGCTCACGCCAGAAGGACGTTAAGCCCATAGCCAGTAACAAAGCGAAATGCCCGTATTAGTTAGAATGTGTGTAGGGAACAACGATGAGACTGTTAATAGTAATTCATTTTGGGAGTCAAGAGTTTAACATTTAGTTTAAGTGAGACAATGAGCCAATCATGTAGACTATAGAGCTGGGTCGAGTTTCTATCGAATGAGCCAGTGAATAGCCTTGTTGAGCAGGCAAGCTCGAAGTATTTGATAAGGTGTGACGTCTTCCAGAGACTAATTCAAGCAGTGCTAGTTCAGTGTAGTACAGAAGAGAATCATAGTTTAAGAGGAATTAGTCGTAGACGTTAAGAAGTGGTTATTTAGTAACTAAGTTATCTAGTTTTACTGAAGAGTGCCAGTAAGCAGACTATTAATTAGAGTTGTGATATGTTCCGTGAATTAGAACATAATAAAAGTTTGTAAAGTGGACATTAAGTTGTTTTTCTAAGTTTAAGTAATGATATGTTCCAGTGAACGAGAACAGATAATTTGTGTAGTGTGTAATGAGAGAGTCAAGAATTTAGTTATGAAATATTCAGAAGGGAGTCAGAACCTCCATAGCACTGCTGTAACAACCGGAGCGGTTGTCCACGCCTCCCAGACTTGATTTTATTGAAAGAGTTATGTTTCAGTGGATTTATGTAAATAAACGCATTTTAAGTTATTGTTTACAATGAGACTTCTTTACTTACCCTAGCTGGCTGTAGATGTGATTATAAAGCTGTATCAGGGGACAAGTCTGGCCTAGACACAATCACGCAGTAAAACACAACGCGAAGTACCCACGAGATACGACAGTAACGGAAGCGATGCTTCCACGTTATCAATATTAAAAGAGCAGGACCTGAAGACAATGGTCCAAGTGTTACCCTGTGACGTCAAAGGAATTTCAAGTCACAATTAACCTCAAGAGTCAACATAAAAGAGCTGTAGTTATTAAGTCAGATCTAAGACAGTTCAAAGTCGGCACAAGTCAGAAAGTCATTACAGTTCAAGTCATTACAGAACGTCATCACAGCCGGTATTCATTAATGAAGAACATGTTCTGTAATAGAACATAGTCTGTTCGACTGGACTACCGACGTTCGGACAACCCGTGTTCGATTCCCGCTGGGAGCAGTGTGAGTTGTACTCGTGGTTGGAAAAAAATACCCCACGGTCGACCCAGCCGTTGGCAGAAATGGGTACCAGGGTATTACCCTGGGAAGGTGAGGAATGTTGCTTCGCATCTGAGTTTCGATGCTTGAGGCGACACTATACAGAAACCTCCGAACATTTCTGGATAGGCGGCCGAGCACATATGGGTGGAAACTCGCGTGCTAAGACGCCGGTTCAAGTCTCGTACTTTACCTTTACCTTTATGTTCTGTTAATATGTCAATCAAGTATGTTCAGCATTAGCTAAACAATCAAGTTCATTAATCAATCAATCATCAGGGCCAATGTGAATCTGTTCATACATTGACCTTGGTTGAAGAAAGAAAGACCATCTAACAACTAATGCTACATTGTATGGAGCATGATAACGGTAAGTTAATGGAGTATTATACAGAGAAGAACAAACTAGTCAAGAAGAGAATGAGGAAAGATAAAAGGCAGTATACTGAGACTGAGCCACTGAAGCTCATGAAGCATCATAGAAAAGGGATAGCAGAACTATTTACAAGTGGTGGCTTCAAAATGTGGCCACAACTGAGCGAAGTAAAAATGGAGAACCATTAGTTAAAGCAAATGTAAAACTGAAAAGATGGGAAGAATACTTTAAAGAAACTTTCAACAGATGAGAACCAGTAAGTGAAGTTTATGTTTCACCGTCAACTGCCAATTTGAAGTGAAGAAGTCGGAAGATTACGAGTCTTACAATTAAAACTGTCATTAAACGGATCAAAAGTAACAAAGTACCTGGTGAAGACAAAGTTTCCGCAGACATGTTGAAGGCAGTTCAAGGACTGAGTGCAAAAGTCTTTGAAAAATTATTCAATAAAATATGGGAAGGTGAAAAAGTAACAAAGTACCTGGTGAAGACAGAGTTTCCGCAGACATGTTGAAGGCAGTTCAAGGACTGAGTGCAAAAGTCTTTGAAAAATTATTCAATAAAATATGGGAAGGTGAAAAAGTAACAAAGTACCTGGTGAAGACAGAGTTTCCGCAGACATGTTGAAGGCAGTTCAAGGACTGAGTGCAAAAGTCTTTGAAAAATTATTCAATAAAATATGGGAAGGTGAAAAAGTAACAAAGTACCTGGTGAAGACAGAGTTTCCGCAGACATGTTGAAGGCAGTTCAAGGACTGAGTGCAAAAGTCTTTGAAAAATTATTCAATAAAATATGGGAAGGTGAAAAAGTAACAAAGTACCTGGTGAAGACAGAGTTTCCGCAGACATGTTGAAGGCAGTTCAAGGACTGAGTGCAAAAGTCTTTGAAAAATTATTCAATAAAATATGGGAAGGTGAAAAAGTAACAAAGTACCTGGTGAAGACAGAGTTTCCGCAGACATGTTGAAGGCAGTTCAAGGACTGAGTGCAAAAGTCTTTGAAAAATTATTCAATAAAATATGGGAAGGTGAAAAAGTAACAAAGTACCTGGTGAAGACAGAGTTTCCGCAGACATGTTGAAGGCAGTTCAAGGACTGAGTGCAAAAGTCTTTGAAAAATTATTCAATAAAATATGGGAAGGTGAAAAAGTAACAAAGTACCTGGTGAAGACAGAGTTTCCGCAGACATGTTGAAGGCAGTTCAAGGACTGAGTGCAAAAGTCTTTGAAAAATTATTCAATAAAATATGGGAAGGTGAAAAAGTAACAAAGTACCTGGTGAAGACAGAGTTTCCGCAGACATGTTGAAGGCAGTTCAAGGACTGAGTGCAAAAGTCTTTGAAAAATTATTCAATAAAATATGGGAAGGTGAAAAAGTAACAAAGTACCTGGTGAAGACAGAGTTTCCGCAGACATGTTGAAGGCAGTTCAAGGACTGAGTGCAAAAGTCTTTGAAAAATTATTCAATAAAATATGGGAAGGTGAAAAAGTAACAAAGTACCTGGTGAAGACAGAGTTTCCGCAGACATGTTGAAGGCAGTTCAAGGACTGAGTGCAAAAGTCTTTGAAAAATTATTCAATAAAATATGGGAAGGTGAAAAAGTAACAAAGTACCTGGTGAAGACAGAGTTTCCGCAGACATGTTGAAGGCAGTTCAAGGACTGAGTGCAAAAGTCTTTGAAAAATTATTCAATAAAATATGGGAAGGTGAAAAAGTAACAAAGTACCTGGTGAAGACAGAGTTTCCGCAGACATGTTGAAGGCAGTTCAAGGACTGAGTGCAAAAGTCTTTGAAAAATTATTCAATAAAATATGGGAAGGTGAAAAAGTAACAAAGTACCTGGTGAAGACAGAGTTTCCGCAGACATGTTGAAGGCAGTTCAAGGACTGAGTGCAAAAGTCTTTGAAAAATTATTCAATAAAATATGGGAAGGTGAAAAAGTAACAAAGTACCTGGTGAAGACAGAGTTTCCGCAGACATGTTGAAGGCAGTTCAAGGACTGAGTGCAAAAGTCTTTGAAAAATTATTCAATAAAATATGGGAAGGTGAAAAAGTAACAAAGTACCTGGTGAAGACAGAGTTTCCGCAGACATGTTGAAGGCAGTTCAAGGACTGAGTGCAAAAGTCTTTGAAAAATTATTCAATAAAATATGGGAAGGTGAAAAAGTAACAAAGTACCTGGTGAAGACAGAGTTTCCGCAGACATGTTGAAGGCAGTTCAAGGACTGAGTGCAAAAGTCTTTGAAAAATTATTCAATAAAATATGGGAAGGTGAAAAAGTAACAAAGTACCTGGTGAAGACAGAGTTTCCGCAGACATGTTGAAGGCAGTTCAAGGACTGAGTGCAAAAGTCTTTGAAAAATTATTCAATAAAATATGGGAAGGTGAAAAAGTAACAAAGTACCTGGTGAAGACAGAGTTTCCGCAGACATGTTGAAGGCAGTTCAAGGACTGAGTGCAAAAGTCTTTGAAAAATTATTCAATAAAATATGGGAAGGTGAAAAAGTAACAAAGTACCTGGTGAAGACAGAGTTTCCGCAGACATGTTGAAGGCAGTTCAAGGACTGAGTGCAAAAGTCTTTGAAAAATTATTCAATAAAATATGGGAAGGTGAAAAAGTAACAAAGTACCTGGTGAAGACAGAGTTTCCGCAGACATGTTGAAGGCAGTTCAAGGACTGAGTGCAAAAGTCTTTGAAAAATTATTCAATAAAATATGGGAAGGTGAAAAAGTAACAAAGTACCTGGTGAAGACAGAGTTTCCGCAGACATGTTGAAGGCAGTTCAAGGACTGAGTGCAAAAGTCTTTGAAAAATTATTCAATAAAATATGGGAAGGTGAAAAAGTAACAAAGTACCTGG
Source organism: Megaustenia siamemsis (assembly GCA_032433765.1). NCBI lineage: Eukaryota > Metazoa > Mollusca > Gastropoda > Stylommatophora > Ariophantidae > Megaustenia > Megaustenia siamemsis. The sequence continues at coordinate 21,503,658 of JAVIAB010000088.1, forward strand.
TGAAGACAGAGTTTCCGCAGACATGTTGAAGGCAGTTCAAGGACTGAGTGCAAAAGTCTTTGAAAAATTATTCAATAAAATATGGGAAGGTGAAAAAGTAACAAAGTACCTGGTGAAGACAGAGTTTCCGCAGACATGTTGAAGGCAGTTCAAGGACTGAGTGCAAAAGTCTTTGAAAAATTATTCAATAAAATATGGGAAGGTGAAAAAGTAACAAAGTACCTGGTGAAGACAGAGTTTCCGCAGACATGTTGAAGGCAGTTCAAGGACTGAGTGCAAAAGTCTTTGAAAAATTATTCAATAAAATATGGGAAGGTGAAAAAGTAACAAAGTACCTGGTGAAGACAGAGTTTCCGCAGACATGTTGAAGGCAGTTCAAGGACTGAGTGCAAAAGTCTTTGAAAAATTATTCAATAAAATATGGGAAGGTGAAAAAGTAACAAAGTACCTGGTGAAGACAGAGTTTCCGCAGACATGTTGAAGGCAGTTCAAGGACTGAGTGCAAAAGTCTTTGAAAAATTATTCAATAAAATATGGGAAGGTGAAAAAGTAACAAAGTACCTGGTGAAGACAGAGTTTCCGCAGACATGTTGAAGGCAGTTCAAGGACTGAGTGCAAAAGTCTTTGAAAAATTATTCAATAAAATATGGGAAGGTGAAAAAGTAACAAAGTACCTGGTGAAGACAGAGTTTCCGCAGACATGTTGAAGGCAGTTCAAGGACTGAGTGCAAAAGTCTTTGAAAAATTATTCAATAAAATATGGGAAGGTGAAAAAGTAACAAAGTACCTGGTGAAGACAGAGTTTCCGCAGACATGTTGAAGGCAGTTCAAGGACTGAGTGCAAAAGTCTTTGAAAAATTATTCAATAAAATATGGGAAGGTGAAAAAGTAACAAAGTACCTGGTGAAGACAGAGTTTCCGCAGACATGTTGAAGGCAGTTCAAGGACTGAGTGCAAAAGTCTTTGAAAAATTATTCAATAAAATATGGGAAGGTGAAAAAGTAACAAAGTACCTGGTGAAGACAGAGTTTCCGCAGACATGTTGAAGGCAGTTCAAGGACTGAGTGCAAAAGTCTTTGAAAAATTATTCAATAAAATATGGGAAGGTGAAAAAGTAACAAAGTACCTGGTGAAGACAGAGTTTCCGCAGACATGTTGAAGGCAGTTCAAGGACTGAGTGCAAAAGTCTTTGAAAAATTATTCAATAAAATATGGGAAGGTGAAAAAGTAACAAAGTACCTGGTGAAGACAGAGTTTCCGCAGACATGTTGAAGGCAGTTCAAGGACTGAGTGCAAAAGTCTTTGAAAAATTATTCAATAAAATATGGGAAGGTGAAAAAGTAACAAAGTACCTGGTGAAGACAGAGTTTCCGCAGACATGTTGAAGGCAGTTCAAGGACTGAGTGCAAAAGTCTTTGAAAAATTATTCAATAAAATATGGGAAGGTGAAAAAGTAACAAAGTACCTGGTGAAGACAGAGTTTCCGCAGACATGTTGAAGGCAGTTCAAGGACTGAGTGCAAAAGTCTTTGAAAAATTATTCAATAAAATATGGGAAGGTGAAAAAGTAACAAAGTACCTGGTGAAGACAGAGTTTCCGCAGACATGTTGAAGGCAGTTCAAGGACTGAGTGCAAAAGTCTTTGAAAAATTATTCAATAAAATATGGGAAGGTGAAAAAGTAACAAAGTACCTGGTGAAGACAGAGTTTCCGCAGACATGTTGAAGGCAGTTCAAGGACTGAGTGCAAAAGTCTTTGAAAAATTATTCAATAAAATATGGGAAGGTGAAAAAGTAACAAAGTACCTGGTGAAGACAGAGTTTCCGCAGACATGTTGAAGGCAGTTCAAGGACTGAGTGCAAAAGTCTTTGAAAAATTATTCAATAAAATATGGGAAGGTGAAAAAGTAACAAAAGCGTTGAAAAGATTATTGTCAAAATACATAGGAAAGGGGACGAATGACGCTGTGTAAATTGGAGAGGTATAAACGTACAGTCAGTGATTGGGAAGATATTTTGTATATTTCTCCAATGTATAAAGAATACTTTAGAACGAAATCTCAGAGAAGAGCAGAAAGGCTTTAGAAGTTGGAGATTGATCAATATTTTCCTTGTGAACCATTGTATAACAATCACTGGAATGGATCCATCCTTGTATATAAACTTATTAGACTTTGAGAAGACGTTCGAAAGCATCCATCATACATTGCTTTGGAAAATCATATATGCATATGGATACCCGGATAAAATCGTCAATATTTTAATGGATATGTATGACGACATCTAGTGCTGTGTAAGACATGAAGGACAGCAGACAGCTTGGTTCAGTCATAACGGGAGTTAGACATGAAGGACAGCAGACAGCTTGGTTCAGTCATAACGGGAGTTAGACATGAAGGACAGCAGACAGCTTGGTTCAGTCATAACGGGAGTTAGACATGAAGGACAGCAGACAGCTTGGTTCAGTCATAACGGGAGTTAGACATGAAGGACAGCAGACAGCTTGGTTCAGTCATAACGGGAGTTAGAAAAGGATTAATTTTGTCACCACTCATTTTCGTTATGGTTGTGGAGTGGATCATATGAATGGCTGTTGGTGACATACCAAGAGGAATTCCTTGGGGTCTCACCGGACGTCTTGAAGCTCCTCACGTTACAGATGATGTTGGATTGCTTGCCCACTGTCACCAAGACATACAAGAGAAAACAGAAAGAATAGATCATTTCGCTAATACAGTAAGACTTCAAGATGTTTCATATTTTAGTTTCAACATCACACAGAAACAATTCCTTTATCATACAATACTAAACTGCAAAAAGACAATTAAAACATATTGCATGTGGTATTCCTTTTCCACTATATTTTACTTATTTTTTCAAAATTAAGTACCTAATCTGGTATCAAAAGAAACAATATTATTGTTTGTCGTAAAGGCAGTTGTTGCCTCTCAGAACTCGTGTCACTAAAATTCATAACTGTATCAAGTTATGAACAATTTAAATTATTTTTTCGTTTCTTTTAAATCCAGTAATTACATTTTTATGTTCATGTTCTGCGTTTTCTCAATAACTACACCTCATTATCACCCACATTTAAATAGACGCACACGTTAAAGGTGCCCTATCAGTTAAAAAATAAAAAAGAGTTATCATCATCATGTGTCATACCGGTTGGCGTGGGCGATCATGTCCTTCCACAATCTTCTATCTACAGTGCATCGCATCAGTTCTGTTGTTGACTGTTTTCAATGCCATGACACCAAGCTATCTATTATTTTCTCTCTTTGTCGTCCGCGATCTCTTTTTCCTTTTATTTTGCCAGTTGTAACCAAGTATCCCAACTTTCCTCTTCTCGTGATGTGCCCGAAAAATGTTGATTGCTTTGTTCTGATGTTTTTTAAGAGTTCCCTTTTTGTGTTGGCCTCTTTGATAATTTCCTCATTGGTCTTTTCAGCTGTCCAGGAAACTTTTACAATTCTTCTGAGAAATCTCATCTCTGTGGCCTCCATTCGTCTTTTCATTTGTTCGTCTACTCAGCTACTGTTCATGACTTGCTTCCATAGGTCAGAATTGGTTCTATGTAGCACCGATGAACTCTCTTTCTCATTTCTATTGACATAGATTTGTTGCATAAGATATTTTTCATTTTCTGAAATGTATTTTGGCCTGAGCTATTATGTTTTTTTTATTTCCGTGGTGCATCTTCCATTATTGTGCCCAAGTATTTGACGCGTTGTACTTGTCGAAAATTTGTCTTGTTTATTTTTATGCTGCATGATGGTGATGATTGTTTCTTCGATCATTACTTCTGTTTTCTTACTATTCACACTGAGACCTTTCTTGATACTTTCTTTTACTATTATGTCTATCATTTCTTGTAGTTTATTCTCTGTCTCTGCTATTAAGACTGTGTCATCCGCATGTCGCAAATTATTTATGTTGTGACCGTTGACTTCAAGTCCTTTTTTTGTCTACTATTGATCTCATAATATATTCGCTGTGAAGTGAAAACAAATCCCGCGACAGAACACAGCCTTGTCTGACTCCTTGCTTTATATATTGGAATTGTCCTGTTTGGTTGTTAATTAGTATAGCTGCTGTTTGTTGCCAGTACATGTTTTTTTATGATTCGCAGATCCTTGCCATCAATGTTTAATTTCTCCAGCATATTTATTATTTCCACATGCTTTACTTTGTCAAATGCTTTTGTGTAGTTTATAAAGCACATATATAGATCTTTCTTTACCTCTATAGATCTTTCTATCAATGTTCTTAAGATGTATATTGCATTATTGGTGCCCTTTCCTTCCGCAAATACACATTGTTACTCGCTTTTTTCTGTTTTTATTTTGTTCCCTACGCATCTCATGATGATTCTTAATAATATTTTCGTCATATGTCCCATAACATAAGACTAATAGTGCAATGGTCTTCACAATCAGTGGCGCCTGATTTCTCCGGTATTGCTACAAAGATAGATTTTAATAGATCGTCTGGTATGTGTCCAGTGTTATATATGTCATTGAGTAATTTTGTTATAATTTGTACTCCCAGCTCTCCTAATGCATTTATCTCTTCGATTGTTATATTGTCGGGACCTGGAGCTTTGCCTCTTTACATATGTTGAATCAAAAAGAGTAGTCCAAAAAATTATCGCTGCCCTGGCAAAATTGTCATTAAAAAAGTCTACTCATATCGATAGATCTCAGGCCGTTCTCCTCGGATGTTCTCTCTAATTTGATGAGAAAAATCGGAGCATCTATGGGTTCCTCCGGTGTGCAGTGATGTTTAACATACCAAAACAATATATAAGATGGTCGCTGAATGAACGTTGCTGTGCTGTGTTATAGTTTACAACAAAAGGCGTTATTTCAGTTTTGTAGTCCAGACATCTGAATTCAGGATGGCAGTGTTCGGCTACTGGATTGTCTTCCCTCCATACCCCAACTCACCTCACTTGCCCACATTGGCACAGACGGACGGTGGCGTAGATTCTGTACAGGTCTTGTTCACAGATCCTTGAACTAACTATCAGCTGTGAGTCTAAAAAGGAAAAAGAAAGGAAAAAAATTATGGCTACAGCTTTACATAGTTGAGGGACAAACACAAAATCAAACCGACGTTGCGGCTCAGATACCCTTCCACTGGAACAATGGACACAAGTTACATACACGAGAAGGGCTCATATGAAACATGTCCCAGTTTATAGGGTATACAAAGCAGGTGTGGCCGATTTGAATAAAGTAAATGTTATGAAACAAGTACACACCAGGATTCTTTAGATAAAACATTAGAATATAGACATGCATCCCATTGCTTGGGTAGAAATGGATGCCGTCCAAGAAAATTGACTTTGTTTGATCATTGAACCATTTTGTCACCGAGTCTACGCGTCTGGATCGAATCGTTGGCCCTTTGGAGATTTGTTTAGGCTCATAACAAATGTAAACCACACGGTGATAGATCGTGGCTGTAGAACTGGGTGTTGCTGAACTTCCCACTGTTTCCTTACTAACGACTCCTGCACAATGATTTATTTGTTGTTTTCTTTTTCTAACATTTTAATACGTGGCACAATCTCAATAAGTAATGCTCACAATCTTGCGACAACATGTCATACATATCTTGTAATTTCTTCTATAGCTCTACAGTAAATTAATACGGTTAGAATCGTGTATGTGTCTTTGTGCTCGTGTGTGTGTTTGTATATGTCTGTCTTTCTGTCTATCTGTCTTCACAAGGTGCAAGGCAGATACGAAAATTGCAATTTCATTTGGGATACAGTTTATTCTAATGTTGGCCTATTTATTTTTTATCTTCTAGAAAAATGATCCCGATAATAAACCACTTGTTGAAGTAGCCGTGAATCCGGAGAAAAAGGTAATATGTCTATGTGTCCATCCGTTCCTTATTTTTATCAACTAATAAAGAATCCCAACACAAAACCAATAGATGTATCTTTAAATATAATTATTTTTGCAATTAGAATCATAAATATACATGTTATATTTAATTATAAACTAACATAAACAAAAACCTTTGAACTATATTGTCGAACCAACTTTAGCATGAGACATTAATTCACTTCTCATCATCTGTAAAAACATCCATCATTGGCATGAATACTTACTTTATATATAAACTACATAACGTACTACTACTTTTTAAGTTATTATTTACCAACATACATTTCTCCCATTAGTCACAAAAATCAACCTGGTCACAAACGCGAAATTGTGTTCTAATCGGTTCTGTTCATTGAATCAGTTGAACTGTATTCGTGGATTCCTCCCATCCGCTCCACTGATGTAACGGTTCCCGTTAATTTGCATTTAAAAAAAAATATGCAGTTCTAATCGGGGTCAGAGGTAACAATTCCACGCGACTTCCATCGTGAGTGCATTGTCACTTTCTCATTTAAGTTTCCTCTAAAACACACAAAGTAAACAAAGCAATCGTAACGTTTTCAGCGACTACCTTAGTCTCTTCAACAACAGGGAGACACGCAGCCATTTTGCATTGTTGGTTATGGCGGTGAATCCAGTGCGAGACAAGTTGTCTGCATGGGCGACAATTTCAAACCATGTCATAGAAAAAAGAGTGTCTACAGTCAATTCCAACTCCAATTCTCTCGGATAAATAAAAAAACAACATAAAAAACTATTATAACCTCGAAAAGCGGTTTTAATTGTGGCACCCTCCATAAAAGCTTGCGAGGATGGCCGCCATCTACAATTGTAAAGACCTCTTGTTTATAGTTTAGTTTAGTCCACAGTTCATCCTTACGCACGTCGGGCATGTCCATAAGTGCTCATATCTCGTCCCCTGTATGCCACTCAATGTGTGGAGACTGACGACTTCAGTTCTGTGTTGATTAGTTATTTTTACTGTTTCCCCGCGCTGCGCTCCTTTCTGGCATCTCCAGTTTTGATCTGGTGCTCTTTCAGTCTGAACATGGTTGTAGATTTCTGCTCATTAAATTCATTAAAAATCATCAGCGCGCCTTGCCTCCATTTGGGCATTCAGAATGTCAGTTCGGTCCACCCATAGCAACTAGTCTAGCCAGGCTGTCAGTTCGTTTTCTCTCTCACCGGAGTGTCCAGGAGCAAAGATAAAACAGATACCAATAAGTAAGAGTTATTTAATGAATCCAACCGCTGTCTTCACACCCAACTTTCTTCGATTTTCCTGAGCTCACTCATCGAATTACTTAGAAAGAAAACTTTACTAACAGGTTGTATTTCTAGCCAGGCCATTACTTTAATTACTGCCACGATCTCCATGGTCAAACTATTGATAATTACTTCGAGAGACCGGCTTTGCTTCTTTACTGTTCATCCTCTGATCTGAACCGTGAAAGCCCACGAGTTCCGACTGTGCTGACCAACGGATCCATTTGTGTTAATGACTGTCGTTATATAGTTATTATTATATTATTAGTCGTCATGGTGTCATTTGCAGTATACAACAGACATTCATGAAAAGTAAACCATTAACTTCCATAATGTAACTTAAGATATGTTATATATTGAAGGATTATGAAAATGCCACTAAATTTATAAAACAGAGACATAACAAGGACCGTACAAAGTTCTTTCTTTTTTACCTTTTAGCTCCCGGTGGAGCATAGGTCCTCAACAAACACTTTCCAAGTCGTTCTGTTTTTTGCCATTCTTTTAAGATCATTCCATGTCTTCCCCATCATCTTCATCTCTGCTTCTATCTGTCTTCTCCAAGAATTCCTTGGTCTTCCTCTTTGTCTTTTCCCCTGGGGATTCCAAAAAAGGGCCTGTTGTGTAATACTCTCAGTTGGCTTCCGTAGTGTGTGTCCTATCCATCGCCATCGTCTTCGCTGTATCTCTTTATCCACTGGTATTTGACCGGTACATTTCCATAATTCCACGTTAGTGACTTTGTCCTGCCATTTCCATCCCTTTATTCTGCGCAAGCATCCATTAATGAAAGTCTGTACTTTCGTGATTGTCAATTTTGTCATTCTCCATGTTTCACAGCCATATAATAGGACCGACTTAACATTTGAGTTGAAAATTTGTATTTTTGTATTTAGCCTAATTTCTTTGGATTTCCATATGTTTCCCAGTGCAATGAAAGCTCCTCTTGCTTTTGATATCCTTATTTTGGTATCATTTTCTGTTCCTCCCTCTTTATCTATATTACTGCCCAGATATACATAAGATTGTACGTCTAGTAGAGGTATTTCTCCTAGTTTTATATGGTTATTGCCAACTGCATTAATTCTCATAATGTTGGTCTTATCTCTGTTAATCTTTAGTCCTAGCTGTTGTGATCTCTCATCTAATATACTCATTTTATCCTGCATCTGTTGATGGCTGTGTGATAGGAGAGCTACAAAGTTGCAGTACTCTAAAAACTTTAAGGCGAGAGAGAACAGCGTGTATTAACTCACTTACCAAGATTGAGTTGCATGCCAAAAAAAAAAAGACAATATGGCGACATACAATGCGGATCCACTGCAAAGTCTGAAGTTTGTAACAAAAATTGTGGGACATGAGAGTCTGGAGATCCTACCCTGCGTGAAGTATTGGCTCAAAAGGACATATATATATATATATATATATATATATATATATATATATATATGAGTATATAGATGAAAACACACTGTGGGATAGAAACATGCAACAGAGAATGGTAACAACATTTTCGAGAACAACTAATGAGAAAATGTCTTTCAACATTTGTATTATTATTTTTAGCTGAGGGAGCAAACAATGTTATGTTTAATTATATTTTTTTTAAAAAATCAAAGCCATTAGCTTTGCGATACTCTATTTCTGTATTGTAGATAGCTCCTACAAAAGCTTTGCGTAGTAATGTCCAATATGCGTTGACAGTATTGGTATTTCAGTAGCAGCAGAAGAAAAACATATTGTACTCATTCGTAAGAGCTGAAAAAAAAATAAATCGTTAAGTATTTAAATCACTTCTCGTCGACTACTTCTTCTTCATTCGATAACCATGGGAATCGATTGGACACTAGGGACATACTTCGTCCAACTTTCTTATTTGTATTTGTCTCGAGTCATTCTTTGTGACTTTGCAAAGTCGAGGCCTGTCCATTTTGTGATGCTATCTTCTCCTATCTGTCTACCTCACCTTCTTACTTTATGAAAATATTCCTACATGAACCTAAGTATGTCGCAGGTTTATTACTGCAGTTACCACACGGCTATTCTTCACTGAATATTTCTTTATGCCTTCCTCATTCCAAAAATATAACTATGCGAGTCTTCTGTGGAACATTCAAGTAAATCAGAATAAACTACATCAACAACTGTATTATAATTTATGACCAATACTTGGATACTGTAGAGAGTTGCAAATTAGACTGTAGATTTTTTTGTTTTCATGGGCTTTACTCAACAAAATTAATATCTTCATCCAAGTCGGGTCAAGACAAAGAAAGGCTTAAAAATGCGAAGTTGCAGTAAAGCTAATTGTAAGGATTTTTGTGAACACTATTTTGTGTTATCCACTTATTCCGTAAAACTGTGACCATGCCGCTTTATTTCTGTATTTTTTTTTTCATTTCTCCTGTCCTCATACAAAGACAATGTACAAACACGTGATAGGTTATAGCAAACATGATGCCGTAGGAGTAAAATAAAAACCCAGGCAACTGTGGCTTATTTCGTGAGAAAAAGTTAGACTTCACAGTAGTTCTAAATCATTATTAAATTTGTCTAAAGCAACTATTAATATTAAAACACACTGTGATGCAAACGTTGCAAATTGAGCATTAACAATAGTAGGCATGTTGATTCCATGGAGAAGGGACATGTCAATAAAGGCTAGCACTACACGTTGTGATCGCATGGTATTATTACATAGTCAAAAAAAGGTTAGGTTACACATTAGAAGCCTAGATATTACAAAGTTTGAGTTAGTCTACAATATTCAATATTTGTGTCTTTTTTATTCCTTTGGCAGGTCATATCAGTCACTGCAACAGATGTCGATATTTCCCCACGTTTTAGTATTGTATATTATAAGTAAAAGGTTAAGCCACATCTTGCATGAGCCAGGTGATGTAAGTACACTTATGTCATTATTGTATCCATTTACTCACTCATCATTTCATTATTGTCAACAACAATTATCATAGAAACGATTGCGTCCCTGCATAACTTAATGGTTTAAGTTTCTTTTTTGAATTATTTTGTCGTTTCCGACACGAATACAAAAACTTTGTCTCTTAATCTTAATCGAACACGAGTTGAGTGGATGATAACGCATTATCCGATCAGCTCTAGTTCCATAATAAACTGAGCAGGCAATAAGGGCAAATGGCAACAAGAAAGAAAAACAACACTTGGTAAATTAAACACAAGAACTATGTAACTAGGTGACTAGTATATCAGGACACAAACCCGATTAATGTTAAGTGGAAGCGACTGTCGGTTGACATCGCACATCAGTAGAAAACAAATCTTGCAGGTGGTGCCTCTATAATAAAAGATACCTTTGTCTGGTAAGGATTGAACCATGAATAACCACATCTTCATTGTGAAGAATTTCCTGCACACACGAACTGTTATCTGCTCAAAAACTTTTCCGAAACGATTATCAGAACATAAACTAAATCTCTTCACAAAACATTAGTTTCTATCTTAGAAAGTAAAGAGTAAAGAGCCCCGTCACGCCAAGTGACGTGTAAGGAATATGGTATTAGTGACCATAATTTTCACAGAACTTGGGCACATGAGTATTGGGGAAATTTGGTCGTTATTACACCCGTGCCGCTTTACTTTTCCAGAAAAAAATTCCAGTACCCACTAAAGGCTGGGTGAACCCGGAACCCGTCTGTCAGAACCCACCTCTTGTCCTTTGTAGTTTTGTTCACTAACCACTGAGCTATCGCGGCTCTCTTTTATTTACTCTTGGCGTTATGGAAAACATTTTCACATTGTTTTTTGTTGACTGGTGAAACATTTGGCACCTGCTCTCTTTAAAATAATAAATAAAATATATAAATAAAAATAAAATAAAATGAAGCCATGTGCATTATCTTTTGATGCACGAGGGACACTGCCTGTGTAGCAATGAGGTGTCTTCTTGAGTTTCCAACCATGGATGACAGAATCAAGATCTGAAGGGCATGAGAATACTTGAAGATTAGTGCAGATAAAGAGCATCTATTGCACCACGTGCTCAACACAGGGAAAGGTGCCAGGTTAAAAAGAGACAAACCATTGATGGGCCGAGCAGTAGATGTCATCAAATAGGTCTGTGGACTAACCAATATTATCGTTAGCGAGCAGTGGATACCGCTGCTTACGTCATTTAAGGGGACATTCTCGTGTATTGTCATACTCGACAGGAAAAGTAGGGAACAAAACTCAGTCGTTGTCAATGCGGAGGTCAACGGTCTCATCGATAACACCGATGAGAAAGATGCAGTCATCTGTACAGATGGATCTGTAAAACGACACCAATGAAGTGCATGGGTTTTTAGAGCACGCTTGGCAGGCAGAATAGTCAAAGAAGACAGTGGTGCATACGTTATGACCACGAGTAGCATGACAATGGAGGTGATGGCAGTGACCAAGACATTCAACTGGTTAGAGTCACAAGACTACACCCATGCCTGTATGCTGAGTGATTCGATGAGCATGATAAAAAAGTGGAGACGGGCTCCTTACGTACGCAATGGGTAGAGTCATTGCAGAAATCCAAAATACGTATGGTCACCTTTGTCTATGTTCCTGGACATGCGGGAGTACGTGCAAATGAAAGAGCGGACAGGTTGGCTAGCTGCGCTGTCGTTGAGGACGGTCAACCAATGGATCGGGCGGACATCATCAATGCCCTCCGAGATGTGGGAAGAGCACAGGACTTCGACAACCACAAATCCACGTCACTCCTTCGGATAAAAGAGATGGGAGTTAAGATGGGCACGGCCAGAAATGAGAAACTTAGTGGGCGTGTAAGAAGACCTATCAACCAACACAGAACTGGAGTCGTCAGTCGTTGGACACTGCGGGAATTGCTGAGGAGGGGATCTGAGCACATATTGACATGTTCGGAGTGCAATGATGATGACACGCTAATAACTCAATAACTCTCTTTAATATACATGCACATCAGATGGTAGCATAGAGTAATAGACACAGTTGTGTTTCAGCGTTCTAGTCTCCTTGCATGATGCTTCACTCAGGAATCGAAGTGTAAGATCGTTGAGACATGTCAGTAGAAGGGATAATAACCGCAAACTTAAAAGAAAATATGAAGCGATATATAGTTAGATAAGGACGGAATACTGAAATATGTGCTTCCCATCCTTGAATGAATTACCCATTAGTGAACAAACAAATTGCATTGACCTTTCAAAATGTTCCTATTCACATTGAGAGAAATGATAATTTATAATTGTAATTAACAAGCCGCATAATAACAAAACAAACAAATAAAAATAAATCAAACGAAATCATGTCAAAGTTTGTAATAAAAAAATATGCGAGTGAAGAAAATAAAGGAGACTGATCAACAAAATTAAGCCACGGCCATTCATGTTTACATACTGGGTCCAAATATTTGCAGTCTGCATGTCCATATCCCTACTTTCCAAGTGTTTGCATTTTACATTTTCATGTCTACCTACCTAAGTTGTTTTTTTTTTTCACTCTGCTTGTTCAAATGTAAACTGCCTCAAGTATTTTAGGCTCCCATTTGCATACATGCTCAAGATTTTTCTGTCTGCATCTTTATTTATTTCTTGTCCAAGAGTCGGTATCTTTATCTGCCTACCTACTAAAGTGTTTTCAGTAGTTGTTTTATAGGTTTACTTGTCCAAGTGATTTTCATTTTCATTTTTATCTGCCTATCTTTTCAAATGTAACCATTCCCCGATGTTTCTGTCTACATTTCCACGTGTTTTCAATTTGCAGTGGTTTTATCTGTCTATTATTAACATATTTTTGCAAACGTTTCATATATATATATATATAGTTTATTATGATCGAGTATGGCGTAAATGACTCCTGTTAAAAATGTGAGACGTGGGTATGCATGGACAACCTTTACAAATAGGTAAAAATAAAACCTAGTCAACTGTACAATCCAAATCTAATATTATATGACTCTATATGAGACAAAGAGGTTCTAGAAGAAGGGATAACACATGGATCACCGCTTAGCTGATCCCTCGTTTTGTAACATGCTAACGACCTGGCCAAAACCCTGACTAATGAAAAGGCACTCTATGCCTATGACGTATTCATCTGCCGCACAAATGAGAACGTTAGAGAGAGCTGAAGCATAACTATATAAAGCCCTCAGACGCCTAGCAGAATAAGGTAATACCTGGAAACTAAAGATCAATGTACACAAGATAATATATACAATATTTACGAAAATGAAAACAGCTGGACAAACATCAAGCTTAATCTCCAACAGTGCAGTCTACACAAAGAGGAGCATCCCCCATACTTAGGGATAAAAATAGGCTGATAATTGAACCTGAAATTGTAAAAGAGTAGAGTCATAGATAAGAACCAGATTACATGATGTAAGAGTGTAAAGAGTAGATCTTAGATTACATGGTAAGAGAGAGGGAGACTGCACTATCTTATTTGTACAGACATAGGTAGAGATGTATTGGGTTAAGGGAGAAATGAGTCAAGAGTGACACCTTGATAGTTCCGAAAAGTAAGGGTGCATGTTAGTATAGTGTATACCCCACTAGATTCTTGTGGGACACGTGTTGAAAGAGACACGTTCGTGTGTTCTCGAACTGACCAATGGGGAAAAATGTTAGACCTCTCAGGGAGACAACAGGAGAAGTAAATCAATGAACATGGTCAATACTGGCAGAAAGTACTTAAGCTACTTACAGAGATAGTCAGAAGCATACGATGTAGAGTAGGTAGCCATATTTCATACCCATGGACTTTAGATTCTCATGTGGTTTAGGACTAGGTAATTAAAGGAGAGATAATTCATTGATAGGTAAGTTATAGTTACTCCCAAGTTAGATATGTAGATAGTAACAGGAGAGTTAGTTAGTAGTGCAAACAAAACAAGTGTCAGATTTACAGAAGATAGAAGTAAAACTAACAGTAAGCTCGAGTTAACCATGTCTGTGCGAAGTACATGTTTTTGGTAGTAAATATGAATAACTTGTGAAGATAATAAACGGGTGTATGGGGGTGGAGGACCCCTTTAACATGCTCATCAAGTTCTTAGTTTCCATATTCGTGTTGTGTACCTTGTTATGCACATCAAGTAATGAGGACGCGGGAAGTTACAATGACGGCCCAGAAAAGCTATCAAGTCGAGAGACAATAGTGAGATCACACAACGTGATAATCCACCAGCACGTTTTGATCGACGTGACCCTTGCGGCCTTAATCACCTGTGTCATGTTTTGAGTTCCTTGTCCAATACTACGACAAAACAACATGTAGAAAACCTGACTGAGGAGGCAATTTAAAGGCTACAACTTATGAAAAGGCTTTCTAGTACTTCATGGGAGCAAATAAAGAAATTCTTAGAAACCTCTATCTGTGGAATGTTCACTCTATTTTGCAATGTGGTAGCTCTATACTAGTGACTTGCAGCAAAATAACCAAGATGTAACGTGACAGGATACAGACAAGTGCACTGTGGCTCATATCTGGCGCACTGAGGTCCACACAGAATGCTGCCTGTGAAATAACCAAATTAAAACCTTTAGAGATGAGGAGAGATAAGCCCACTATGGTGCTATATTAAAGACAAAAAATAATGGAGAAAGACCATCCTAACATAAAGTTAGTGGATTCATGTATTCCTAAACAAAAATACAAAGCAAACTTTGCAGCATATTAGGAACGTACAAAAGAAATACCACCTACATGGGAAACGTCAAAAAAACATAAAGAGTCATCAAAGAACTGTCACCAAATGCAAATTACATCAACGGAGAAATATGTACAGAAATATACGTCGGAACATATAAAGATACTGACCCTGTATAGAAACCACGCATGCAAGAAAAACCATCGCAATACATATCTATAGCTTGTTTCATAACTCGTGCCCAACTTTAAAAATCGATAGCTTTTTAACCGCTTGTTGTAAGTTCTTGAAAATTTGCATGTAAAGTTATAATGATTAGAACAGGGAATTAATTTCATTAAAAAAAAACCTTTGGTTATTATTGTTGCTTATTTGATTTATATAAATTTATAACGACCCATTGATGTAGTCAAAACTTAATGTTTACAGTATTTTAAGTTAAAAATAGCGAGAAAAATCCATACACGGTAAAATTGACGTGTTTGCATGCTTTCGCCGTGGTTTTTTTGACACAATTAGACACTTGGGAAATTGTGTGTTCCATTTCCGTTCATTCATAGGTGTAGACGTGAAATTCGCAAAATGTTGGGTATGAATGAAACTGTTACAATAAGAAAATTAAAAGTTTCGCTGAAAATGAACAACAGTATTGAAATATCAAAGTCTACATTATGGAGGAATGTGAGAGCTGCAGGCTTTACATTCAGAAAGTATTCCAATGGACGAAACATCATCTGTGAGAAGCCACATATAGTAGTCATGAGAAGCAAGTACTTACGTGAAGTAAAAGAGGTGCGCAAGCAAGGTTATGATATTGTGTACTTGGATGAAACATGGATCAATGCTCACTACACTAACCAAAGTGAATGGCAGTCATCAGATGGAAAGATTAAGAGATTAATAGCTAGCAGCAAAGGACAGCGCTTGATAATTGCTCATGCAGGTAGTCGACAACATGGACTAATACAGAATGCAGAGCTCATTTTTCTTTCAAAATCCATAGACAATCGGGATTATCACTCTGAGATGAATGGTCACATATTTAGACATTGGATTGAAAATTCTGTTCTCCCATCACTAGATCGACCATCTTGCCTAATAATGGACAATGCAGCGTACCACAACATTGTTGCACTTGAAGATAAAGTCCCGACGTCATCCAGTACAAAAGATGCTATTAAGATATGGCTCACAAAGGAGCACATACAATTTAGTAACATGTACTTAAAACCTGAATTACTATCTCTAGTAAAGGAAAAACAGAGGACAAAGATTTTTCAAATAGATAAGATTATCCAAGAGCACGGTCATATAAGTTTGAGGCTGCCACCTTACCATGCTCATTTAAATCCAATAGAACTAATCTGGGCAAAATTAAAAGGACAAGTGGCAGATGAAAATACAACATTCAAAATATGCGATGTAAAGACTCTTGCTAATCTCGCTTTATTAAATATAGACAAAGATTATTGGGCTGAATGTGAAGACCACGTCTTAAAACAGGAAGAGGAATATTGGAAAAATGATGGTTTGTGGAATGTTCAACCCCAAACAGTTATTAATCTTTTAGACTCGTCTGATTCAGAATGAAAGTATATAGCCCCCACAATGTTGGCCCCTATATTACCTTAAATTAGTTCAACAAACGGTCCTTTTCAGGACCACACAACTATGAAAATTGGACATACAGGTATACCTTGATATTATCGTCCGTCCTCGAACTGAGAAGACAATAATTCTCCTGGTGTTTTTATTTTTATTCAGTTATTTCCCCATTACGGCCACGCCTTTACCTAGTGAAAATTAATCATTGACCAGCAACTATGGTAATTTCTATTATTTAGGGGTTCACAATTTACAATTTTGACAAACATCAAAGAAATTCGCCGCTTTAAGAAAACTGCAGCTGCAAGATATTTGTTAAATATACATTTAAAGGGTCTTTTGCATTCTAATAATATTTGGAAAATTTCAACAGTTTTTAACAAACGGATAATGAGCAATAGCGTTTTGAAGTTGGGCAAGTGATTTGAAACGAGCTATTTTTTTATAGATGACTGGATACATGTAGAGACTAATGATGCAACATAGTCAACTATCACAGATGGATATGGGATTTTCATATATTAATCAGATGATACAGAACAAGAACTATGTGGCGCATGATGTGAAGTCATAACAGCCAAAGAAACATCAGTGTACCACCTGAATACTGTTTTTGATACCACACTAGCAATGAAAGGGCACACAGTCATCTTTACTGATTCCAAATCATCTCTGCAGGTTCTGCTATAAAGTAACATAAGCAAATCACAACTCACACAAGCTCACTATAGACATACATAACATCATTAAAACACATACAATGGATCTCAGGACACTCCATCACACAAGTAAATGATAAGGCACACACACACACATCAACTATGGGAATATACGGACAGATACAAGTTCACATTAACGTCTATTTAAAGACAGCCAAACAAATAACACAATCTAACAGTAGAGACCATTGGTTGAATGGATGAGGCATGGGAAAAAAATAGGGAGAGAGATATCTAAACACATGCCATGGTTAAATCCCCATGACAACATTAATAACATATAAGAAGAGACCAAACCACCATTTTCAGACTGAGAACCGGTCATGTACCACTTAACAACCACATCAATAGAATATGACGAAACCAAACTTCAGCATGTCCTCTCTGTGAGTACCCACATGAAACAGTAGAACATCACCTGTTTCACCGTCCAAAGCTCATTGACATCAGAGCAACACTGCTCCCTGGAAGACCTGATAAATAGAACAGCTTGTACGGAAATACAAGGGAACTCAGAAATGCCTGCAGATGGTATGCATGGCACCGGGTCGAAGGGCGACAGCTTACAGGGTTCTGGATCCATAAAATCAACACCAAACAAGTATTAATATTTACGTATAATATATAACAACTGTGCATAGGTTGCAGCTCTTTATTTTGCATTATGATTAATTTTTTGTAATCAACATATTAGCAGGGATAATTTTTAATTTAAAATTGCAATGACAAGAAACATTAAAAACGTGATTTTACAGTTAATAAAAGCAATTATACATTGCATGACGTACATTTAAAATAAAAAACATAGGGCTGTTTGTTCTTTATTCCAATTAATTTATTACAAGTTTGATCTGTCTGTGTGATGATACACTTGAATAACACCTTCAACGTTGAATTTAAAGAAACGTTTTAATTTTTTAAATAAACGAATCCTGAAATAAAATGAATTGTGAGACCATGTAACTTTTCTCTTACACATACATGTTTGTTTCTTGTTGGAAAGTAACAATTTGAAAATTTCCGAGCTTTAACATTTTGATACATTCAAAATTTGTTAAACATGTACGGCCAAATATTTCAATGTCACGTTATTTGACGTTTTCTTTTTCGTTTTTTGTCACACCATTATGTACTTTTTTTTAAAACCCAACATGTGCTTGATTCACCAGGTAGGGTTCGATCCCAACAGACGGCTTCTAGGTTCACCCAGCCTTAAATGGGTACCGGATTTATTTATGGGAAAGTAAAGCGGCACTGGCGAAATGCCGACTACATTACCCCAAAAATCATGTGCTGAAGGTCTGTAAAATGAATGGTCACTAACACCATATTCCCTATACGCCACTTGACGTGACGGGGCTCTTTACTTTGTGCTTGATCTGCAAATAAATATGTGAGATATGGTGTACAACATCCATTTGTCAGAAAATCTATTGGTTACTGCGCTGGATATGCGGATTTATGATCCAACGACACATAAAGAACATCTGGAACGCGTTGGAATAATATAATATATGTAACAGTAGAGAAACATTTGTGGATTATTAAAAGGTACATCGAGGCATTTATATAACATTTGAAAAGAATAGGTAACTTGTTTGAGAAACGAAAAAAATGCGATAAAATATAAAGATGGTTGAAAGGATATTTATTATTAAATTTGAGCAGATTGAAAATAGGGTGAATAATTCCTGACATTCTAACATGACATTTATTTGCCATTTACATTGTCATGTTTTAATTTTTAAAAAAAGAATGTTAGTCTTATGCTAATTTTAAACGTTTGATTAATTTGTTTTTGTCTACAGATAAATGAACCCCAAGAATCGTGGAAGTGATATATGTTATGTTATTTTCAAGAGAAAAAAGTACTAACATGAAACGAAGAATACAGTTTATGATGTAATGTGTGCGAACGAATGAAAACATCTGGTAAACAAAACTATAACGAATTGAAATAAAATATTCCCCGAAAATTATGTTTATTTGTTTCTTTTCTTGATATGGCTTTGATTTATTATTGTGTGTTTACTGCCACCATTAGAGCTAAGGGTGTTACAGGTGTCAATCAGTTTATGCAGACAATTTTGCCCGGACAGCGGCCATATTTATGTCCTTTTTTTCAATGTGTAACAGCCATGAGTTCTTTAACGTGCGCGAGTACACACGGGAACTCCTGTTTATTGCCGTTATGAGAGAGGACTTGATATCGGATCTCACGACCCAAGATCGACAAGGCTTCGGGGTTCACCCAGCCTCTAAAAATGGGAACCAGATTTTTCTGGGAGTAAAAGCGGTCTGGCGTGATACCGACCTCATCACCCTAAAATGTATCATCGTCAAATAAAACGTGGTCACTAGCACAGTATTCCCCATTTGCCTGGATGGTTACCCTAGCCTGAGCTCTTGGCTAGTGAAATTCGATTTCTAGCTCTCTCGGGTATCAACATTAAACAGGAGGTCCGCTAGGCACGTTAAAGACCTCTCGGCAGCTAAAATCGATAAGAGCAAACCATAAATATGACCGCCTTGGGAAAAATTGTCAGCAGAAACACACCAGCATCATTTATCCCAGGCCGTGTTACAGAGTTCGTGCGCTTGGGCCAGAATTTTCTCCTCGGATTTTCTCAACATTGTCGAGGGGGATATCGGAGCACTAATGGATTATTTCGATGTGCGATGATGATGCTCGTAATAACAACAACGTCTAGCAAGGGCTGGAGGGAAGGAACATTTACTTTTTATACATTTAACCTACCGCAACTTCCACTGTTTCTCTGGGCAACAGAACCATCATTGATTAAATCAATTCTTATCTCTCATTACTTTGCTCTCCTTCCAATAATAAATACATTCTTAGCCGCCCCAACAATTAATATTTGTATCATTAATACAACTTTGATTATCTATTTCACCACTATAATTATGTTTCTTTTCTTCTACCACCAGAACTATAGCCATTTCTTTAATAAATAAAGCAATCACCATTTCCTTCCCTACCCACTGTAACTATCACCATTTCCCTACCCACTGTAACTATCACCACTTCCCTACCCAATGTAACTATCAGCATTTCCATACCCACTGTAACTATCACCACTTCCCTACCCAATGTAACTATCACCATTTCCACACCCACTGTAACTATCACCATTTCCATACCCAATGTAACTATCACCATTTCCATACCCAATGTAATTATCACCATTTCCATACCCAATGTAATTATCACCATTTCCATACCCAATGTAACTATCACCATTTCCATACCCAATGTAACTATCAGCATTTCCCTACCCACTGTAACTATCACCATTTCCATACCCAATGTAATTATCACCATTTCCCTACCCACTGTAACTATCACCATTTCCATACCCAATGTAACTATCACCATTTCCATACCCAATGTAACTATCACCACTTCCCTACACAATGTAACTATCACCATTTCCCTACACAATGTAATTATCACCACTTCCCTACCCAATGTAACTATCACCACTTCCCTACCCAATGTAACTATCACCATTTCCATACCCACTGCAACTTTCACCATTTCCCTACACACTGTAACAATCACCATTTCCTTACCCAATGTATCAGTCACCATATCCCTATCCTATCTCTGTAGCAATCACCATTTCCCTATCACTGTAACAGTCACCATTTCCCTACCCACTGCAACATTCACCATTTCACTATCATTGTAACAGTCACCATTACCCTACCCAATGTAACAATCATCCTTTCCCTATTACTGTGATAATCACCATTTCCCTAGCACTGTTTTCTTTGCACAATAAAAAAAAATAAATAACCAAATATCAGAGCTTCATGAAGTTAGAATTATTTTCTAGCTCAATCTATCTCCCTACCGAGCTGAAGGATTACATTGCTAGCCTTTGTTTTCCCACTGTTACTTCTATCCAATTCTTGCAAATACTCTCCTTATTGACTCTTTTACCTCGGCTATCCAGGATTTTTCACGCCTTAGGTGCATGCCCTTGGTCGCACATGATTCTGTATGCACGGGGTGGTGTTAAGTTCTTTACCACGTTCAAATAACCTCGGACGTCAGCAGATCTATGTCGCACTTTAATGCCCAGTTAATCAAGCATGTACCTCATTGAACAGATAGGTGTATCTCTGGTGCATACGAGAACTGCTCATAGGCCCTCATTCTGAACTCTTTCCAACCTTGTGATCTGAATTGACGAGAGGGTGAGCATACCCAAACCATAATCCAGTACTGAGAGCACCACAGCCTACGTGAGCGAGAATAGTTTATTTATATTATAGAAACAATTATTTTTTTTCTCATAAAATAAACGCTTGAATAAATATAAACTTCAAGTTTCATAAAGTGATCAACAAAGCACAAATCAATAGTCTTGTAGGTGAATATTAATCTACTCATGTTATGCGAGAAGGGGCAAAGCTGTCTTATTCCTTCAGTACAATAGCAATAATAGCAGCTGTAGTAGTATTGGTAGCTGTAGTTACTGCAAAGATACTAAGAGTAACAATAGTAATTGTTGTAATAGTAGCAGCGGTTCTATCAGTTGTAGTGTAGTAAGTGAACTAGTTAATAAGTAATATTGTTCGTGTCAGATGTGATTTAGTAATTATTGTAGTAGATTTAAGATAATGGTAAAAACTTGGCGATAGTTGCTATAAACTCAGATGTTATAGTAACACTTACATGTGTAACATTGTAATTCAAATACATTTTAAAGATTTGTAGTATTTGTGGTATGGTATAGAAGTGTATAATTTCCAGAAAAAAATGTTTATAATTTATGAAGTCTATGGGAAACTAAAATAAATCATAAGTCAAGATGATGATACATGGATCATTATTATGTTGTAAAGATGATAATGGTGATAGTTGGATAATGGGTATAATGTCAAGTCGATGTGGATGGCTGGATGATGTTTATGTTAGCCAGATGATTATGGTAGCTTGATGGAGATTATGTTGTCCAGAGGTGATGATTGCTGGATGAAGGTCATCTGGTCATAATACTGATGATAACTGGATGACGGTCATTTTGTCGAGAAGATAATAACTGGATGATGGTCATTTTGTCGAGAAGATAATAACTGGATGATGGTCATTTTGTGGAGAAAATGATAATTGAATTAATTAGCGTTCATCATCATTGTCAATATGATGATGATCGCTGGATGGTAATCACATTGTAGATGGATGATGGCCATGGTGTTATGATTGCGATGATAGCTGGGTGATGGTCATCTTGTCGAGAAGATGATGATACATTAATGATGGTCATATTGTCAATATAATGATGATCGCTATATGTAATCAAATTGTCAAGGTGATGACTGTAGCTGGATGACGGGCATGGTGTTAAGATGATGATGGTAGCTAGAGGATGATAATTATTTTCAAAAAGAAAATGATATCTGAATGACTATCTTATAGTGAAGTCGGTGATGATAATTGTGTAACAGCATGTTGCTCAGTTCATGATAGTTAGATGATGGCAGTCTTGTCAAGATGAAGATAGCTTGATGGCGGTCATGTTCTCAGCACCCAAGATTAGTCCCAAAGACCATCATTCTAGTTGTATGGTGGTGATGTACTCAGCGCCCAAGATTAGTCCCAAAAACCATCATTCTAGTTGTATGGTGGTCATATTGTTAAATGTTGTTGACAAGGCGTCGGTTGCAGCGACGGCATGATTAGAATATTGACATAAATTTGGGCGATGATGCTGACGATGATAGTGATGTGATGATGATGATGATGACAGTGTTAGTGGTGAGAGAAATGCAAGGATGTTTGCTATTGAATGGAAATGACACGTGGATACTGATTACCAGACAGCAATGACTACGTTTTTGACATCAATATAATTACGTATTATTGTAGTGTTACCAGTATATTGATGATTAGAAAAACATATTTAAGACACAAAAAGATGGTAGTTATCATCTGTTTTAGGATAGCATTGAGTGGAAGGATGAGAGCTATGTTAACGTCAGAATTGTGGTGATGCTGTTTGTTACATGAAGAAATTTGTTTTTTTTTTCTATTGTGAATGTAATGAAATACAATTACATATATAATTTTTAAAAAGTACAATGTTAAGGTGAATGCGTTGATAGTGATAAAATGACTTAAGAAAAAGGGAGGAAATAATGTTCCCATTAGAAAATTTAAAAAAAAAGAATAAATTATGTCATTTAGTGAGAAACAATTAAACACAACACTTAGATCCATCAGTAAAACCCTAGAAAACAACGGCTGTACAAAGCCATGAACAAACTCAATATAACAAGCTCACTCAGCTATCAACAAAATCAAGAAAACAGCAACTTCACATAGTTATCATCAAACTTTGGACAGCAACAACTTCACACACATATCAACAGTCTCTGGAAAACAGCATCCTCATACAGCTATCAAGAAACTATAGAAAACACCCTTTAGCAGTTTCAACAAACTCTAGATAACAACTTTCGATAATATCTGTCAACCAACTCTAGGAAACAACATCCTCACACAGCTGTCAACCAACTCTAGAAAACAACATCCTCACACAGCTGTCAACCAACTCTAGGAAACAACATCCTCACACAGCTGTCAAACAACTCTAGAAAACAACATCCGCACACAGCTGTCAACCAATTCCAGGAAACAACATCCTCACACAGCTGTCAACCAACTCTAGAAAACAACATCCTCACACAGCTGTCAACCAACTCTAGGAAACAACATCCTCACACAGCTGTCAACCAACTCTAGAAAACAACATCCACACACAGCTGTCAATCAACTCTAGAAAACAACATCCTCACACAGCTGTCAACCAACTCTAGGAAACAACATCCTCACACAGCTGTCAACCAACTCTAGAAAACAACATCCTCACACAGCTGTCAATCAACTCTAGAAAACAACATCCTCACACAGCTGTCAACCAACTCTAGGAAACAACATCCTCACACAGCTGTCAACCAACTCTAGGAAAAAACATCCTCACACAGCTGTCAACAAACTCTAGGAAACAACATCCTCACACAGCTGTCAACAAACTCTAGGAAAAAACATCCTCACACAGCTGTCAACCAACTCTAGGAAACAACATCCTCACACAGCTGTCAACCAACTCTAGAAAACAACATCCTCACACAGCTGTCAATCAACTCTAGAAAACAACATCCTCACACAGCTGTCAACCAACTCTAGGAAACAACATCCTCACACAGCTGTCAACAAACTCTAGGAATCAACATCCCAAAACAGCTATCATTAATCTCTAGAAAAGAACAGGTCTAGATGACCTCTCGATAAAAACCACTTCTCTATCTTTCAGTGGTGTCCTATATGGTCTATAACTAAATGGTGGTGCATTACTGGTGTCTATCTCTATCTCCGTGGTCGTGGCTCGCTTCAGTTCGAAGTCATTTAAGGCAAAGACATCATGGTGCTTTAGTGTCAATTGTTCGATGCATTTTTTATGTTCGCTACCTGTGTTTAACTGAGCAAGTAAATCCTTCTTTCTTTCGTTGGAAAAGAATTTATTGTTGCCCTCCATTCCAAGTATCTGGGTTGGTTCCACTCCTTCCCCCGTCGTGTCGACTCTTCTCACTGTTCCTGCTATCCGGTCGGTAAAACGACCCAGATCTGTGTGGCTGTCGATGAAAGTTTTACTGGTTCGTTCACCGTTCATACTGGTTATCCCTATAATTGTGTTTCCTGTTCTCGTTGCATAACCTACCTGTGCTTACCATATCTAATTAACCTGACCTGTACCTTGCATCCATTGCTGCGACTACACACCCCTTCTTGAGTTTTATCGTTTTCCCCGTACTATTGAGTATCATTATGGGGGAGTTATTGTCTCGGGCTATGGTTACTATTCCTTCAATTACTTTCAGTCCGGGTTCTTCTAATATATATGCGTTAATGAGGCTCTTAGTCTGCGCTATTTTTTCTGACCGTGGATAGCTATTTCTGGCGGCTCTTGCTTGTATGATGTTCACCGTGTTAAATTTTCATGCTACTGTTTTCCTCGATCTCACCAGGTTGACGATTTTTAGGTCAATTTCCATGGTAACCCATTCTTTCCCCACCTTGCTTTTCCTGAGATCCAAATAGATTCTCACTAATCTCCTGAAGAGGAAGTCTCTCCCTTGTATCATTGATCTGGATACTCCTCGTACCACTCTAAATTGTTGTCTCCATATGGTATTTCCTATCCGTAGATTCAAAACGGTAGTTCCCACTACTTGAAGAGTCTCTCCATTAGCTGACATTAAGCGGTCGTCAGACTTCTTTAATTTCAACCATTTCCTTAGAGTTCTGTAAACGTTTTTTTTTAATCACACTCCCCTCGGCTCCAGTATAAATTAAGGCCCTAAACCTACACTTACCTACTTTTATTGTACACGAGCTAGGATCTCCCGTTAGCTCTTCTTGCTCTCCATACCTATATCCCAATACATCACTCCAGGTGGCCTGGGTTCGGGAACGATGCTTTAGTTTTAAATATTTGGTTGCTATTTCTTTTTCGTTTTGACCTCGGTTTACACACAGGATAGATAATTTTGTTTTCTTTTAACACATTTCGATTGTTTTTGTTTTGGTTGTTTCGTTATTAGTTGTGTGTGTGTGTTTTTTTTATTTGTTCCTGCTGAAGGCCTATTGGGCCGAAACGTCGTTTAGTCTGTGTCGTCCACTTATCACGTAAAGCTTCTTACATACCATTTTTAAATATTTTTTACCACCACGGCACATTTTTGATTGATGTGGTCAGTATCACGCCATGTCGTCTTTACTTCTTGCTAAACATCTGGTATCCATTTTAATGGTTGGCTGAACCCCGAAGCCTTTTCGGTCAAGGCAAAAAAATCTGCTACTTTTTGGGATCGAAAACGAAGAATTTTGATCAGGAAGCGAGCACACTAACCACTCAGCCACCGACATTTGCCGAACAACATCAGATTATTTCAGTTAACAATGTCAGCACTACGTCAGTGAACTGTTTTTTTGTTTCTCATGACCATCTAAAATGGCGTTCTCGTCTGTCACCAGAAATATATATATCTACCAGTCACACTCGATGTTTATGTAGGTGGAATGTGCCACATTCGTGGTAATGATTTATATGTGACAGTATCTAATGTTCTAGGTAAAAATACTTGTGTCATCAAAATAATGGCCATCCTTTTTACAGCATGAGACGCGACAACGACAGGATTCAATGAAAAGCAGGAAGTAGTAATTGTTGTTGTGGTAATGGCAGGAGAAGTGCTATTAGTAGTAGTAGTAGTTGTAGTGTTGTTATTTCTTGTAGTGGTATTACTAGTAGTATTGATACGTGCAGTTATCGTTGTGGATGTATTGGTAAGTAATTGTATGAGTGGCTATGGTAGCAAGCAAAGAGAGTTGTGTGGTAACAGTAGCAAAACTATAACAGTGTTGTGAAGAGGACATAAAAGTAGTGATGCATGAAACAATATGGGAGGTTAATTTATTGTATTGCGTGTGGTAGTTTCAGATGGAAAAAATATTGTCACCACATGTTGATAATAATTTAGCTTCAGAACGCATTTACTACAGTTGGGATAATCTTTAACCTGCAGGTTAACTTACCATAATGGGCCCATTAACGTACAGAACACAGACAAGCACCTATCGTGAAAGTGCCGCCTGCACTAGTTTATGTGTATTACTATAAATGAGAAGCAAACATTAACATAATGAGGGTACAATATATTTTACTAACCCGTCAACAGCCAACTAGTCGGATTTATGTTATTAGCAAATTATACACATCTGTAAGAGATACCATATTTGGAGTTTTAAGCATTTAGTGGACACTGCAGTCGTTATAACATTAAGAAGGAGGTAAGTAATTATTGTTTGTACGAAGTCTATTCACAGGATGTCAAGAAAATGTGCATGTACACTCCAACAAACGAAATGATTTGTAAATACTCAGTTTAATCCAAAAATAATTTTAAAAAGCAACTATTTAAGAACATAAGTAATCTTTTATTCATAAAATTAAAATAGGTCTTGAACGTTGTAACCATCATCGCCCGGAGATATTTGTTGAGGGCAATCTACGACATCAGCAACATTGATCAAACTGGAATGCGGCTTCTTTGTTTACCGTGTACGGTTGTTCAGAAGCTACGACAGTATTGTTATAATCTACCATTATTACATTGTTTGTTATCCCCCCAACATACAATCTAGTTTATGTTATCTAAAATGAAGAATTGCTAGTTTATAAATATGTATTCGTTTGGTAGGCCTCTACGTGTGCTTGTATTTTGGTCCTTCAATATAAATCTACTAACACTGACCCATTCATCAAAGAGTTCATTTATACGTGAAACTACATATGCCCACATACCTAATTGTCTGCCTGTGTAGCTCTCAGTCTCCCTTCCAATTTATCTCTATCCCTGATTGCCTGTTTCTTTATCTATATCTCTTTTCTTCTACCTTCCCAGCTCCATGAGGAGCATTGATCTATAAAAACCACTTTCCAGGCCGTTCTTTTTCTTGCCCTTCTTTTAAGATCATTCCATGACTTCCGCATCATCTTCATCTCTGCTTCCATCTGTCTTTTCCAAGAATAACTTGGACTTCCTGTTTATCTTCTTCCCTGGGGTTCCAAAAAAGGACCTGTTGTGTAACACTTTCAGTTGACTTCCGCAGTGTGTGTCCTATCTAGCGCCATCGTCTTCGCTGTATCTCTTTATCGACAGGTATTTTACTGGTACATTTCCATAATTCTATGTTAGTCTTCTTCTTTTTCTTTTTCTTCTATTTTTGCGATTTTGTCCTGCCATTTATATCCTTTTATTTTGTGTAAGCATCTATTAATGAAGGTCTGTACCTTCATGATTGTTATTTTTCTTGTTCTCCATGTTTCACAGCCATATAATAATACTGATTTAACATTGGAGTTAAACTATTTTTATTTTTGCATTTAACATAATTTCTTTGGACTTCCATATGTTTCTAAGTGCATCAAGTGGTCTTCTTGTTTTTGATATCCTTATTTTGATATTATTCTCTGTTCCTCCATCTTTTTTCTAAATTACTGCCCAGATGTATGTAAGATTGTACGTCTAATTGAGGTATTTTTCTTATTATTATTTGGGTATTGCCAATTGCATTAACTTTCATTATTTTGGTCTATCTGTCTTTATTTGCAGTCCCATGTGTTGTAAACACATCATCAAGTATGCTAATTTTGTTTTGCATCTGTTGATGATTGTGTCATCGGAGGGCTATGTCATCAACAAAGGGTAAATCATCAAGTTTCTTGATCAGTGACCACTGGATTCCATTTCTGTTGTTTTGAGTTATGTTGTTAATCCAAACTATGGCCAGTAGAAAGATAACTGGAGATAGAAGGCATCCCTGCCTTACTCCTGTTTTTATTTCAAATGCTTCTGTAAGCTGTCCTTCGTGCACAACAATACATTTCATTCCTCTATACATTGTTTTTATCAGGGTAATGAATTTAAGCGGGTTAGAGGTCTGCCCTACCAAAAGAAGAGTAAGACGTCTCCTTTCCTCCGCTAGTCTTCGGGACACCCTTGGACAAGGTGGAGCTCCCGTTTAGCCCCCCAATGAAGATTATGTGAAGCCATTAGAGCAGGTGGTGGATGGTGTTGAGGGAACAACCAACATGTAGTGCCGGTTATGATCCCCACACCGCGATGGCAGGTAGAGGATCTCATGTATAGAGACAATGGATGCGACTAGTACAGTCACGGCCAAGAAGAAAAGGAATGGCACAAACCTTCTTATATTGCCTAGAATAATCATGACAAAGTACAACTTAATATCTACAGCTAACGACGTTAATGGGGACTCCACAGCCACATCGTCCGGTAGGGAGTGTCATGTACTACAGGTGACACCCGATCGTCATCAAGCTACTGTATGCAAGATCAAAAATAAAGAGACACTACCAATATGAACTTGGAATATTATATCAGCATTCCAGGTTAGCAAACTAGAAAACAAAAGCCAAGAAATGAAGAGAATGAAATTGAGCATCTTTGGGCTATATGAAATGAGATGGAAAGAAGCAGGATTAGTACAACGGGATAGTGGAATCTACTCTGGGAAACCACACACGGATGAGGAGTAGGCATCATGTTAGATAGAGAAAAAAGCAAAACAGTGAAAGGATTTTGGCTAGTATCAGATATAATTCTGTTAGTAAAATTGAGAGGTAGATCAATGGATATCAACATTATTCAAGCTTATGCACCAACAAGTAATATCGAAGAAGAAAACATTGACACTTTTTACAATGAGCTAGAGATGACCATGGAACAGTGTAAATCCCAAGAAACAACTATTATATTAGGAGATTTCAATGCATGGGTAGGAACAGCTAAAGTACAAAATGTGACTGGGGGCCTGGCCTTGGAGAGACGAATGACAGAGGGGATAGATTGATAGATTGGGCAAAGACACATGACATGATTATAGGTAACACCTGGTTCAAACAACACCCTAGGCGACTATGGACATGGCGAAGCCCAGACAAAAAAGTACACAATTAAATTGATTTTATACTGGTACAGAGAAGATTCAGGAATGGGTAACATCTGTTAAAACAAGGCCAGTAGCTGATTGCAATAGTGACTATGTACCAGTAGTTGGAAAGATAAGAATAAATCTGCGGAAGCCACAGAAATCTCCAAGAAATATAAAATTAGAACTAGATATGCTTAGACATATGAGTGATAAGTAAAGTACAGTACGATAGTGCAAAATAGATATAATGCTATTGAGAAAATACAGGACATCGAGGAGCAGTGGGAAATGCTCAAACAATTGATTCAACAAACATCAAAAGAAGTAATACCAGTGACAAAAAGAATAAACAAAAAGAAATTGAGGACAGAAGAAATATGACAACTAATGGACGAAAGAAGAAAACAATAGAATGAAGAACGGATATACAAAATATTGCACAAAGGGTTCCAAAACAAATACAGAGAAGCAAAGGATTGATGATTAAAACAGAAATGTGAAGAAATGAAAAAGCAACAAAACAAAGACTCAAAATGTATGCACAATCAGTTAAATTGATTAACAGGAATAAAAGAAGTCGTCAAAGTTTCAAGATGGGTGAAATCAAAAGACGAAAAGACAAATGAAAGACGGACAGAATATATCATAATATATATATATACAGAATATATAACTCTATGATGGTGAAAGACCAGAGCTAAACCATTCAAACAAAGTCACAGAACCACCAATAATGTAGCGTGAAGCGGAGGACGTAATTCAACACATGAAAAGAGGCAAAGCTCCAGGTCCCGACAATATAACAACCGAAGAGAAACGCATTAGAAGAGCTTGGAGTACAAGTCATAACAAAACTACTCAGTAGTATATGACATATATAACACTAGACATATACATGAAAATCTACTAAACTCGATATTTGTAGCCATACCGAAGAAGTCATTCGTCACTCATTGTGAGGACCATCGCACTATTCGTCTCCTGAGCCATATGACGAAAATATTACTAAGAATAATCATGAGACGTGTAAAGAACAAAATAAAACCCAGAAAATAATGCCTGCGTCTCGCATGTCGATGATTCACACGTTACGAAGAGTCTGCAGACTAACCCAAGCATATGGATACCTCAATGTGTTTATGTGCTGGACTTGGCTTGTTTCTTGGTGCTTTTCCGTGAAGACATGACTCATATCTTAATGTTTTTCTGTGCTAGTCATGGCCATTATCTTGGTGTGTTTTTGTGCTAGCCATGGCTCAAGTCTTGGCTTGTGTGTGTGTGTGTGTGTGTGTGTGTGCTAGCCATGGCTCATGTCTAGGTGTGTGCCATGATGGTCATATCTCATGTCTTGGTGTGTCCGTGTTGATCATGTCTCTTATCTTTGTATGCGTCTGAGTTTAGTAATATCTCATAACTTAGTGTGTGTCTGTGTTGGTCATGTGTCATATCTTTGTGTGTGCGTGTCTGGTTTAGGGATATCTCATATCTTTGTGTGCATGTTTATGTTGGTCATGTCTCATATCTTTGTGCGTGCATGTCTGTGTTTGGAACATTTCATATTCTTGTGTGTGCATGGCTATGTAAGTCACATCTCATGTCTTTGTGTGTCCATGCCTATGTTAGTCATATCTTATATCTTTGTGTGTATGTCTATGTTAGGTATGTGTCATATCTTTGGGTGTGCATGTCTAAGTCTGTCATATCTCATATCTTTATGTGCATGTCTATGTTAGTCATGTGTAATATATCTTGATGTGTGTCGGTGTTAGTCATGTCTCGTATCGCTGTGTACATGTCTGTGTTATTCACATCTCATATCTTTGTGTGTGCATGTCTGTGTTAGTCACCTCTAGTGACTCGGGCAGATGGTGCTCGTAAACCTGGGAGGGCCAACCATCTAAGGGCAGAATCCCCCTACAGAAAAGACAATCTGCTGCCTTGCAGAAAGATTGGGAACAATCAAAGGGTAAGGAAAGCAAACCTGAAAAAATGCTGGCTGAAATCGGATGCACTGGGCTACTGGCGCAGAATACAGTGCAACGTATTAACGGGTGTTCAGTCAGAGTGGATCTGGCGGACTCTAAATGTGACTTTCTGTCAGTGCACACAACACACTTAACCCGACAGCTGACTTCATGTGGGAATCTGGAATCCTACTCTGACTGAGTCCTGATCGCAGAGAGAGAAAGAGAGAAAACAAGAAATAAGTGAGGAACAATGTGGATTTATGGAAGGAAAGGTTACCAATAATGCAATATTCATCTTAAGAAATTTGATAGAAAAATCTATAGAAGTAAAGAAAGACCTATATACGTGCTTTATATGATACACAGAAGCATTTGACAAAGTAAAGCATGTGGAGATAATCAATATCCTGGAGAAATTTAACAATGATGGCAAGGATCTGTGTATGATAAAGAAACATGTACTTGCAAAAAACAGTAGCTATACGAATTAGCAACCAAACATGACAATTTGACTTATAACTCAAGGAGTCAGACAAGGCTGTGTTTTGCTGCCGGATTTGGCTTCCTTTTACAGCGAAACTATTATGTGATCAATATTAGACAAAAAGGAATTGAAGTCAACGGTCACAACATAAATAATTTGTGATCTGCGGATGACACAGTCTTAATAGCAGAGAAAGAGAATGAACTACAAGAAATGTTGGATATACTAGTGAAAGAAAGCAACAAGAAAGGTCTCAGTCTGAATAGTGTAAAAAAGAAGTAATGGTCATATTGAAGAAGCAATCATCACCATAATGCAGCACAAAAATAAACAGGATAAATCTGAAACAAGTGCAACGCGTCAAATACTTGAGCACAATAATAACATCAGATGGAAGATGCGCCACAGATATACAAAACAGATTAGCCCATGCCAAAATATCATTTCAGAAAATGAAAAAAATCTTATGCAACAAATCTATGTCAATAGAAATGAGCTAATCGGTGCTATATAGAATCAATTCTGACCTATGGAAGCGAATCATGGACAGTAGACAAACAAATGTAAAGACGATTAGAGGCCACAGAGATGGGATTTCTCAGAAGAATGTTGAAAGTTCCCTGGACAGCTAAAAAGACAATGAGGAAATTCTCAAAGAGGCCAACACAAAAAAGGAACCCCCAAAAAAACATCAGAAAGAAATAATCAACATTTTTCGAGCACATCATGAGAAGAGGAAAGTTGGAATACTTGTTGCAATTGAAAAAAAAAGGAACGAGAGATCGCGGACGACAAAGAGAGGAAACACTGGATAGCTTAGTGTCATGGCAGTCAACAACAGAACTGATAAGATGCAATGTACATAGAAAATTGTGGAAGGACATGATCTCCTGCGCCAACCGATATGGCACATGATGATGAATTAATTCTATGAGGATTCCGTAATGACTCAGCAACTTCTAAAGCATTCCTATGTCTAAGCTATCAAATGCCTTTTGATAATCTATGAATCCGATGTAAAGTGGTGACTGTAGTTGTAACCTTTTTTTTCAACTATTTTATGTAGGGTAGTTATTTGATCAGCACATGATCTGCTCTTCCTAAAACCTGTTTGTTCATCTCTAAAATGTTTCTCTATGGCCTCTTTTGGTCCTCCATAATGATTCTGGTTATTACTTTTCCTGCACTGTTAATATAATTCCTTTATAATTTCTGCACTCCTGTAAACTTCATATCTTTGGTAGTTTGATCATATAACCTTCTTTCCTGTTTTTAGGTATTTTTTCCCTCTCAAAAATTTTATCTAATAGGTTATGTAACATATTGGTCAGTGTAATCATCCGAATTACTAACTCATCTCCCAAACAAAGAAAAGTAACTGTAGTCCCCATCTTAGCAGTCTCATCATCATCATCATCATGTACGCTGCCGGTTGGCGTAGGCGATCATGTCCCTCTGTTATAGTGTGACTCAGTCATGGGCGATAATGGAAGAATAGAAGAATATGACGATAGACAGAAGAATAAAAGAATGAGGCGATGACGATGTGAAGTAGGATAGTTTTAGGCGGCGTAGAAAAGACACTCTTCAGAGGATTAGGAAGGAGACGTTAAGTCTACCCAACTCAGTTGCTGAGTCGTAACCAACTTGAAGATTACCAGTGAAATGCGTACAGGTGGTCAGCCTAAAGCCAGACAGATGTTTGCTCTGGTCGACAAAGTTGCGTAACGCAACGACACGGCCGCTGGTTCCTAGGAAACTCTTATATCGGCAGACGCCTTGAAGTCCAGTGAAGACCTGAGATGAAAGCGGACAACTAAACTGCCCCGCGTAATCAAAAGACCAGGTTATCTTTACGTGCAGCAGTGATTACTCTTTGAGTCTCTGAATTGGAAATCGCCTCGAGTTTTAGTTGTTAGGGGACGGACTTAGGAAGATGGACAGGTTCGACAGGACTCCTAAAGTAATAAGACTTTAGAGATAATTAAAAAAGGCGGAGCTAGAGAGATAGTGACGGTCAGGAGACGTAGGTTAGGCCGTATCAGTGGTCGGGGGGGTGTGGTCACCTGGGACTTAAACCCCGAGACCCTGGGAACTGGAGAGATTAGGAGAGGAGAGGCCAGAATGCTTTTGGGGCGAGGAGCAGTAGCTAGAGAGACATTTAGCTACACTCGGGGAGACTCAGCCACACTCGGCCAGACTGAGCACATTCAGATACTAGTTCCTCAGCACTATCAGAAAGAGACAGGCAGATGTACTTAAGAATACTATACGGAGTAAACGGTCAACAAGATAGATAGATAACCACAGGTAGAACTTTATGAATACGAAACTGCCACACACAAATGTTATTTGACAATTCATCATCGCCGATAGGCTATGTCAAGTAACACCAATAAAGACCTTGTTTATACTTGTTTAAAAAGATTGATGAGTTACATATGTGTGTCAAATGAAAGTACAAGTAGTAAGGTCAGAAAGAAGTTTGAAAGAAACTCTGCAACATCCCATTACTTTCTGTTGCCGTGACGCAGGATTTTATTTATTTAAAGAAGGACCTGGAAAAAAAAAAAAAAGTAAGAATTTTCTCTTAACCAACTCTGACGTCCATCTACGCACTTCCAGCGTAAACCTACGCACTTCCAGCGTAAACCTACATACTTACAGCAACGAGTGCCACCGAGCAGCCAAGAAATTATAAGAAAAACACTATATTTACTATACAGAACACATTGTGAAAAAAACACTAGAGAAGCTGTCAGTTCGTGACTTTTTACTATTCCGGAGGTGAAAGATTATTTGTGTTTGAAATAAATGTGAAATGCATCGGACAGCAAAGAGAACCTTATGCCTTATGTGAAAACTGATGTCCACGTTGAGAACCTAAAAAAAAAAAAGACTAAGTAGTTAATTATTGTTTTAAATTAGTATATTATTGTGTAGTTGTTAGGATGTTATAAGGTGTGTTAGGTATTCCATGGACTTCAGAAGCATGTAAGTTGGATTTTTCTTATATATTTTAGAGATGCATATGATATGTTGAACAAGGTTAGTGTGAAGTAAATAAGTTTTTTCTTGAGTGTTAGTGGAAGATCGTAGAAATTCTTTGACCGATCTAAACGTGTGTGTGTGCGTGTGATTTGCTAGCGAACAAATTTATTAATTATTAAGAAAGGCGCAGAGGTACCCAGTCGGTAGGAAGTACAATTTTTTTCTTTACCTTAATTCTTGTTGGTATATATATGTTATAACGATTTAAGTAGAAAGAATAAGTAAGACGAGAAGTTAAGTGGTCAACAAGAATCTATAGTATTAACAACAATATGGAACCTAACGAGACGTTGGAGGCTACTAACGACATGATAAAACAGATAGGAGGGGTGTTAAATAAATTGAGCACCGCCATAACCAATCAAGGGGTATACGCGGGTATACAGAACTACAGCGGGGAACAGGCAAACTTCAAAAGATGGATAACTGAGATTGAGAAGTTTGCCTATATATCGCACATACCTCCAAATGAGATGCGAAATATAGCATTCCAGACTAGTTCTGACGGAGTCTCAGAATTTCTGAGGAGAAGGATAGAACAGGTGCCCGTCGAAGAATGGCCAATGGTCAAGAAGGAACTACAGAAGAGATTCTCAAACGACGGAGATGCACCGTACATGTTCATCAAGCTGAGGAAGGTCAAACAAGAAGCACAAGAATCAGTACAAGCTTACAGCGACAGGTTGCTAAGCCTAGCAGAAAAGGCGTACATGAATCAAAACATGAACGACCCAATTGTGCAAGGACAATTGACGGCCATGTTTATAGACGGGCTAGTAGAGACGGGGTTAAAAATGCACCTTTTTAGGAAGGGCCCCGACACGCTCGATCGAGCATTAGATCTAGCCAGAGCGGAAGAAAACTTAAGAGAAAGGCTACCGACTCAAGATGAATTTCGTGGTCAACCACATCAAGGATATAGAAGCCCCCGGAGAGAACAGATAAGAGAACTAAATCATAGGACCCGAAGAATAGAACAACCGAGAGAACTGGAACATGCCCCTATGGAGGTCGACCACGGTAGACGTCGCTGGAGTGGAGTGAGAAGGGAACAGTCTAGAAGAGTCGACCTCATTGGAGAGCAACGAAGGTGTTACAATTGCAACAGGGTAGGTCACATTGCTAGGGACTGTAGAGCACGTAATAGTGTGACGTCTAAGAATTACCCAGGACGGGTAAGTAGTCAAGGGAATCGGGGAAACTAAAGCATCGCTCCAGAACCCAGACCGCCAGGAGGGATGTAATGAGATATAGGTCTGGAGAACAAGAAGAACTTACAGGAGATCCTAGTTCATGTACGGTAAAGGTAGATAAGTGTAGGTTTAGGGCTTTAATTGATACGGGAGCCGAGGTGAGTGTTATAAAGGACACCGTTTACAGAACGCTGAGGAAGCAGTTTAAATTAAAGAAATCCGACGACCGGTTAATGTCAGCTAATGGAGGGACTCTACAAGTAGTGGGAACTACCGTCTTGGATCTACGGATAGGAAATACCATATGGAGACAACAATTTAGAGTAATACGAGGATTATCCAGATCAATGATACTGGGGAGAGACTTCCTCTTCAGGAGAGGGGTGAGAATCTATTTTGATCTTAGGAAAATTAAGGTGGGGAAAGAATGGGTTACCATGGAAAATGACCTACACATTGCCAGCCTGGTGAGATCTAGAAGAACAGTGGCATTAAAGCCCAACACGGTGAACATCGTACCAGCAAAAACCACCGGGAATAGCGATTCACAATCAGTAAGAATAGTCCGGACAAAGGGACTCGGCAACTCATATATATTAGAAGAACCCGGACTGAATGTTATTGAGGGAATAGTAACCATAGCCCGAGACAATAACTTCCCCATAATGATACTCAACAGTACGGGGAAGACTGTAAAACTCAAGAAGGGATGTGTAATCGCAGCACTAGATACCGGGCACGACAGGCCAGGACAGTTAGCTATGGTAGACAGAGGTAGGTTAAGTAACGGGAACCGGAGGAACCACAATTATCGGGACAACCAGTACGAACGGAAAACTAACCGGATGGGCTCACTGCGA
This sequence comes from Megaustenia siamemsis, assembly GCA_032433765.1. Classification (NCBI taxonomy): domain Eukaryota; kingdom Metazoa; phylum Mollusca; class Gastropoda; order Stylommatophora; family Ariophantidae; genus Megaustenia; species Megaustenia siamemsis. The sequence continues at coordinate 21,540,905 of JAVIAB010000088.1, forward strand.
CAGCCACACGTATCGGGGTGGTTTTACCGAGATGGCAAGGTGAATCGGCACGACGGAAGAAGAGAATGGAAAAGAGTGGAGCCCACACAGACGCGAGTGATGAAGGTCGATGATAAATTACTAACCGAAGAAAGGAAGAGGGATTTGGTGGCTCAATTAAACACAGGTGACGAACATAAAAATTGCATCGAACCATTGATACTAAAACACCATGATGTCTTTGCCTTAAATGACTTTGAACTGGGCCGAACCACGACCACAGAGCTGGAGATAGACACTGGAGATGCACTACCAATTAGCTCAAGACCATATAGGACTCCATTGAAGGATCGAGAAGTAGTGGAAAAGGCCATAGAGGACATGCTCGAAGCAGGCTTAATAAGAAGGAGCAAGTCTGCCTGGTCCTCACCGATAGTACTAGTCACAAAGAAGGATGGTACACAAAGATTTTGCTGTGACTATAGAGCCCTTAACAAAATCACGAAAACCATCTCACATCCAATGCCCTTAATAGATGACATCTTAGGCATGTTAAATGGGGTTAAGTATATGACTCGCCTGGATGCAAAATCCGGCTTTTGGAGCATAGGGGTCCACGAGAAGTCACGTGAACGCACAGCCTTTAGCACTCATATAGGCAGCTTTGAATGGAACGTCATGCCCTTTGGACTAAAGAACTCTCCGGCAACTTTTATGGGTCTTATGAACGAGGTGCTAGCAGGGATGCAAAAATTCGCTTTAGCTTACATAGACGACATTCTGGTCTACACCTCTGGGGATATTAAGGACCACCTGAAACACTTAGAACTAGTGTTTGAGAGACTGAGGAGACACTCAGTGAAACTAAAAATCAGTAAATGTGAGTTCGTAAAGACTGAAACCAACTATTTAGGATTCGTAATCAGCAGAGATGGCATAAAACCAGACGGAGACAAAGTCAAGGTGATTAAGGGTATGGCCAGTCCCACCAAGGCCAGGGAGATCAGGAGTTTTATAGGAATGTGTGGGTACTACAGAAGGTTCATCCCCAACTTTTCCGAAATTGCAGAACCGCTAATCGCGCTGACGAGAAAATTTGCTAGGTTCAAATGGACGAAGGAATGTCAACGAGCCTTCGACTCCTTAAAGGAAGCGCTATCCACGATACCTCTTCTTTCACACCCCGATGTAGGGAAGGAAATGATACTGTATACGGACGCCTCCGACCAGGCAGTAGGCGCCTGTCTGGTGCAACTCAGCAGCGAAGGAAGTGAACTAATACCCGGAATCCGTAATGAGAAACCCATCTACTTCCTGTCTCACAAACTTAGCAAGTCACAGCGGAATTGGTCAACGGTAGAGAAGGAAGCCTTCGCCATTCACTACGCGTTGCAGAAATTGGATTTTTACCTACGCAACACTAGATTTATTATTAGAACTGACCATAAGCCACTGAGAGCCATGCTGGAAGCTCCAGTACAAAACAGGAAGATACAGACTTGGGCGTTGAATCTTCAGGGCTATGACGCACGAGTCGAGTACATACCCGGCACAGAAAACACCTGCGCCGATCTCCTGTCTAGGATCCCATATGCGAGGAATGGGGAAGATGATAAGGACGAAGGGGAACCAGAGATCGACGACAGAAATCTGCAGGTAAATGTGATAAACACGGACAGAATTGAGGAACAAGACAGCCCAGAACAGACAGAAGTAGAGTTGGCAGAAGCGGTTGGGGATACAGACATAGTATTAGAAGAACCCATAGTTAGAGCGAAACAAGAAGAAGACCCGGAGATGAAGAAGATAATAGATGATCTATTGATCAACAAGAATTTAGATAAGTGGAAGAGGTTTCGAATCGATGAAAAGGACGGAACCCTTTGTTTTATTTCCCAAAAGGACAACGGTCCTCGATGCAAAGTATATGTGCCCCTAGAGTATCGTACGCAAGTCCTGGAAAGCTACCATGAAGGGAACGGACATGTAGGAAGGGACAAAACTCTAGACGCCATCGCCTTAAAATATTACTGGCCACGTATGTTTCATGATGTGTACGAGCACGTTTATAAATGTAGGACGTGCAAACTCAGAAATATGCAAATGATAAAATGTCCGCTCCAGACAATGGACAAGCAGTTTTTTCCTATGCAGAAAGTTAGCATAGATCTGACTGGGCCGTATCCGAGGACGGCGTCAGGAAACAAGTATATTGTACACTTCACCGACTGCTATAGTCGCTGGCCGGAAAGCTTCCCAGTTGCAGATAAGAGTAGCAGTACCGTGACGGACATATTGCTCAACGAATTCCTTCCACGATACGGATGCCCGCAGATCATACTCACGGACAATGGGGGCGAGTTCACCAGCGTGCTATTTGAGCAAACGATGCGTAAGCTCAATATCCAACACATCACCACTTCTATCTACAATCCCCAAGCGAATGGCATCAACGAAAGGCAGCACAGGACATTAAACGATGTGCTGGCCAAATCAACCAGTGATGGACAAAAGGAGTGGGATGTAGTCTTAAACCATGCCCTCTCAGCGATTCGTATTAACAAAAACGAGAGCACGAAGTTATCGCCGTATTTTCTGCTGTTCGGAAGGGAGCCCATGCTACCTCTTGACAATTTGCTACGACCCAGACGGAAATACTACGGCGAGGACGTTCTAGAAACAACACTAGAGGAAATGCACCGTGCTCAAAGAATAGTGTGGGAAAACCTCAAGAAGGCGGAGGAAAGGAGAAACAAGCGAACAGGTACAGATGAGCCACCGCATTTTAAAGTGGGCGACAAAGTATTCTATCGAAAACAACACCTCAGTTCCAAATTGGAACCACGATGGGAAAGCGGGTACGTAGTAGTAGCGCAAAGAGGTCCAGTCACCTATCAAATTAAACATCAACTAAAGAACAAACTCCTCCGGACGCACGTACGATATTTACGGGCAGACGACCAGTTGTGGGCCGAATGTGAACGTGCAGAAAACACCTCTAGTCGACACCCGCGTGGGGTGAACTATGCGGTACCAAGAAGGGACTCTATGACCTATTCGGAAAGCGAGAGTGAACCGGACATCGACAATGACCTCGTTGCGATCCGAGAGAAGGAAACTTTAGCACCAGAAAGAATGAGCCCTGCAGACTCTAGTGCGCCGGAATCTACACCCGATGGCGAGTCAGAACACGAGGCCCCATTCCAAAATACGCGCCAGGCTCGGAGGAGGAGGCTAGAAAGACAAGAGAAAAGAGCCAAGCGACGGTTGAAAAGGCTGAGATCACACTCCTCCGGAGATAGCGATATACCTATACCTGAACTAAGGCGACGGTTAGACGATAGGCAACACAGAATAGAACAGGAGGAAGGCAGAATCGACGACACACAATACGAAGAATTAAATTACTCAGCAGGTTATGAGACTGTGGAAGAAACACCGGACCGAACTGCAAAACGACAGTTTGAATTGTCTTCTGACGACGCACCAACAGAAAAGAAACGGGAGGTAATGAGCAGGTCCGAGGACTAAATTGGTAAGACAATATACATAGATTCATAGGTTCATCTGACTGATAATGTTACTTATTGATAGGAAGGGTGTACAAGTGGAGAGTATAGTTAACTATCCACATAATCATTATGTCCGGCAAGGGACTTAGAAACACTTGAATAATAGAGTGTTACTGCACAGGCATAATTTAATCAGGGAATTGTTTGTATGAACCTGGAGATCTATGACCATACGATATGAAGTTTGAGGGAAGTAAAGTAAGCCCGTCAGTAAAGAGAATGAGAAGAGATGTAAATTAGTCGTAGAATCAGCCCCAGAAGGTGACAAGATGTAATAATTGAGTTTTCTTGCTATTTCATATTTTGGATGTTGTAACTAATAATAATGTTATATGAGTCCACTAACTTTTAGACAAATTCTATATGTAATATGTCAATGTGCACTGAATGATGAGTATGAGTCTGTAAATGTACTGTCGCCTTAATGAGAAGCCAGAATTTAATTAGACGTATCGCTGACCACTTGAGGAGTGAGTCACCTGAAGAAAACAAACAAAATGGTAACCATGTTTACATCGGTTTAAAAAAAGTTTGAGTCAAGTTAAGAGAACTCAGAATTTACAGAAAATAGAGTATTCATGGAGAGAAAAACATAGGGAACTAAGAAGAGTGAGTCAGTGACCCGAGTTGGAGAGACTCTATGAGTTATATAGGAATTCCAAGTGTGGAACAGCATTGTGAGATGTACACATGTGTGTATGAAGTGTGTTGTGGATAGTTTAATGGAAGTCTAGACAGACTAGATTCTGTATCAAATTTAAGTCATAATTTTGATTGCTATGTGTTTGTGATTACTCTATGCTTCAATGTTCGGTCTGTCCAAGACTGTGGGGTGTATGATTTGAGGAGAAACATGTTGTGAAATGCACATTTTTTAAAATACAATTTTATGAAAATGTAATTATATGTTGACGGGGAGAATTGCCTAAAATTTAGGAATATGCGGGGAGAAGGAACAGATAAGAAGACTGTCGACCCGACATGAGTTGACCAGTAAATTAAGCCTATGGGCTAAGAGATTCTGTAAGAAAGCGTATTGCTATGCAGACAACTTTATTAGCAGTGCCAGAAGAGCACGTGTTCAGGGAGAATAAGAGAACAGAGTAGACGGGTCTTGTTTCTTTGTCAGAACTGGCACAGATATGATGCCGAAGAAAGACTAAACACGTCTTATTAGGCAATTAAGAGAGTACAGTGCGAAGGCCGATCGAGCCTTAAATATTTCAGAATTGATGTTTCCACAAAATGTTTTGTATACATGAGACACATGTTGTGTCGCAAAGATGTTTATTGAATGTCATGATATTGTTGTAGAATTATGAATGTTGTATATGTAAACACCAATTACAGAACCTACCAGTTTAAATTAATAGACGGAAACAAATGTGGGTTAGACATAGACAAAACAGACGATGACCTCAATTTAGCTGGCCTACATTCAGGCTAGGTCCAGAGTGACGTCACGTTAGTCAGAGGCTTCAAAGCAAAACAAAGTGGCATGGCAGAGCGATGTTGTAAGATGATTGTATACATGATGGATTTTTCTTTTGAGATTCCAGTTTATAGATGTTGAATTTGTATTTCTAATTGTTGTAATAATTGATGTACAATGAGAAAAAGGAAATTAGTTAGCCCATTAAGGAAGTAGAAAGAGAGCAGTCACACTATGTTTTTATTTTGAGTTAAATTGATCTATGAATATATCAATTCAACTGAAATGTTGACGGAGATATATGTTATAGTGTGACTCAGTCATGGGCGATAATGGAAGAATAGAAGAATATGACGATAGACAGAAGAATAAAAGAATGAGGCGATGACGATGTGAAGTAGGATAGTTTTAGGCGGCGTAGAAAAAGACACTCTTCAGAGGATTAGGAAGGAGACGTTAAGTCTACCCAACTCAGTCGCTGAGTCGTAACCAACTTGAAGATTACCAGTGAAATGCGTACAGGTGGTCAGCCTAAAGCCAGACAGATGTTTGCTCTGGTCGACAAAGTTGCGTAACGCAACGACACGGCCGCTGGTTCCTAGGAAACTCTTATATCGGCAGACGCCTTGAAGTCCAGTGAAGACCTGAGATGAAAGCGGACAACTAAACTGCCCCGCGTAATCAAAAGACCAGGTTATCTTTACGTGCAGCAGTGATTACTCTTTGAGTCTCTGAATTGGAAATCGCCTCAAGTTTTAGTTGTTAGGGGACGGACTTAGGAAGATGGACAGGTTCGACAGGACTCCTAAAGTAATAAGACTTTAGAGATAATTAAAAAAGGCGGAGCTAGAGAGATAGTGACGGTCAGGAGACGTAGGTTAGGCCGTATCAGTGGTCGGGGGGGTGTGGTCACCTGGGACTTAAACCCCGAGACCCTGGGAACTGGAGAGATTAGGAGAGGAGAGGCCAGAATGCTTTTGGGGCGAGGAGCAGTAGCTAGAGAGACATTTAGCTACACTCGGGGAGACTCAGCCACACTCGGCCAGACTGAGCACATTCAGATACTAGTTCCTCAGCACTATCAGAAAGAGACAGGCAGATGTACTTAAGAATACTATACGGAGTAAACGGTCAACAAGATAGATAGATAACCACAGGTAGAACTTTATGAATACGAAACTGCCACACACAAATGTTATTTGACAATTCATCATCGCCGATAGGCTATGTCAAGTAACACCAATAAAGACCTTGTTTATACTTGTTTAAAAAGATTGATGAGTTACATATGTGTGTCAAATGAAAGTACAAGTAGTAAGGTCAGAAAGAAGTTTGAAAGAAACTCTGCAACATCCCCACAATCTTCTATCTACAGTGCATCGTATCAGTTCTGTTGTTGAATGTTTTCCATGCCATGACACCAAGCTATCTAGTATTTTCTCTCTTTGTCGTCCGCGATCTCTCGTTCCTTTTATTTTGCCAATAGTAACCAAGTATTCCAACTTTCCTCTTCTCATGATGCACCCAAAAAATGTTGATTGCTTCTTTCTAATGTTTTTTTAAGAGCTCCCTTTTTGTGTTGGCCTCTTTGAGAACTTCCTCATTGGTCTTTTTATCTGTCCAGGGAACTTTCAACATTCTTCTGAGAAATCCCATCTCTGTGGCCTCTAACCGTCTTTTCATTTGTTTGTCTACTGTCCATGATTCGCTTCCATAGGTCAGAATTGATTCTATATAGCATCGATGAACTCTCTTTCTCATTTTTATTGACATAGATTTGTTGCATAATATATTTTACATTTTCTGAAATGCTATTTTGGCCTGAGCTATTCAGCTTTTTATTTCTGTGGTGCATCTCCCATCTGATGTAATTATTGTGCCCAAGTATTTGAAACGTTGCACTTGTTGAGCAGTCTCAGCACACGCCAAACGACATAAGTGGAAACCGCGCAGAAAGTGAACACAGCCTACTGTTCTCTGTCATACGATATCATCATTCATCGTAAACAATTGGAATATCGAAACATTGATCAAAACGGATGAGACACACAGCTCACGGTGTGCACAGAGCACTTAACTCAGTAGCTCCTGCAACAAGCCGGACTTGGAATATGAGGAAACTGCAACAAGGAACACTTTTCAGGCATAACCTTCAATGGTTCCTGCCGCCTATCCACCATATACCGGAAGTTCACGTCCTCCCGAAAATGATGATCGTCATATTGAGAACAAAAAATGTTTAGTGCTTGATGATGTTAATGACATCGTTCTTGACTCCAACCGAACATAGAAACACACAGTCGTCAAATTATCCCCGTCACACATCAAACAACAGACCCTACGGTTAGCGTACAACGAACGAAACACGGTGTAAATTCCCCAAAGAGGAAAATCTTCGGTCGACTTGACGGATCAGTCCACATTAATGCATTTCAGCATGTAAATAACTTACGTCAAACAATTCCAACGTCGGCCATTGAACAGCACTCAATGTTACGTAAACCGCATGTCAACACTAGACGGTGAAGGTCGCTTTTACAATACTTGACTTGTCAAAAAGGAACATTGCTGTGTGTACACGGCGGCGCATATTTGTCCTCTTCGTCGGCGCAGATTTGCTAATTAGAACATCATTTTGATTTCAACACAGAAAATTGCATCACAGAGCCGAAATTAATCAAACCCCAGATGCATTTTCTACAGCGATCGAGAGAACGTGAAACGTTCCACCATTTTGAAACTTAAGTCCGGGGTAGGGTGTGTTGAAGAGTTCTTCAATGTGCTTCTTCCATCTCTTCATTTGTTCACTTATATATTTCTGGGCTTTTATCACCTAAACCGCAGATGTTCCAATAATCTATTAAACGTTCTGATTTTTTTCTCTGTGTTGTTATCGTTGTAGATTTCCCGCTTTCATTTTGCATGTTCGTTCGTGATCGCAATGGCACAATGGATGGCAATGCTACTTATATCGCACCAACTGTAGATCATAAATAAATCACACATTGATCCTTTCGAATTTCACACATGAACCCTTGAATTTCTTTTTGCTACGGACATTGACCGTCATTTATAACTTAAATTTGACTCCCATCGAAAATTGCATCGTGTTGTCAGCAGTCACACACCGGAAGTCGCTCTGCTCTCATCCAATCCTTATTCTGCCTTCTCTTTTCCCCAGGGTTTCTTCGTAGGTTGCTTTCCATATATTCTTTACCTGTTTCCAATGATCTTCTATATTTATTGTATTTTCTAGTTGTTGGAGGACTTGGTTTTTGTTTGATTTTGTGACTGCAACTTTATATTTAATTCCTTGCTCTTAAAGAAACTTCATTGAAATAATTTTTACCCTTATGCGTTATAGTATATGTTTTCAGTTTATGTTTGATTAGCAGAAGATGATGATCTGAATCCACATCTGTTCCTCTATACACTTTACATCTTGTAAGGATGACTTAAACTTATTAATACATATGTAGTCAAATTTATTCTCTGTTATATCATCTGGTGATACCCATGTATATTTATGTATTCTTTTATGTAGGAATATTGTTCCTCCTAGGCTTATTTTATTAAGAGCAATGGAGTTCACGAATATCTATATTTTCACTCCTTTCTCAAATTCCATGTTTTATCATGATCTCTTCAAAGCCACTTTGTCCGATCCTAATTTTGCATTTATATCTGCTATCAAGATTATAATATCCTTGGCTCTTCTTTCATCCATCTGACATTGCAACTGTTTAGAGAGTTCATCTTTAGCTAAATCATACTTATCATTGTTTGGTGCGTAGCATTGGATAATGTGTATTTGTATTTGTTTTTTTTTTTTTTGTTATTTTAAATGCTCACTTATTAATCTTGGCCCTACTGCTTCCCATTCTGTCAGTGTCTTCTGCGCTTTTCTTAATAACATTATAGCTACCCCTTCACTATGTTGTGCTCCAGGTTCCTGGTGTCGTGATGATAAAGTCATCTCTTCTGTGTTTAGTTTTATCCTTTCCGTCCCAAGTTATCTTGTTTCACTCATTTCCATAATATCTATCTTGTAGATTGTCATTTCCGCTGCTACGTGTGCAGATTTTCCCTGTTCATTTAAGGTACGTATATTCCAGGTGCCAATTCTGGAAGATTTCCTGGTATACAAAAGGTGAGGAGACAACCCGGACTCCTTATGGCTTTCTCCGGATTGCGTCATACATCTTTTATCTGAGAGCTTTTATCTTTCCTGGATGACGGATAAACATCTATTTTTTCTTTGACTTGTCAATGTTTGTGAAGTTTTTTCAAATAATTTTTTTTTACAGTACAGGATAGCCAGTCTCATGCCCAACCCTCCTTAGTCGCCTCTTACGAACATGCCTGGTAGGGTACAACTCCTTTCATTCGCCACAATTCGTTTCATCCCTTTCGCCCCCCCCCCCAAACACCCCGACAGAGCACGGGCGTCTATCTATATACTACATGTTTATTGGTTATTTTATCATCTTCATGTTTTTATACCTATTTTATCTGCACAAATTTATCTTTATATGCATAAACACCTCCATCCATCCTTTATTTCAATTATTCTTGTGATTATCAGATGTGTGTCTGTATGTTTGTCTCTCCGTCTCTCTTTATATACGAGTATGTACGTGTATGTAAGTATGTGTGTGCCTATTGTTAATACATCCATCTACTGAAACTCCCTTCATACATCCTAGCGTTTTATTGCCTATATAAACCCTACAATTTATTTCCATTATGTCTACTATATAGATATTTATCGATTCATTCTATGTATCTACAGACTCCGTCGACCTCTATAAATGTTTAACATGCCATGGAAAGCTTTGTCACTAAACCTCACCCTTCACATGGCACATTTCAAGTAGGAAGATTATTACTTTTTCACCTTTAACGAAGTACCATGTGTAGGTTATCTGTTACAGCAGGAACATTTTATATTGTGTTTTATGTAAATTCACATGATGCTGCCTTCTTTTGTATTGACAGCTAATTTGTGAAGTAGAGAGACCACAATGGCAGGAGCGATGACAGCCACCATTTTAATCATGGTACTTGTCAGCACGATCGTTGTTCTACCAACACAGGCGGTAAGCCTTTCTTGGTTGTTCTTAGAATTGGACTGACAGCATTTAGAGAACACTCAGACTTGTTAAATATATTTTAGATGAATTTGGAGAGAGTGCACACTGTTGGTTATGGTAGCACAAAAAGTCATTTCTGTAGTCAACTTTATGACTTCATAAACAATCTCAATCTATATATTGTCCTTTCGAACCGAAGACGGCACATAGGGCACCGCAATCTCATAAACATAAACCACGCCTGCCAAAATGGCACATATTGCATAGATCACCGCTTCTAAAATATATGGCTGTTTCCATAACAATACTTTTTACAATGACAGCTTGTCAAGCCATCGTTCAATCTCTTTAGTCGCCTCTTACGACATGTCTGGAAGGTCGCAGTGTCACTATTCTTTACTTCCTTCATAATGAGGCCCCGGTAACACACGGGCATATACATCCTTCACTATTTTTCACATAAATATTTATATCCTCCACTTTCATTCGTTTCACTGATAAATCCTATTTTTAATCTGATACGATATCTCTTGTTTATATTGATAAACCCTGTTTTTATTTTGACGAACATAAAACCTTGTTTCGAATTGTTCGTTCATAAATTGTGTTTCTACTTTGGTAAAATAAAAGTCAATTAAAAAGCAAACAAAAAAGAAAAATCTAAAACTTTTAGAAAGAGGGAGTGGTTAGAATTAGTCATCTATATTTTATTGCTTACCATTCATATAGTCTATCTATGCTTACTATTCATATAGTCTATCTATGCTTACTATTCATATAGTCTATCTATGCTTACTACTCATATAGTCTATCTATGCTTATTATTCATATAGTCTATCTATGCTTACTATTCATATAGTCTATCCGTGCTTACTAATCGTATAGTCTTTCCGTGCTTACTAATCGTATAGTCTTTCTGTGCTTACTATTCATATGGTCTATCCTTGCTTACTATTTGTATAATGTATCCATGGACTCTTCAATGCTGCTTCGTATTCTTCTCCTCTCACTTGACAACTATCCTACTCCACTGTTGACCTCTAATACAATGCTAAGGTGTCAAAGATACTCTCTGTTGGCATTTACAGCAAGTTGCTATATTTAGCACCTTCGGCCCATCACATCAGCTCCAGCAAGACACACTTGAGTACAGAGTTGCCTTCCATTTATCAATCCCAAATATCGTGGCCTGACTGGTTAGTTTGTTTACATAGACACTGTAGGGAGGTGGGGTAGGATATTGATCAGCCCTGCTGTTTGAGGTAGAGTGACTGATAGCAACAAATCATAAACAACTTGTTACACTTACGAGAGTTATTTTTAATCAATTGCTGGTGAGTAATACAACAATACTTGAAATTAAAAAAAAAACAGTGGTTTCCCATATTCCTCACTGTGTGGCAGAGTAGAGAATAGAGGGGAAAGAGAGAATATAAATTAGGAGAGAGGTTTGTGTTTTGTAAGAAGAGGGGATGAAGACAATAAAACCTGAGCGATAAGTAATTAACTGTGGAAGGGCCTTCTGGCCTCGAAGTTTGGGACAAATAGCAACCTAGTTGCTGTAAAAAAAAATGTCATTTTGAAAATAAGATATATCAGGATGAAGGAGAAATGGACGCAGCGACCTTGGTAGAACATGATGTCGATGAAGCATGGCACAACACGAGATAACTGGGCAAGTCATTCATGATCATCATTGGGTGTCGTCTCCACATCGAAGGTTGGCTACCATGGAGCGCCATTCCGCTCTGTCTCTTGCTTTGATGGTGCAGGTTGTTATAGACGAACTTGTCCATCTTTTGATGTTACTCGTCCATGTTAGTCTTGACCTGAGTCTTTACTGAGTCTGAGTATTTCCCCTTCCAAGATTAATTGTAGTATACTGTTAGTTATGTCTTTCAACTTACTCCAAAAATCGCATTTGTTTTGTTTGAATTGTGTTTATTAATTCCCTTTACATTTTCAGTTGCTTTAAGACATCATCGTGTATTTTCGTTTTTTTTCCATCCAAGTCTACCTATTCTTCTATATATCTACATTTAAAAGGCTTAAATTTTCTGTTCTGTTTTCTTGTCTAAAGTCCGTGTTCTTGCACCATTCAGATATGTGTAGAAGCTCTATTAACATTTGTATGTTCTTAGTTATAGCCCTGGTGCTAGTTGTTTTGATGTTATTATATTTTTAATGACATTAAAATTAATTGTTACCATTCCTATTCTTTTGTTTATTTCAGTTTTACATTTTTCCACCACTGGTTATAGTATGTCTAAAGGTAGTTGTCGTTTTGGATCTGTCTCCAGGTCTATTCCTTTAATTTTGATATCCACTTGTAGGTTTTGAGTATTTCCTTTGTTTTTGATCATAGTTTTAGTCGTTTTTATATTCATATCTAGTCCATATCTTTTATTTGTCATGTATATTTCATTAAGTAATTGTTGTAGATTTTTAGAATTGTCTGCTAGTAATACAGTATCATCAGCATATCTTAGTTTATTGATTATTTTTTCCATTAATGTTTAGGCCTGGTATCTCTGTGATGTATTTAAGGATTATCTCAGTGTATAGATTGAACAAGTTTGGTGATAGGATGCATCCACGTCTTACTACTCTTTCTATTTCAATGGGTGTAGAGCTCTCTTTGTTATATTTTATTGTTGTTGTTTGTTCCCAGTATAAATTACTTATTAGTCGTGTGTCTGTGTATTCTAGATGTATATCTGTTATGCATTCTATAGGTTATTTGATACAGGTATATTTAACATTTTAAAAAAAATGTAAACTTCTTATGTCTAATGGTATATTTGATGAATTAGTCTCTTTCTAGTTTCTTTTAGTATAACTTTCATTTTAATCATTACATGATTGTGATCTGAGTTAACATCTGCTAATGGACAGGTTGTTGCTTTCTAAACGTTGTTACGGAAAATATCTTTTATATTATGTAATTTATTTAATTCCTCTCTTCTCCGTGGCTTTTCCATGTGTATAGTTACCTTTTCTCTAGCTCAAAGTAGGTGTTAGATATTATCAACTTGTTTTCTTTACAAAATTGGAGTCTTTCTCCTCTTTCATTTCATTTTTATAAACCATGATTTGCAATAATGATCTTAAATCTACCTTTCCCTACTTTTGCATTAATATCACCCATTACAATCCAGATGTACCGAAGATTTATTTTGCATCATAACTTTCTTTAGATCTTCATAGTATGCCTGCATGTGTTTATCTGTATAGTCTTGAGTAGGTGCGTATGTCTGTATTATTGCTATGTCGAATGGTTTTGCTTTCATTTTGAGTCGTATAATCATATCATTGTATGTCCAGTGGGTACTTACATATTTTTGAAGCTCTCTTTTTATTGGTACTCCTACACCTCTTTGATGTTCTGTTGTGTTGCCTGAATATATATATATATATATATATATATATATATATATATATATATACTGTATATATATATATATATATCCTTTCCATCTTGTCTCTGATATGTCTAAAATATCTATGTTTAATCTTTCTGGTTCTAAAATAAGATTTTCCAATTGTTTTTTTTAAACAGTCTTAACATTGCATGTACATATTCGTAGATCATTTTTCTGATATTATTTAGAGTATTTCTCCATTTCTTTCTGTGAAATAGTACGTGATGTTGCTCCAATCTCTTACACGATGTTCAGCCTTATTCATTTTTCGTGCACTGAATATGCTTCTTGTGTACCATTCACTTTGCTGTTTTTGACTTCTGGGGCGTTGATTATTTCTCATTCTTCCGCCCCATCTACTGTCGCAGGCTTTGTACATTCAGGATGGACATTCTAGCCAGACGCCATTGTTGTCAAAACAAACGTTCGCCTATCGAAGATAGGTTAAGACGCTGACACAAGAATAATAAATGTTATTCCACTGAAATATCGATAAGGTTCACGTTTTTTGCCGCTGTCGCGCAAAATATTTATACACGTCTAAAAAACTATCAACACGCGAACGCCATGACACCTGCTTTAGAGATTTGTTTAGGCTCCCAACAAATAGGAACCACACGGTGAGAGATCGTGGCTGTAATCTGTTTGTTGCTGCACCGTTCCCTTACTAACTCCTTTTGCACAATGATTTGTTTGTTTTATGTTTTTTTTAACGTATTCATTAATTGATACGATCTAAATAAGAAATGTTCATAATCTCGCGATAACGTTTCATAAATATTTTGTAATTTCTTCGATACCCTGTAGTAAAATAATGCTGGTAGAATCATATATGTGTCAATGTGCTCGTGTGTGTATTTGTATGTGTCTATGTGCTCGTGATGTGTATGTGTGCTCGTGTGTCTATTTGTATGTGTCTGTGGGCTCGTGTGTGTAGTTGTATGTGTCTGTGTGCTCGTGTGTGTATTTGTATGTGTTTGTGTGCATTTGTATGTGTCAGTGTGCTCGTGTGTGTATTTGTATGTGTATGTGTTTATGTGCTCGTGATGTGTATGTGTGCTCGTGTGTCTATTTGTATGTGTCTGTGGGCTCGTGTGTGTAGTTGTATGTGTCTGTGTGCTCGTGTGTGTATTTGTATGTGTCTGTGTGCATTTGTATGTGTCTGAGTGCTCGTGTGTGTATTTGAATGCATCTCTCTTTTTGGCTATTTATCTTCACAAGATGCAGGACAGATACGAAAATTACAAAATCATTTGGGATATAGACTGTTCTATATTTTGCTTCTTCATTTGTTGCCTTCTAGGTTTATGACAGTACATTCGGCGAAAAAGACGTGAATCCGAAGAAAAGGGTAACATGTCTATGTGTTCATCCGTTCCTTAATTTGAGGAAGTAATAAAGAATAACAACACAAAACCAGTACATTTATCTTTAAATGTAATTATTTTTGCAAGTAGAATTATACAATTTGTACATCTAAATACATGTTTGATTTAATTATAAACTAACATAAACAAAAACCATTGAACTATATTGTCAAGCCAACTCGAGCATGGACATTAATTCACTTCCCATCATTAGTAAAAACATCCATCATTGGCATGACTACTTACTCTTTATCCAAACTACCTAACGTACTACTACTTTTTAAGTTATTATCTACCAACACAGATTTCTCCCATTAGTCACAAAAAATCAACCACGTCACAAAAGCGAAATTGTGTTCTAATCTGTTCTGTTCATTGAATCAGTTGAAATATAATCGTGAATTCCTCATGTTCACTCCACTAATATAACGGTCCCGTTAAATCGCATTGGAAAAAAATGGGCAGTTCTAATAGGGGTCAGAGGTGACGATTCAACACCACTTCCATCGAGAGTGTATTGTCACTTTCTCATTCCAGGTTCATCTAAAACACCCAAAATAAACGAACAAAGCAACCGAAACCGTTGCAGCGACTACTTTAGTCTCTTCAACAACAGGGAGACATGCAGCCATTTTGCGTTGTCTTTAAGGCGGTGACTCCAGTACGAGACAAGTTGGCTATGTGGGCGACAATTTCAAATCACTTCATAGAAAAGAAAGTGTCACAGCCACTTCCAACACAAATTCTCTCGGATAAATAAAAAAAAAACACATAAAAAGCTTTAGAACCTCGAAAAGCGGTTTCTAACGTGGCACTCTCCAGAAAGCGGTTTCTAACGTGGCACTCTCCAGAAAGCGGTTTCTAACGTGGCACTCTCCAGAAAGCGGTTTCTAACGTGGCACTCTTCAGAAAGCGGTTTCTAACATGGCACTCTCCAGAAAGCGGTTTTAAACGTGACACTCTACAGAAAGCGGTTTCTAACGTGGCACTCTCCAGAAAGCGGTTTCTAACGTGGCACTCTCCAGAAAGCGGTTTCTAACGTGGCACTCTCCAAAAAGCGGTTTTAAACGTGGCACTCTCCAGAAAGCGGTTTCTAACATGGCACTCTCCAGAAAGCGGTTTCTAACGTGGCACTCTCCAGAAAGCGGTTTCTAACGTGGCACTCTCCAGAAAGTGGTTTCTAACGTGGCACTCTTCAGAAAGCGGTTTCTAACGTGGCACTCTCCAGAAAGTGGTTTCTAACGTGGCACTCTCCAGAAAGTGGTTTCTAACGTGGCACTCTCCAGAAAGCGGTTTCTAACGTGGCACTCTCCAGAAAGACATGCGAGTTTCGCCACTACCTACAAGTCTGAAGACAGACCTCTTGTTTATAGTTTTGTTTAGTCTACAGTTCATCCTAGTTGCACGTCGCGCATGTCTATAAATGCTCAGATCTCGTCCCTTGTTTGCCACTCACTGTGTGGAGACTGACGACTCCAGTTCTGTGTTGATTAGTTATTTTTGCTGTGTTTCCCCGCGCAGCGCTCCTTTCTGACATCTCCAGTTTGGATCTGGTGCTCTTACAGTCTAAACACAATGTAGGTTTCTAGCTTTGCAATACTCTATTTCTGCATTGTAGACAGCTCCTACAAAAGCTTTGCGTAGTACTGTCCAATATGTTTTGACAGTGTTGGTATTTGAGTAGCAGCAGAAGAAAAAAATATTGTATCGTAAGAGTTGAAAAAAAATCGTTAAATATTTAAATCACTTCTCGTCGACTACTTCTTCTTCATCCCATAACCATGGGAATCGATGGGAGACTAGGGACATACTTCGTCCAACTTTCCATTTGTATTTGTCTTGAGTCATTCTGTGTGACCTTGCAAAGTCGAGGCCTGTCCATTTTGTGATGCTATCTTCTCCTATCTGTCTACCTCACCTTTGTTCTTTATGAAAATATTCCTACATGAACCTAAGTATGTCGCAGGTTTATTATTGCAGTCACCACACGGATGTTCTTCACTGAATATTTCTTTTTGCCTTCCTCATTCCACATCTACAACAACTGTATTATAATTACCACCAATACTTGGATACTGCAGAGACTGTTTTTAAACGATTTTTGTTTTCATGGGCATCCCTCTACGAAGTTAATCTCCTCATGCAAGTAGGGTCAAGACAAAGAAATGCTTAAACATGCGAAGTTGCAGTAAAGCTAAATGTAAGGATTTTTGTGAACACTAATTTCTGTTGTCCACTTATTCCGTAAAACTGTGACCATGCCGCTTTATTTCTGTATATTTTTTTTTATCATTTCTCCTGTCCTCATCCAAAGACAATGTACAAACACGTTATAGCAAACATGATGCTGTAGTAGTAAAACCCAGGCAACTGTGGCTTATTTCGTGAGAAAAAGTTAGACTTCACAGTTGTTCTAAATCATTATGAAATTTGTCTAAAGCAACTATTAATATTAAAACACACTGTGATCCAAAAGTTGCAAATTGAGCATTAACAATAGCAGGAACTTTGATTCCATGGAGAACAGGGCATGTCAAAAAAAGGTTAGCACTACACATTTTGATCGCATAGTATTATTACCTAGTCCCAATGAAGAGAAAGCTTAGTTTACACATTAGAAGCCTAGATATTACAAAGTTTTAGTGAATCTACAATATTCAATATTTTTGTCTTTTTTATTCCTTTGGCAGATCGGACCAATGATTGCATCAGATGTCTTTATTGTCCCACCTTTAAATACTGTAAATTTGAAGTAAAAGGTTAAGCCACTACTTGTATGAACCAGGTGATGTAAATAATCGTATGTCATTATTGTATCCATTCATTTCCTCATCGTTGCATTATTGTCAACAACAATTATCATGGAAACGATTGCGTCAATGCATAACTTAATGATTGAAGTTTCTTTTTGAATAATTGTGTTGTTTCCGACACGAATGCAAAGACTTTGTCTCTCTTTCTTTATTCATCGAACTCGAGTTGAGTGGGTGATAACGCAATATCCGAACAGCTCTAGTTCCATAATAAATTGAGCAGGCAATGAGGGCAAATGACAACGAGAAAGAAAAATAACACTTGGTAGATTGAACACAAGAACTATGTAACTAGGTGACTAGTATATCAGGACACAAACCCGATTAATGTGGAAGTGAAAACGACTGCCATTAGACATTGCACGTCTGAAGGAAACAAATCTTGCAGATGGCGGCTCGACAATAAAAGATACTTTGTCTGGTAAGGATTGAACCATGAATAACCACTTCTTCATCATAAACCACATCCTGCACACATCAACTGTTCTCTGCGCAATAGCTTTTCCGAAACGATTATCAGAACATAAACTAAATCTCTTCACAAAGCATTATTTTCTATCTTAAAAAGTAAAGACTAAAGAGCCCCGTCACGCCAAGTGGCGTATAAGGAATATGGTGTTAGTGACCATAACTTTTTACAGACCTTGGGCACACGGTCAGGATCGAACCCAGCCTCTTGTCCTTTGTAGCTTTATTCACTAACCACTGAGCTATCGCGGTTCTCTCTTTTCCCTCAAGGCGTTATTGAAAACATTTTCACCTTGTTTATATATGAATGGCGAAACATTTGGCACCCGCTCTCTTTAAAATAATAAATATAATATATAAATAAAAATAAAATAAAATGAAACCATGCGTATTACCTTGGGATGTACGAGGGACACTCTCTGTGTAGCAATGAGGTATCTTCTTGACTTTCCAACCATGGATGATAGAATCAAGATCTGGGGGGAACGAGCATACATGAAGATTAGTGCAGATAAAGAACATCCATTACACAACGAGCTCTACACAGAGAATGTGCCAGGCTAAAAAGAGGCAAATCATTGGTGGGCCGAGCAGAAGAAGTCATCAAACAGGTCTGTGGGATTACCAATATCAGCGTTGGTGAGGAGTGGATACCGGTGCCTACGTCATTCAAGGGGACATTCTCGGGTATTGTCACGCTCGACAGCAAAAGTAGGGAACAGAACTCAGTCGCGATTAATGCCGAGGTCAACGGTCTCATCTGCTATAACACCGATGAGAAAGATGCAGTCATCTATACAGATGGATCTGTAAGAGGACACCAATGAAGTGCATGGGCATTTACAGCACGCTCGGCAGGCAGAATAGTCAAAGAAGACAGTGGTTCATACGTCATGACGACGAGTAACATGACAATGGAGGTGATTGCAGTGACCAAGGCATTCAAATGGTTAGAGTCACAAGACTACACCAACGTATGTATACTGAGTGATTCGATGAGCATGATAAAAAAGTGGAGGCGGGCTCCATACGCACGCAATGGGTAGAGTCAATGCAGAAGTAAAAAATAAGTAAGGTCACCATTGTCTATGTCCCTGGACATGCGGGAGTACGAGGAGATGAAAGAGCGGACAGTGTAGCTAGCTATAGCTACACTGTCGTTGAGGACGGTCAACCAATGGATCGGGCGGACATCATCAATGCCCTCCGAGATGTGGGAAGAGCACAGGACTTCGACAACCACACATCCACGTCACTCCTGCGGATGGAATAGATGGGAGTTATGATGGGCACAGCCAGAAATGAGAAACTTAGTGGGCGTGTAAGAAAACTTATCAACCAACACAGAACTGGAGTCGTCAGTCGCTGAACATTGCGGGACTTGCTGAGAAGGGGATCTGAGCACATATGGACATGTTCGGAGTGCAATGATGATGACACGCTAATAACTCAATAACTCTCTTTAAAATAAATGCACATAAGATGGTAGCATCGAGTAATAGACACAGTTGTGTTTAGCGTTCTAGTCTCCTAGTGATGCTTCACTCAGGAATCGAAGGTTAAGGCCGTTGAGACATCAATAGAAGGGATAATAACCGCAAACTTAAAAGAAAATATGAAGCGATATATAGTTAGATAAGGACGGAATACTGAAATATGTGCTTCCCATCCTTTAATGAATTACCCATTAGTGAACAAAAAATTGCATTCATCTTTCAAAAAGTCCCTATTCACATTGAGAGAAATGATAATATATTCATATAATTAACAAACCGCATAATAACAAAACAAACCAAAAAAAAAAAAAAATAATAAACCAAACGAAATCAAGTCAAAGTTAGTAATAAAAGAAATGCGAGTGAGGAAAAATTATGCCGTGGTCATTGGTGGTTACATACTGGGTTTATGTGTCCAAATATTTGAAGTCTGCATGTCCATATCCCTACTTTTCAAGTGCTTGCAGTTTGTATCTTCATGTCTGTCTGCCTAAGTTTTTCTTTTTTTTTCACTCTGCTTGTTCATATGTAAACTACCTCAAGTATTTTAGGCCTCCATTTGCATACTTGCTCAAGTGTTTTCTGTCTGCATCTTTATTTGTTTCCTGTCCAAGAGGCGGTATTTTTATCTGCCTACTTACCCAAGTGTTTTCTGTCTGCATCTTTATTTGTTTCATGTCCAAGAGGCGGTATCTTTATCTGCCTACCTACTCAAGTGTTTTCGTTGTTGTTTTATAGGTCTACTCGTCCAAGTGATTTTGATTTTCTTTTTATCTGCCTACCTTTTCAAACGTAATCATTCCCCGATTTCTCTGTCTACATGTCCCTGTGTTTTCAATCTGCGGTGGTTTTATCTGTCTATTATTACAGTATGTTTTGCAAACGTTTCATATATATATATATATATATATACATATTGTTTATTATGATCGAGTATGGCGTAAATGACTCCTGTTAAAAATGTGAGACGTGGGTATACATGGACAACAATGGGTAAAAAAAACATCTAGTCAACTGGACAATCCAAATCTAATATTAAATGACCCTATATCCGACAAAGAGGTTCTAAAAGAAGGGCTACCACATGGATCACCACTTAGCTGCTCCCTCCCTCGTTTTGTAACACGCTAACGACCTGGCCAAAACCCTGACTAATGAAACAGTTCTCTATGCCAATGACGTATTCATCTGCCGCACAAATGAGAACGTTAGAGAGAGCTGAAGCATAACTATATAAAGCCCTCAGACGCCTAGCAGAATAAGGTAATACATGGAAACTAAAGATCAATGTACAAAGATAATATATAGAATATTTACCAAAATTAAAACAGCTGGACAAACATCAAGCTTAATCTCCAACAGTGCAGTCTACACAAAGAGGAGCATCCCTCATTCTAAGGGGTATAAAGAGGCTGAGAATTGAACCTGAAAATGCAAAAGAGTAGAGCCATAGATAAGAACCAGATTACATGATGTAAGAGTGATCTTAGAGAGATATTAGATTACAAGGTAAGAGAGAGGGAGACTGCACTGTCTTACTTGTACAGACATAGGTAGAGACTTAATGGGTTAAGGGAGAAATGGGTCACGGGTGACACTTTGATAGTTCCGGAAAGCAAGGATGCATGACAGTATAGTGTATACCCCACTAGATTCTTATGGGACACGTGTTGAAAGAGACACGTCCGTGTGTTCTCGAACTGACCAATGGGGAAAAAAGTTACACCTCTCAGGGAGACAACAGGAGAAGAAAATCAGTAAATAAGGTCAATGCTGGCAGAAAATACTTAAGCGACTTGCAGAGATAGAAGTACAAGATGTAGAGTAAATAGCCATATTTCATACCCATGCACTTTAGATTCTCATGTGGTTTAGGACTAGGCAATTAAAGGAGAGATAATTCATTATAGGTACAGTTAGAGTTACTCCCAAGATATATATATATATATATATAGATAGTACTATAGAATGATAAATGATTCGCTTCCAGAGGTTTATGATATAAACAAAGCAGTTTTGTCATTGCAAGTGAATAATGTCCACACCTATAATTGGTCAGGATTGTGTAGCAGCAGCAGCTTTATAGCGAACACAGAAAACATCACAGGATTGTGCTGTTCTGAAACAGCTATGCCATGCTACCCTAGAATTGTCTTTAATGGGATTACTGTGACCACAAACCACTCTCCATGTGTGTGCCACATATTTACACCCCAGAAAGAAATACTGAATATAACAACATCATGTGCCATCTGTGATATTAATGACCACAGACCAAGAGCCTCCAGTATGATTGATACAACTGTTGCACCAAGCATTCCATCAGCAGAGCCATATCTATGGAATGTTAATCTGACATTGTTCTTGAATGATGTCCAAGTTAATGAGACATCAGAATCGTGTGGCGGCAGCTACAAGAAGGGAGCGGAGAACATCAAGTTCTGCTGCTATAAAGGAGACTTGCCTTGCTATCCCAGAATTGCCTTAAATGGGATCACTGTAGTTGAAAACTTCTCCTCTTGTGTAAACTACACATTCACATCTAAGAGTGAATCAGTGAAGGTCACAAAATCATATTCTCTCTGTGGTTTTACTAACTACAGGTCAGGTGGCTTCTGTTGGATTGGAAATGATAACTTACCACCACTGTGTGTCTATATGTTTGGAATTGGAGTCATCAATGATGGCCTAACATCATCAAGTGCTATGACGATCATCATTTTCGGGAGGACGTGAACTCCCATGGTATATGGTGGATAGACGGCAGGAACCATTGAAGGCTATGTCTGAAAAGTGTTCCTTCTTGCAGTTTCCTCATATTCCAAGTCCGGCTTGTTGCAGGAGCTACTGAGTTAAGTGCTCTGTGCACACCGTGAGCTGTGTGTCTCATCCGTTTTGATCCTGCTTCGATATCCCGCTTGTTTACGATGAATGATGATATCGTATGACAGGGAACAGTTGGCTGTGTTCACTTTCTGCGTGGTTTCGCCTTATGTCTTTTGGCGTGTGCTGAGACTGCTACGATGGGGACTACAGTTACCTTTCTTTGTTTGGGAGATGAGTTAGTAATTCGGATGATTCCACTGGCACGGGCGGTTGAGCAATTATGGATTTTAATTCGTTTGCTGTGATACCGAGGCCTTCCATAACCAATAACAATAACAATAACTATAGAACTATATAGAACTATGTGGCCCATGATGTGAAATCATAACAGCCATAGAAACAGCAGTGCACTATCTGAACACTGTTTTTAATTCCACACCAGCAAAGAAAGGGCACATAGTCATCTTTACTGATTCCAAATCAGCCCTGCAGGTTCTGCTATGAAGTAACATAAACACAATCACAACTCACACAGCTCACTATAGACATACATAACATCATTAAAACACATGAAATTGATCTCAGGACACTCCATCACACAAGGAAATGATAAGGCACACACAACACACACACACACCAACTATGGGAATATACGGACAGATACAAGTTCAAATTAACGTCTATTTAAAGACAGCCAAACAAATAACACACTCTAACAGAAGAGAGAATTGGCGGAATGGATGAGCCATGGGAAGAAAACATCATCATCTTCATCATCGGGTGCCGTCTTCGCATCGAAGGTTGGCTACCAATTCTACACTGTTTCTAGCTTTGATGGTGCAGGTTGTTATAGGTTGATTGTCCATCTTTTGATGTTACTCGTCCATGTTAGGAGGAAAAACAGGGAGAGAGATTTCTAAATACATGACAAGATCAAACCACCATGGCAACATTAATAATCTAATAAAAATAGAAAAAAAACACTATTTTCAGACTGAGAACCGGTCATGTACCACTGAACAACCACATCAATAGAATACGACGAAACCAAACTCCAGCCTGTCCACTCTGTGAACACCCACATGAAACAGTAGAACATCGCCTTCTGACTGTCAAAATCTCACTGACACCAGAGCAACTCTACTTCCTGGAAGATTTAATAAATAGAACACCCTGTGGAACTACAAGGGAACTCAGAAATATCTGCAGATATCATTACATGGCGCTGGATAGAAGGGTGGCAGCTCACGGGGCTCTGGATCCATTAAATCAGCACCAAAAACGTATTAATCTTTACATATGATATATAACTGTGCATAGGTTGCGGCCCTTTAATAATTTCAGACCAACGTTGCAACAACAGTGTCAGGTTATCTCAAACCCAAACAATACGTAATGCACCAGGATCGGTGAACCTAAACCATCCAGATCCTGTACCACCTCTCCGCAGTGCCTCCAGTAACAGAATAACCTGTCTAGTCTGGCCAAGCGAGCAGGGAGAGGGAAGACAACCCGGTACTCAAAAATGTCGTGCTGAAGTCGGATGTGTTGGCCCGAAAGGCGAAAATATAACAGTTATACTGCAAACCACAACACAACGCAGACACGCCCACTTAATGTGCTTTTAAGGGCGGATGAGGAAGAGGAATTCTACGGCCTACGAATACTCTAGAATACTTTAGTCATCGGGCGAACGCAAGCAAGCAAACAAAACGTATGTTAATGTAACTCATTTATTTTGCTCTTATACACATTTAGACATGGAAAAGGCTGCACCTTAATGAATGTGGATAAAAAATATATATATAAAAAAAAATATTATCCTTCTTTCTAATGCATTTATTTTTGCCTCATTAAGGGAGGTAACAACTGTTGCTCAACTAAAGGCATTAACTTTACGTTATGATTTTTAAAAAATGAATATATTAGCAGATTTTATTATTATTATTTAAATCTGTAATGACAAGAAACGTTAGAAACGTGATTTTACAGTTAATAAACACAATTGTACATTGAATCACGTACATTAAAAATAAAACACTGATATGGGTGTTCTTTATTCAAATTAATTTATAACAGGCTTGAATTTAAAGTTAACGAATCATGAAAGGAAAGGTATTTTGAGACTGTTTTAATTTTTATTTTGCAGGTATATGTTTTGTAAAGGTAATGCATGAGACTTGAACCGGCGTCTTAGACCGCGAGTTTCCACCCACTCGGCCGCCTATTCAGAAATGTTCGGATATTTCTGTTTAGTGTCGCCTCAAGCATCGAAATTCCGATGCGAAGTGACATTCCTCACTTTCCCAGGATAATACCCTGGTACCCATTTCTGCTCAGGATAATACCTTGGTACCCATTTCTGCTAACGGCTTGGTCGACCGTGGGGGTATTTTTTTTTTCCCATCCAAGTAAGTGTGAGTACAATTCACAATACTTCCAGCGGGAATCGAACACGGGTTGTCCGAACGTTGGTAGTCTAGTCGCTTGGTTTTCCCAACTAGGCTACCGAGGCTCGAAAATGTGGTAAACATGTTTTGTTTCTTGATGTAATGTTGAAAAGTAAAATATTTGCAAATTTCCGAGCTTTAACATTTTGATACATTTAATTTTTGTTCAACTTGTACGGCAAAATATTTCAATTTCACGTGGTTTGACATTTTTTACTTTTTTATTATTTGTTACAACATTATGTAAAAAGGTTTTATATAGCAAACACGTTCTTGATCTAGCAAAAAAACAAGTGAGAAATGGTGTACAATTCTTGCCTAAAAACCTCTTGGTTACTGCACTGGATAACAGCAGAAATAAATGTGTGGATTACTAAAAGGTGCATTAAAGCAAATATTGAAAGCAAATATATTACCATTTGAGAAGAATTCACAACTTGTTTGAGAAACGAAAAAAAGTATGATTAAATATAAAGATTGTTGAAATGACAATTATATTTAATTGTGAACACATTGAAATTAGGGTGAATATTTTGTGACATTCTAACATGACATTTATTCGCCATTTGTATTTTCCTGTTTTAATTTAATAATAATGTTAGTCGTATGCTAATTTTAAACTGTTGATTAATGTTTTTGTCTACAGTTGATCTACAAGAATAGTTGGAGGAATAAAAGTTATGTTGTTTTCAAGAGAAAGAAGTACTAACATGAAACGAAGCAATACAGTTTATGATGTAATGTGTGCACACGAATGAAAACATCTGGTAAACAAAAATATTATAAATTGAAATAAAATATTCCCGGAAAATGCTGCTTATTTGTTTGTTTCTTGACATGGTTTTGATTTATTATTTCTATGTTCAATGTCATCATTAGAGCTATGGGGTATTACACTTGGGGTTTATTTAATGTTGTTCTTGTTGTTGTTAGAATCATCATCACTGCACACAGAGCGAACCCATAGGTGCCCCGATATATCCATCGAGAATCTCGAGAAAATAAGAGGAGAATCATCACGTCACATGGTATGGCCTGGGATCCAGGGTGTGAGCTAGTTTCTGCTAACAATTTTGCCCGTACAGCGGCCATAATTATGGCCTACTCTTTCATTTCGTAATAGCCATGGGTTCTTTAACGTGCGCGAGTACACACGGGACCTCCTGTTTATTGCTGTTATAAGAGATGGCTTGACATTGGATCTCGCTACCCGACAAGGCTCCTGGATTCATCCAACATCTAAAAATTGGTACCAGAATTTTCTGGGAGTTAAGGCGGTCTTGCGTGAATACGGCCTCATTACCCAACAATGTGCCATCGTCAAAGGAAACACAATTCTCTAATTGTCTAGAACGTTACCCTAACCTGATCTCTTGACTAGTGACATTCGATTACTAGCCCCCCCCCCCCCCTTTCTTTCCCGGATCATCATCATGTACCCTGCCGGTTGGTGTAGGCGATCATGTCCTTCCACAATCTTCGATCTACAGTGCATCGTATCAGTTCTGTTGTTGAAAGTTTTCCATGCCATGGCACCAAGCTATCCACTATTTTCTCTCTTTGTTGTCCGCGATCTCTCTTTCCTTTTATTTTGCCAGTTGTAACCAAGTATTCCAACTTTCCTCTTCTCATGATGTGCACGAAGAATGTTGATTGCTTCCCCCCTGGATAGCGACAATAAACACTAGGTCATGTGTACATTTTGCGCACGTTAAAGAGCTCTTACAGAAGGTCATGTATGCACACTAAAGAACTCTTACTGGACGTCCTGTATGCACATTAAAGAACTCTTGTTGGACGTCCTGTATGCACGCTAAAGAACTCTTGCCGGACGTCCTGTATGCACATTAAAGAACTCTTGCCGGACGTCCTGTATGCACGTTAAAGAACTCTTGTTGGACGTCCTGTATGCACGCTAAAGAACTCTTGTTGGACGTCCTGTATGCACATTAAAGAACTCTTGCCGGACGTCCTGTATGCACATTAAAGAACTCTTGCCGGACGTCCTGTATGCACATTAAAGAACTCTTGTTGGACGTCCTGTATGCACATTAAAGAACTCTTGCCGGACGTCCTGTATGCACATTAAAGAACTCTTGTTGGACGTCCTGTATGCACGCTAAAGAACTCTTGTTGGACGTCCTGTATGCACATTAAAGAACTCTTGCCGGACGTCCTGTATGCACATTAAAGAACTCTTGCCGGACGTCCTGTATGCACATTAAAGAACTCTTGTTGTACGTCCTGTATACACGTTAAAGAACTCTTGTTGTACGTCCTGTATACACGTTAAAGAACTCTTGTTGTACGTCCTGTATACACGTTAAAGAACTCTTGTTGTACGTCCTGTATACACGTTAAAGAACTCTTGTTGTACGTCCTGTATACACGTTAAAGAACTCTTGTTGTACGTCCTGTATGCACGTTAAAGAACTCTTGTTGGACGTCCTGTATGCACGTTAAAGAACTCTTGTTGGACGTCCTGTATGCACGTTAAAGAACTCTTGTTGGACGTCCTGTATGCACGTTAAAGAACTCTTGCCGGACGTCCTGTATGCACGTTAAAGAACTCTTGTTGTACGTCCTGTATACACGTTAAAGAACTCTTGTTGTACGTCCTGTATGCACGTTAAAGAACTCTTGCCGGACGTCCTGTATGCACGTTAAAGAACTCTTGTTGGACGTCCTGTATGCACGTTAAAGAACTCTTGCCGGACGTCCTGTATGCACGTTAAAGAACTCTTGCCGGACGTCCTGTATGCACGTTAAAGAACTCTTGTTGGACGTCATGTATGCACGTTATAGAACACTTGTAGGAGGTCCTGTCTGCACGTTAAGGAACTTTTGCTGGACGTCATGTCTGCACGTTAAAGATCACTTGTAGGAGGTCCTGTATGCACGTTAAAGAACTCATACAGAAGGTCCTGAATGCATGTTAAAGAAATCTACAGGAGGCCCTGAATGTATGTTTAGGAACTCTTGCAGAACGTCCTGTATACACGTTAAAGAACACTGCAGGAGGTCCTGCATACACGTTAAATAACTCTTGGCAGCTGAAATCGAAAAGTAAAAAAAAAAAAATGACTGTGCCCCGTCACGCCAAGCGGCGTATAGGGAATATGGTGTTAGTGACCATAAATTTTACAGATCTTCGGCACATGATTTTTGGGGTAATGTGGTTGGTATTACGCCCGTGCCGCTTTTCTTTCCCAGAAGAAAAACCAGTACCCATTTAAGTCTGTGTGAACCGGAAGCCGTCGTTTGGGACCGAACCCTACCTCTTGTCCTTTGTAATCCAGTTCACTAACCACTGAGCTATCGCGGCTAAAAAAATCAAAAAGTGAAAGTCACAAATATGGCCGCCTGAGGCAAATTTGTCAGCAGAATCTTACCCGCAATCTGGACCCCAGGCCGTGTTACGGAGTTCGTGCTTGTGGACCGGAATTCTCCTCGGTTTTTCTCAAGAGTGTCGAGGGGGATATTAGATCATCAACGGATTTGTCCGATGTTGAAGATGATCGTGATAACAACAACGTCTAGCAAGGCGGCCAGGGAAGGAACATTTACTTGTTACGCGTTTTTAACCGAACGCAACTTCCACTGTTACTTTGCACAGCAGAACCATCATTGATTAAATCATTTCTTAGCTCTCGTTATGTTGCTTTATTTCTAATAATTAATACATTATTTACCTGTCCCAACCTTTAATATGTTTATCATTATTAACAACGTTGATTATCTGTTTCACCACTTCAATTATGTTCATTTTCCTTTACCACCACAACAATCGTCTTTTCCTTATACACGGTAACAATCAACAGTTCCTTACCCACTGTAACAATTACCATTTCTTTACCCACAGTAACAATCACCATTTCCTTATCCACAGTAACAATCACCATTTCCTTATCCACAGTAACAATCACCATTTCCTTACCGACTGTAACAATCACCATTTCCTTACCCACTGTAACAATCACCATTTCCTTACCCACTGTAACAATCACCATTTCCTTATCCACAGTAACAATCACCATTTCCTTACCCACTGTAACAATCACCATTTCCTTACCCACTGTATCAATCACCAGTTCCTTACCCACTGTAACAATCACCAGTTCTTTACCCACTGTAACAATCACCAGTTCCTTACCCACTGTAACAATGCACAATTCAATAATTTTGTGGCTGAATATCAATCTATCCATAATAGTTGAGAAGGCGCAAAGTTTTCTCATTCCTTCAGTACAATAGCAATAATAGCTGTAGTATCGCAGAGATACTTAGGTTAACAATAGTAATGGTTGTAATAGTAGCAGCAGTTCTATAAGTTGTAGTGTAGTAAGTGAACTAGTTAATAAGTAATATCGTTTGTGTCAGATGTGATTTAGTAATTATTGTAGTAGATTTAAGATAATGGTAAAAACTTGGCGATAGCTGCTATAAACTTAGATGTTATATTAGCACTCACATGTGTAATATTGTAATTCAAATAAAATATAAAGATTTGCTGTACTTGTAAGATTGTTTAGAAATGTATGATTGACATAAAAATGGTTTAGTATTTCTGAATTCTTGGAGAAACTGAAAGGAACCATCATTCAGATGATGATAGTTGGATCATGGTTATGTTGTGAAGATGATTATGATGATATTTGGATCATGGTTATGTTGTGAAGATGATTATGATGATATTTGGATCATGGTTATGTTGTGAAGATGATTATGATGATAGTTGGATCATGGTTATGTTGTGAAGATGATTATGATGATAGTTGGATCATGGTTATGTTGTGAAGATGATTATGATGATAGTTGGATCATGGTTATGTTGTGAAGATGATTATGATGATAACTGAATGCTTACATTCACCCGATGACTAAAGTATTCTAGAGTATTCCTAGACTGTAGAATTCCTTTTTGTCATCCGCCCTGAAAAAAGACGTTAAGTGGACGTATATGCGTTGTGTTGTGGTTTGCAGTATAACTGTTATATTTGATGGTAACTGTGGTATTTGGTGATAACCGGGATGGTTATAATAATATGTAGATGATGATGAAAATGTTGATAAGCATTCAATGGGATAGGTTATGTTAACAGGAAGGATGATGATTGCGACATGGTTCAAGAAAACTAACAAAATATGATGTTTTAGCTTCACGGATAAGAAAAGTAAAAGAAAAGACGATTATTAAACCACAAGAGGTTGTTAATGAATCAAGGGATATTTGTTCAAGTCTCTCTTCATTGAAATCATGTCATGGTTATGGTATTGAAATGTGAAATATCGAAGATTACAAGAGAGGTGATGGTGACATAGTGAGATCGTTGAGGTGTCTGTAATTTTTGCTTTCATTTTGATAACTGGATTGATAACAGAGAAATGAGAAAAATGAAAATGTGGAGATGATCATGATTGTGTGACCGATATTGATGGTTAACGATTTTTACTTTTGAAAAAGAAATCGTTCTGGAATGGTTGATGTTGATTATAGGAATAAGAACATTCTAGTGAAGATGGTAAATAGAAAATAGTAATTGCTTCACGGGATGGGCAATAAGTTTTAGGGGAATAGTAATCGGTAGGTTGTAGATAATCGCAAATGTGGTAATAATTGGTAACATCATGATGATATTGTTACCCAGAGATTAGTGAACTGGACTCCTGCACATTCTTAAGTTCATCCAATCTCACAGTGAAATTAAGGAGACCTGATATCAGTCACAACACCCATAAAGTGATCTATTGGTTTACAATAAATATATGGACACTATTTGATTGACGCCTTAATGTGTAGAGAAACTCTTTTTTTCAAGAGAGTAGGAAAAAAAATGTTCACAATAATGATTAATACGTCAATGGTTGACAAAGTTGTGACGTTTTAAAGAATGGTATTTGTGCATATATTAAGTTTGTTTGTTGAATGAAATATCATTTTAGTTAAATGGTAGTTATTTTGGACAATACTTTGTTTCTGACTATTTAACCTTGTGTGTAGTTGATTTTGATGATGTTATTAGAGGGTGAGGTGATAATTGTGGAATTGGTGAAATAGATCAGAAATAATTTTCTTCTTCCTCTTTCCTTCCTTATTTGCCTTTCATCGTAGAGGGCGTCTTTTGCTCTTCTGTTCGCCTCTGCTGCTGGTATGTTTCCTAGTGCTTCTAGTATTCCGTCGATCCATCTTTTTCGTGGTTGACACTTGGGTCTGGTGTTCTCACAACGTTTATTGATGGTTTGTTGTGTTGTGTTTTGATCACTCTGCATTGTCACGTGGCCAAACCATTTGATCTGTTGTATCTTTATATATTCTATGGCGGGGGCTATTCTTAGCTTTTTTCTCAGTTCTTCATTTCTGATCTTATCTCTCAGACTGTTTTCTGTCATTCGTCTAACACATTTCATCTCAGTAGAGGTGTTTTTTTTTCTTATTGTTCTTGCATCTAGGGTCCAGGACTGGCATTGGTAGCACAACGTTGGGATGAAGATGACATTTTGCCTCTAGAGTTATTTCCATTGTTGGACAATAGTTGTGATATCTGTCCAATGATTTGACAAGCTTTGATGAATCTTGAGTCTATCTCTGCTATTTGTGAACTGTCGTTTGTCACTAACTTCCTAGGTATTTGAATTCCTCTACTTGTTTTAGTTGCATGCCTTCTATAGTTATGCTGATGTTCTGTTTCTCTTTGGCGCTATTCAGGACTTTTGTTATGTTGATGCCGATTTTCATGTTTTATTTTGTGCAGTGCTTTTGTGTATGTGTTTATTTAATTTTTCTTGTAAGTTTTTTATTTGTCCATGTATAATGGCAATCGTTGCCCGATCGTTGCAAATAAAAGCTCGTTGATCTATCCTGTCTCTGCTGTGTTGCCTCACTTGCATATATAGTCCATGTATGTAATAAACAGTAAAAAAAGAGGGGGGAGGGGGATACTAGTCACTCTGTCTTACACCTGATCAATCATTGAAGTGGTCCGTGTAGCATGCTGCAGTTCTGACTGTGCAACCGCTGTTGATGTAAAGACATTTAATTAAGTTGGTTAGATGTTGCCTTACTCCGTATGTTGTTAGTATCTACCACAGTTGTTCTCTATTTACTCTGTCGAAATAATCTTCAAGTTTTTAATGTATTATGGAAAACAACGATAATACTGACGATACTGGTGAAGTTTACGATATGGTTATTACAGAGCTCATTTTATTATATGCAATAAAGAATGTATTAGTGGCTAAGACAATCATGATTGTAGATGATTTTGATGATGATGGTAGAAAATCTTGAAGTGTGTCTATATTACTATGGGGCATGCGCAACAGCTAGATAAATAAATAGTGGTCTATGGAAGCAAATTTTACAACATAAAATATGGGCAATCAGAGAAGACCTATTACCTTACGTGCACTTCTATGATTGTGGTCCTTGTCGGTGTAAACATAACATTAACATATAGTATTTAGTCACAAATGTTATAACAGAGGATGAAGTGAAATGTTTTCTTGGGCTGCAGGTGATAACGGTGACGGAAATAAGGGGTTAATACACCCGTGAGAAATTCCTTTCATAGCCTGACCACTGTCCACGACACACAGGGAAGTCAACATATTTCGATTATTTTTGTTTTTGATGTTTCATTACTAGTTAGCTATGTAGGATTAGTTTTATTTATTCACATATCTGTGTGTGTATGTTGTTTGTTTGTTCCTGCTGAAGGCCTATTGAGCCGAAACGTCGTTCGAATCTGTGTCGTCTATTAATCACGTAAAGCTTCTAACATACCATTTTTTTTTTTTCAATTTTTCCTTGACGGAAATAATGCTGGTGGTGTGTGATAATAACGATATTGATAAACACCGCAAGTTGCCAGTGTAGACAATGCGATGTAGACCGTTGTGGCCTTTTGTTGGATATTTTGTTATTGACCTAACACTTTTAGAATCAAGAGCCAGAGAAAGATACTAATGAACTGTCATGCCACTCTGTGATATACTATGTGACCGTAACTACACTTTTTCTTTTGTTTGCTATGCTATTCTTGGTTTTTATTTGACGCAGAAACATTAAAAAAAAATGTAATTAAAATTGTCAACTTCAATGTTAAGTCAAGTTTTATTATATGGCTGTGAAACATGGAGAACAACAACAACCACGATCATGAAGATACAGGCCTTCATTAATGGATGTTTACGCAGCATAAAAGGATGGAAATGCCAGGACAAAAAATCACTAACATAGAATTAGTGTACCAGTCAAATTCCAGTGCATAAAGAGATTCAGCGAAGACGATGGCGCTGGATAAGGACACACAATGCGGAAGCCAACAGAGAGTATTACACAACATGCCCTTTCTTGGAATCTCCAAGGAAAAAGATAAAGTGGAAGACCAACATATTCTTGGAGAAGACAGATGGAAGCAGGGATGAAATTGACGGGAGAGACATGGAATTATATTAAAAGAATGGCAAGAGACAGAACGGCTTGGAAAGTGTTTGTTGTAGATTTATGCTCACAAGGAGCTGAAAGGTAAAATAAGAGGAGAAACGTTTTAAACAAAAAATGTTACCAATGAAAACAAGGTGTACCATCCCTCAAGCAATAACTCATTTTTGCTTACCTTGTTTCTTGCTATTGTTATAATTCTCACATGAAAACCCATAGAAGACATTACAAATAAAAATGTGCAAACTAGCGAGTTCGTGTGTCACCATGATCACGTTTTAAAATTTATATTAAAGAAACAATTATTTTCTTTCAGGAAATTAACGCTTGAATAAATACACGATTAAGGAAGCGTAATGTGAGCATCTATGTACAAATTGATAATCTTATGGCTGAATATCAACCTATCTAAGTTATTCGAGAATATGCAAAGTTTTGGGGCCCTGGTAGCCTAGTTGGGAAAATCACCCGATCAGGCTAGCAACGTTCGGACAACCCAATTAAAGAGAGATACAATTAAACACAATTTACACAGGTATAAAAAAACCTCTAGAAAACAACAGCATTGTACAAACACAACAATCCCTAGAAAATAATGGCATTGTACAAACACAACAATACCTAGAAAACAATGGCATTGTACAAACACAACAATACCTTGAAAACAATGGCATTGTACAAACACAACAATACCTAGAAAACAATGGCATTGTACAAACACAACAATCACTAGAAAACAATGGCATTGTACAAACACAACAATACCTAGAAAACAATGGCATTGTACAAACACAATAATCACTAGAAAACAATGGCATTGTACAAACACAACAATACCTAGAAAACAATGGCATTGTACAAACACAACAATACCTAGAGAACAATGGCATTGTACAAACACAACAATACCTAGAAAACAATGGCATTGTACAAACACAACAATACCTAGAAAACAACATCATTGTACAAACACAACAATACCTAGAAAACAATGGCATTGTACAAACACAATAATCACTAGAAAACAATGGCATTGTACAAACACAACAATCCCTAGAAAACAACATCATTGTACAAACACAACAATACCTAGAAAACAATGGCATTGTACAAACACAACAATATCTAGAAAACAACATCATTGTACAAACACAACAATCCCTAGAAAACAATGGCATTGTACAAACACAATAATCCCTAGAAAACAATGGCGTTATACAAACACAATAATCCCTAGAAAACAATGGCATTGTACAAACACAATAATCCCTAGAAAACAATGGCATTGTACAAACACAACAATACCTAGAAAACAATGGCATTGTACAAACACAATAATCACTAGAAAACAATGGCATTGTACAAACACAATAATCCCTAGAAAACAATGGCATTGTACAAACACAATAATCCCTAGAAAACAATGGCATTGTACAAACACAATAATCCCTAGAAAACAATGGCATTGTACAAACACAACAATACCTAGAAAACAATGGCATTGTACAAACACAATAATCACTAGAAAATAATGGCATTGTACAAACACAACAATACCTAGAAAACAATGGCATTGTACAAACACAACAATACCTTGAAAACAATGGCATTGTACAAACACAACAATACCTAGAAAACAATGGCATTGTACAAACACAACAATCACTAGAAAACAATGGCATTGTACAAACACAACAATACCTAGAAAACAATGGCATTGTACAAACACAACAATCACTAGAAAACAATGGCATTGTACAAACACAACAATACCTAGAAAACAATGGCATTGTACAAACACAACAATACCTAGAAAACAATGGCATTGTACAAACACAACAATACCTAGAAAACAATGGCATTGTACAAACACAACAATACCTAGAAAACAACATCATTGTACAAACACAACAATACCTAGAAAACAATGGCATTGTACAAACACAATAATCCCAAGAAAACAATGGCATTGTACAAACACAACAATCCCTAGAAAACAACATCATTGTACAAACACAACAATACCTAGAAAACAATGGCATTGTACAAACACAACAATATCTAGAAAACAACATCATTGTACAAACACAACAATCCCTAGAAAACAATGGCATTGTACAAACACAATAATCCCTAGAAAACAATGGCGTTATACAAACACAATAATCCCTAGAAAACAATGGCATTGTACAAACACAATAATCCCTAGAAAACAATGGCATTGTACAAACACAACAATACCTAGAAAACAATGGCATTGTACAAACACAATAATCACTAGAAAACAATGGCATTGTACAAACACAATAATCCCTAGAAAACAATGGCATTGTACAAACACAATAATCCCTAGAAAACAATGGCATTGTACAAACACAATAATCCCTAGAAAACAATGGCATTGTACAAACACAATAATCCCTAGAAAACAATGGCATTGTACAAACACAATAATCCCTAGAAAACAATGGCATTGTACAAACACAATAATCCCTAGAAAACAATGGCATTGTACAAACACAACAATACCTAGAAAACAATGGCATTGTACAAACACAATAATCACTAGAAAACAATGGCATTGTACAAACACAATAATCCCTAGAAAACAATGGCATTGTACAAACACAATAATCACTAGAAAACAATGGCATTGTACAAACACAATAATCCCTAGAAAACAATGGCATTGTACAAACACAATAATCCCTAGAAAACAACAGCATTGTATAAACAAAACTAAGTCTTAAACACAAGGGCATTGCTCAAATACCAACAAACTCTATAAAACTAGAACCCTATACAATTACACTTTCAAGAAAACAACAGCCCCCAACCTGCTATCGACAAACTTTATAAAACAAGTCTAGAAGTGCCCTCTAAGAAATGATTGACAGGTGCAATATTAGAAGCACTCAGAAACTTAAACGTGACTAAAGGAAAACAAAACAAATATAGAACAAAAGTCGATAAAATGTCACTACAATCGATGCTTGCAAACAAATGAGGAGGGAATAAGTAAACGTCAGAAAAATGAAAAGAAAGTGAGAATTAAGATTACACGTTGAGGATATAAGGTCGATGAAAGGTTAGATAAATGAAATTTATTATGATACTGTGATGATTATAAACTGAATTCAGAGCATTCTACAGCAGTGAAATCTGTTCGTCTCCTTGTTATAAGATAAACACACTCAAGAAAATAAGGTAAGTAGAGATGACAAGGCTAGACCGTTACTTGCGTAGGCTGAACTACCACATGATCGATTTGTATACAGAAAGGAATTCTTTGGCGATGTAGAATTGTTACTTGAATAGATCCGTTTATAGAAACAAACAGAAATATAACAATGAAATCAAAGAAAGGACATTTCAGCAACAAAGAGTATTGCAAGAGATGGTCGCTGAGCCAGCAAAGTTGAGCACAAACCAAGTGTATAAAACAGGAGGTTTTTATCTATTTGTGGAAGGACAAGTCATCGCTTTCTTCGTCTTCAGGTATGTTGTCACTTGTGAGTTAATGTCCGTCTCTTTAACTCTATGCCTGTATGTCGGTATATTTTTTTCTGTTTACGTGTATCTATATATTCATAACTGTATCTTTTGATACTCTATCTAAAGATATCGCTGTCTATTTTTCTGTCTGTTGTTGTCCATATATTTTGTACACTTACACTTCGTGTCTTACACATTTTTGAAAAATAACATTTCATTTAAACAATAAACAAAAATCTTGTGACGTGAGTTATATCAGACCGTACTTATTATTCGTTTTAAGCTTTAACCATGACACTTTCATTAATTTGATGGGTTCTCTTATAACAAGTATCTAACAACGAATTCATTTTATAATATTCCTTTAACTATCTCCTCTAACGACAGCTGTTCCTAAAGAGAAAAAAACCACAACTACTATGATGATTACAGCAGCCATGTTATCCCTGCTGCTTATCGGTATGATTGTTGAATCACCCATAGATGGAGTAAGTCTAATTGACATAAGCTGTTTTATCACTAAGTTTAAAACATGTCGTAATTTGAATTCTTAA
This sequence comes from Megaustenia siamemsis, assembly GCA_032433765.1. Lineage (NCBI taxonomy): Eukaryota > Metazoa > Mollusca > Gastropoda > Stylommatophora > Ariophantidae > Megaustenia > Megaustenia siamemsis. The sequence goes on from JAVIAB010000088.1 coordinate 21,578,315, forward strand.
GTCCACGTTGATAACGATACACTTTACTCTGACTTAAATGACAAACATCAAAATGTATCACAACTATCTCATGACATTTAACACCCTTTAATTGTTGATGATGAATACATGCCTGTATAATATGTGATAGACATATGCTAACGCGTGTTAATTAGAGTAGAATAAAATGTATCAGTACGTACATGTTTTTCTATCCAATATCGTCTTTCTAGATCACTATATCGTTATTTCATCTTGTGCTAAGATCACCCCAACGTTTTTCTTGAAAAATGTTACGGTATGTAAAATCAATAAATCAATTGTTACTGCAATAAAACGTGATATGTCCTTCAAATAAAATAGTTTATCACATTAACCTAATACCTGAGTCGCCATACAATTATTAAAAGTCACTGTTCCATTGAATGTCATGACCAATACCAAATTCTTGTTGAGGTAAAAATTATCACTAAAGTGACATTCAATTTTGCAAACGCATGATTTTCATTTCTTTTTCCTCTCGGGCCGAAGACGGTACAATGTCACGATGGGCTGAACACTTCGAGGAAATCCTTAATCGTCCAATACCAAGGCATTTAATAGATTTTGCAGCCAACACACCAGTGTCACAGTTAATTTAGGCGACCTCACCTTGAATGAAGTAGAGCTGAATGTAAGGCCCCATGCTAACAACTAGGTTGCAGGTAAAGATGATGTAACATAAGAGATGCTAAAAGCAATGAACAGACAGACTTTAATGCACATGCAGAAAATGTTTATTACGACATGGACAGCTGAAACAGTACATACACAGTGGAATAGAAGTATAATTGTCAACATAACAAGACAGGACAATCTCAGGATTGCAACCACTAGAGAGGCTTGACTCTCTCTTATATCAATTATCTCAAAATATTCTCCAAGACCATCATGAACGGAAACAAAGAAACGGTAGATACTGACTCTCTAGCGTGAAGAAACAAGCAGGATGTAGAAAAGGGAGGATCTGATTTTATCACCTTTTCACCCTGAGAATTATATTAGAAAAACATCTAGACAAGCAGTAACCATTTCGTCTGAATTTCATTGATTTTTTTTAAAAAAAGGCTTTCGACAACATATATAGAGAATCATTGTGGAACATACTCAGACAATATTGATCAGCACCAACAACTAATAATAGAGTTATTGAGTTATTTGCGGGTCATCATCATTGCACTCCGAACTAATAATAGAATGGTTCAGGAATAAAACTAGGATATATTTTACCTCGCTTGCTATTTGGAATAGCCATCGAATTTCTAATGTAGAAATACTGTACAAACAAGGTATTGGAAGATGTTTGCACACTGACCCCTGTGTGAACTCCTCTGGTTCTGTGTCCATTTGCGCACAATACTGCACGTTTTAGTACGTTCACGACAGCCGTACTTGGTTGCTATTTCCTTTTCGTTTTGACCTCGGTTTACACACAGGATAGATAATTTTGTTTTCTTTAACACATTTCGATTGTTTTTGTTTTGGTTGTTTCGTTATTAGTTTTGTGTGTGTGTGTTTTTTTATTTGTTCCTGCTGAAGGCCTATTGGGCCGAAACGTCGTTTAGTCTGTATCGTCCACTTATCACGTAAAGCTTCTTACATACCATTTTTTCTATTTTAAATTTTTCCTCACATTCAGCTTTACTGCAGCTTCGCATTTGTATGCCTTAACCTTTTATTGGAAGAACACTTGGCTCTCATTTGGAAGACCTTGATTTTGCGGGCGACACAGTCCTTATCAATAGCACAGTGAGCATGATGTAAGAGACAACAAATACATCACCATGTGCCACACCGGTTGGCGTAGGCGATCATGTCCTTCCACAATCTTTTATCTACAGTGCATCGTATCAATTCTGTTTTTAACCGTTGTCCATGCCATGGCACCAAGCTATCCAGTAGTTTCTCTTTTTGTCGTCCACGATCTCTCTTTCCCTTTATTTTGATAGCTGTAGCCAAGTATTCCAACTTTTCTCTTCTCATGATGTGCCCGAAAAATATTGATTGTTTCTTTCTGGTGTTTTTAGGAGCTCCCTTTTTGTGTTGGCCTTTTTGAGAATTTCTTCATTGATCTTTTCTGCTGTCCAGGGAACTTTTAACATTCTTCTGAGAAATCCCATCTATGTGGCTTCTAATCGTTTTTTGTCTAGTGTCCATGATTCGCTTCCGTAGGTCAGATTTGGCTCTATATAGCACCGATGAACTCTCTTTCTCACTTCTATGGACATAGATTTGTTGCATAAGATATTTTTTCATTTTCAGAAATGCTATTGTGGCCTGCGCAATTCTGCTTTTTATTTCTGTGGTGCATTTTCCATCTGATATTATTATTGTGCTCAAGTATTTGAAACGTTGTACTTGTTTCAGATTTGTCCTGTTTATTTTTATGCTGCATGCTGGTGATGCTTGTTTCTTCGATATGACCATTTCTTCTGTTTTCTTACTATTCGCAGATCCTTGCTATCAATGTTTTTCTCAAGCATATTGATTATTTCCATATGCTTTACTTCGTTAAATGCTTTTGTGTAGTCTATAAAGCACATCTATAGTTCTTTTATTACCTCTATATGTGTGTATGGCCCTTTTCGTCTTGTCAGACGGTCTAGTGGAGGCTATTGCGTATTTTTTTTGAGGTATTGTTTTTGCCGAACAGCTTCTCTCGTGGCTAATTCTACCAATGTTTGACAAACACACGCGGTCACATAATGAACAGGTCAGGCTCGCTGGTCCACAGGGTTTACCATCATTTTTCATGAGTCTCTTCTCTTCTAAGTCCTGTCTTAGAACAGTCTCAAATGTTGTTATACCGTTCCTTATACGTGCTCTCCATGATGTGCGATCACTTGCCAGATGTTGCCAGTCGTTTTCACAGATGGAGAAGTCTTTCAGAGATGATTTGCAGATATCTCTAAATCGTAGTTTAGGTCTGCCGATTTGTCGTTTTCCGTGTTTTAGCTCGCCATATAGTATTTGCCTAGGAATGCGTTTTTCTTCCATCCGTTGGACATGCCCCAGCCATCTTAGCCTTCGACTTCTGAGCATCGACATGATTGTTAGGGTCTTAGCACGTTGCAGGACAGTTAAGTTGGTTATTTTGTCCTGCCATTTGATGTGCATTATTTTGCGGAGACATCGCATGTGGAAGACATTTAGTCTTTTTTCCTGGTTTGAGTATGTTGTCCAGGTTTCGGATCCATATAGTAGGGTGCTAAGCACACAAGTTTGATATATTAAGAGTTTAGTCTTTCGAGTTAGTTTCGTGTTGTTCCATGCCCTTTTTGTGAGTTTGCCGAAGGTCGTAGCTGCCTTACCAATTCGACAGTTTATTTCTTCATCAAGAGAGATGGTTTGCGTAACTGTGGATCACTTTGCCTACTCTGCCTGGGCACAGGATATGGAGATAGTGCTTTACCCAGTCGCACTATCCCCCTCTCGACTTCGTTTCAAGGATTTCCGAAGGAGGGATAAAGTCCATACGTTCGGAATTGAAAGAAGGTTACCTCTATAGATCTTTCTATAAATGGTCTTATACAATGTATATTTCATTATTGGTGCCCTTTCCTTCCACAAATACACATTGTTCCTCACTTATATCGGGTTTTACTTTGTTCCGTACACTCTCATGATGATTCTTAGTAATATTTTTATCATATGGCTCATGAGACTAATAGTGCGATGGTCCTCAAAATCAGTTGTGTCAGACTTCTTCGGTGTGGCTACAAAAGAGATTTTAGTAGATCTTCGGGTATATGTCCAGTGTTATATATGTAATTGGGTAGTTTTGTTATGACTTGTACTCCAGTTCTCCTAATGCATTTTTCTCGTTTTTTGTTTTATTGTCGGGACCTGGAGCTTTGCCTCTTTTCATGTGTTGAAATTCACTCTGCATTATTGATGAACTTCTGTCTTTGTTTGAATTGTTTAGCTCTGGTCTTTCATCAAAATAGAATTGACAGATATAATATGTCCATCTTTCCATTATCTTCTCCTATCCAAGTATTATATTCCCTTCCTTTGTTTTCACACGTCCTGAAACTTTGACTCCTTTTCTTCCTGTTAATTCATTTAACTGATTGTGCATAAATTTTGAGTCTTTCTTTTGTTGTTTTACCATTTCTTAACATTTCTGCTTTAAGCAGCCTTCCTTTGCTTCTCTGCATTTGTTTTGGAACTCTTTGTGCAATATTGTGTATGTCCGTTCTTCTTTCTTATGTTTTCGACATTCGTCCATTAGTTCTAGTATTTCTTCGGTCACCCATTTCTTTGTGTTGATTCTTTTAGTCACTGGTGTAGCTTCTTTTGGCGTTTATTGAATCGGTTGTTTGAACATTTCCAACTGCTTCTCGATGTCCTGTATTTTCTCAATATCATTATATCTATTTTGTATTATCCTTCTGTACTTATCACTCATCTGTCTATCTACTCTAATAATATATATTTTTAATTTCATATTTCTCGGATATTTCCAACTACTGGTACATGGTCACTATTGCAATCTGCTCCGGACCTTGTTTTAACGGATGTTAGCCTGTTCCTAAATCTTCTCTGTACCAGTATAAAATCAATTTGATTGTGTACTTTTATGTCTGGGCGTTGCCATGTCCATAGTCGTCTAGGGTGTTGTTTGAACCAGGTGTTAACTATAATAATTTCATGTGTCTTTGCCCAATCTATCAATCTATCACCTACGAGGGTCTTGTATTCCAGTCACATTTTGCACTTTAGCTGTTCCTACCTTTGCATTGAAATCCCCTAATATAATAGTTATTTCTTGGGATTTACACTGTTCCATGGTCATCTCTAACTCGTTGTAAAAAGTGTCAATGTCTTCTACTTCACTATTACTTGTTGGTGCATAAACTTGAATTATGTTGATATCCATTGACCTGCCTCTCAATTTTACTAGCAGAATTCTGTCTGAAACTGGTCAATATCCTTCCACTATGTTGCTTCTTTCTCTATCTAACATGATGCCTACACCTCTTTCGTGTGTGGTTCCCACATAGTAAATTACATTTCCACTGTCGCGTTGTAATAATCCTGATCCTTTCCATCTCATTTCACATAGTCCCAAGATGTTCAATTTCATTCTCTTTATTTCTTGGCTGATGTTTTCTAGTTTACCAACCTGTAATGCTGATCTAATGTTCCAAGTTCATATTGCTCGTGTTTCCTTATTATTGATCTTGATTACAGTAGCTTGATGACGATCGGGTGTCACCTGTAGCACATGACGCTCCCTATCTGAAGATGTGGCTGTGGAGTTCCCATTAACGTCGTTAGCTGTAGATATCAAGTTGTGTTTTGACATAATTATTCTAGGCAATATAAGAAGGTAGTTTGCATTCCTTTCGTTCTTGCTAGTGACTGTTCTAGTCGGAGGTAGCAGTTATTGTCATTACAAATGAGAATCTCTGCCTGCCATCGCAGAGTGGGGACCATAACCGGAACTGCTTGTTGTCTGCTCCCACAACACCATCCACCACCTGCTCCAATGGCTTCACGTAACCCTTATCGGCGGCCTAAACGGGGGCTCCACTTTGCCCAAGGGTGTCCCGAAGACTAGCTGAAGAAATAAGACGTCTTACTCCTCTTTTGTAGGACAGAACTCTATCCCGCTAACCGTATGGGTCAAAATATACATGAATTCGCTATTAAAATGTCAAAATCTGATAAAATCATTACTGATTTAGTTTAATATGCAAACGAAAGAAATGTGATATTAGGTTATTTAGTGGTAGTAATGTTGACACATATCTTTTTATAAAAGAATTATCACTTTGGTTTCACTAACATTTAGTTCAAATTTACAAATTTAAGGAACAGGAAAAACGTGAAAATAAATCAACATTACCTTAAAAAAAAGCTTTTATGATCTTCAAGCTGTTAATGAGATTTAGACACATGATGTTGATGTGATTATAATGTCTTCTGTTTTCTCTTCCAGTTTATATTAATGGAAATACAAGTTGTGCTTGTAAGTAGTGATCGTGATAATTAATGAACTATTATTTTATATAAATAAAAACATATTTGACATAAGAGTAAGCTCGATTTAACTGTAAACCTCACATTCTGACGTCCCATACGATTCTGTCAAGTGAACTTCATCATTCATCATGTGCCATACCGGTTGGCGTAGGCGATCATGTCCTTCCACAATCTTCTACCTACAATGTATCGTATCAGTTCTGTTGTTGACTGCTTTTCATGCCATGACACCAAGCCATCTAGTATTTTCTTTCTTTGTCGTCCGCGATCTCTCTTTCCTTGTATTTTGCCAGCTGTAACTAAGTATTCCAAATTTCCTCTCATGATGTACCTGAAAAATGTTGATTGTTTCTTTCTGATGTTTTTTTAGGAGCTCCCTTTTTTGTGTTGGCCTCTTTGAAACTTCCTCATTGGTCTTTTTAGCTGTCCAGAGAACGTTCAACATTCTTCTGAGAAATCCCATCTCTGTGGCATCTAATCGTCTTTTCATTTGTTTGTCTACTGTCCATGATTCGCTTGCATAGGTCAGAATTGGTTCTATATAGCACCGATGAACTCTCTTTCTCATTTTTATTGACAGATTTGTTGCATAAGATATTTTTTTTCATTTTCTGAAATGCTATTTTGGCCTGAGCCATTTTGCTTAATATTTCTGTGGTGCATCTTCCATCTGATGTCATTATTGTGCCCATGTACTTCAGATTTTGCACTTGTTTCAAATTTGTCCTGTTTATTATTATGCTGTATGCAGGTGATGATTGTTTCTTCGATATGACCATAACTTCTGTTTTCGTACTCTTCAGACTGAGGCCTTTCTTGTTGCTTTCTTTTACTATTATGTCTATCATTTCTTGTAGTTCATTTTCAGACCTACTTTGGTTTAAACAAGCATTGTGAATTATTGCTTTCTTACATATAAAGAGCTTTTTTTGTTTTATTTCTAAAAAGTAAAGTAATAAAAAACAAAAATGGATAACTGACAACATTTTAGAAAGAAATGGAAGAGAGAAGACAAGCGAAGAACACTACCAGATACAAGGAAATTGATAATGAAATACGAAAAATGTGCAAAAAGGCAAAAGAAGACTGGCTCAATCAAAGATGTCTAGAAGTCAAAACTATGAAAAATAAACAACATTTAAGAGGAATGCACACCGAAATAAAAAGAATGACTAATAAAGACAAAAAAGCTGCAAAAAGCGGATGTATTGCAAACAAAGAGGGAAGAATGCTAACAGACAACAAAGATATAATCGATAGATGGCAGGAATATATAACAGAATTATTTCATGACGAAAGGGACAAAAAACCATTTATAAAATGTACATCCAACTATAAAATCCTGAAATCTGAAGTAGAAAAAGCAATAAAAACAATGAAAAAGGGAAAAGCAGCGGGACCTGACAATATACATATAGAAATGATACAGGCACTAGAAAATTTTGGCATTGAAGTGATTACAGACATATGCAATGACATATACCATACAGAATACATACCAAATGAACTAAAAACATCAACGTTCATTGCATTGCCTAAAAAGAATGATGCAGTTGAATGCAGCGATTTTAGAACAATAAGCCTAATGAGCCAGGTAATCAAAAATTTTATTAAAAATTATACAAGGAAGGATTCAAAATAAAATTAAATCTGAATTAGATGAGCAGTAATTCGGATTCAGAAAAAAAACAGTGGGACAAAAGAGGTCATATTCAGCATGCGGATATTGATTGAAAAGTACATAGAAGTAAACAAACCAATACATGCCTGCTTCATAGACTACACCAAAGCATTTGATAGAATACACCATGTCTTGCGTCCAAGCCATGTAAACAATGTTGACTTTCCTTGTCTCCAACGGTTTATCTCATTCTATTAGAGAATTTCACGCTATCTGTTACCACACTGAGATGGCGGATTTTTTTTAAATGTAAACACGGGTTTGATAATAAATGTGTGTACACAGTTCGTTAACCATCGCTGTAGATCAAGTCTTTATTCCCTGGCTTCGTTAGCAACAATGGAAGCTAATGACCTTACTTGTGCAGCCGGTTGGTTTGGGGCAAATTGTACGTTACAATGTCACTGCTATAATGACTCAGTTTGTGACAAAACTACAGGGACATGCCCAAACAATGACAGTTGTCAGCACACAATTTTCGGACCCCAGTGTCAGTACTTGGATTTTATTTGCAAATATGCAAAAAAATCTAAACCTACTTTCCTGTTTGATGGCAACGACACCTCATGTAATCCGGATACAGATTCTACATCAGTTGAGGCAACTCTCAATCAATCTTTGCCGTGCTCCTGGTTTAGGATTTATGCGAATGACTTAAAATATCCGAACAGTTTCACGGTAAAACTGAATGGTTCTGCCTCATGTAACAATGTATCAAGGTTTATAATTAGTCCGCACGAGATTGATGCCTTCTGCTCTGGGGCTGGTCTGATCAACAAATTACGGATTGAAAGGGCGATAGTTGCAAATATCTGCTCCATCTACATTGGCGGGGGTCGGAAACTGGCTCTCAAACAGATCACAAACCAGACCGATTTAATGCACAAAACATTTGATGCTTGTTATACAGGAGACGGATGTGGACCAGAGGCCGTAGTTAATAGCAAAACAAAGCCCAATCTCTATGACAATGACTGCACGCACACACAATGGAGAAGTGGAACCAATTCTGTTTACTGGTATCTGAACTTTGCAACGCCCCAGAAGACTCACATCATTCGAATCTATCATCGACCTAGCACTATGATTCGGGTAAAGAATGCCACTCTAAAGGCTTTCTCTGACAATGGCATGGTAGTGTTCCAGTATAATGATATATCCTACCCTAATTTATCTGTGAACACTATTGTAGTCAAAACACAAACGTCAATGGCACACATTAAGATTGAGATCTCACCGACCATTTCGCAGACCGACAGTGCACTGACGGTATGTGAGGTGCAAACATTTACAGACACCTATTGTCTGGACGAGCATTCTTGTCGTTTTTTGCAGTGTGTAGTGGGTGTAGTAGAGGCTGCAATGTCATCATCGGTACTTGTCACGGCTACTGTTCACATGGGATCTATGGACACGACTGTTCCGGGTCTTGTCTCAGTGTCTGTCCTTTATTTGAGGAAAAATCTGGAAAATGCCTACAATGTAAACATCTTGGCTATACCTGTAATGACACTTGTCCAGATGGTAATGTTGGGCTACAGTGCGAACAGATGTGTTCTGATGGCTGTGACATCATATGTACTCTCAAATGTCCGGACAACTGTTTCAACGACACCTGTCAACAGTCGATCGGGAATCTGTACATGCAAGAGAGCGTTCTATGGGTCAGACTGCACTCTCAAATCTCCGGACAACTGTTTAACGAAACCTGTGATTCCCACGTTCAGAAGAGTCTGCCGACTACAACAAGCTCAAGCATATGGACACTTTAATGTGTTTCTGTGCTAGACATGGTTCATTTTTTGGTGTTTTTTTTAGTGAAGCCATGGCTCATATCTTGCTGTGTTTCTGTCCTAGCCATGGCTCATATCTTAGCTTGTGTGTGCTGGCCATGGCTCATATCTTGGTGTCTGTCATGTTAGTCATATCTCATATCTCGGTGTGTCCGTGTTAATCATGTCTTATATCTTTATGTGTGTCTGTGTTTAGTCATATCTCATATCTTAGTGTGTACCAGTGTTAGTCATATGTCATATCTTTGTGTGTGCATGTCTGGGTTTGTCACATCTCATATCCTTGTGTGTGCATGGCTATGTTAGTCCCATCTCATATCTTTGTGTGTGCATATCTATGTTAGTCATATCTCTTATCTTTGTGTGCATGTCTATGTTAGGCATGTGTCATATCTTTGTGTGTGCATGTCAATGTCAGTTATATCTCATATCTTTATGTGCATGTTTATGTTAGTCATGTGTTATATATCTTGATGTGTGTCAGTGTTAGTCATGCCTCGTATCGCTGTGTGCATGTCTGCATTAGTCACATCTCACATCTTTGTGTGTGTATGTCTGTGTTAGTCACATCTCACATCTTTGTGTGTGTATGTCTGTGTTAGTCACATCTCACATATTTGTGTGTGTATGTCTGTGTTAGTCACATCTCACATCTTTGTTTGTGTATGTCTGTGTTAGTCACATCTCACATCTTTGTTTGTGTATGTCTGTGTAGTCACATCTCACGTATGTCTGTGTTAGTCACCTCTAGTGACTCGGGCAGATGGTGCTGGGAGGGCCGACCATCTAAGGGCAGAATCCCCCTACAGAAAAGATCATCTACTGCCTTGCAGGAAGATTGGGGACAATCAAAGGCTAGGGAAAGCAAACCCGAATAAAATGTTGGCTGAAATCGGATGCACTGGGCCACTGGCGCAGAACACAGTGCAACGTATTAACGGGTGTTCAGTCAGAGTGGATCTGACAGACTCTAATTGTGATGTTCTGTCTGTGGGGGCGATCAACACACTTAGCATGACAGCTGACTTCATATGAGAGTCTGGAATCCTTACTCTGATTGAGTCCTGAACGCAGAGAGAGAGAGAGAGAGAGAGAGAGAGAGAGAGAGAGAGAGAGAATACACCGTAATCAACTTATAGACTGACTAAAAGATATAAATCTGGATGACACAGACATACGACTGATATGTAATTTGTACTGGGAGCAAACAGCAATAATACATTATAACAAGGAGAACTCTACACCCATTGATATAAAAAGAGGAGTAAGACAAGGATGCATCCTATCACCAAGCTTGTTAAATCTATACACTGAGCAAATCTTTAAAAACATCTCAGAGATGCCAGGCCTAAACATTAATAGGAAGATACTCAATAACCTAAGATATGCTGATGATACTGTTCTACTAGTGGAAAATCCTAAAGGTCTACAACAATTACTTAATGTAATAAACATGACAAGCAAAAAATATGGAGTAGATATGAATATCAAAAAGACTAAAACTATGATCATAAATAAAGAAAATTCTCAAGACCTACAATTAAATATCAAAGTGGAAGGAATACATCTGGAGACAGTTCAGAACTACAACTACCTGGGACATTCTATAACCAGTGATGGAAAATGTACAACTGAAATAAATAAAAGAATAGGTATGGCAAAAAGTAATTTCAATGCCATGAAAAGTATACTAACATCAAAATAAATAACACCAGGGCTAAAACTAAGAATAGCAAAATTTTACATCTTCTCAATATTCCTGTATGGTGCAGAAACATGGACATTAGACCAGAAAACAGAACAGAAAATTGAAGCCTTTGAAATGTGGATTTATAGAAGAATAGGTAGAATTGGATGGAAAGAAGAGAAAACAAACGAGGACGTTTTAAAACAAACTAAAAATGAAAAGAGAACTACTAAACACAATTAGAGCAAGACAAATGCAATTGTTGGGTCATGTTAAAAGACACAATAGCCTAATAAAAGTAATATTGGAAGGGAAAATACAAGGTAAAAGAGGCAGAGGCAGACCAAGACTAAAATGGACGAGTAACATCAAAAGATGGACAAGTCACCTATGACAATCTGCACCATCAAAGCAAGAGATAAAGTGGAATGGCGCTCCATGGTAGCCAACTTCGATGCGGAGACGGCACTCAATGATGAATCATGGTTCGGATGAAGGAGACCTTTCTTAAAATAATTTAAGTTAAAAAAAAAATAGTGTTCCTCGATAGCTTCATTAAGATAGAAAGATCAGATATAGGAGAGTTAGTTTTATTTGAGATCTTTAGTGACCGTTAACAGTTTACGACCAGTGTGAGGACAGAAATGATGTTCTGATATCTACAGTATATGGTCAAGTTAGGGTAGGACATGCATTTGTATATTCGTCTGTCAACATTTTTCATCTGAAAAGGCACGTTTGTTTATCTTTGTTTGTAATTGTGAATGTTTAAGTGTGTATCTTTGATCATCTATTCTTTGTATAATTACACAAACAAACACACTCAGACACACACACACACGTATATATATATATTTATATATATATATATATATATATATATAAAGAGAGAGAGAGACAGAGAGAGAATAGATAAATATATATATATATATATATATCCAAAACACGTTCAGTCATACAGTTTTCTATCTATCTATTTTCCTTTCGAGCCGAAGACGGCACAGAAACCTTGCGTGCAAAAATGGCACATAAAGCAGAGATCACTACTCTAAAACGGATACATGAAACAACTGAGGACCTACAAGAACATATCAACAGGCTAAACAACACTTGTAAACAATACAACATGAAGATCAACATAAGCAAAACCGAAGTAATGGCAATAGCGAGAAAGAAAGAAAAACTAAACATTATTATAGATAATACATCTTTGAAGCAAGATGACAATTTTAAATATCTGGGTAGCACGCTAACACAAGACAATAACCAAGAAACAGAGATAGATATAAGGTGCAACAAAGCATGCCAAGTTATAGGCCAAGTATCAACACTATTGAAAAATAAAGCAATAACTACGGAAGCAAAAAGGGCAATATACAAATCAATTTTTCTACCAACTCTGTGCTATGAGTGCCAGAATTGGACGCTGGACTCTAGAACAATAAGAAAGATAACGACCACCGATATGAAATGTGTCAGAAGAATGACAGGAAACAGCTTAAGGGACAGAGTAAGAAACACTGACCTGAGGAAGAAACTCGAAATTGAACCAGCCATCGAATACATAAAGAAACAACAGATAAATTGGTTCGGCCACATAACAAGACAGAAAGAACTAACAATGAATCAAAGAGCCATAAACAAACGCTACGAAAACGTCAGATTAAGAGGAAGACCGAGAAAGAGATGGATAAAGGGAATACTAGAGTCACTAGGAGGAATAACATCAGAAGATGCCAACAGAAGAACAAAGAATCGCAGATTGTTTCTCCCCTCGACGCCAACGGCAAAAGAGGAAGGATAGAAGAGGAAGAACTGCTCTAAAATCTATGGCGCTGTTTCCATAACAATACTTTTTACAATGACAGCTTGTCAAGCCATCGATCAACCTCATCAGTCGCCTCTTACGACATGCCTGGAAGGTCACAGTGTCACTATTCTTTACCTCCCTCACAATGAGGCCCCGTTAACACACGGGGTAACATACAGTTTTACCATCACATTAATACAATTGAAGGGTATTAGATATGTGGATGAAGATGAGAGTTTTGAGTTTGTGATAGCAGAGCATTAAAAAAATGCATACAATAGTATTAATGGTAATATTCTGCCATAATGGTGATTGTGGCGGCAAATTTATGAACATAGATAGTTATTCAGAGGAGTTAGCAAATATATTCATCGGTGTATTCAAAAGACCAACATGGTTAGCCCTCTAACTTTAGAGAAGGAAGAGCAACTGTTTAATATTGAGTTATTTGCAGGTCATCATCATGCACTCCGAACATGTCCATAGGTGCTCTGATGTCCTCCTCAGCAAGTCCCGCAGTGTCCAGCGACTAACGACTCCAGTTCTGTGTTGGTTGATAAGTCTTCGTACACGCCCACTAAGTTTCTCGTTTCTGGCTGTTCACATCTTAACTCCCATTTGTTTCGCCCGAAGGAGTGATCGGATCTTACTACCCAAGAAACCAGGGGAGTGTAACTTTACGAAGAAATCACGGATTAATTTGTCCTGTTTTTCAAAAATCGATATCGCTTTTAAACCCAGGCCCTTCCACCTCAGAGGCCGACGTTCTACCTCAAGACTAGCCAGTCTACAGAGAGTTTTACATGCTTTGCTTGTTTCTGTCTTCAGTGACTTGTTTTCTTCCATCCATCATTGACTTAAAATTCGAGATCCTTAATTTTCCGAAATACATTAACAAGCAGGGATCTATTTTCTTCTAATTATTTATGTATATTGTATTTCATGTTGTTTTTATTTATTTAGTTTTTTTTTTAATTTTACTACGCCACTAATTAGTGGTGCAAGAGTCTCTCCTATACTTTAGGATCTCGTCTTCCCTTCAACTGTTGCACAGGTCTGTCCAAAGCCACTGGTTTTTCTTACTATTTTTCTATTCCTGCACATTAGTAATGTGTCTGTGTGACAATCCACACTATAATAGTTTTGGGTTTTTAAAATATATGATTGCTACTGTCTTTTTATTGCAATTAACTTTTGTTGTCAGTGACTAACAGCGAGAGTCTCAATGCCATCTTATGATTGAATCTAGTTTTGAAGAATGTGTTGGTAGCGTGTAGGTTACAGTGTGAACATGCTTTCTGTGGAGATTCCCTTTTCAACACCGTTGTCCTTCTGTTGTTGTCTTTAAGCATCGCAACAGGAAAAAGGACAATGTAAATACAGTCTAATGTGTGTAGATGTGGTATTGCTTGTTCTTGAAGTCATTTTGCTCTTAGACCTTGTGCCGTTCTTGGGAGTGACCAAGTTAAGACAGAAATGTTTGTCAGTTCTTGGATATGTCTTTTACTCCGTCTATCCATCTCTTCCTTGGTCTCACCCTTGTTCACTGTCTGAAGTCTTAAGACAAAAAGTCTATGATGTTGTTTGGTTGAGTTTAATTCTTAACTATCTAAACCATTTATTATGTTGTGTGTGTGTATTCCAAAGCGTAGTTTAATTCAAATCTAATTTTTTACATTGAGCATTCGATCTATCTTTGCGCTGTTTATTATCTTTCTCAAGCATATCATTTCGTAGATTGTGATATTCTGTATGTGGATTTTCTTTAATGGTCATTTTAGCATTGGTAACATAAAATCGGTATGAAAATACTCTTTCTCATTTGTCTCTTAGCTGTTAATGAGATGTTTGGACGTTTCAAAACTAGAGCCAGCTGGTAATTAACATTGTTTGATCTCTGGTCTTAATCTCTCTGATTATGCTTCCGCTGTAATGAAACTGCCCAAGTATTTGAGTCCCATTGGTCGTTTAATTTGAGTGTCGTTTATTTTACAGTTTTATTTTCCTTCTTCTCCTTTACGTGTGACCATTGATGTTCATACATCCAACAACACCAAGAGTTCCAATGTAATAATCCCCTACCTTGGCATGGAAATTACCCAATAGAAACAGACATTCTTACTATGGAATTTGTTTTTAACTTTGCGCACATTTAGTAGAATGTAGCTTGTGCTTCCTGTGTGTTCATATTTAATATACACACTGCGAATACGGCATCGGAAAGAACAAAATCCCATAAACAACCCTAGTTAAAGCACTGTAGACGGCTCCAGGTTCACATGAACTTAAATGTGTACTGGAATTTTCTGGGAAAATGTGGGCACCCTGGCGTGATACTGACCACATTACCCATACAGTAGGGATAAAACAATATATTCCCATTCCCCTGAAGCGCGAAGCGAATCTTTTTATTCTTGCAACTGTTATTTGTTTTTACTTATTTTCAATGAAAATAATATATGAACTTTCAATGATCCAAAAGTAATATCAGTTTAATACGTGGTATTGATTTCAAATATTTTGTCTTCTCTATCAGGATGGTGGTGATGTATGGTTGATGGGTGAAGCTAATGTAAGTTATCATTATCATTCACCAAAACATCAAAAGTTATAATAATTAGAAAGAAAAATACACATTTGTATCATAATAAAGTTAGCCATCTGATTATCATACAAATCAGGTTTTGATAAACAAATTCTTTCAGCGACACAAACATCCAAGTATTAATGTATTTGACACTTCAAGAACTTATTAAATGTAACTAACTATTGAATAATTAGCATAAAACATTATAACATACGAAATAAGCCCACTTCTAACCAACATAATTAAAAGTCTCTACATCAACAGCAGCTGCACAGTCAGAACAGCAGCAGGCTAGACAGACCACTTCGAAGTTAAATCAGGTGTAAGACAGAGGTGCGTACTATCCCCCCAACCCCTTACTGTTTATTAAATACATGAACTATATATGCAAATTAGTCAAATCATTGATATAAAAAGAGAAGTAAGACAGAGATGCATCCTATCACCAAGCTTGTTCAATATATACACGGAGCAAATCTTTAAAAACATCACAGAGATGCCAGGTGTAAACATTTATGGAAAGAAAATTAATAACCTAAGATATACTGATGATACTGTACTCATCATCATCATGCACCCTGCCGGTTGGCGTAGGCGATCATGTCCCTCCACAATATTCTATCTACAGTGCATCGTATCAGTTCTGTTGTTGAATGTTTTCCATGCCATGACACCAAGCAATCCAGTATTTTCTCTCTTTGTCGTCCACGATCTCTCTTTCCTTTTATTTTGCCAGTTGTAACCAAGTTGTTCCAATTTTCCTCTTCTCATGATGTGCCCGAAAAATGTTGATTGCTTCTTTCTGATGTTTTTTAAGAGCTCCCTTTTTGTGTTGGCCTCTTTGAGAACTTCCTCATTGGTCTTTTTATCTGTCCAGGGAACTTTCAACATTCTTCTGAGAAATCCCATCTCTGTGGCCTCTAATCGTCTTTTTATTGATACTGTACTACTAACAGAAAATCCTAAAGATCTACATTAATGAATTAATGAAATAAACATGGCAAGCAAAAAATATGGATTAGATATAAATATAAAAAAGACTAAATCTATGATCATAAGCAAAGACAATACTCAAAACCTACAAATATTTATCATAGTTGAAGGAATAGATCTGGAGAAGGTTCAAAGCCACAACTACCTTGGACATAATATATCCATTGGTGGAAAATGTACAACTGAAATAAATAGAAGAATAGGAGTGTTAAAAAGTAATTTTAATGCCATGAAAATATACTAACATCAAAACAAATAACACCAGGGCTAAAACTAAGAATAGCAAAATGTTACATCTTCTCAATAATTCTGTAGGAGTAGAAACATGGACATTAGACAAGAAAACAGAACAGAAAATTGAAGTACGCGTATGTGAATTTATAGAAAAATAGGTAGAATTGTATGGATGAAAAGAAAACAAATGATGAAGTTTTAAAACAACTAAAAATTAAAAGAGAACTACTAACCACAATTAGAACAAGACAAATGAAATTTTGGACAGCTATCACCACTATTGTCCAAAAAAGAAATAACACTAGCGGTAAAACGGGCACTGTACATTGCAATTTTCATCCCAACGTAGTGCTACCAATGCTAGACCTAGACCCTAGATGCAAGAACAATAAGAAAATTACCTTTACTTAGATGAAATGTGTTAGACGAATGACATGAAACAGCCCGAGAGACATGATCAGAAATGAAGAACTGAGAAACAATAAATAAATAACCTCCGTCATATAATATATAAAGAAACAAGAGATAAAATAATTTGGCCACAAGACAAGACAGTCGCTTGGTTTTCCCAATATATGCTTGCATGCATACACACACACTCAATCACACACTTGCACACACACATGCATGTATGTATGATATATATGTATTTACGTATGTATAAGAATATAGCTAGAAAAACAAACAACATGAACATTGCGTGTTTGCACACATAATAGATCGTGCCTAGTCCAAGCTGAGATTTATATAAATTAAAACCTATGTTAGCTCTGTTAAGAAATTGCATTATTAGTATTACTTAGATTTTCTCTTCTGTTACTGTAATGTAACATCATTCTGCCAATGTTAGTTTCCGTATATCTCCGTATTTGTGTCTCTATCCCCTAGAAATGTCATCTATATTTGTGTCTCTATCCCCTAGAAATGTCATCTATATTTGTGTCTCTATCCCCTAGAAATGTCATCTATATTCGTCTCTACCCCTAGAAAACTCATTTATATGTGTATCTCGATCCCATATAAAAGCATCTATATTTGAATCTATATCCTCTAGAAAACTAATTTATATTTGGGTCTCAACCCTCATAGATAAATCATCGATATTTGTATCTCTACTGGGTGGGAAAATCATTTATATTAGCATGTCTATGCTTTAGAAAAATTATTTATATTTGTCTCTCTGTCCTATAAAAAAATAATTTATATTTGTATCACTATCTTCTAGAAATTGCCCAGCCTACCTTCTCTCTTTGGATAACACAAAAACTCCAACTGTCCATTTCTGTGTCATCTCTCAGTCGGCCGTTTGTTTAACGGTAAAGGTAAAGGTAAAGTACAAGACTTGAACCGGCGTCTTAACACGCCAGTTTCCACCCATATGTGCTCGGCCGCCTATTCAGAAATGTTCGGAGATTTCTTGATAGTGTCACTTCAAGCATCGAAACTCATGATGCGAGGCGACATTCCTCACCTTCCCAGGGTAATACCCTGGTACACATTTCTGCCAACCCGTGGGGGTGGGGGGTATTTTTTTCCAACCACGAGAACAACTGACACTGCTCCCAGCGGGAATCATACACGGGTTGTCCGAACGTCGGTAGTCCAGTCGCTTGGTTTTCCCAACTAGGCTACCAAGGCGCCCAATATGTTTAACGGTGTATCTTCCTACCAACCTGCCTAAACCCACATGCCTACCTATATAAGTGACTATCTATTAATTATATCTAATAAACCGAATCAATCTTGTTTGCCTGCCTCACTGCCACCTTTATACGTTTTTACCTATATCTAATTACCTAGTTACCAAATGATACCACATAAATACTTACTTTCCAATCCATATATCTGTAAATCTTTTTCTGTATTTCTGCATCTCTAAAAATATCTTCATGTTGGCCGATCTGTGTATTTATCATTGTGCCTATCTACGTGTATTCTTATACAATTTAATTTAAGAAAAGGCATAGAACCGTTAAACTAAATTGCAGACATAATGACTGAGAAACAAGTAAAGAGAATAAGAAACAGCCAATTATCATGGGTAATGACCGAAGTTGGAACAGGGATACATAAAGGCGTATACAAAGACGCTTGACTCGACTTTAACCGATCATCGCAATGGCCAAAGATTACATTTGGAAAGTATATTCCATCCATGCCGTGACACATTAAAGCGTATTTTTTTTCTGAACTAGAGCAATGGAGATATAAAATGACTGCCATCAGTTGCTTCATTCCATATATCACAATGGACTGTGGTACTGATTAACACCCAGCCTAAGTCACTAAATATAGAAATATATTAATTTTTTTAATGTGTTTGTCCATGAAGACATTTTTTTCCAACCCTCAGAGCATGAAAATGTGCACCATAAGTGGATATCAATGATTAATGAGCATTCCAAATAAATGACATGCAGTTTTGAGAGTGTTTATGTCAATAATAAAAAAGAATGAAAAACTAAAGTCGAACAAGAAAACTATAAGAAGATAATAATTGTTACTATGTTTTGCTACGTTTTAGGGAACTAAAGACAATTAAAAACTGAATTCAAATTACATTTTATTTTACTCCAGTGCGAATTGAGTGAGCATATACACATTTATTCATTGTGCAATGAATTACAATCTAATACTATGTTATCATCTAATGGTAAACAATAACAGCCAGAGAAAGAAATATAACAAAATCATAAAGAACAACTGACATTACTTTTATCACTTTCTTTAAAACAGTTTTAATCCCGTAACGAAGCACGAGAATAACACAGGTAGATCCACAGTGGTAGTAGTTTAAATATAATTTCCATTGAGAATATGCTTCATGTTATATCACCCCCTCTACATGAAACCTAAAATAATGCTTATCATCACTTATTTTATTCGTAATGATATTGACTCGTAACACAGGGATTCTTTCAGACACTTTTGACGGACTGTCTACATTCTCAATTTATCTTTATCCTAACCCTAATCCTTTCACTGTTCCTTGCAGAATAGTATTCGCGGTATTCCTAGGCCAGCCGAACAAAATATATTGTAAAACCATTTCAATTTGCGGTTGTTCGAAATAAAAACAAAAATCACCATGTACTCCTACTTCATCTTCTAATTGTTTGCAAACTTTTTTTTGTATATGCTAAACAATCAAAATAAGAGATGTCCAAAATCTTACGATAACATTTTGTCTTCAAAGATTGTATTTTCTTCTGTAACTCTGCTGTAGGGTGGGGGGGGGGGGGGTATGTTTTTCTTTAGGTAGGAAACTAATATAAAAATGGTGTTTATTAACCTAATTTCAAAGCCATGACCGATGTTCTTATCACTCCAAATAGGTTTCAGCACTGCAAGAGCTGCTGTAGTGTTTGTTATTTTATCCAATTTTTCAGGTTTTGAACAACAGCGTGTACAATTAAATCTGACTATTTCAATTAGTCCACTATTTCTCTTGTCCATGTGTTTTGAATTGGGCTATAACGCCCATAGGATTATTGGTCATCAGTTATTTTCTTTACAGCATTGATCTCCCATACGCACCAGATGGTGTATTTATTCGTTGTATCAAGCCTGCTAATTCTTGTTCTGTTCCTCCTAAACCATCAGTATCATCAGCAAACCCACAGGTTGTTCTACCACCAATACAGACAATACTTTCAAGATCTAAAACTTCCGTAATTATTCTCTTTTCGGGGATGTTGATTAAAGTGTGAGAGAGTAAGTCGAACTCAACCGTTGTTCTGAATCATTCCCGTCGGTTTCCATTAAATGTACAACGATTGTAGCGTTGCTTATAGATGCTTTGTACAGCGACCTTCGATGGCACCTAAGTTGTCGCTCAATGTGCTGCATGTCAAACTCTGTCAAATACATTTTTTTCGAGTCTATGAACATCGAATGAAGACATTTTTTTAATTTTAGAAGTATTTTTTTATAAAAGAATTATAAAACTAAAAATCGTCAAAATTGTGCTTTGACCGAGACCAAAGTTGGCCTGTTTCTCTGCAGGGGGGTCTTTTCTGATTGGGATTTTAAACCGTTGAGTATTGTTTCTTCATATAATTTTGTTTGGATTATTGAAAAGACTGCTGGTCTTGTAACTGTAACAATGCCGCAAATTTTCTGTCTTTGAGGTAGTAAAAAAAAAAAAGTAAACTGCCCCTGTCACGCCAAGTGGCGTACAGGGAATATGGTGTTAGTGACCATACATTTTACTGACCATCAGCACATGATTTTTGGGGTAATGTCATCATCCATGTTTGGTATGCGGTATTACGCCCGTGCTGCTTTACTTTCCCATAAAAAATCCGTTACCCATCTAAGGCTGGGTGAACCTGGTGGCCGTCGGTTGGGGTCGAACCCTACCTCTTGTCCTTTGTAGTCCAGTTCAAAAACCACTGAGCTATCGCGGATCCCTCTTTGAGGTAGCAATTTATGAGTTAATATTGTGGATAACAGTGAGGACATTTATCGGTGAATCTCCCTCTGTCTGAACCAGTTCAGCTAGAATGGCATCCACTCCGCTAGATTTTCCTTATTCCAAGTCTTTGAAGGTTTCGGCTTCATCGCAATGTATTGGATAGTCTTATATTTCCACAAAATGTGGGCAATGTCATCATCCATGTTTGATATAATTCATCACTTCACTTCATTTCAAATTCATTGACGTCACCGAATGCAGGATATTCCCACATCTGCTACCCTGCCCCTTCCAACATCCACCAGTGTTTGTCTCGATTGTTCGACTTGTGTTGCGTGTAAAGTAAGTAGTTACGCAGCTTGCGACATGAAATATACAGGGTCATCCAAATTTAAAATAGGATACGGATGCAGCTATAACTTTCAAGACAATATCAGATTTTATTATTTAATCGATCTGAATATTGAACGATTGATGAAACGAGAACTCACTGGACGAACCAGCATTCCGTTATATTCATAGATAAGTAGATAGCTGTCGAAATTTAAGAGAAAAGAATAATGTATTATGGCATGGTTATAACAAATTAGAGCTAAAAATACGTGAAGGGGAAATTACTTGAAAATTGCAAGAGCATCTCTGAAACAATTAGACTTGCATGCACATTTCGTGTTCTGATGTCTGATGACATGATGTAAAATATCGAAAGATAAAGTAACTTTTTGGACTAACTTTGAGGTGATGGTGAGGTAACTCTCATGTGTTTGATGATATATAAATATATATCTTTACTTTTTATATTTGATATATTGGGAGAATGTGTAATTTGTTGTGATAAATTAACTAGTTAAAGGCAATGAGAATACGTTTGAAAATATTTAGTAAAGTGAAAGTAAAGTGAAGTTCACAGCAAAACTTGCGAAATTATTTTTCTTGAACAAGATATAGTACATGAACATGATACATGAATATGACCAGATATTGCCATTGTTCAGATATTCAAATATGGCGTTCAGTGATTGTTTGTTGTCGTATTTTTGACAACTGTCTGTTTCTTTTCTTTCCTTCTTCAAACGTCTTTCAGTTTTGGGGGGAGATATAGTTTGCGGTCTTTTGCTTTTCTGCAATTCCTCCTGATTTTACGTTTCCTAGTACTTTTATTAGCCTATCAATACATCTTTTTCATACTCTGTCTTTGGTCTGTTATACCGGTAGTGTTTTTGAAGGCTTATTGTAACAGTTTTGGTCTTTCTGTCCCATCATTGACTAGCAAATACTGTCTTCGACTCATCATATAACAATATGTGTCTCCATTGATGATAGAACCATGCTGTCAGGCTATAACCAATCTCACTTGACTAAGGTGAACTGACAGTACTGGTCTAACTGCTGGTCTGTGGAGTAACAGATGATGCTATTGTTGTTTGAAATGGTATTTGTGTTGGGGTGGTCACTCTTGGGCAGCCTCTTCTGTGATGAGAGACAGTGAATAGAATTTGGTTATAACGAGCTGTAATGCCTGATATAGTATTTCGATGAACATTGCAATGGTGTGTTTCAATAATATAGTCCTTCCAGCAGTCCCTCGCTGATGTTCCTTCAATCTCTGCATTGCTAATAATGGATGTTTCTGTTGGATTCTTCTAAATATTCATTTCAACTATTATGCTTGCCCATGCTAGTGAATAGATCTACCCACTTATCTTTAATTGAACATGTATCGTGCTTATTTACTCACGAATTGTGCGAGAATCTTTTATCTGCACGAGAATCTTTAAACTGCACCAGATGTGTACTCCACCCACACTGACACATGCACCACTATTGATTTCCGGTGCAAAAAAATAGTACACATTGGGCAATATGGTTGCTTCCCCTCGAACATAGTCGCCATGAGTATGCGACCCATTTAGAGAGGATATTTAGCTGTCTCGGTCTTTGTATGTTAGACAACATATCTGATTTTCATTTTTTTCTGTTTCGTGAATAATAAACTATTCATCATTAAACAATTCGATTTACTGATTTGTAATGTTGAATGTAACATAGTGGCATTTTTTATTTCATTTTAAAAGGTGATAATCCATGGGTAACGTTAGCAGTGAAGTCAAAGTGGCGCGTTGATAAATCACAACAGATGGAAGAACGTTGGTTGTCAACAAAACCATGATACGTTGTAAGGTGAATTGCGTAAAGAAAGGAAAACATCTCGAGTATTAATATAGGAAAATAAACTTATTCCGGAAAAAAATCAATATCTGTTTGGATCATTCTTTTTAAACTTTGCTTTCATTCTTGTTTTTGTTTTCACAGTAGATACATGTCGTATAACCTAGCAATCAAGACAGTATACACATTGAGACATTAAGTCACAATAAGTGCTGACTGCGGCGGGCTCCATATATCTGGAAATATTGTATTTTAGCAAGCTCGTTACAGCGCCAGATGCCTTTTATAAAAAAATGTTGATCTGTAAAAGATCTATAAAATGACCATTGAGGATTTTATTGTGATCCTAATCGTGTATACTTGTTACCTAAGTACGTGCAAGGTATGTAGCACCCCACCACTAGGAGTGTAAGTGACACCCCACCACTAGGAGTGTAAGTGACACCCCACCACTTGATCTTAGGTATGTAGCACCCCACCACTAAGAGTGTGGGTAACACTCCAACCACTGGTTCCTAGGTATGTAACACCCAACCGCTAGGAGTGTACATTACACCCTTCTACTGACTCCTAGATATATAATATGGTATTAGGCACCTGCCTGCGTCGACATCTGTGATATCTTCTCAAACGGAAATCTGTGATATCTTCTCAAACGGACATCTGTGATATCTTCTCCAACGGACTTCTGTGATACCTTCTCCAACAGACTTCTTTGCTATCTTCTCCAAATGAGCTCACGTCTATCACGCCGCCTTTTTTTTCTATCTCCACGGTTCTTCGTCAGGTAAGTTTTGGCCAACTTTCCTAGTTACGTCTGCTTTCCAGTTCATTAACTTTATTGCTCTATCACTTGATGATATTTGCCGTGGTTTTGGTCAATTCATCCCCTTTTCCATTTATGTCTGTCAAACTTAATCTGGATCTGTCTCTTTCTCTTCTCTCTCCCTCTTTTAATATATACTTTGTATGGTAAAGTATCACACGACATTCTTTCGTGATTGGCAAACCTTTTTAGTTATCTCTGTATGAAGCTTAGGATTACCTCAATGCATATTCATTCTCTTATTACATATCATTTCTGGTTCTGTCATTCCACGTCACTCCAAGTGGTGTTCTCAGACATCGCATCTCTGTGGTGGTGTTCCGTCTCCAAGATGGCGGATCTAGTCCACGTCCTTTCGATCGCTGCATAAAGTGTACCCAGGGTCTGATTAATTTCGGATCTCCGTTGCACTTTTCTGCATTAAAGTCACAAATATGATATACTTAATACATATGTGTCGCTAAAGCGAGGTCGTAGGCCGAGAACAGTCCGTTTTTGACAAATCAAGTGTTGTGAATGAGACCGTCCACCGTCTAGACTTGATCTGCGCTTTACTTCAAATTGGTGCTGTTCATGACCGTTGTTGGAATTCTTTGACGCAAGTTATTTCCATGTTACACATTAATGTGAACTACTTCGTCAGCCGCAGTTTTGTCTCTTTGGGGAAGTTGCTTCGTGTTTTGTTCGCCGTAGGCTGCTTACACTAGAGTAATCAAAAATCTAAAGGGAGCGAGACTGTGTGTTCGGCGACATTGTTGTGTGCTACGAAACCGTAATGGTTCCCTAAACCGGCCGTGCGCAAATCTTACTGTCTGCTGTTTGATGTGCGACGGGGATAATTTGACGACTAACTGTGTCTATATGTTCGGAATTGGAGTCATCAACGATGGCCTAGCATCATCAAGTGCTACGACGGTCATCATTTTCAAGAGAACGTTACTTTCCTGTATATGGGGATAGGCGGCGGGAACAATTGAAGGCTATGCATGAAAAGTGTTCCTTGTTGCAGTTTCCTCATATTCGGAGTTGCATGTCTGTGTTAGTCACCTCTATTGACTCGGGCAGATGGTGCTCGTAAACCTGGGAGGGCCGACCATCTAAGGGCAGAATCCCCCTACAGAAAAGATCATCTGCTGCCCTGCAGGAAGATTTGGGACAATCAAAGGCAAAGGAAAGCAAACCTGAACAAAATGCTGGCTGAAATCGGATGCACTGGGCCACTGGCGCAGATTACAGTACAACGTTTTAACAGGTATTCAAGTGAAGTGGATCTACGAGGCTTAAACAGACAGCTGTCTTCGTGTGAGAGTCTGGAGTCCTTCTCTGATTGAGCCCTGATCGCAGAAAGAGAGAGAGAGAGATCTGTGGTGACATATTTCCTTTATTCTTAGTCGTAAGTGACCATGTTTGGCACTGGTAGCACAATGTAGGAATGAATATTCTCAGTATACGATGTTACTTGATATTGACAGGTATTGCTCTGTGTTGAAGTATAAAGGATATAAGTTCCAATATTGTGTTTGCCTTGTTGCATAGAATGTCTATTTCTTAATCTATTTTACTCACCATCAGAAAATGTTGTTCCCAGATAGTTATGCTTAATACTCACCGGCATATAATTGATATATGGTATATAGATGTGTGTTTAATTGTAATAGAATACAATTCCTTTATACCGAGTAATTATATATACCATATACTAATAGTAATGGCAATAGCGAGAAAGAAAGAAAAACTAAACATCATTATAGATAATACATCTTTGAAGCAAGTTGACAATTTTAAATATTTGGGTAGCACGCTAACACAAGACAATAACCAAGAAACAGAGATAGATATAAGGTGCAACAAAGCATGCCAAGTTATAGGCCAAGTATCAACACTATTGAAAAACAAAGCAATAACTACGGAAGCAAAAAGGGCAATATACAAATCAATTTTTCTACCAACTCTGTGCTATGAGTGCCATAATTGGACGCTGGACTCTAGAACAATAAGAAAGATAACGACCACCGAAATGAAATGTGTCAGAAGAATGACAGGAAACAGCTTAAGGGACAGAGTAAGAAACACTGACCTGAGGAAGAAACTCGAAATTGAACCAGCCATCGAATACATAAAGAAACAACAGATAAATTGGTTCGGCCACATAACAAGACAGAAAGAACTAACAATGAATCAAAGAGCCATAAACAAACGCTACGAAAACGTCAGATTATGAGGAAGACCGAGAAAGAGATGGATAAAGAAAATACTAGAGTCACTAGGAGGAATAACATCAGAAGAGGCCAACAGAAGAGCAAAGAATCGCAGATTGTTTCTCCCCTCGACGCCAACGGCAACAGAGGCAGGATAGAATAGAAGAAGAAGAAAGAAGAAGATATACTAATAGGTATATGTTTTGAACGATGGTAGAAGCTCAGACAAAGAAAGTGTGTTATATATAAAAGACACCCCCGTCCCCTTTTTTTACGCACACACACATAAACACATACAAACACACACACATATGTTTCTTCCTATTTCATTCCAATTTACCTTACAGCGTCGAGAGGAGATATTGTATATTACATAACTTTTCTTCTATTGTTGGTTTTTTCTGATGTTATTTTATAGCTTCTTTTATTGCTCGTAATCGGCCCTTGTTTCTGATGTTCCCGTAGCGTTTGTTGAAAGCTCCTGTATCATATTTTTATCCTTTTGTCTGACCACATGGTCATACTATTTAGTCTCTTTTATCCATTTCCACTTTTGTATTCGATGGCGGGAATTAGTGTTTCATTTTTCTCTTGTTTTGTTTTTCTCGTATGACCTTATCTGTAGAACTGTTTATGCGTCTAATACATTTCATTCCGTTAGCTGTCATTTGTCTTATTGTTCTTTATTGTGGCGTTTAAGCAATTATGGTACTTTTTTGCGCTGCCAGCTTTCACCTCTGACGAAGTACCTAGAGAAAACGAACTGAATTTTGGGAGTTAATCCAATTTTCCCTGGCAGCCGCGTGCACAGATTCCCTCGCCGCAAAGGTAGATAACTCCAAAATCAAAGGTATTGATATTTTATTTGTCGAAAGTAATTGACGCTTCAAACAGGGCCTTGCTGCTGAGACCAGAGGTGGTTGCAACAGAGGGAAATCACAAATAAAAATCCCAACTGGTTCAGCTGAGATTTGGACTCACAACCTCCGTCTCAAGACCGGTGTCTTGCCTCGAGACCGACAAGTCCCCACTGATAGTACAATGTTTGGATGAATATTCTGTGACATTTTTACTATCTGGTTATTCCCTTCTTGGTCAACAGTGTTGACTTCTGTTCGATGACAAGACACACTTTATGGCGTCTTGAATCTTGTCCTGCTACCTGTCAATTATCGTCGTATATCACTAGACTTCCTAACCCCTTCAGTTGTTTTTAATTGTCTGTACTTATGTTGATGTTCTATTTGTCCTTTTTCATGTTCATTACTCCTCCTTTATTGGTATTGATTGAGCATTGATTATTGTTGGACAGATGTACACAGACAAACACATAAAATGAATAAGAGATAAAAAGCAAACAGAAACACACAGTTCAATATATACAACAGTATTTTCATTAATTTAAAACCAAATAACTTTATGTCAAGACCCGTCGTTAAATAAATTTAAATTGTGGTTCAAATGCCTAAAAATTCTAGCGACAAAAGATTATGAAATTTAATATGTTATGCATATATGATTTTTAAAAAAGAAATAACCGACACAATATTATTTTTAGAAAATTATATTGGAATTTCAACACTTAGTTGTATTTTCAATAAGAATGTATGTTTTGTCAGATAGACAGACAGATAGTAACGCCAATGAAAAGAGATATATAAGTAATAAGAAGATAGACACAATAGATTGTAGACGAATGACAGGAAAAAAGTATGAGAGATAGTATTAGAAATGAAAAACAGAAAAACGCTATGAACAATTTACATCATAAAATACATAAAGGAACAAAGGAAAAACTGGTTATGTTACGTGCTAAAGCAGAAAAATCAAACGACAACACAATGAGTCTATAATAAATGTTGCGAGAACACCAGACCCAAGGGTCGACCATGAAAAATATGGGTTGATGAAATATTAGAAACACTAGGCAACATAACAGCGGCAGAAGCCAACAGTAAAGCAAAAGACCGGAAATTGTTTCTCCCCCTCAACGCTGAAAGGAAAATGAGGAAGAAAAGAGAAAGGAAGAAGGAGAAAACCTTTCTGCGTTGTTTTCTCTGGTAACATGTGTTGTTGATCGACAACTATATATACCTATTAAGCACTGCAGTAATAGTCTCTATTTCGATCGTTTATATGACCATATTGACATGGCAAGTTAACATACAATTTATAGAAACTTTATTTTTATCGAAGTTTTCTTTACTCTTCCAAGTGGTAACATATGGTGTTTTTCTACATCTTCATCACTGCAGGTCACTGACCTCATAGAATGCAACTTTTGGGCTTGCTTGCAAATAAACGTGTGAAGAAAATGGCAAGAAAACAAACATAAGCAAATAGCTCATTGTTGTATAGAAATTATACATTCCATTCGCTCGCAACATATGTTGTTTACCAGTAAAGATGCACTATTGTTTGCACGTAAGCAAACACGTAATCATTATTATAGTCATCTATACATCAAGAAGTAACGTTAATTACGTCTCCTCTGCGACTGTTATCGTTATCCACTACCAATTTACTTCCGTCATCATCTTCTCAGCTAAAGTTACTTTTCTTGCAGTTTCTGATCCCTTATAGTCCGTTCCAAAGCGGTGATCAAAAGCACTAAACAGTCAACGTAGGCGTAGGGGCACGGTAGTCAGTTGATTAGAGATTTCAAGAAGAACAAATGTGTGCAAAAGTCAGAACAACTGCAAAGGTGCAGCAAGGCCAATGATCACATGGAATCACCTTGCAAAGAACGCTAACATGGAATGACCTGTATCATATGTTATGTATGCGGCTCAGCTGGACAATCAGATCTATGCACGACCTGCTACAATCAGTCAGCAGCCTTGTGCAGTCAGGAAAGACAGATGATAATCGATGTCCTCTTTGCAAAAGAAGACAGACGATGGAGCATGTTCTTTCCTCATGCAAGATAACGCTAGACCAAGAGCGATACACGACCACACAACAAAGTGCTGCATAAACTGGCTGCCATCGTGAACGGGGCACGGATAAAGACCAACTCTAAAGTTCGACCAGCTACAAAAAGACGCCTATTTTCTAAGAGCTGGACAGACCGCACGACACAAGCAAAATAACTCAACTAGAACGACTCAACGATCCTGGTTATAGCGAATGACTGGGAGATGGCTGATCACCTCCTAGGGCGAGGGAAACACACAGAGTGCATCAAGATATCTAAAATGCATCCGAATATTGCACTTTACACATCAGATATGAACCGCATCATCTTAATAGAGCTCACAATGCCATTCTAATCGAGGATTCAGGAACAGCATATATTTAAATTAACCAAATATAAGGATCTCGTCACCGAGCTGAGGCAGCAGAGGTTCCAGATTCAAGTGCTCTCGGCGGAAGTTTGTGCCAGAGAACTCACGACCTGTTCCATCTACGATTTATTAAAGAGGCTAGAAATTAAAGGGACATGCGAACAAGAATAATTAAGGTTACTGATGAGCCAGCCGAAAGAGTAATTTGCTCGCTCTGACGAATCCGAGACATCAACAATCTCAAAATGATCTGATGTTCAGTCAAATGGGCAACTAATTTACACATCGACCGCTCTTGACGACGTAAGTCAACAACATAGCGACAGTTTAATCCTGGAATATCCGAGGCACGGACGATAAATAAACACATTACATAAACGACCGTAGGTGAGCTACACCGGACGTTTGCTATACCGACACTAGAAGGAATTAAGTTCCAAGCCTGCCCTATCTTTATCACCAATTATAAGTTTCTGATCCACTCAATCCCGCCAAATTACATTATGCCAGAGCAGCTTGTACGAGAGTCTATAAAAAGACGCTGCAACCACAAGCCATTTTAGACCGCTGTCACCAAGAAGAGGACATCAACGTGCTGGGTTAAAGCTAAGACAAGTAAATATACCACGCTAGTAAAGACTGTAGATTCGACCGGAAGTGTTGTGTAGAGTAAGTGTAGTTATTTTGTGCCGAAAATATATTGTGAGCATTAGAGTCAATACAGCAGGAGGTCGACGACTGGGAGTCATGATCCAGGCCGGCCCCCTCACAAAGAGTGTCATGAAGCTAAAGAGCTGAGAGACTTTCTCGAGGGGTCTGCTTCTGAAGATCAGATTGCCTCCTGCTGCGAAGCTCTGTATAAAGATGTTCCTATTACAGCTTGGGCGTACACAGATGGGATTTCCATTAAAGAAAAAAATGCGCTATATCAGAAAAATGAATCATGAGTAGACACAAGTTATCTTTATTTTACCACGATTGCAAAATGGCAAAAAACTAGTTGCTGAATATCGGCTTATCAGTGTTAGTGGACAAGCCACGATGTGATCTTAGCTTCCTCTATAGTAGGAACAGCAGCGATAGTAACAGCATCAATAGTTATAGTAGATGTAGCAGTAGTAGTAGCAATTGAACCAGCAGAAACAGTAGCGGTATTAAAGGTAGCAACAATAGTAACATTGGTAAAAGTATTAGTAATAGTATTTGTAGTATTCTTGATAGTAGGTGTAGCAGCAGTATAGTAGTAATAATTGCACTCTTCTTTTCTTCTCCTTCCTCTTCTCCTTCTTCTTTCCTTACTTATTTGCCTTTCAGCGTCGACGGGAAAAATAATTTGCGGTCTTTTGCTCTTCTATTCGCCTCTGCTGCTGTTATGTTTCCTAGTGCTTCTAATATTCCATCCACCCATCTTTTTTATGGTCGACCATTGGGTCTGGTATTCTCACAACGTTTGCTGAAGTCTCGTTGTGTTGTGTTTAGATCGTTCTGCCTTGGCATGTGGCCAAACCATTTTATATGTTGTTTCTTTATATATTCTATGGCGGGGACTATTCCTAGCTTTTTTCTCAGTTCTTCATTTCTGATCGTATCTCTTAGACTGTTTACTGTCATTTGTCCAACACATTTCATCACAGTAGAGGTTATTTTTCTTACTGTTCTTGCATCTAGGGTCCAGGTCTGGCATTGGTAGCATAACGTTGGGAGGGAGATTTGCACCATTAGCAAAGTAGCAATACTAATAGTATTAGTATTAGTAGTAGTAGTAGCAGCAATATCTTCGATAATGTAAACATTAGATTTACACATGGAGAGAACCTATGCACTACCCACCTACCGGTCCGCACACTGGGGTAGGTGTCTTAACCTACTTCTAAATGTGTCCAGTAGTGGGACTGTAGTCAGACTCTAGATATAGAGGGGTGCTGTAAATATAGAATAACCAGCCGCGTTCAAAACAAAGTCAAGTTGTGCTTACAGAAGGTGGGGTGAATTAGTTGCGTCAGGCAGCTGATTCTATAAAATGTCCCATGTGCCCTATGGCGCTTTCATCGGCGAGTCGGTGGCGCCTTAACCTCATCCCTGGACAGTTGCGACCCGTTAACCTAAAAATGCAACGCATCTAGGCAAAGATCAAATCCTATTATAAACCCCCGCTGTCTAGCGGGGACCCGTTCACGGAATAGACTTCAGGAGTAAACCCTGAGGAAAAATCCGGAGATCGAGTCCCTAAGGCAATTCAGTGTTGATTTAAACATAGCTTTGGAAACTTCTGCGACGCAGTTGGCACACAACTGTTATTGGCTTGCTAGACCTTTGGATCGCTCGGCTGCGTGGATCGAAGAAACATGTTGTATTGGTAACAACTTGTCTCTTTTTTTTCTACCCGAGCTCACGACATGGAGATGACACTCCAGATTCACCATTTTGGTATCCACATGTAACAATTCACACTTGCCATGCAAGAGAAATCAACAACCAAGAAACTTAACCTACGATTGGGTTGCTGGAACGTCCGCAAAATAAAAACTGGCCTATCTGACAATTTGCACGACATAAACGACACCAGAAAGATACCCATAATAAAGAATGAACTGAAAAGACTCCAGGTGGATATAGCTGCATTTTAAGAGACCCGTTTGGCAAGATCAGGCATGCTGATGTGACAGAAGTCATGGAAAGTATACCAGACAAGATCACACTGATCTACTGGGGGATTTCAATGCTAAAATTGGTGCAGACCACAGTTCGTGGCCAACCTGCCTCGGTCGCTTTGAAGTTGGCAAATTAAAACGGCCAACGACTTCTAGGGTTTTGTGTCTACTACAACTTGTGTGTAACAGATACTGTTTTTCAAATCCAAGCCTCAATATAAAGTATCTTGGAGACACCCACGATCGAAACACTGGCACCAGCTGGACTTGATACTTGTCTACGCCCTCTCCACAAATCTGTCATTCTCACACGGTCATACCACAGTGCAGACTGCTACTCGGATCATTCACTAGTCTGCTGCAAAATCTAGCTACTGCCCAAGAGGTTCCACTACGGCAAGCAGGCAAAGTATAAATAACACTGAGACACTAGGAAGCTAACACATTGACACTAGCAAGCAACACATTCTGCATTGGTCGATCAGTTCAACAAGACCCTAAAGGAGACGCTAAGCACTCATGAACTCGACAATAGTGCTGTTGAAAAATGGGAACATCTCCGCCAGGTGATCTACAACAACGCGGTTAGCATCTTCGGAAAACTGACATTTAAATCTCACGATTGGTTTGAAGCCAACTACCATGTTATGGAACCAGTAATCAAAACTAAATGCCCGGCCTTCTTAGATCACAAGCAAGCAGTGCAAATACTCTGCAGGCTATTAAAATGGCCAGTAACTAGGTCCAGAAGCCATATTCAGCATGAGGACATTGATTGAAAAGTACATAGAAGTAAACAAACCAGTATATGCCTGCTTCATAGACTACACCAAAGCATTTGATAGAATACACCATAATCAACTTAAAGACTGCCTAAACGATATAAATCTGGATGAAACAGACATACGACTGATATGTAATTTGTACTGGGAGCAAACAGCAATAATAAAATATAACAAGGAGAACTCTACACCCATTGATATAAAAAGAGGAGTAAGACAAGGATGCATCCTATCACCAAGCTTGTTCAATTTGTACACAGAGCAAATCTTTAAAAACATCACTGAGATGCCAGGCCTAAACATTAATGGGAAGATAATCAATAACCTAAGATATGAAGATGATACTGTTCTACTAGCAGAAAATCCTAAAGATCTACAACAATTACTTAATGTAATAAACATGACAAGCAAAATATATGGACTTGAGATGAATATAAAAAAAAACTAAAACTATGATCATAAACATAGAAAAGTCTCAAGACCTACAATTAAATATCCAATTGGAAGGAATACATCTAGAGACAGTTCAGAACTACAACTACCTGGGACATACTATAACCAGTGATGGAAAATGTACAACTGAAATACATAAAAGAATAGGTATGGCAAAACGTAATTGCAATGCCATGACAAATTTACTAACATCAAAACAAATAACTCCAGGGCTAAAACTAAGAATGGCAAAATGTTACATCGTCTCAATATTCCTGTATGGTGCAGAAACATGGACATTAGACCAGAAAACAGAATAGAAAATTGAAGCCTTTGAAATGTGGATTTATAGAAGAATAGGTAGAAAGAAATGGATGGAAAGAAAAGAAAACAAACGAAGAAGTTTTAAAACAACTAAAAATGAAAAGAGAACTATTAAACACAATTAGAGCAAGAGAAATGAAATTTTTGGATCATGTTAAAAGACACAACTGTCTAATAAAAGTATTATTGGAAGGGGAAATACAAGGTAAAAGAGGCAGAGGCAGACCAAGACTAACATGAACGAGTAACATCAAAAGATTGACGAGTCAGCCTATGACATTCTGCACCATCAAAGCAAGAGACAGAGTGGAATGGCGCTCCATGGTAGTCAACCTTCGATGACGAGACGGCACTCAATGATGATGATGAACAAGGTCCAGCAAACATCTCAACACTGCGCAAATGAGTATTGGCTCCAGCTTAGCAACAGCATCCAGACCGGATCTCAAACTGGGAACCTATCAGTAATGTATGATTGCATAATTAAAGCCCTCGTACCAACACCATACATTATTGCCCCACTAAAGACATTCAATGGGGAGAAAATAACAGATGGAGGCAAACAGATGGAAGGATGGGTGGAACATTATTAATCAGTTTATTCAATAGTTACACCAAAGGCCATGACGCCATCCAATGTCTCCCACCTATGGACAAGTTAGACATTGAACCAACCGTAGAGGAACTTAGCAGGGCCATAGATAACTTGGCCACAGGTAAGGCGCCAGGACATGATGGGATCCCTCCCGATCTGCTCAAATTCTGCAAAAGTTCTCTGTTACATCCCTTGCTTGAATTACTACATCTATGCTGGAAAGAGAAAACCATTCCTCAAGATATGAGAGACTCCGTGATTGAAACTATCTCGCTACAAAAATAAAGGAGATAGAAGCGACTGCAACAACTACAGAAGCATCTCCCTACTCAGCATCATTGGCAAGACCTTCGCCAGAGTCATCTTAGGAAGGCTACAAAAACTCGCAGAACGCGTATTTCCTGAATCGCAATGCGGCTTTAGATCCGGAAGATCAACTGCAGACATGATTTTCTCTTTACGTCTGCTTTAAGAAAAGTCTTAGAGAGCTGAAAATGTCTCTCTGCATCGCCTTTATCGACCTTTACAGAGGCCTTTGACCTTGTCAGCAAGGATGGTCTTTTCAAAATACTTTCCAAAATAGGCTGCCCACATACTCTGCTGATGCTAGTCAAATCGTTTCATTAGGATATATAGGGTACCATCCAATACGACGGCAGAACATCACAACCTTTCAACATACGCAGTGGTGGCAAGCAGGGTTTCGTTCTTGCTCCGACTCTATTTGGAATATTCGCTGTTCTATTGAAACATGCATTCTCAAATGTAAATGAAGGATTCTATCTGCATACTAGATCTGATGGTCGGTTGTTCAATCTCTCAAGACTACAGGCGAGGTCCAACATCAGACATATCTCTCTTAGAGACCTGTTATTTGCTGACGACGCTGCACTTGTCACGCAGTCAGAAAGAACTATACAGCATTGTACATAGCTTTTCGCTTGCCTGCAGAGACTTCAGTCTTACAATAAGTTGCAGAAAACTAACATACTCGGGACTTCCGTTTCAAAATGGTGGAACGTTTCACATTTTCTCGATCGCTGCAGAAAATGCATCTAGGGTCTGATTAATTTCGGCTCTCTTATGCAATTTTCTGTGTTTAAATCAAAATGATATTCTACTTAGCAAATCTGATCCGACAAAGCGGACAAATCTGCGCCGCCGAGTACACACAGCAATGTTCCTTTTTGACAAGTCATCATCATCATCATTGAGTGCCGTCTCCGCATCGAAGGTTGGCTACCTTGGAGCGCCATTCCACTCTGTCTATTGCTTTGATGGTGCAGATTGCCATAGGCTGACTTGGCCATCATTTGATGTTACTCGTCCATGTTAGAGCCTCTGCCTCTTTTACCTTGCATTTTCCCTTCTAATATTACTTTTATTAGACTGTTGTGTCTTTTAATATTACCAAAAAATTTCATTTGTCTTGCTCTAATTTGACAAGTAAAGTATTGTAAAAGCGACCTTCACCGTCTTGTGTTGAGATGCGGTTTACGTTACATTGAGTGCTGTTCAATGGTCGACGTTAGAATTATTTGACGCAAGTTATTTACATATTGAAACACATTAACGTGAACTGCTCCGTCAAGTCGACCAAAGATTTTCCGCTTTGGGGAATTTGCACCGTGTTTCGTTCGTTGTACGCTAACCGTACGGTCTGTTGTTTGATGTGTGACGGGGATAATCCGACGACTAACTGTGTTTATATATTCGGTTGGAGTCAAGAATGATGTCCTAACATCATCAATCGCTATACATTTTACAAATATGACGATCATCATTTTCGGGAGGACGTAAACTTCTGGTATATGGTGGATAGGCGACAGGAACCATTGAAGACTATGTCTGAAAACAAATGAACTATATAATAGTTTTATCTTGAGTCGAAACACAGACACGTGTGCTGAGACTGCTGTTCTGGTGATGAAGCTACCTTTCTTTGTTTGGGTGATAAGATATTATTTCGGGTGATTCCATTCTATGATACCGTTGTATTCTATTGATGTGGTTTTTCAGTTGTTCATGACAGGTTCTCGGTATGAAGATGGTGGTTTGGTCTCTTCATTTTAGATTGTTAATGTTGTCATAGGGATTTGGTCCTGACATGTTTTTAAAAAGCTCTCTCTCTCTCTGTTTTTTCCCATGGCCCATCCATTCAATCAATTTCTCTACTGTTAGAGTTTATGATTTGTTTGACCGTGTTTAATGTGATGTCGGTGTTAAATTGTGTCTCTCTGGATCCTCTCTTAGCTAATATATCTGTTTTTTCACTGCCTGGTGTTTTGGAGTGTCCTGAGATCCATTGCATCACTAGCATTATATCATGTTCTTGCTTGTTTATTGCTTCATAGTCCCTGCATAGCTGATTTTGAATAGTTTAAAATTACTATATTTCTTTTCTTTGTCGGCAAAAAAGGCAGTATACAAATAATTTTTTCTACCAACTCTGTGCTACCAGAGCCAGAATTGGAAGCTGGACTCTAGAAAAAAAATAGAAAAATAACGACCACCGAAATGAAATGTGTCAGAAGAAGGATAGGAAACAGCTTAAGGGACAGAGAAAGAAACACTGACCTGAGAATAAAAACTCGAAATTGAACCAGACATCGATTACATAAAGAAACAACAGATACAATGGTTCGGTCACTTAACAAGACAAAAAGAACAACAATGACTCAAAGAGCCATAAACAAACGTTACGAAAACGCCAGAGTAAGAGAAAGACCGAGTAAGAGACCGATAGAAGGAATACTAGAGTCACTAGGAGGTATAATACCAGGAAAGGCCAATAGAAGAGCAAAGAATCACAGATTCCATCTCCCCCCGACGCCTACGGTAATGGAGGAATGATGGAAGAAGAAGGAGTTGGCATGGTATCAAAAACAATATTCAGATGATACACTGTTGTTTCTAAGGCTGCTATTTCTTGTTCATAAATGTTGCAGACTTCACCACATGGGCCACACAGTTCTTCTGATGCTTCATCAGGATAATGTATCAAAATCTCATCTCCAGCTCTAATAGTTGCCTTTGTGACTGGACCATCAGTATAAACATGTATCCACTCATCAGGATTAATATCCATGATTTCCCTTGCGACGGTTGTTACTGATACTGGGTCAGCATTTTTATCTACTCTGCTAATTTTATTCTAAACGATATGGTGAAAGCTCTGCAAGAAGAAACACAACAAAATACTGACATTTCGGCCTACATGAGGCCCTCATCAGAAAACGAGGCAAATACAAACTGACAACAAAATACGATAAATTCTACTACATCAAGAATGAGCGGGATAAGTAAGTCAAAGAGAAATAAGTAAGTCAAAGAGAGATAAGTAAGTCAAAGAGAGATAAGTAAGAAGAAGGATGAAAATTGAAATAATAAAATAAACGGAAATGTACTTCATATTAAGATAATAAATATAGACAATATACAAAACATGTGTAAGCTAAACAAATATATGCTTAAATTAATGTGAGACTTATCTGATATGGTCCAGGATAACACTGTGCGGATGAGGGGAGTCGAAAGCGGATGTGATGAGACGTGCGGAGGGAGAAGGAAGGCACGTGATTAGACGTGAGGGCTGATAGGAGTCGCAGATGATAACAAGTGATGAATGGCAGTCAAGAATTCGACGATTATCGGCTGAGATAGAGCAATGTATACTAGGTCAGACCTAGTAGAGGTTCCTAAGATTTTATTTATCTGCTCCAAATGAGGTCCCACAAAGCCTCTTTATAAGTTCTGGTTTTCATGTTACTTGTTTCATGCTTGTTTCGTCAAGTTCAGTTGACAGTCTAGATGTACGCTTAAGTATGTAGGGAGCTCCTCTTTTTGTTGGTCTCTCTGTTTGAGATTAAGCTTAATATTTGCCCAGCTATTTTGTTACTTCTGGTAAATATTGTGTAGACTGTCCTCTGTGTATTGATCTTTAGTTTCCATGTATTACAATATCCTTTTAGGCTTTTGAGATCTTTATCTAGTTGTAATTCTGCTCTCCTAATGTTTTCGTTTATATACCAGATAACTATATCATTGGCATACTGAGTTGTATTTTTATTAGTCAGGGTTTTGGCCAGGTCGTTAATATATAATAAAAAAGAGAGCAGCCGGTGATCCCTGTGGTAGCCCACTTTCTAGAACCTCTTTGTCTAGTATAGAGACATTTAATTTGGTTTGGATTGTCATATTGATTTGGAAGTGTTTGACCCATTTGTAAAGTTTTCCATGTATACCTACGTCTCTCATTTTCATCAGGAGTCCTTTCATTCAGACTAGATTGTTGGCTTGTTGCTAATCAACTAGAACGGCTAGAGTATGTTGTTTCTTCTAGACTCGACCATAGGCTTGTTGCAAGTCAATTAGGACGGCTAGAGTATGTTGTTTCTTCTAGATTCGACTACAGAATTGTTGCAAGTCAATTAGGACGGCTAGAGTATGTTGTTTCTTCTAGATTCGACTATAGGATTGTTGCAATTCAATTAGAACGGCTAGAGTATGTTGTTTCTTCTAGACTCGACTATAGGATTGTTGCAAGTCAACTAGAACGGCTAGAGTATGTTGTTTCTTCTAGACTCGACTATAGGATTGTTGCAAGTCAACTAGAACGGCTAGAGTATGTTGTTTCTTCTAGACTCGACCATAAGCTTGTTGCTCGTCAACTAGAACGGCAAGAGTATGTTGTTTCTTCTAGACTCGGCCATAGGCGTGTTGCTAATCAACTAGAACGGCTAGAGTATGCTGTTTCTTCTAGACTCGACAATAGGTTTGTTGCAAGTTAACTAGAACGGCTAGAGTATGTTGTTTCTTCTAGACTCGACCATGGGCTCGTTGCAAGTCAATTAGGACGGCTAGAGTATGTTGTTTCTTCTAGACTCGGCTATAGGATTGTTGCAAGTCAACTAGGTTGCCTAAAGTATGTTGTTTCTTCTTGACTCGACTATAGGATTGTTGCAAGTCAACTAAGGTGCCTAGAGTATGTTGATTCTTCTAGACTCGACTATAGGATTGTTGCAAGTCAACTAGGATGCCTAGAGTATGTTGTTTCTTCTAGACTCGACTATAGGATTGTTGCAAATCAACTAGGACGGCTAGAGTATGTTGTTTCTTCTAGACTCGACTATAGGATTGTTGCAAGTCAACTAGGATGCCTAGAGTGTGTTGTTTTTTCTTGACTCGACTATAGGATTGTTGCAAGACAACTAGGACGGCTAGAGTATGTTGTTTCTTCTAGACTCGACTATAGGATTGTTGCAAGTCAACTAGGACGGCTGGAATATGATCTTCTGGAGTCCATCCTGGGCTTGCTGCAATGACCTGAATATTTGGTCTTCTGCATTATTATCTGCCTTAAATCCAGATTGTGCATCGCACAGGTTATTAGAGGCATCCAAAATACCAGAAAAACCTGCTGTTGATCATACTCTCATCAATTTTTCCTATACACAAGGTAAAGAATAGGGCTAGTACCTTCTTGGGTCATCTGATGGTTTGTTCTTCTTGAGCACCTAGGGATTCTGCCACGCTTTAGGGATTTTGCTGTTTCTCTAAATCTTGTTGAAAAGTCTAAGTAGTGTTTCATTTCAAGACTTGCCAAGGTACTTGATAATCTCATTATGTACATTGTCTAACCCTGGAGAAATTCTATATTTTAACTTTTGTATTATCTTTTCTAATTCTCGTAAAGTAAAATGTTCTACAAGTATCGCAGCATTTACTGTGAGTGCTCTTTCAATTGGTTTCAAATGTTGTGCTTGCAGTTTATGTGTTGCACTGTTTATAGGTTTGTTCACATTAATAACTGAAAGAAAGCAATGGTTAAGATTTTCTGCATTTTTCCTCCCAAAGCTGGTAGTTTATTTATTGAATTTCAGTGGTTTGGGGTTTGATACTCGTTTGTCCCCAGACGGGTGCTGCATCTGTCTCTAGGCTTTGGCGACTGATGCCCCTTCCTGTCGCAGGTGAAGTCTGCTGCCTGTTTCTTGCCCTTTCTCTTTCCATGTTTCTTTAGCAATATAATTAACTCCATATATTAGCTTTATTAGAGTTGATTTTGTGTTGCAAATTTGGAGTCTGCTTAAGTGTTGTCCTAGCTTTATTCCTTTATGAGACTGTTGTCTGTGGTTTCATGTTCCAAAATGGACGCAATTTTGTTCTGCTTCCTTTAGGTATAGTTTGCTTTGCATCATTTAGGACAATGTGTGGAAAAGTTTCATTGAATTTATTCACACCATTATCATCTATGTTTCCCAGTAGTTGGTCAGTAGTTTCTTTTTATCGTTTCTAATCAGCTTTCTTAAAATGCCATCTTCTCTTCTGCATTGTCTATGTTTTGGGGGTCTTGGGATCTATGGTGATTACTATGAGTCTGGGATCGCTGCCAATGTCTTAGTGTCTATGATGGTTACTGTGGGTCTGTGATCGCTGCCAATGTCTTAGTGTCTATGATGGTTACTGTGGGTCTGTGATCACTGCCTATGTCTTAGTGTCTATGATGGTTACTGTGGGTCTGTGATCGCTGCCACTGTCTTAGTGTCTATGATGGTTATTTTGGGTCTGTGATCACTGCCTATGTTTTCAATTACTCAAATGTTGCAGTAGTTTGTTAAGTCAGCATAGCAGATAGTGAAGTCGGGTCTAGTGAGGGATAGATAAGTTCTGTGAAGCAGAGTCGGTGTAGACTCTGTATCTTGCATGACTGTGAGGTTAGATGGTAGGCAATATTCTTCTAAGTATGGTCTGTAGAGGTTAGGTCAGGGTCGGTATAGACTCTATATCCTGCAATACTATGCGGTTAATTAATAGGCAAATTATTTAAGTATTATCCTGTAGAGTTTAGGTCAAAGTATCATCATTGTGGCGAATATTCATTGACGTGTCCAGCTAGATCAGTTGTTTTATAATTGGTCTGATCCAGACATGTTATATCACACTGTACTCCTGGTGAACTGTAGACATTATAAATGGTATTTTTGGTGGTTGCGTACCAAATTGTGGCTTTCTGAACGTCCGTTGGTCCCCAACTATTCATTGCAACTAAATCTCCTTGAATGATTTTTTCTGATATAAGTAACTATGTCCATGCAGTTGATGGTTGATTTACATGGGCAGCTGTTGAAGCCTGTATGTGTGTGTCTATGTTCTTGTGTAATGTCTTTTATTAGTGCGATTTGGATCTGGTGATTTTGCACGATTCATGCTAATTCTGTTTTCTTGTTCTTGAGGCCAGAAAAGTATTATTGAGTTGTCGTATTTTTGATTTATTCGTTTCTCCACTCTTTCTTATCCTTACACTCTTCATTCTCCCCAAGATTTTTTTTTAATTTATAGTTTGTTGAACCAGATGTTCCCGATCATTGACTGTATTGTGCGTATTTCTTTCAGTAGCTAACTTTTCGCACAGTCCAGCCGGGTTAATCACCATCTGACGCGGACCTTGTTGATCGAGGCGATGTTCGATCTCGCATGATATTGCTGTAATGGGTTGATCATTATAATATGAGTCAATACTTTAATAAGAAAATAATGTCACTAGTGGAATAAATAAAGAAAAGAACAGTTAGGACAAACAAGAGAGAGATACAATTAAAGACAATTTGCAAAGGTGTCAACAATCTCTAGAAAACAACGGCATTTTACAAATACCAACAAACTCTAGAAAACAACGACATTGTACAACAAACACTAGAAAACAACGACATTGTACAAATAACAACCAACCAAAAAAAAATGAGAATGATGATTATAACGTCGATGAAAGATTATATAAATGAAATTCATTATGATACTGTGACCATTATAAACTGGATTTTAAGCATTCTACAGCAGTGAGATATGGCCATCTTCTTGTTGTCTCTATATAATCATTGCAATAAGATAAATAGACAAGAAAATAAGGGAAGTAGAAAGGATAAGACTAGACCGTTACTTGCGTAGGCTGAACAACCACGTGATCTGATTTGTATGCAGAAAGGAATTGTTTTGCGATGCAGAATTGTAGCTTTGAAGAGATTGATGTATAAAGGGAAAAGACAAAAAATATAACAATGAAACCAATTTCAGCAAAAAAAGAGATTGCAACAGATGGTCGCTGAGCCAGCAAAGTTGAGCACAAACCAAGTGTATAAAACGGGAGGTTTTTCTCTATTTGTGGAAGGACAAGTCATCGCTTTCTTTGGCTTCAGGTACGTTATCACTTGTGAGTTAACGCCCGTCTCTCAAACTCTATGCGTGTATGTCGGTATATTTTTTCTGTTTACGTTTATCTATATATTCTTTAATGTATTTTCCGATACTCCTTCTAAGGGTTTCGCTATCTGTTTTTCTGTCTGTTGTTAACCATACATTTTGTACAGTGGAACTTCGGTTCTTACCGATTTCTGAAAAATACCATTCTTTTATTTTCACTTAAATAAATAAAAAAAAGCAACGTTATTGTTTGAGTTTTACCAGACCATACATAACATTCAGCAGCTGGCACGAAATGTTCGCTTTAAGCTTCAACCATGTCACTTTCATTAATTGTATGTTTTCTCTTATAACAACGAATTCCTTTTATAATATTCCTTTAAAACTATCTCCTCTAATGGCAGCTGTTCTTAAAGAGAAAATACCACAGCTACGAATATGATTGCACCGGCCATGTTATCACTACTGCTTGTCGGTGTGATTGCTGCATCACCCATAAAAGTGGTAAGTTGAATTCACATAATCTGAAAATTCACTAAATTGTAAATACATGTCAATTTGAATTATGTATGTCCATGTTGACTACAATACAATTTATGCTGACTTAAATGGAACATTGTTTTAATGTATCATATTATCATTCACATACTGTAACCGTTGATGATGAATACATGCCTGTATAGTATGTGATGGATATATGTTAATGTGTGTTATTTAGAGTAAAATAAAATGTATCAAAACATACATGTTTTTCTATCAAATATCGTCATGCTAGACCACTATATCGTATCTCCTCATGTGCTAAGATCATCCCCAACTATGTACTCGAGCTGTGTTACGGTATGCAGAACAATAAATCATTTATACTTAAATAAAATGTTCTATGTCCTTCAAATAAAATACATTATCACAATTACCAAATATCAGGCACAGCATACAATTATTAAAAGTTACTTTCACTTTGCATAACATAACCAATACAAAATTCTATTTCAAGTAAAAATTATCACTAATGTGACATACACTTTTTCAAACACATGATTTTCATTTCATTTTACTCTCTGGCCGAAGACGACATATAGAGCGGAGGTCATAGTTTTTCATGATTGACAATTTGCTGCTAGTTCTTGTGGGTTTTGGTTGTTTCTTAGACCCATGATTGAACCTAATTGTTCTGCTCAGCGATTCTCTTGAATAGACCGACTTTATCCCATCCGGGTGCCATCATACAGCAAATCTAATCTCCGACATATGCACTATGACGTCATTCTGTCTTGAAAGATGAAACAAACGTTTATATTCGTATTGTGGACGAGAAAATGAGAAAAACAAACACAGCCACAGTTCCTTGAGTATAGGAAATATTGTATTAGTTTTCAGTTTATTTTAATATTTGTTACTATCGATACATTCTATTTATATACGATAGTTTTCGAAATAGAGTGTCATCGATTGTGAACATATCCGTACACATTTATAGGCCGAGTGAATCTTGAAGACAATATTCTCTCTGATCTCTACCTCATCCCATTCCCCTTGGACCCCCAGAGTCGTTCGGGCACCTTTGACAGTCCTTGTTAATCTTCTCTAATTCTCTCTATCTTCAGTCATTATTTGGTATCTGCAAAGTGGAGGCCTGTCAATTCTCTGATTTAATTACATATCTTTTCTTCTACTCACCTCTCCTTTATGTTCCTTTTACGACTCCTGGCAGAGTGGTCTTTGTTAAATCAGACGATTGAAATACATGTCCAAAGCTTTTAAATTTGCGCTTCTTCCCAATAGTGCTTGTTCTATCCTGCTGCGAACGTTATCATTTGTGATACGATCTAAAACAGACACCACCATCCGATGATAACGTTTCTTCTGCAGCCTTTAATTTTCTTCTGTAGTTCTGCTGTATTTGTCCATGTTTCGCATGCAAATTGAAAAATTGATAAAACAAGCGCTTGCGTCTGCCTGCATTTAGAGCTACGAATGTTGGTCTTTTTAAAAATTTGGTGTAGACATGCAATTGCTGCTGTATTGTGCACTGTAAAAAAGTAAAGTACCCCCGTCACGGCAAGTGGCGTATAGGGAAATATGGTGTTAGTGACCCTATATTTTACAGACCTTCAGCACATGATTTTTGGGGTAATGTGATCGGTATTACGCCCGTGCTGCTTTACTTTCCCAGAAAAA
This sequence comes from Megaustenia siamemsis, assembly GCA_032433765.1. Lineage (NCBI taxonomy): Eukaryota > Metazoa > Mollusca > Gastropoda > Stylommatophora > Ariophantidae > Megaustenia > Megaustenia siamemsis. The sequence goes on from JAVIAB010000088.1 coordinate 21,623,167, forward strand.
ATCCGGTACCCATTTAAGGCTGGGTGAACCCGGAAGCCGTCAGTTGGGATCGAACCCTACCCCATGTCCTTTGTAGTCCAGTTCACTAACCACTGAGCTATCCCGGCTCCCAGTGTGCACTGTTCTATCCGATATTTCAAGTTCTACGCCTGCATTGCTGAAGGTTGATTCAAAGACTTAAAATTTTCCACTTTTCTAGATGTTGCCCATTTATTTTCAATTTGACGTCTCGCCAGGGTTATTAGTCATCAGTTTTTATTTTGTCAGTATTTATCTCTATGCCATATGCACCATCCATTGTATCTATTCGTTATAACAAGTCTCTTAGTTCTCGTTCTGTTCATGCTAAACATTCGATGTCATCAGCAAACGGCGGGTTGTTAATAATTCTGCCACGAATACTGACAGTACTTTCAGTTTTTCAAATCATACGTAATGATTGTTTCCAATCTGTAGAACTCTAGCTGTTGTTCTTAACCATTCCTGTCGATGTCTACTGAAAAGTATTGCGCTTGTAGCATTGTCGTAGTGATGTTTTATACTCCAAAAGAAGTTGTATATGAACACCATTGCCCAAAAGGCTGCGCACTAAATTCTATCAGGTGCTCTATAGAAGTCTACGAACGCATCTTATCTTGGGGAAGACATGGCAAAAGTAGTATTCAAATAACTAGACAGCAAAGTACAAATGTGAGAAGAGACACAAGAACTCATATAAATAACCTGGCAATAGAGGCACAGAGAGCAGCAAAGATGGGTGATAGTAAAACTCTTTATAATATAAAGAAGATGCTAACGAAAACGTTTAACTCTGGTGGGGCGCATGTTACAAACAAATATGGAACCATGTTAACATCAAGTGACGAAATAAAGTCAATGGGCTGAACACTTCAAGGGAACCGTTAATCGTCCAATACCAAGGAATTTAATAGATTTTACAGCCAACACACCCATTTCACAATTAATTTAGATAACCTCACCTTGAATGGAGTAGAAACGGATGTAAGGCCCCATGCTAACAACAAGGACGCATGTGCAGATGGTATAACATCTGGGATGCTGAAGGCAATGCATGGCCACAACTAACAGCACCTGCAGCAAATGTTTACTACGATACGGAAAGCAGAAACAGCACCAACGCAGTGGAATAGAAGTATCATTGTCATAATCATCATTGAGTGCCGTCTCCGCATCGAAGTTTGTCTACTTTGTAGCGCCTTTCCGCTCTCACTCTTCCGCTCTGGTGTAGGATGTCATAGACTGATTTGTCCATATTTTGATCTTACGCGTCCACGTTACTCTTGGTCTGCCTCTGCCTCTTTTACCTTGTATTTTCCTTTCCAATATTACTCTTAGTAGGTTGTTGTGTCTTCTAACATGTCTTAAATCGTATTTGTCTTCTTTGAATTGTATTTAGTAGTTATCGTTTCATTTTTAGTTGTTTTAAGACTTCATAGTTTGTTTTCTTTTCTCTCCATCCAATTCTGTTTTCATTTTTATCATGCTCATCGAATAACTCAGTATGAGGCGTCAGTGCAGTCTTGGAACTCTAACCAGATGAATGCCTTGGTCACTGCCATCACCTCCATTGTCATGCTACTCGTGGTCATAGAGTACGAACCTCTGTCTTCTTTGACTATTCTGCCCGCCGAGCGTGCTGTAAATGCCCATGCACTTCTTTGGTGTCGTATTACAGATCCGTCTGTATAGATGACTGCATATTTCTCATCGGTGTTATCCAAGATGAGATCGTTGACCTCCGCATTGACCACGACTGAATTCTGTTCCTTACAATTTCTGTCTAGTATGACAATACACGAGAATGTCCCCTGAATGACGTAGGCACCGGTATCCACTCCTCGCCAGCGTTGATATTGGTAAGTCCACATATCTACTTGATGACATCTTCTGCTCCGGTCAGCCATGATCTGCCTCTTTTTGGCTTGACACTCTTCCCTATGTTGAGCTAGTGATGCAATGGGTTCTCTTTATCTGCACTTATCTTCATGCATGCTCGTGCCCTCCAGCTCTTGATCCTGTCATCATAAATCAATAAGATACCTCATTGCTATACAGGGAGAGTCTCCCGTACACCCCAAGATAATGCGCATAGCTTCATTCTGTATATTCTCCAGCATGTCAATTTGCGTCTTAAAGACAATAAGAATTGCCAGGTCATACTCGATTGCTGCGAAGACTAATTACTGGAACAGAATGGTAAGTAGCCTCTGCTCGATTTTGGCAGCAGCAATGACCTTCAAGACGGCTAATCCTTTATGGATTTTGTTACCACATGGTCGACGTGGTCCCGAAAACACAGGCTGCGATCAAACTTAACTCTGAGGTATATCATCACCCTGTCCCTGGTCAACTCATCAGCTCCCATTCGTACCACCGGTTATTTCACTTCCGTCTCTTCACTGTCGATATACCACAATATCATCACATATATGAGATATCATCACATATATAGAGATATCATCACATATATAGAGATATCGTCAAATATATAGAGATATCATCACATATATAGAGATATCGTCAAATATATAGAGATATCATCACATATATAGAGATATCATCACATATATAGAGATATCGTCAAATATATAGAGATATCATCACATATATAGAGATATCATCACATATATAGAGATATCACCACATATATAATCACATCATATGCATGAGGTATTCAAATGGTACTCTGTTATATGCATCCTTTCAGATCTATAGCAGGAGCACATGTCTCCTCTCGTCGTCTGTGGAAGCTTTCGAATAGGTATTAGGCGAAGACTACCGCATTGAGCCATGTCTTTTTGTTCTATCTATAACCTCCGAGTGTGGGTGGGAATGTGCGTTTCTGTTCAAGGTGACAGTTGAGACCACGGGCAACTATTTTCTCCAGCAGCTTGCCCGCAGTGTTCTGCATTGTGATGATTCTGTAGGCACTGATCTGAGAATGGTCCTTGTTTGGCTTTGGTAGCGGTAGTAAGTAGTTGCGTAGCCTCTCCTCCTTAATCTGGAAACCCTGAATGCTGGAATTAAACTCTTTGGCCAGGTTTTGCAAATCGTCGTCAACTAAATTGCCTATGTCGTCGAACCGAACACCATCTGGACCAGGAGCAGTATTGTGTGACCTTTTAAGTGCTGTGCTAATGGTATTGGTTGTGATTGTGAGATCTTCTCACACCACTACATCCTCATACAATTCTGAAAGGGACCCCCGTAAACTCATTCTTACATCCTCATTTCTTTGGTCAGTCTGCTGAATGTAGTGGGCATGGAGGGCCTTCACTTTGCTTTCATCAGACTTGTGGCATATCTGACCTGTGCTCTGGAAGTCTGGTATTCCTCTGTGTTGAGTTGTGCCAGTCATGCTCTGATGAAAGCAACAGAATGGGGATATCGATTTTTCTGAGCACACTTTTTTTTAACAGAAATCATTTCACTTGGCACCCTTAAACTGCATAGCGCATAGTTTAGAGTGCATCATTTTTTTTCGACCTCTTCTTTCAGACGCTTCAAGAGCTCAGGTTGTGTTCTTTAATTTCTTTTGGCTTTCTGTAATGTCTGGGCTGTTACTCTCTTGTTACGCAAATCTTCCTCAACTTCTGCGTTCAATCAGGGCGGCTGACAAACACACTTGGCTTCAGAATAAACATGTCAGGCCAAGTGATCCACAGGGTTTTCTATCTTTGGTTTTTTTTTTTTGATGAGTCATTTCTCTTCAATGTTTCGCAACAGTACAGCCTCAAATGATATTTATGCCATTCCTTTTACAGACTATCCATGATGTGCGATCTCTTGTCAGATGTACCCAGTCATTTTCACAGATGGAGATATCATTCAGAGATGACTTACAGATATATCTATATATAGTTTTGGTCTGCCGATATTGTTTTTCGTGTATTTGCTCACCAGCAGGACACATATATGCATAGTTACCGATACTATTTTTATTTGAAAGCAAATCCTAAGCTTTGCATTTGTTTCTAGTAATTTTGATATCTCTATTTCTCTATGTTTATGAAAGTGGTTTCTGCTTTATCTATTCTGTTTTTAGTGTATTCCTTATATCTTCTTCCTCTTGAAAGCACATTCCAAGATGTGCGAATCTATCTGCTTCTTCCACTGCTTTAACCTGTAAGTATTTTTTTTTCTTCTAGACGAATGCTATTTTTCATTACTCTCTTTTTTTCTTGTCTGCTCTGAAATCCTATTCTCCTTGCTGCTGGTGACAGGTTTTTGCTTTCACGTCTATCATGCCCGTGATGCCACTAATAAGAACTATGTTCTCCGTAAAACTAATGCCTTCAAATTGAGACTCATATACATAATATTTATAATTGTTATCTAATAATTCAGTCAAGCATTATACTTTCTATACAAAACACCCACTCATACATAGATCACATTTCACTAGCTATGGCTAGTTTTCGGGCTGACATTCTCACTAATCAATAAATCTGTGTGCATACCCATCAAACCACCTACCTTGTTGCTTACTCAATCATCAGCGCATTCATCTATCTACCACCGAACTGTCAAATCGCCTTCCAGAATGCAGAGCCACTAATTGTCTGCTCTCTGCGTCAGCACAACCCACCTATTTGTGCACTTACTGCTTACCAAACTACGATCCCCACGACTCGAACAACTAACTAACCACTTGCAAAAACAAGTAACTAACCATTTGCAAAAACAACTAACTAACTACTTGCATAAACAACGAACTAAACACTAGCATAAACATCTAACTAACCACTTGCATAAACATCTAACTAACCACTTGCATAAACAACTATGTAACCGTTTGAATTAGATGATGGATATTGGTTGTAGCATAATGATTGTGTTGTAATAAGTTAGTATTCTTCCTCCTTCTATATCTTTGGTAATAATCTCAAGGCTAGTTACACCCAATGGCATTTATATGTTCTGGTCGGGTCTCTGGTCTATAGAAGTGACAATGTTATATTTAAGATATCATGTTGGTAGCTGTTTATTTTCAATAAGTTATTTTCTTGTTCTGGTTCGTGATTTCCTAGCAATCTACCCGTTCTACGTAGTTACCCCTCCCCCCCCCCCCATTATGTCTAAACACTGTTAGCTACACACATACACACACACATATATATAAATATATATATCATCAATATCAAATACCGGGCCTGCTGGCGTAGGTGATCATTTCTCTCCACAACTTTCGATCTCGACAGTTATTTATCATTTCTGTTGTTGACCTTCTGCCAAGCCATTCTATTAAGCTGTTTGGTTTTTTTTTCTCTGTGCACCCTCTATCTCTTCGTCCCTCAATTGTTCCAGTTGTTACAATATATTCCAGTTCTCTTCTCATATATATATGTATATATATATATATATATATATATAAATAATTGAAAGAAAGCCTTTACCATTTAAGTGAAACACGGAATGTCTAATACACCGAAATTGTTAATTGGCCAGGAGAGGCCTTATTTTAAAAAGACAACACAAATATTACCTATATTAATACTATAAAATAATAAAAATAAAACGATTAATATCTGTTTGGTTCTATTCCTCCACTCCGCGAACCAATTCCAATGTTCATATGTATTCCATTGAAACAAGCAAGTGTACAACAAGGAAAACACAAAAATGTATAAAACCTACTATTCCCTTCTTCTTCTACCTTTTAGCTCTCAGTGGAGCATAGGTCTTCAACAAACACTTTCCAAGTCGTTCTGTTTTTTGCAATTCTTTTAAGATCATTCCATGTCTTCCCCATCATCTTCATCTCTGCTTCAATCTGTCTTCTCCAAGAATTCCTTGGTCTTCCTCTTTGTCTTTTCCCCTGGGGATTCCAAAAAGGGCCTGTTGTGTAATACTCTCAGTTGGTTTCCGTAGTGTGTGTCCTATCCATCGCCATCGTCTTCGCTGTATTTCTTTATCCACTGGTATTTGACCGGTACATTTCCATAATTCCACGTTAGTGACTTTGTCCTGCCATTTCCATCCCTTTATTCTGCGCAAGCATCCATTAATGAAAGTCTGTACCTTCGTGATTGTCAATTTTGTTATTCTCCATGTTTCACAGCCATATAATAGAACCGACTTAACATTGGAGTTGAAAATTTGTATTTTTGTATTTAGCCTAATTTCTTTGGATTTCCATATGTTTCCCAGTGCAATGAAAGCTCCTCTTGCTTTTGATATCCTTATTTTGGTATCGTTTTCTGTTCCTCCCTCTTTATCTATATTACTGCCCAGATATATATAAGATTGTACGTCTAGTAGAGGTATTTCTCCTAGTTTTATTTGGTTATTGCCAACTGCATTAATTCTCATAATGTTGGTCTTATCTCTATTAATCTTTAGTCCTAGCTGTTGTGATCTCTCATCTAATATACTCATTTTATCTTGCATCTGTTGGTGGCTGTGTGATAGGAGAGCTATGTCATCAGCAAAGTCTAAATCATCAAGTTGTTTGGTCAGTGACCACTGGATCCCATTTCTGTTGTTTTGAGTTATTTTCATAATCCAATCTATGGCCAGTAGAAAGAGAAATGGAGACAGAAGGCATCCTTGCCTTACTCCTGTTCTTATTTCAAATGCTTCTGTAAGCTGTCCTTCATGCACCACACTACATTTTGTTCCTTCATACATTGTTTTTATCAGGTTAATAATAAGTAAATAAGATAAATTCGCAGTCACAATATCAAACAAATATCAAGTCCTCCAACAACTAGAAAATACAATAAATATAGAAGATCATTGGAAACAGGTAAAAAATATATGGAAAGAGACATGCGAAGAAACACTGGGGAAAAGAGAACGCCAGAATAAGGCATGGATGACAGCAGAGACCCTGGATAAAATTAAAGAAAGAAAGAACAAGAAAGCAGACATAAATAAAAGCAAAACAAGAAGTAATAAAGCCAAGACACAGGAAGCTTACACAGAGGTGAACAAAGAAGTGAGAAGATGCATTAAAAGGGATAAGAGGAAATATATAGATGAATTAGCTAAAGAGGCAGAAGAAGCAGCAAATAAAGGGAATATGAAAGAACTGTACAACAGCACAAAGAAATTAGGTGGAAAATACAAACAGATCAACGCCTTTATCAAAGATAACAAAGGAAATCTGCTTAGTAATATAAGGGAACAAATGGAGAGATGGAAGGAGCACTTTGAAGAACTTTTGAACAGACCCGGCTCAAATAATTCTCCAGATATACTACCAGCAGAAGAAGAATTACAGGTTAACTGCGGAAAACCAAGCAAAGAAGAAATAATGAAAGTCATCAAACTATTAAAAGATGGTAAAGCCACAGGACCAGATGAAATTCCTTCGGAAGCCATCAAAGCAGATATTATCACCTCTACCAAGATGTTACATAATCTATTGGATTACTTTTCCCTGAACAACTAAAAAGACCAATGAGGACATCCTCAAAGAGGGCAACGTAAATACGGAGCTTATAAAAAACATCAGAAAATAAACAATCAACATTTGTCGGGTAGATCATGAGAAGCGGACAGTTGGAATACTTGGTTCTATCTATCTATTGTCCTTTCGAGCCGAAGACGGCACATAGGGCAGAACTACAATCTCAAAAATAGAAACCTTGCGTGCCAAAGTGGACTGCAATTGCAGTTTTATACAGAGATACATATTGCAGAGATGACTGCTTCTAAAATAAATGGTTCTGTTTCCATAACAATGATTTTTACAATGACAGCTTGTCAAGCCATCCATCAACCTCCTTAGTCGCCTCTTACGACATGCCTGGAAGGTCACAGTGGTACTATTCTTTACTTCCCACATAATGACGCCCCGGTAACACACGAGAGAATACTTGGTTACATCTAACAAAATACAGGGAAAGAGATATCACGGATGACAAAGAGAGAAAATACTAGATATCTCGGTGTAATGGCATGTAAAACAGTCAACAACATAATTGATACGATGCACTGCGTATAAGTCTGTAGAAGGACATGATCGCCTACACCAAACGGAACGAAACATGATTAATTATGATAGAGCACGTGTGGACAACCTTTCATTTCCTGAGGACCAGATCTGAAAAATATGAAGACAACGGTGTAGGAGGTAACATCACATAATGAAGGCATTATTTAAATTACATAATTTGAATTCACAAGCGATTGTAATGTACAAATCTTAAGGGAATGGAGTGTATACACATAATGATAAAGTTAAAGTACGAGTCTTAAATCAGCTCCTTAACATCCGGTTTTCACCGTGTTTGGCCACCTTTCCAGAAATTTTCGGAGATTTCTGTATAGTGTCGCTTCAAGCATCGAAACTTACGCTGCGAGGCGACATTCCACACCGTCCCAGAGTGCTACCCTGGTACCCATTTCTGATAGCTGCTAGGTCGTCCGCGGGGGTATTTACTTCCAACCATTATCAGAAATGCTTATATTTCTAACTGTTACCTCTTGCATAGTTGTCAATTTAAACTTCAAATTCATTCTAATATTCATATTCAGGTAGCTTGCCTTCACAAATAACGTTTGTTTGGTGTCCACGATTCACAATCTTGCAAAAAAGATTAAGATATACGTTGCAAATTGTATACATTAACATTGTACGAAATAGTTGAATGATTTGCAAAACTTAGAATTGTCTGTCTCGCAACCACAATCATTTTTTACATATCTTAAATAAGTAAAAGAATTCCGTTCAACACTTTAGGTACAAAACCAAAAGTTGGTGTTCGTATTTATTATTTTCACAAAAACACAAAACACAAAAGTGTTCATGGTTTTCGTCATTGTTTTTCGATCCCCAAAATAAATATTAGTGGTTACATTTACAATGTGATTTCTCATTTTCGGCCCAACTACGTTATGCTAAACAATCAAGTGATAGAAACATTTAAAAGAAGGAATAATGTTGTTGCTTCATAAAGCTTACTAAAAATGTGGCATATTATTAAAATTTCGATGACACTCGACTTTCAGAAACCTTGATCACACGTGAGAATCAAAATTACTAATCACAAAAATAGTTCTGGATTGTAAAAAAAAATGTATAATCCACCCTTAGTTATGCACGCAAGAGCTGGAAAACAACTAAATATATTGTAAATAAGTGTCACAGGATAGTATATCCTATACCATAGAATGACGTCATGGGACGCACCAAGATGGCATCTTATTTACATTCGAGCCATGGTCTAAACAATGTTAACTTTGAACATTACGATTTCTGTTATCACAGCGAGTTGGCAGATTTTTAGAAATGCTATCAAGGTTTGAAAATAAATGTTTGTACACAGTTCGATAACCTTCGCTGTAGATAAAGTCTTTATTCTGATGGCTTTTTCATGACCTTGGAAGCAAAAGACCTAACTTGTACAAACGGTTGGTTTGGAGAAAATTGTACGTTACAATGTCACTGCCATAATGACTCAGTTTGTGACAAGAAATCAATTTCAGACTGGTTCTAACAGACTCCAATTATGACAGAAACTACTGCTGATCGGAAGAGCTTCAAAGAACAGCTGAATATAATACATTGGAATGCGGAGGGCATATACCACAAGAAACAAGCTCTAACAATTAGACTAGCAGAGGAGGAGATAGATGTTGCTTGCATCCAGGAATCTCATCTTAATCCTCAGCACAGATTCATGATCAGGGGCTACCAAACATTTAGACAAGACAGGGAAGGTTACAAGGGTGGAATTCTTAATCTTATTAAAAATTCCGTCCCAGCAAATATGATAGATGTATTCACAAATGGAGAGGCAGAGATCATTGGTGCAGATCTATGCATTAACTCCGCTTGTATAAGGATATATAATATATACTGTCCAAATGACAAATTACTGAAGCTGGAGTCAATGGAATTAACACCATCAAAGTGTCTGGTAGTAGGAGACTTTAACAGCCACTCTGAAAGATGGGGATTTAGGGAGTCCAATGTTCGAGGTGAAGAAGTGGAAAAATGGGAAATAGACAACAACCTATTCCTCATAAACTCTAGGGAGGATCCCCCAACCTTCTACTCAAGAAGATGGAAAACAACTTCCACCCCCGACCCAGCGTTTGCAACTAGAGACATATCTATCAAAATAACCAGAAAAGTGCTGAACCAACTTGGAGATAGTGACCATAGACCAGTCAAACTTTCAGTGGCACTTGCTCACAAACAGGAGTTGCAAATACCTCTTCCACGCTGGAACTATAAGAGAGCAGATTGGGCAAAGTTTGCAATGCTCACTGCGCCTATCAACACCCACGAAAAGAAGGTCAATAATATGATAGAGCGGTTAACATATGGCATCCTGAGAGCTGCTAAAGAATCCATTCCTAGAGGAGCAAGAAGAAACTACAGGCCATACTGAAGCAAGAAAATACAACGATTGGCAGAGGAACTGGACTCTGCTAGAGAACTAGCTGAAACATCACACACCACAGAGAGCAACATTGCCAACAAAGCAGCCTCGGCCAAATATAGACGTGAGGTCATGACATCAGCCAGACAGAGCTGGATAGACAAAACAGAGAGCCTGAATCTAGACAAAAATGGTCATAAACTATGGAAACTTGCGAAAGCTCTGAGTGACGAAAACACTTGCCGACCTCCAATATCATTAGCACACAATCAGAACATCCTCACAGGCAAAAGGGCAGCAAATCTACTGATAGAGACTTACAAAAACATTAGTAGAATAAACATTCCAATAGACAAACAGAAAGCTGCAAGGCGGGAAAACCAAGTTGGAAAACAAATGCCTTTTGCACCAGAAGAGCATCAGGCGACCATCTTTACCTCAACTGAATTAGATGTTGCCCTCAAAGGATTGAAGCTCAAAAGTTCACCTGGTAAAGATGGAACCACCAACAAAATGCTCCTAAATCTGGGGCAGAAAGCCAAGAGCCAGCTTCTAAGGATAATAAATGCTAGCTGGAAGAGCGGTCATGTGCCTGCAATCTGGAAAGAAGCTATTATGGTGCCCATTCTCAAAGGTGGAAAAGACCCACTAGACCCAAGTAGCTATAGATCAATTAGCCTACTGAGCTGCCTGAGTAAACTCATGGAAAGGCTGGTTAACAGCAGACGCATGTGGCATTTGGAAACAAAACAACAAATCGTACCACAACAAAATGGCTTCTGTAAGCACCGATCAACTGAAGACCTGGTCACCTACATTGCACAGGAAATAGAGGATGCTCTACAAGAAAAGTAACACACGCTGACCGTGTGGGTCGACATGGAGAAGGCTTTTGATAGGGTTTGGCGTGAGGGTTTAAAGAACAAGCTTTTTAGACTTGGCATCCAGGGTCGTTTATTCAATTGGGTCTCTCAATACCTTCAGGATAGAACGGCCAGAGTACAAGTTCAAGGTCAACTAAGTAAGAAGGTCTCTATCGAGCAAGGTGTTCCACAAGGCGGAGTCTTGTCCCCAACACTCTTTTTAATTTTCATAAATGACATCGTAATGGACATTCCATCCAGAATACACTCAGCAATATACGCAGATGATCTGGCGTTATGGGCTCGCGAGGAAAGCATGTCGGTGGCTGGACCCAGGATGCAAGATGCCCTAGGTGAACTTGAAAAGTGGACGAACACCTGGTTCTTACCAATCAACGAAAGGAAAACTTCATACACAATTTTCAGCCTATCAAGGAAAACACTCTATGCAAATTTTAAGTTAAAGGATCATACACTACCTATTGACCACAACCCAACATATCTTGGTGTCACTATGAATCGCAGAATGACTTGGAAAAATCAGATAGACAGAACAAGGATGAAAGCCAGAAAACGAACAAATATTATGAAGAAATTGGTCAGGAACGGACTGGGGGGCAGACAGCAATATTTTGAAAAGACTATATGTAGGAAGAGTCAGACCAGTTCTAGAATATGGAGTCACAGCCTGGGCTATGGCTTCCAAATCACACCTTTGCAAAATTAACAGAATACAGAACCAACCTGCCCGTATCATTACTGGTGCTTTGAAATCTACACCTATCACGACTCTAGAAACAGTAACAGGCTTACAACCCTTAGATGACAGACGGGTCACTAAAGTTTTGCAACAAGCGGAGAAATATAGAAGGCTCCTTAGCCACCCCATGCACTAAAGAATATCTGGTTCCGGAATTGTACGACTAAAGAGGAGCAACTTCGCTACAATTGCCAATGAACTAACTACTGGAGACCCAGTTCTTTTCCAAACAATATCGAAACCCTTGGGCCCATCTGATATGTCTCCTCACGGAAAACATAAAATACGAGAACTTCAGGAAAACATAACAGGAATCATGAAAAAAGGCACCCAATCAGACACAGAAAGAAAACACGTAGCAGAAAAACATATACATGATACTTACCCACAGGACTCTTGGTCCCACATATATACAGATGGCTCTGCTACAAATGCCACCAGAAATGGAGGGGGAGGTGTGTTCTTGACGCTGACCAATCAGGACGAGATAACCAAGTCAATAGCTACTGGAAAATTATCAAACAACTTTAAAGCAGAGGCTGAGACCATCAGAGATGCTGCAACACTGGCTACTCAACACAAAAATAACATGCACAATAAATTGGTGATTCTGACTGATGCACTGTCAGTAATATCAGCTCTAATAAACCCCAAGAACAATGAACTAGATGATTTGAGAACTACCGTGGACCAACTATGCAATAACTTCCAGAGAGTAGTCATTCAATGGATACCATCACACTGTAATATACACGGAAACGAACACGCAGACAAATTAGCTGAAGAGGGAGTGAGATTACCACAAGAGAACAATCCGCTCAGTTATGATGAAGCCAAATCCATCCTCATGGGTCAGTTCCATGAAAAATGGAAACGTGAACACCCAAAGCATAACGAGAGTGACGGATACCACCAACTATCAAGTAGTGATCAAGTCATAATTCTTCGCCAATGCACAGGCCACAATAGAATGAGAAATCACATGTTCACCAAATTCAAAATAGGAACTACCAGACTATGCCACTGTACGCTGGACAATGTGATTACAAATCATGATCTACAGGATTGCCCCCAGTACACGGACCTGAGAAGAGCAATGTGGTCCATGCCCACCTCCTTGGAGCAGAAATTAAATGGGGCGATCGATTCGCTTAATCAGACAGCTGACTTCGTGAGAGACACTGGAATCCTACTCTGATAGTGTCTTGATCGCAGAGAGAGAAAAAGAGAGAGAGAGAGAGTTTATGACAAAACTACAGGGATATGCCCAAACAATGACAGTTATCAGCATGAATATTTTGAACCCCAGTGTCAGTACTTGGTTCTCGTGTACAAATACGCCCACAATTCTGAACCTACTTTCCTGTTTGATTATAACGACACCACATGTAATTCGGACACAAATTCTACATCAGTTCAGGCAACTCTCAACCAATCTTTGCTGTTCTCCTGGTTTAGGATTTATGTAAATGACTTAACAGTTCCGGACAGTTTCACGGCAAAACTAAATGGTTCTGCCTCATGTAGCAATGATTCAAGGTTTGTAGTTAGTCAGCACGAGATTGATGTCTTTTGCTCTGGGGCTGGTCTGATCAACAAGTTATGGATTGCAGGGGCGATAGTTGCAAATATCTGCTCCATCCACATAGGCGGGGGTCGGAATGTGGCTCTCAAACAGAACACAAACAGGCCGATACTTTTAATTCTTGTTATACAGGAGACGGATGTGGACCATAGCCCGTAGTAAATGGCAAAACAAGGACCAATCTCTATGACAATGACTGCACACACACACAAAACTGAGAAGTGGAAACAGTCTTGTTTACCGGTATCTGAACTTTGCCAAGCCCCAGAAGATTCACACCATTCGATTCTATCATCGAGCTAGCACTATGATTCGGGTAAAGAATGCCACTCTAAAGACTTTCTCTGACAGCGGCGGCGAAGTGTTCCAGTCTAATGATATATCATACCCTAATGTTTCTATGAACACTATTGTAGTCACCACACAAACGCCAATGGCACACATTAAGACTTCATTCTCACCGACCATTTCGCTGGCCGGCAGTGAACTGACAGTGTGTGAGGAGCAAACATTTACAGACACTTATTGTCTGGACGGGTATTCTTGGTCGTTTTGTGCAGTGTGTAGTAGGTGTAGCAAAAGCTGAGACTTCATCGTTTCGCGGAAAATGCTCACATGGGATCTATGGACACGATTGCTCCAGTTCTTGTCTCAGTGTCTGTCCTTTATGTGGGAAAAATCCGGAAAATTCCTACAATGTAAACATCCTGGCTATACCTGTAATGACACTTGTCCTGATGGTAATTTTGGGCTACAGTGCGAACAGACATGTTCTGATGGCTGTGACATCATATGTGACCCTTAAAGTGCAGACTGCACGTGCAAGGAAACGTACTACGGGTCAGACTGCACTCTCAAATGTCCAGACAACTGTTTCAACGACACCTGTGAACAGTCAACCGGGAACTGTGCCTGCAAGGGAAAGTTCTACGTGTCAGACTGCATTCTCAAATCTCCGGACAACTGTTTTAACAAAACCGGTGGACAGTTTATCGAAGCCTGCGTCTCGTATGTCGATGATTCACACGTTAAGAAGAGTCTGCAGACTAACGCAAGCATATGGATACCTCAATGTGTTTATGTGCTAGACTTGGCTCATTTCTTGGTGTTTTTCCGTGAAGACATGACTCATATCTTAATGTTTTTCTGTGATAGCCATGGTTCAAATCTTTGTGTGTTTCTGTGCTAGCCATGGCTCAAATCTTAGCTTGTGTGTGTGTGTGTGTGTGTGTGCTAGCCGTGGCTCATATCTAGATGTGTGTCATGTTAGTCATATCTCATATCTTGGTGTGCCCGTGTTAATCATGTCTCTCATCTTTATGTGCGTCTGAGGTTAGTAATATCTCATAACTTAGTGTGTATCTGTGTTAGTCATGTGTCATATCTTTGTGTGTGCATGTCTGGGTTAGAGATATCTCATATCTTTGTGTGCATGTTTATGTTGGTCATATCTCATATCTTTGTGTGTGCATGTCTGTGTTACTCACATCTCATATTCTTGTGTGTGCATGGCTATGTAAGTCACATCTCATATCTTTGTGTGTTCATGCCTATGTTAGTCATATCTTATATCTTTGTGTGAATGTCTATGTCATATCTTTTTATGTGTCATATCTTTGTGTGTGCATGTCTAAGTCAGTCATATCTCATATCTTTATGTGCATATATATGTTAGTCATGGGTCATATATCTTGATGTGTGTCGGTGTTAGTCATGTCTCATATCGCTGTGTACATGTCTGTGTTATTCACATCTCATATCTTTGTGTGTGCATGTCTGTGTTAGTCACCTCTAGTGACTCGGGCAGATGGTGCTCGTAAACCTGGGAGGGCAGAGCATCTAAGGGCAGAATCCCCCTACAGAAAAGACAATCTGCTGCCTTGCAGAAAGATTGGGGACAATCAAAGGCTAAGGAAAGCAAACCTGAAAAAATGCTTGCTGAAATCGGATGCACTGGGCCACTGGCGTAGAACACAGTACAACGTATTAACGGGTGTTCAGTCAGAGTGGATCTGGCGGACTCTAAATGTGACGTTCTGTCTGTGGGGGCGATCAACACACTTAACCTGACAGCTGACTTCATGTGGGAGTCTGGAATCCTACTCTGACTGAGTCCTGATCGCAGAGAGAGAGAGAGAGAGAGAGAGAGAGAGAGAGAGAGAACAATAAGAAAAATCCTAAAGGGGGTAATTTTTCTAAGGGCAAAACAAAATAGTGTTTATTAAGGTCAGAGTGAACAACAGAGCACATACAAGTTTCAGTTCATTATATCAGAAGATCTTTTTTATGTTCACGGTTTTATGAACGGAGCTTACTAACTGATACAAACGGATTGCTCATTTCATCAATCTGATCACTCCTGCGATAGGATCAGGTGACACTCGCTACCTATGTATAAACTACTCCGCCTCCATATAGAGAAATTCAGTCCTGGCATTTTTTTTTTCTGGAAAAAAAAGATAACTTAATGTAAAGAAATTATTTACTGCATAATATAACGTGATAAAGTATAGCTGCTCTCTGCAGATAATGATATTTACAAAAGGTTGGCTAATAAAAGATTTGGTTTTAGTTTTATTGATATTATGTTTCATCTATATATTTAAAATAAAATAAAGGACATGAGTCAATAATGTGATCATGTTGAGAAATGTCCTATTTGTTACAAATTTGTTGTTTAAATTTCTCCAACAGCCGTCTCCTTATTCGAACAGGCGTGGGATGGTAAGTGGAAATCATGACAGTCTCAGGAATTGACACAAAGAAAATTAAAAACATGACAAGTGCAATTAGCAAAAGACTGGACACTAATACACACATACATAATACAAATACACATACACTCCGCACTAACAATTCAGACAGCCATAAATCAGCAATACAAAAATAAAGGTCTTTCTTTCACATGCTACGAGCAGGAACGCCCTCCAGCAAATCTTTCAAATCGTAACGGTTCTTTGGAAATATATGTATTGGAACACTATTTTGGCAGGATCCGTGTTTGTGACTCAACTACAGCACTTTTCACAGCTTTTTGTTTTATTCTGAAATGCTATTTGAGTTCTGAGTTTGGAAATTATACAAAATGGTGGTAATGTGAGTCTTTCTCTTATTTATGAGGAACATTGACCTACTACTCATCCCATTATAAATGTACTTAACCTTCTATCCTTCGGAAGTATGTTCTATCTACACCTGGTTCGTGCCGTGTTCCCTTTTCTGGTTCGTGGGTGTCTTTATATAACCTACCCCTTTTATCTTCATTGCAGAAATGTTTGTATTTCTAAAGTTACCTCTTGCATAGTTGCCAATTTAAACTTCAAATTGATTGTGATTTTCATATTCAGGTAGTTAGTTGCCTACACAAATAACGTTTGTTTGGTGTCCACGATTCACAATCTTTCAAATAGATTAAGCTATAAGGTTTTAAATTGTATACATTAGCATTGTACGAAATAGTTGAATGATTTCCAAAACTTAGAATTGTCTGTCTTGCAACCACAATCATTTTTTATACATATCTTAAATTTAAAAAATCCTAAAGGAAGTAATTTTTTCTAAGGACAAAACAAAATAGTGTTTTTTTTATGGTCAGAATGAACAACAGAGCACATACAAGTTTCCGTTCATTATATCAGAAGGTAGTGAAATAATGATCTTTTTTATGTTCATGGTCTTATGAAGAGACTTTACTAACTGATACAAATGGATTGCTCATTTCATCAATCTGATCACTCCTGCGATAGGATCGTGACACTCGCCACCTATGTATAAACTAATCCTCCCTCCATCGCGAGAAATTCAGTCCTGGCATATTTTTACTGAAAAAAGATAACTTAAGGTAACGAAATTATTTACTGCATAATATAATGTGATACAGTAAAGCTGCTCTCTGCAGATAATATTTACAAAAGGTTAATAGTAGAGTTGGTTTTAATTGTATTTATATTTTGTTTCTATTTTTATATATTTAAAAAGAACACACCAATCACTAATATGATCATGTTGAGTCTTTTCTTTTTCCGTTATAACTTTTGTTTACAATCCTCCAACAGCCGCCATTGCCAATTCTTGATGATTCTGAAACGGTAAGTGGAAGTCATGCCAATCTCATAAGTTGACACAAATAAAATTTAAAAAAAAACGACACGTGCAATTAGCAAAAGACTGGACACTGATATACACATACATAATACAAGTACACATACACTCCGCTCTAACAATTCGGACAGCCATAAACCAGCAATACAATAATAACGGTCTTTCTTTCACACGGAACAATAATGGGAGTTTTACTGTAAATCTTTGAAATCGTAACGGTTCTTTGAAAATATAAGTAATGGAACACAATGTTGGCAGGATCCGTGTGTATGACTCAACTACTGTACCTTTCACATTTCTTTCTTTTATTCTGAAAGTGATATTTGAGTTCTGAGTTTTGAAATTATACAAAAATGTGGTAATGCGCAGAGCGTAGGAATATACTAAGTCATTCTTAAAATTGATATTCATGTAAGTGGTTCCAATTGGTGACACCAGACGAACACATTAAAGTAGTTTTGCTAAAGTTAATATTTTGAAATGATATTTTAGTAGAAAATTGTTGGCAACAAAAAGATTAAAAATTGGCAAATCTAAGAGTTCCGGTGACGCAATATTCAATCTTTGACCACAACAGTTTTTTTTAAATGTTAAGTTACAATTTCTTGTAATCACTTTCAATGTATAACAGAAGAAGCATGTTTGTTTTATCTTCTTGGAAAGTCATAAATGAGTAAACCAACTAAAGTATCAGTGACAAACAGCTGTGCTTAGTAATAAAGTTCAAGTTCATGTGTTCGTTGGTCAACATTCAAGATCAAGAAAACTGGGCATTTTCATAGTGCAGCTTCGAGAGTAGCTGAAAATATCAACATTAAAGGAGTGACCAGTAAGTAAGACGTTCGATCAAGAAATATAAGTAATAGCATTGATCCTTCTTATGGGAATTGAAAGCACATCTTGGTATATCGCGATGTTCTCGTTTATGGTATAGAGTGATAACGTTTCGCTAAACTTTTTTTTCCGAAACACAAAGCCTTGCAGCCATATACAGGTGTGTTTTGTTGACCCTTCTAAGTTAACTATGGTGAGTGTTTATCGTGGCATTGTACGTTCACTTGTAGTTCAACACTAGAAATGACCACAGAGTACCTAAGTCTCTGTTTATCTCGTTGTCCGTTTGTGTTGTTCTCGTTTTCTGAAGAAAGCCGCATGTAGGTCAAAACGTCAGTATTTTGTTGTGTTCCTTTTTTTATGAAGCTGTCAAAATACATTTTAGGGGTGTACGTCACACCCTTCTATTTGCTCCTGTTACCAGCTTTACCGCAGCACTGCAACTATTTGCCTGCTCCCTACAAATATACCGAGCCTTTTTCGTGAGTTCGATTATAGTTCGGACTGTCTATAGTTATCTGTATATTTTTTTTGCTATCTGTTCGTTAATTTTTTTCCATTATATACATATATCATTGTCCCTTATTTGTTTGTTTTATAAATGACATATGACGTCTTGACAGACGGTTGGTAGGTAATCCTGAAAAGCCAGTAGTTTTGTCAAAAATTAGTGTCTTATGATGGTGCTGCTTTCCTGAAAAGCTTCTTTCGTGGCTGAATATGTCAATATTTGACAGACAGATCAATCCGGAGAACGAACAAGACGTATTCATTGTGCCTGGCCGTGTCTCCTTTCTCCTGCATCTTTTTTCTTCTGAAGTTTCTTTCACTGACAGAGAATTCCCTTAATGAAGCACTGCAAACATTTTTATATCTCAGCACTGGTCTGTCCTTTGGTCTCTTTCCGTCTTTAAGTTTGCTATACAATATTTGTTTAAGAATACGAATGTTTGCTATTCTCCTGAGATACCCCAGCCACCTTAGTCTACAACTGCTATGTGCTGCCATGATGGATGCGAGTTTTGCTCGTTATAAGACATTAGAGTGGGTTACTTTGTCCAGGCATTTGATTATCCTGAAGCATTAAAAAATATATTTGTTTACTTTCTTCCGTCCCAAATATTTGGTTAAAATTAACAAATACATTGTCAATTTAATAACTTTCCTTTTAGATGTAATGTCGTTTTTTGGCGTTATTGAGTTATTGATTTATTTGCGGGTTATCATCACTGCACTCCGAGCATGTCCAGGTGTTCAGATCTCCTCCTCAGTAAGTCTCGCAGTGTCCAGCGACTGACGATTCCAGTTCTGTGTTGGTTGATTATTCGTCTTACACGCCCACTAAGTTTCTTGTTTCTGGCAGTGTCCATTTTAATTCCCATCTCTTTCATCCGAAGTAGGGACATGAACTCATGGTTGCCGAAGTCCTGTGTCTTTCCCTTTTCTCGGAGGACATAGATGCTGTCCGCCAGAGTCATTGCTTGACCGCCCTCAACAATAGCGCTGCTAGCCAACCTGTCCGCTCTTTCAGTTCCCTGTATTCCCGCATGTCCAGAGACGTAGACAAGGGTGACCTTACGTATGTTTGACTTCTGCAATGACCCTATCCATTGCCTGCGTACAGAGCCCGCCTCCAAATCTTTTATCATGCTCATCGAATCACTCAGCATGCAGGCGTGGGTGTAGTCTTGACTCTGACCAGATGAATCCCCTGGTCACTGCCAATCACCTGAATCGTCATGCTACTCGTGGTCATAACGTATGTACCGTTGACCTTTTTAACTATTCTGTCTGCTGAGCGTGCTGTAAATGCCCATGTAGTCCTTTGGTGTATTACAGATCCGTCGTTATAGATGACTGCATCTTTCTCATCGGTGTTATCCCAGGCGAAGCCAGCATTGACCACGACTGAATTCTCCCCCTTACATTTCCTGTTGAGTGTGACAATACACGAGTATGACCCCCTGAATGTCCCCTCATTGCTACACAGGGAGTGTCCCTCGTACATCCAAAGATAATGTGCATAACTTTATTCTGTATTTTCTCCAGCCTGTTAATTTGCGTCTTACTCACAGTAAAAATGTCTGCTCAATGTTGGTCCCTGCCATGACCTTCAAGCCGGCTAATCCTTTGCGGGATTTTGTTATCACATAGTCGACGTGGTCCCAAAAACACAGACTGCTATCAAACTTAACTCCAAGGTATGTCATCACCCTGTCCCTTGTCACTTCATCAGGTCCCATTCGTAAGACCATTATTTCCGCGTTAACGATATGATTGTTAAGGGAAAAACATGCAACTGATGCTTTATTATGATAACCAATACACCTGAACTCACCAGGAAAAGATGCGATCGTGTTCGTTTTTGCATTGTGGAGGCGATTTCATTTCCGTCTCTTCCCTGTCGATATACCAGAATATCATCAGTAAAATCATTGTTCTTCCGCTTCCAGCCAACTGTTGTTCAAAAATCATTATTGTGTACACGTTAAATAGGACTGGTGGCAATGTTGAGCATTGGGGCAGCCCTGAACAAATGGATGTTGGCTCGGATGACCAACTTCCTCCTTTGAATATCACCTTCCTCTGAAACAGTGCTGCAGCTTTCCATCTAATGAGAAAGGGATGCACCGCCAGTTTGAGGAGCATGTCTATGAGGTATTCAAATGGTAATCTATTTTAATCCTCCTCCAGATCTTTAAGAGCACATGTCTCCTCTCGTCTGTGGAAGACTGTCTTGAGTTCATAGGTGAAGACTGCCGCATTGAGACATGTCTCTTTGTTATAGTGTTATAGAAGGTTGAGTTGAATTATTTACCATGTTATTATTGTTATTGGTATTGTTCGAGCCAGGGCACAGCACATTGATCACAACGTAGTCAACACAATCATCACAGACTTCCTCATATATTATACATCATAATCAAGTTTATTGATCTTTAACTTGGTACATGATACATAATAGTGAATGCACTTCTCTTAGAATTACTGTTCTTTAATTCTGGACATCCAGAGACTATCGTCAATGATATTGAAATGTCGTCCATAAGTGCATATTGTAAATTACTCTCTCGCTTACAATTTGCTTACGACTTGTTATACGAATTATGAAGTACAACCTGGAAACACCATAAAAAACACTTTCACAACTAATTGTTTATTATACACTAACTCTCTTATTCTAGTTCTGTTACTGCTAACTAATTTTCTATGCCACTGCTACAAGTTCCTACTTTAAGCTTGGCTAGTCCACTAATTATGATTCAAATTGCTTCTTACTACTCTATAATCTGTTCCTTCATAACTCCTCCACTAACTTAGAATTACAAACTACTAAGACTTGACCAAAACAGACTGTTTTCGTGACTCCAATATAACCTCTGGTCAGGGAACAGGCAAATAATTGCAATGCTGCGGTATATATATATATATATATCTTGACGCTCATCCTACCTTTCCTCATGTAGTATTAATTTCTCTCTCCTTTCTTATTTCTACATCCTACTTTCCTAGCCCTCCACTTGATCATCTAACATGTAGTTATAGATAATTGTGGTTCACCGTTTGTTGTCGTTGTCCTTGTATTCTGAAGAAGGCCACAAGCCGAAACGTCAGTATTGTGTTGTGTTCCTTCCTTGTAAAGATGTCATCATACCGTGAAGTGTCTAACACACCCCACCACTGGCTTCTAACCTCTGGTCAGTTTGACCTCTCCTGATTTTCAAAATAATGTTTACTTCATGACTTTGACCTGTCCAGGAAGTTGTTTGTCAACCTATTTAACGGACGGTTAAGCCATGTGTTCATCCCCACTTCCACATCAACTGCTTGGAAAATGTCCATTCTACCTAGACTTATTATGTTCAGTACTATTCTGCCCCCTTCCTTCACCTTAGTCCTTGGATGAGTTGTCCACTACCCGCTATGAACTTTCCATTCCCACACGTTTTATTCTGTCACTAATACTGATGACCGTTATTCTATGATACTGTAATAGTCTGTAAAGAAATGATACCAGCTTAGTTACTTGGCCTGTACTTTCATTCACCTTTACTGTTACAATATCTATAACCACCATTATAGAGTGGGTGGAAGTGCGCGCTTCTATTAAAGGTGACATGTGAGTGCGCGGGCAACTATTTTCTCCAGTAGCTTGCCCGCAGTGTTCTGCATTGTGATGATTCTGTAGGCACTGATCTGAGAATGGTCCTTGTTTGGCTTCGGTAGCGATAGTAAGTAGCTGTGTAGCCACTCCTCTTTAATCTGGCCACTCTGAATGCGGACATTAAACTCTTTGGCCAGATTATTCAAATCTGATAAAATCATCTATTTCGGCATACCAAACACCATCTAGACCAGGAACAATGTTGTGTGACCTTTTAAGTGTTGTGCGAATGGTATAGGTTGTGATTGTGAGATCTTCTCCCAGCATTATATCCTCACAAAATTCTAAAAGGGACCAACGTATCCTCATTCTTACAACCTCATTTCTTTGGTCAGTCCATCTATAACAGCACTGTCCTAACCGTGTCACTATAACAGCAGTGTCTTGCTACCGTTTTTCTATAACAGCTCTTTCTTGTTACCGTGTCTCTATAACAGCAGTGTCTCTCTACTACGTCTCTATAACAGCACTGTCTTGCTAATGTGTCTCTATAACAGCACTGTCTTAACTGTGTTTCTATAACATCATTGCATTGCTACAGTATCTCTATAACAACACTGTTTTAACTGTGCCTCTATAACAGCTGTCTCTACAACATCACTGTCTTGCTACAGTGTTTCTATAACAACATTGTCTTGCTACCGTGTTTCTATAACAGCTTTGCCTTGCTAATTTGCCTCTATAACAGCAGTGTCTATCTACTATGTCTCTATAAAAGCATTGTTGCTACCGTGTCTCTATAACAGCACTGTCTTGCTAATGTGTCTCTATAACAGCACAATCTTTACTGTGTCTCTATAACAGCATTACATTGCTACAGTATCTCTATAACAGCACTGTCTTTACTGTGCCTCTATAACAGCACTATCTTGCTACCGTCTATCTATAACAGCACTGTCTTAACTGTGTATCTATAACGTCATTGTCTTGATACCATGTCTCTATAACAGCACTGTCTTGCTACTGTAACTCAATAAAGCACATTCTTTCTACCGTGTCCCTATAACAGCACTGTCTTGCTACCGTGTCCCTATAACAGCACTGTCTTGTTACTGTGTCTCTATAAATACAGTGTCTCTCTATTACGTCTCTATAAAAGCATTGTCTTGCTACCGTGTCTCTATAACAGCATTGTCTTGCTACCGTGACTCTATAACAGCATTGTCTTGCTACCGTGTCTCTATAACAGCAATGTCTTGCTACCGTGTCTCTATAACAGCATTGTCTTCCTAATGTGTCTCTATAACAGCATTGTCTTGCTACCGTGTCTCTATAACAGCATTGTCTTGCTACCGTATCTCTATAACAGCATTGTCTTGCTACCGTGTCTCTATAACAGCATTGTCTTCCTAATGTGTCTCTATTACAGCACTGTCTTAACTGTTTCTCTATAACATCATTGTCTTGCGAACGTGTCTCTACAACAACACTGTCTTAACTGTGTCTCTATAACAGCACTGTCTTGCTACTGTGTCTCTATAACAGCGCTGTCTTAACTGTGTCTCATAACAGCATTGCCTTGTTACCGTTTCTCTATAACAGCACAGTCTTAACTGTATCTCTGTAACAGCTTTGTCTTCCTACCGTGTCTCTGTAACAGCTTTGTCTTCCTACCGTGTCTCTGTAACAGCTTTGTCTTCCTACCGTGTCTCTGTAACAGCTTTGCCTTCCTACCGTGCCTCTGTAACAGCTTTGTCTTCCTACCGTGTCTCTGTAACAGCTTTGTCTTCCTACTGTATCTCTGTAACAGCTTTGTCTTCCTACCGTGTCTCTGTAACAGCTTTGTCTTCCTACCGTGTCTCTGTAGCAGCTTTGTCTTCCTACCGTGTCTCTGTAACAGCTTTGTCTTCCTACTGTATCTCTGTAACAGCTTTGTCTTCCTACCGTGTCTCTGTAACAGCTTTGTCTTCCTACCGTGTCTCTATAACAGCAATGTCTTGAAACCGTGTCTCTATAACAGCAATGTCTTGAAACCGTGTCTCTATAAAAGCAATGTCTTGAAACCGTGTCTCTATAACAGCAATGTCTTGAAATCGTGTCTCTATAACAGCTTTGTCTTGAAACCGTGTTTCTATAACAGCAATGTCTTGAAACCGTGTCTCTATAACAGCATTGTCTTGAAACCGTGTCTCTATAACAGCATTGTCTTGAAACCGTGTCTCTATAACAGCAATGTCTTGCTACCGTGTCTCTATAACAGCATTGTCTTCCTATTGTGTCTTTATAACAGCACTGTCTTGCTAATGCATTGTCTTGCTACCGTGTTTCCATAACAGCATTGTCTTCCTACCGTGTATCTATAACAGTATTGTCTTGCTACCGTGTCTCTATAACAGCAATGTCTTGCTACCGTGTCTCTATAACAGCAATGTCTTGCTACCGTGTCTCTATAACAGCAATGTCTTGCTACCGTGTCTCTATAACAGCAATGTCTTGCTACCGTGTCTCTATAACAGCAATGTCTTGCTACCGTGTCTCTATAACAGATTTGTCTTACTACCCTGTTCTATAACAAAACAGTTTTGCTATTGTGACTCTACAACAGCACTGTCTTGGTAGTGTGTCTCTATAACAGCACTGTATTAACTGTGTCTCTATAACAGCATTATATTGCTACCGTATCGTTATAACATTACTGTCTAGCTACCGTGTCTCCATAACAGCACTGACTTGCTACTGTGTCTCTACAACAACACTGTTTGTTACCGTGTCTCTCGAATAGCACTGTCTAGCTACCATGTTTCTATAACAGCACTGTCTTTCAACTATGTCTCTACAGCAGCACTGTCTTGTTACTGTTTCCATATAACATCACTGTCTTGCTACCGTGTCTCTATAACAGCAATGTCTTGCTACCGTGTCTCTATAACAGCAATGTCTTGCTACCGTGTCTCTATAACAGCAATGTCTTGCTACCGTGTCTCTATAACAGCAATGTCTTGCTACCGTGTCTCTATAACAGCAATGTCTTGCTACCGTGTCTCTATAACAGATTTGTCTTACTACCCTGTTCTATAACAAAACAGTTTTGCTATTGTGACTCTACAACAGCACTGTCTTGGTAGTGTGTCTCTATAACAGCACTGTATTAACTGTGTCTCTATAACAGCATTATATTGCTACCGTATCGTTATAACATTACTGTCTAGCTACCGTGTCTCCATAACAGCACTGACTTGCTACTGTGTCTCTACAACAACACTGTTTGTTACCGTGTCTCTCGAATAGCACTGTCTAGCTACCATGTTTCTATAACAGCACTGTCTTTCAACTATGTCTCTACAGCAGCACTGTCTTGTTACTGTTTCCATATAACATCACTGTCTTGCTACCGTGTCTCTATAACAGCAATGTCTTGCTACCGTGTCTCTATAACAGCAATGTCTTGCTACCGTGTCTCTATAACAGCAATGTCTTGCTACCGTGTCTCTATAACAGCAATGTCTTGCTACCGTGTCTCTATAACAGCAATGTCTTGCTACCGTGTCTCTATAACAGATTTGTCTTACTACCCTGTTCTATAACAAAACAGTTTTGCTATTGTGACTCTACAACAGCACTGTCTTGGTAGTGTGTCTCTATAACAGCACTGTATTAACTGTGTCTCTATAACAGCATTATATTGCTACCGTATCGTTATAACATTACTGTCTAGCTACCGTGTCTCCATAACAGCACTGACTTGCTACTGTGTCTCTACAACAACACTGTTTGTTACCGTGTCTCTCGAATAGCACTGTCTAGCTACCATGTTTCTATAACAGCACTGTCTTTCAACTATGTCTCTACAGCAGCACTGTCTTGTTACTGTGTCCATATAACATCACTGTCTTGCTACCGTGTCTCTATAACAACACTTTGTTGCTACCGTGTCTCTATAGCAACACTGTCTTACTACCCTGTTCTATAACAAAATAGTTTTGCTGTTGTGACTCTATAACAGTATTGTTTTTCTAATGTGTCTTTTTAGCAGCATTGTATTCCTACCATGCAGCACTGTCTTGCTAGTGTGTCTCTATAACAGCATTGTCTAGATACCGTATCTTTATAACATTACTGTCTAGCTACCGTTTCTCCATAACAGCACTGACTTGCTACTGTGTCTCTATAACAGCACTATCTTTATACTTTCTCTACAACAGCATTGTCTTGCTAACGTAATCTCTATAGCAACACTGTCTTGCTACCATCACTATGTAACAGTACTGTCTTGCTACCGTGTCTCTATAACAGCACCGTCCTGCTACTGTGTCTCTATAAAAAACTTTCTTGCTACCGTGTTTCTATAACAGCACTGTCTTCACAATGTGTCTCTATAACAGCACTGTCTTGCTAATATGTCTCTATAACACCATCATCATAATGTACCGGGCTTGCTGGCGTAGGTGATCATGTCTCTCCACAACTTTCGATTTCGGCAACTATTTATCATTTCTGTTCTTTACCTTCTGCCAAGCCATTCTCCTAAGCTGTTATTTTTTTCTTTGGTTCGCTCTATATCTTCTTCCCTCAATTTTTGCAGTTGTTACAATATATTACAGTTGTTCTCTTCCCATTACATGGCGATAAAATGATGATTGTTTCTTCCTAATATTGGAAATTTGCTCTCTTTTTGCTTTGACCTCTCTCAAAATATCTTCATTACTCTTCTTAGCTGTCCATTGTACTCTCAACAATCTTCTGTAAAACCACATTTCATCAGATTCCAGTGATTTTCTTGTCCGTTGTCCTATTGTCCATGATTGGCACCCATATGTTAAGACTGGCTCTACGTAACATTTCAGAACTCTTTTTCTTGTTTGCATTGTCAAAAATGGATTGCATAATATTGTCCTTATTTTTTAGAAAGCCTCTTTTGCCTGAGCCATTCTGCATCTTACCTCTTTTGTACATCTTCCGTCTGAGGTTAACAAAGTTCCCATTTATTTAAATGAATTTACCTGTTTTAATATTGTTCCACTTGTCTTTATTTTGCACTGAGGTAATGTATTTTCTTTGCTGTTACCATTACCTCTGTGTCTCTAAAACAGCACTGCCTTAACTGTGTTTCAATAACATCATTATCTTGCTACTGTGTCTTTATAACAGCACTGTCTAGCTACCGTGTCTCTATAGCAGCACTGTTTTAACTGTGTCTCTATGAAATTATTGTTTTGCTAACGTGTCTCTATAACAACACTCTCTTGCTACCGTGTCTCTACAATAACCCTGTCTTGCTAACGTGTCTCTACAATAACACTGTCTTGCTACCGTGTCTATAGAACAGCATTGTCTAATTAACGTATCTCTATAACCACACGGTCTTAACTGTGGCTCTATAACGGCTATGTCTTAACTGTGCCACTATCCGTTTCTCTAACTGTGCATCACTGTCTTAACTGTGTCTCCATAAAAGCATTGTCTTGCTACCATGTCTCTGCACTGTCTCTCTACTGTGTCTATAAACAGCACTCTTCTCTATAACATCTGCTGTCTCTATACAGCACTAGCGTGTCTCTATAACAGCACTGTGTCTCTATAACAGCATTGTCTTGCTAGCGTGTCTCTATAAAGCATAGCGTGTCTCTATCTTAACTGTTTTGCACGTGTCTCTATAAAAACAATTGTGCTTGTCTCTACCACTGTGTCTCTATAAACAGCATTGTCTAATTGTCTCTCTTAACTGTGTCTCTATAACAGCATTGTCTTGCTAGCGTGTCTCTATCTCATAACAGCATTGTCTTGCTAGCGTGTCTCTATAACAGCATTGTCTTGCTAGCGTGTCTCTATAACAGCATTGTCTTGCTAGCGTGTCTCTATAACAGCATTGTCTTGCTAGCGTGTCTCTATAACAGCATTGTCTTGCTAGCGTGTCTCTATAACAGCATTGTCTTGCTAGCGTGTCTCTATAACAGCATTGTCTTGCTAGCGTGTCTCTATAACAGCACTGTCTTGCTAATGTGTCTCTATAACAAAATCATCATCAAGTACCGGGCCTGCTGGCGTAGGTGATCATGTCTCTTCACAACTTATATCTCGGCAGCTATTTATCATTTCTGTTGTTGACTTCTGCAAAGCCATTCTCTTAAGCTGTGTGTTATTTTTTTCTCTCTTTTTGCTTTGACCTCTCTCAACACATCTTCATTACTCTTCTTAGCTGTCCATGGTACTCTCAATATTCTTCTGTAAAACCACATTTCATTTCTACAGACTCCAGTGATTTTCTTGTCTGTTGTCCTATTGTCACTGATTCGCATCCATATGTTAAGACTGGCTCTACGTAAAATTTAAGAACTCTTTTTCTTGTTTCTATTGCAAAAAATGGATTGCATAGTATGTTCCTCATTTTTTAGAAAGCTACTTTTGCCTGAGCCATTCTACATCTCACCTCTTTTGTACATCTTCTGTCTGAGGTTAACAAAGTTCCCAAATATTTAAATTCATTTACCTGTTTTAATA
The DNA here is from genome assembly GCA_032433765.1 of Megaustenia siamemsis. Lineage (NCBI taxonomy): Eukaryota > Metazoa > Mollusca > Gastropoda > Stylommatophora > Ariophantidae > Megaustenia > Megaustenia siamemsis. The sequence continues at coordinate 21,652,271 of JAVIAB010000088.1, forward strand.
TTGTTCCACTTGTCTTTATTTTGCACTGAGGTGATGTCTTTTCTTTGCTGTTACCATTACCTCTGTGTCTCTGTAACAGCACTGCCTTAACTGTGTCTCTATAACAGCATTGCTTTACTACTGTGTCTTTATAACTGTGTCTTTATAACTGTGTCTCTATGAAATCATTGTCTTGCTACCATGTCTCTATAACAGCATTATCTTTCTACTGTGTCTCTATAACAGCATTGTCTTGCTAACGTGTCTCTATAACAGCACTGTCTTGCTACCGTGTTTCTACAACAACACTGTCTTGCTACCGTGTCTATAGAACAGCATTGTCTAGATAACGTGTCTCTATAACCACACAGTCTTAACTGTATCTCTATAACAGGACAGTCTTGCTACTGTGTCTCTATAACAACACTGTCTTGCTACCGTGTTTCTACAACAACACTGTCTTGCTACCGTGTCTATAGAACAGCATTGTCTAGATAACGTGTCTCTATAACCACACGGTCTTAACTGTGTCCCTATAACAGGACGGTCTTGCTACTGTGTCTCTATAACAACACTGTCTTGCTACCGTGTTTCTACAACAACACTGTCTTGCTACCGTGTCTATATAACAGCATTGTCTAGATAACGTGTCTCTATAACCACACGGTCTTAACTGTGTCTCTATAACAGCATTGTCTTGCTACCGTGTAACCAAATTATCAATTCATATCAAGGTCCCCTTCCCATCGTATACCTTCGGTACATTGATGACTGCTTCGGACTTACTGATCTACCTGAGGATGACCTCTCCAGGTTTATCGACTATATTGGTCGCTATCACATAGCTATCAAGTTCACATCTTGTATATCCCCTTCCTCTGTCACCTTCCTATATCTTATCGTTTCTTTGGGTACTTCTGGCCTCCACACCTCCCTTTTCTATAAACCCACGGACGCCCATTGTTATTTTCTCTACACTTCATCCCATTCACTTTCTTGTCATGATTCTTATCCGTTCTCCCAGTTATTGCGCCACCGTTGCATCTGCCAGGATGACCAAGATTTCCTCCTACAGTTTCACCTCATGTTAGGTTTCTTTAGCCGCCGCCATCTTTATCCAGACTCGATCCTCCAGTCTGCCCTCAAGCGGGTCCTCCTTATCTCCCGTCCCGAGGCACTTACTCCTTCCAACCGTCCGTCCCCCCTCTGAGAGAACTATACTCACCCTTACATAACGTTCTCACAACTTAGCTGCTGTGAAGATACTCAACCGCTATCGTTCCATTCCCCTCTCTGATCCCACTACCCATCTACTTTTTAGTGATCTCCCGATGATCGCTTTCAAGCGCGACAGGAATTTGAGAGATATTATGGTTAGGAGCCATCTCCCTCGCTCCCAGCCTCAACACTTCGGCCCCTTATGGTCGTAACAGTATCACCTGTGCCTATGTGTTCCTTACTGACTCGGTCTTATTACCGCAGCATTGCAATTATTTGCCTGTTCCCTCCTTATTCCCTAATGGACGGCTCGAGATCAAACATGGCTTCACATGTGTGTCCCGCAACATCATTTATGCCATCATATGCAACGATGCCACATGACCTATATTGGTGAGTCTGGGAGAAGATTAGCGAAAAGATTTTGTGAACATCTACGGGATGTTTTAATATCCCCATACAACCGTATGTCGTGGGACGTAGACAAAAGTGACTTTACGTATTTTTGACTTTTGCAATGACTCTACCCATTGCATACGTACAGATCCCGCCTACACTTTTCTTATCATGCTCATCGAATCTCTCAGTATACAGGCGTGGGTGTAGTCTTTGGCATTTTTGTGCGACCAAGATGACCAGGTATTTTCACTAGACCGTTGTCAACTATGCGTAATTTATTTCTGTGAGCTTCTAAAGGACGAAAATCAATCGCCTACTATGCCTCCACGTGCCGTAGATCTAATTGACTGGAGTTGACTAGTCTATAACGTGGAAACGAGTTCTGGACTGTGCGACTGAGTGAGTGCATGTAAGTCTAGGCCATCCACAGCATCAACGTTCTCATTTATTTATTATTTTTAAATCTATAGAAGGATTGCAGGAGATATCAGTTTGATGATTTAATGTTAACAACTATGATTTCCTCATAACATAGACTTAATGGCAGCAAATAGGTCTACCATGGTGAGCTGTGTCTTAAGTTATGGAAATGGGTGCGACAAGATGAGACAGAGCCAGAAACAAGAATGTAAAGTAAAACACCAGTACTGGTTCATGTCCAGAAGCAACAAATCAAATGGTTTACGATCACGCTTATATAGATATCTACTTGAGAGCACTCAGAGTCAGCGGCAAGGGGAGACCTAAGATATTGATGCTTTATTAGAATAGCAGTCGTCGCAATCAACTGAATGCAAAAAAAAAAAAAAACAAACACACACATTAAAAAGTATCATCGGAAACGCTTCATTTTGGATAGACGCTGAAAAATAATAGAAGTATAATAAATGAAATTGGAGTATATTTATTCATGTCGCTTTATTTAATTAAAGGAAGGAAAAATAGTGGATAGTGTTTAAGAATACTGTAATCAACATCTCAAAAAGAGTATGTGCAACGAAACTAGGGATAAAAGTAAGGAAAATAGGTACCCCTTGGTAGAACGAAGCAATCAGAGAAGCAATTAAAGAAAAGAAGAAGCTTTAAAAATTGGGTGGAGAATAAGAACCAAGAATAATATGAAGAGCGAAAATTGAAAACCACAGCCCTACTGAGCTTATAAATGACAAAGACAGTCACTCAAATCAAATAAAAACAAATACAACAGCGATTGAAAGAATATTCTGAAGGCCTATTAAACATGGCACCAACTACCAATAACACAATAGAAACCACGTAGGATTGCACAAACAATGCACCCAACATCATGAAAGAGGAAATCGAAGAAGTAATCAAATATGCACCAATAAAATTCACCTGGAATAGATAACATACCAATAAAATTAATAGCAGCAGCAGGACAAACAGGTGGTATATGACTGCACTGAATATTCAATGCAGCATGGCACCAACAATAAGTTCCAGAAGACTAGCAACAGGCAATAATCGTACCAGTATGGAAAAAGAACGGTAGCAAGAGAGACTGCAATCAATATATAAGTATATCGCTTCTCAGCCATGTAGGGAAGTTATACGCCAAAATTATTTAAAGATGGCTGAGACCAATAATAGTATTACTATTAAGTTATTCTCAAATAGGGTTCCGTAAAGAAACAGAGAATGCACTAACGCTCTCTCACCTTAAAACAGCAGCAGACAAGACGACAGAACACAAGCTAAATGTGTACATAGTTTTCATTGAACAGGAAAAAGCATTCGACAGAGTAAACATAGATCAACTATGGAATATACTAAAAACATACGAAGTAAGCCAACATCTAACTAACCTAATTAAAAGTCTCTACATCAACAGCAGCTGCACAGTCGGAATAGCAGCATGCAAATTCACAAACAGCAGAAATAAGCTCAAGATGCAACAAAGCCTGTCACATTATTGGACAGCTATCACCACTATTGTCCAACAAGGAAATAACGCTAGAAGCAAAAAGGGCACTCTACAATACAATCTTCATCCCAACGGTGAGCTACCAATGCCAATCCTGGACCATAGATACAAGAACAATTAGAAAAATAACCTCTTCTGAGATGAAATGTGTTAGACGAATGACAGCAAATAGCCTTAGAGGTAAGATCAGAAATGAAGAACTGGGAGAAAAAAAAAACTAAGAATAAGATAAAAACATAATACAAAAAGCCTTCAATAAAAGTTGCGAGAACACCAGACCCAAGGGCCGACCACGAAATAGATAGATGGATGGGCAAGTTGGAAACACTTGGAAACATAACAGCAACAACGGCAAACAGAAGAGCAAATAACTAAATTTTATCTCGTTTCGACGCAAATGAGGAAGGAAAGAAGATGAAGTCATACAATACATGCATAAATATAGACTGAAACAAAATACTGGTGCGTCTATGTTTTCAAAGTGGTATATAGATAACTAGGACGAAAAAACTTATATAGTCACCAGTGTTCACATTCCCTCTCCTCCCACCACCTGATATTGCCACTTACTGTTATTTTAAGAAATATAAACCCACATACAGAATTCAACCTACGGTGTAGCAGAACAACTACTAGATAATATAATGGCATTATATAAAAACAGTCAATGTGCCGTTAGAACATCGGAAGGTCTGTCAGAATAGTTTTCAGGTCACAACAGATGTAAGACAAGAATGTGTCCCCTTACCACTCCTCTTCATCATATGTATGAACAAAATAAATCAGGAAACAACCAACAATAAAAAAAGTAAAATATAAACATAGAGGTAGAAAACTCCAATATCAACAAGCTACTCTTCGCAGATGACCAAAGCCTAATAAAGAGGATGCAATCCTGCTACAACAGCATTTAACATCTCTAGATAAAAGATGAACATACTACAGTATGAAAATTAACACAGCAAAAACAGAGGCTATAAGAATAAGCAAATTAAGATACTCATTAAACATTAAGATCAAAGATAAAGAAACAAAAACAAGTAGAGGAATTCAAGTATTTTGGCACAATGTTCACAGAAGACGGGAAAAATAGACAGAGAAATTGACATGATAATACAAAAAGCAAATGCTGTCGCATACCAGCTTTCACCATTGCTAAGAAATCCAAACATTTCTCTGCCAGCTAAACAACAAATGATAAATATCATTTTCATACCAACTTTGTGGGATGAAAGTCAAACATGAACCTTTTCTAAATCACAATTAAGAAAGATCAATACATGTGAGATGCGATGCTTGAGAAAAGTAACAAACAACACAAGAAGAGCTAGAATACCAAATGAAACCATTAAAAAAAGGGTAGGAATAAAACCCTGCCAAGAATATATAGAACAACAACAACTTAAATGGTTTGGCCACCTGGTCAGAATGAATCTGCATCAATCACCATCAAGGTCGTTCTTCTCGAGAATGCAAGGAAAAAGACCAAGGAGGAAGACCCAGAAGAAGATGGATAGATGCATTGATAAAGACATGTAACAACAAAGGAAAATCACTAATTCAGACAGTTCGAGCAGCTCAAGAACGACAAATGATAACTTTATGTATCAATGAAAAGAGAAAAGTAGAAGAAGAAGATACAGAAATCGACGTGTAAAAGAAAATTTTGCGACACATCACAAGGCAACAAAATCAAACTTTTTTTAATCATCTCAAACCAAAATACACTTTTCTAAAGGATTTTTTGGCGCTGATTTCAGATCTGGTATCAGTTTTTTCTATCACGTCAAGTTTTTAAGTTATGAGTGATGTTAGTTTTCACTGAACTTGGCTGTATTTGTTCGAGAATCGCAAACATCAATTAAGCAAATGATTCACATCTTCTAGACTAAATCAAATATACTCACATCACAGCATAGATATGTTGAATGTTTCTTCAAAAATGCTTGGAATATGATTTTCTGTTATATTCTTCGCCTGGATTATCACGGAATAGCATCCAGCAGAAGTCGGCCATCATACTCTCATTCCACAAACCTTGATAACGGCGCTCCATTAACTGATAGTCCTGGTGAAAACGTTCTCCTTGCTCATCACTCACCATACCAAGATTTTCTGGGAAAAAATCTACATGGGAGTGCAAGAAGTGAAGTTTTAATGACATGCGACAGCCAAGGTTCAGGTAAGAATCTATTAGACGCTGAACTCCTTACCTGTACGTAGGAGACTTATGATTACCTAGAAAGTTTTCACAGACCCACTTGAATGCCTCCCAGGCTTCTAGCTCAGCTCCTGACAGAGACTGTTTGAAACCTTCATCTTGTAAAACAGATCTGATTTGTGGACCTATAAATATCCCTTCTTTCATTTTTGCAGCAGTGATGTTTGGGAATTTATTAACAAGGTACTGAAAACCTTCTGAGTTTGTTTTACCCATGGTCTTCACAAGGGTTTTCATCAGTCCTAGCTTAATATGGAGAGGTGGCAGAAATATTTTCTGTGGATCAACAAGGGGCATATTTTGGACACTGCTTGCTCCTGGCGTATAGATATGTCTTGGCTCCCAGACACGTTTGACATAATGTTCCGCTGTTGCTATCCCATAGGCATAGGAAACAGCAGTATTTAGTGAATCCTCCTTGCATGCCCATCAACATGCCAATGACCTTTAGATCACCACAGATGTTCCACTGGTGTGTTTTATAATGGATAGCTTCAAGCAAACTGTTCATGTTGTAATAGGATTCTTTCAGATAAACAGAATGTGCAACTGGTTTGCTTGGTTTTACATTTCCATTGTGCAAAAGAGCTGCCTTTAAGCTTCTTCGCGAGGAATCAATGAAGAGACGCCATTCTGATGGATCATGCACTTGTGATAAACTGTTGAAGAGACCATCGATGTCCTGACAATAACTCAATGAGCCGTCAACATTGAAGAACGTCGTCATCTTGAGATTTCGTTTTCTATAATTAGTTATGTTAACGTCCCTTGCAAGCAAATGCTTTTGCTTAAGCCTTGAAGCAAGAAGTTCTGCTTTATCTTTAGACAGATTTAGATCACGAATAAGATCATTCAGCTCTGCCTGTGTAAAAGTCTTAGGTTCTAAACATTCATCAACAGTATAATCTGGATCAGTTGAGTCTGCATTGTGACCAGCTGTGTTTTCATTGCATTCCTCCCCATTTTGCATAGATACGAGTCCACCAGAAGGAGGTAAAGGAATAGGCAATGAATCGTCATGTGGAACAGGCCTGATGGCAGAATCTAAGCTAGGATATACAATGTTCTGTTTATTTTTAGCAGAGAATCCATTTGTGTTCACCAGACAAAAGTAGCAATCATTGACATGGTCTCGCGGTTCCCTCCATACCATTGGAATTGCAAATGGCATAGCTGCCTTGCGGCCATTTAGCCAGTCACGTAGTCCGCTTGAACAACTGGTACATATGATATGTGGAGCCCAAGATTTATCCTGATCACCCAGTGGACAGCCAAAATACAATATGTATATCTTCTTTAGATCATCTGAAATCGTGCGCCGCTGTGATTTCGTCACAAATGAACCACACACAAAACAGAAACAGTTTGGATGATTGATGCATCTTCTAGGCATGATAATAATAAGTACACACAATAAGTTATCAAGTACACAAATGCAAGGTTTTTGCAACCTTTAAAATAAAAGAAAGGACAACACAACGAAATCTCATAATATACTTGTCGTAATTACTTTAAGCAAACACCACACGTGTATAAATGGATTTAATATCCTATCGAATACACAAAAATGGTAGCATCGATACTAAATCACGTGACCCGAAACTGAACAAATTTGTAACAGCCAGTAATAAGGTATCGATACCAATCTAAATAAAACATTGTACTCGATTTGTGGTCATCACCACTGTTGAAATATATTATAATTAGCTATTTAAAAAAAATGTTACATGGCAGAAAAAAACTAAAGACAGATTTGAAATCAGCTAACCAAATACTACAAAACCCATATAAAATTATCTGTGATGATTTTTGTGTGTTGCCTTGTGAATTATCATTGCTGCTATTTGTCGGAGTGCTCACGACAGGACCAGAGTGATAAAGGCCGCTTGATCAAAGCAGTCGTCATGTTGTGTGGGACTCGGGATTTCTATTTAACCCCCGATAGAAAAAATCCTTTCTGTCTACCGCGGGATTCGAACATCGTACGTCGGCTTTTCACTCAGCGAAACATTTCGCAGCACGACCACGCGCTACACCTCAACCGATGTGTGAGGTGAGAATAATTCATGGTCTGTCGTTTGCAACAGTGGTGAATAAACTCACAAATAATTACACCTACACAAGGTTGGTGAATTCTAACAGTTTACAATACGACAGATCTTACATTAAATTATGTATTGTTATAAAAGACGTGTATCGATTGGAAGGTAAAATTAAAAGTGACTATTGTAACTGATACATCGTTTAAAAAAATACTTTCATTTAATTATTTTTAAAATGGTAACAAGAGAAATAAAAGAAGCGAGCCTCACACAATCCTACTGTTATCAACGAGAACAGTTTCATGTCAGGTGTCGATTTGGCTTCAAATAGGTTTTTTCTTTTTAATATCTTCTATCGGAGAGACACAAGTGATGTGACTAAATTTCTGGAGGCAAGTGTTAAAGTAGCTGTTAATCATGTGTGAATAGAAAATAGACACAAACATAATATAAAGAGTTTACTATGACCGGATGATGTATATTTACATAATTACTTTACTTAATTATATGCCTATTGCCAGTTTCTTTGTATGGATAGGTCTATGCATAATACACACACTCATATATATATATATATATATATATATATATATATATACAATTCATGCATCAAATCAATCAATCTATCTGTTTTTGTAAATCTATAACCCAGATAATCATAAAGACGTATCGACATGTCTAATAATAGTTACGAAAGATAGATGAATGGAATAGATGTAGATGAAAGAACGAAAGACAGATAGACAGTCAGAGTATGATATACATATAGACGATTTAAAAGATATATAAAGAAGCGGTGTGATCTGTATCATAGACAAGCCGGGATTAATTTCTGCTGCCCACACTTGAACTAGCACACACACACACAATTAAGAGCAGCTGTTATTGTAGAGCCACGTTTTAGCAGGGACATGTTTAATGATGAACACGTAATTCAGAGCGAAGCCTGTTATGAATATTTTAGTGCCAGAGGCCTGCCTTTCTGAGCTAACTTTTAACAACTTGCATGAACACATTGAATGGAACAGAGGTTTTTTTGTTCAGTGAAAAAAAAATCAGGAACGAATACAAATAAATGAAACTAGAAACACATTTGACGATGCCATTAATGAGACCAGTACCATATTTTGAACTGATTTGGCTGCACAATTTTCTATATTCCTTTTTAGGAATCTCCAGATAATGTTGCACACACGATAGGGGTAAGTCTTGACTTGATCTCTATCATCTTTTGCCTTTTATTTAATTAATTTCTTACAAAATGACAAAATAGTAACAAGAACAATTGTCTTCAGTTCTTTCTGATGATAAGGAAACTGCCCGCATACAATGTTTCTTATTTGAAATAGACTATGTAAATGACACTTGAACATTTAGTTTAGAAAATGGCATAAAGATAACATTGTACAAAGATAATACTAAATTAACCATAAGAAGATTCAGAATGAGGTAAAATAAATTATATAAACAGTTAACAGATTAATGAAAGACAAGTCACAAATAGTATAACCTTGATGGGAGATCTAAACACAAAATTTGGAACAGACAACCGAGGCTTCGAAGAGATAATGAGAAAACATGGACTTGCTGAATTAAATGAAAATGGAGAGATATTCGCGAATGTATGGTCCTTTTAATCAAATGCTCTTAGGAGAAACACTATTCTAAAATTAAGAACTACATAAAGCTACATGGGTGTCAACAGATCATAGAAAGGAAACTCAAATTGACCACATATGTATTAATAAAACTGTTAAGTCATCATTTCATCATATAAACATGTATAGAAAAGCAGATGGGCATTCAGGTCATCATCTTCTGCTAGCCAAAAGTTAACTTAAACTGAAAAGATATACTACAACGAATAAAGGTAAACAGTATTTCAATAACAGTGTTTGTTAATGCGCAAGGAATTAAAGATAAATGTGCAGTCATAGTATGAAATAAATACCAAGTCTTCCAACAACTAGAAAATTCAATAGATATAGAAGATCATTGGAAATAGATAAATTATATATGAAAGGAGAAACGCGAAGAAACTCTGAGAAAAAGAGAGCTCCACAATAAAGCAAGGATGACAGCATAGATCCTGAAGAAAATTAAAGAAATGAAGAGGAAGAAAGTAGACTTAAATAAACGACGAACGAGAAATATTAGAGGTGAAGAAAGAAGTGAGAATAACTATTAAAAGAGACACGATGCAATATATACAAAGTAGCTAAGAAGGCAAACAAATGAAATATGAAAGAACTTTAAAAGAATATGTAGAAGAGAACAAAGAAATTAAGCGGAACATACAAACATATCAGTGCCGTTATTAGAGATAAAAAAGGAAAAAAGGAAATTTGATTAGTAATATAAGGAAACAAATGAAGATATGGAAAGAGGATTTTGAGGAATCTTGAACAGAACCGGCCAAATAAAGTTGCAGATATGATACCAGCAGAGGAAAGGAAGAGTTACACGTTAACTGTGGAAAGTCAGGCACTGAAGAAATAATGAAAGCCATCAAGCTATTAAAAATGGTAAAGCCACATGACCAGATAAAATTCGTTCAGAAGGCATCAAAGAAGATATTAACACCTCTACCATCGTGTTATGTAATCTACTAGATAAAATATTTAAGAGGGAAGTAATACCTAAAGAATGGAAAGAAGGCTGTATGATCAAACTACCAAAGAATGGAAGCTTACGGGAGTGCACAGATTACATGGTAATTAGCTGCAATCAGTGAAAGGAAAAATACTAAGCACAATCATTCTGGAGAGACTAAAAGAGGTCATAGAGAAATACTTGAAAGATGAACAAGCGGTTTCAGGAAAATACAGATAACGTACTGATCAAATATTAGTATATAATAGTTGAATAAAGAGTGGAACTACAGTCACCAGATTATATTGGAGTCACTGTACACTGGGCAATATGACTACAAAACATGTTTACAGGATTGCCCCCAATACACAGACCTGAGAAGAGCAATGTGGTCCACACCCACCTCCCTGGAAGAGAAACTTTATGGGGCAATCGAATCACTTAAACATGCAGCTGACTTCATGAGATAGTCTGGAATCCTACTCTGAGTCTTGATCACAGACAGAGAGAGAGAGAGAGAGAGAGAGAGAGAGAGAGAGAGAGAGAGAGAGAGAGATATTGGATTCATAGTTTACGAAAAGGTATTAATAGTTTGACAGAGAAATGCTTTAGAAGTTGCTGAGTCATTACGGAATCCCCATATAGTTTGTTAACGTGATAAAAACAGTGTCTGAATGAAAGAAATGTAGTGTTGTGCAGGAAGGTGTCGTCTCCGTATCGGAGGTTGTCTACCATGGAGCGCCATTCCGCGCTGTCTCTTGCTTTGATGGTGCAGGTAGTCATAGGCTTTCTTGTCCATCTGTTGATGTTACTCGTCCTTTCCTATATTATCAATCTTTTTATTTTATTTTGTTTTCTTCATGACTCTTTTGTTTGAGTATTTCTCCTTGTTTCTGGCTGTATGAGTGTAATCATAACAATTCTGCTGTCTGTATCATCAGTAAGATAAGGGGCAACTCGACTTATCTTGTTCTGTTTTCTTGTTGGTATGAAATCTATGTGGCTTCTACAGGTTGTGTCGTTCCATATGTACCAGGCGTGTTCTTGCCACTCTTTGTGTTTGAAAAAATGTTTTGGTGATGAACAAATCGTTTGGGTTATATCATTCCAGCAGCCTCCTTCCATTTTCATTTCTTTCAGGTGTCTTATCGTCAAAGTGTCCCAGGATATCTCTGTTATCGCTATTGCCTTTACCGAACCTTCGGTTGAAATCTCCCATTACTAACCTGTTGTAGCTTTTATCAGTCTTGTGGAGAATTTCATTTAATGTCTGACTGCATTGCTGACTATCTTTTTCGTAGATGACACATATTGCATATAACGGTATGTAACTTGTTTTTTCCATCTTTTTCTAGTTGTCGAGTTGTGATTATTCTGTCCGATCAGTATTTTATTCCTAGAATATTCTTTGCGTGTTCTGGGTCCAAAATAAAACACACTGCATGTTTTTCCCTTCGTTATTATTGAAGCAGGGAGTAGCAGGGATAAATTTTAAGGAAACGGAGTGGGGAGTTATGTATAAACAAAGAGGAGATAAAGAGGCGGAAGGATACAGAAGCAAGGGAAGTCCGTGAAAGAGTTAAAGAGAAGTGAATACTGCATGCGGCACGATATGTTGAAAACGAGGCGAGCTGAGTTAAGGAGACAAAGAGGAGGTTAAATTAGAGCCAGTCGAGATAATGCGAGGGGCCAGTCCAGACGTGTTGTTGGTAGTCACAGCCGAAATTGGGGACCGGAATGTGTTGTTAAGGATTTGTCTTGAGGGCAGGTTAGTTTATGAGTAGATGTCTGGCTAGGCAGAAGGACCAGAGTATTCCGTAAGGGTAGATAGGGAAAATAACGTGAAATCATAGGTCGAGTGTAAGCCATACTAGAGACATTATTATGCAGTTTACTAGAGTAGTCTTGTGAAGAGATATTCATCATGTGGTTGTGCCACTAAATCACAGGCTGAGTGAGTGTAAGCCGTACTAGAGACATTGTTATGGAGGTCACTAGTCTAGTGAAGAGACATTAATCATGTGGTGAGCCACGATATTTATAGCTTAGAATACGGCCTGCCAAAACAGTGTTATGAAGGTATGAATGTGATTCTTGTGAAAGACATTGAGTATGGTCAGGACACGAATGAACTATAGTCCGTTCAGAAATTCATAATCACACCTGAATTAGTTTTGCGTGATAACCGCTTGTTATTTTGATTTCAAATTGTGCATGCAATCTTAGAATATTGATGGCGCAAAGATTTTGGTATTTTTTATTCCACAAACACAACAGATTTTGCACATCAGCGAATTCCTTTGATCTTTTATGACGATATCACACAAGTTGATTCAAATTTTAGAGTTTACAGTAATCGTGTTAAATTTTCCAGTTTACTGCAATTCTTGTCAGAGGCGTATCTACATAGTGCTTAATTGTGGGTGTTGTTCGTTATGTGTATTTGCAAACATGAATTCAATTGGTTACTATTAGTCTTGTCCTTCGGTCACCATTAGACCCCAGGGCGTCCTAACTGCAGCTGGAATTTAATTCATCTTAATTGTAATCATTCCGAATCTGACGATTCCAAGAGGTTGATAATCATTACTGGCCTGACAAATAGTAATCCATCTCGTTTCCAGTACTCATCTTCCACCCGCAGCACATGTTCAACACACTTCTTCCGGAACGGAATGTCTATTTTTGAGAGAGACTCGCGTGTCAGAACTTCAACATCACACATTTTAAACGTCCTGTTCTGTTCTGCAACTTGTCCTTTGACGTGAGCCCAGGCAAGTTCGATTGGATTAAGGTGCACATGATATGCAGGGAGTCGAAGAGAGGTGTGGCCGTATTTCTCAATGATTTTATCAACATGGTGCACCTTATTCTAATTCGTATTCTTCACAAGTTGTAACAATTCGGGTTTTAAATATGTGTCGTAAAATTTGACATTTTCATTCGCAAGCCATGTCCTAATTTGCTCTTTTGTATTTGATGCAGTAGGCACTTTGTCTTCCTCTGATACGACATTGTGGCATGGCCATATCCATGACTATGCATGAAGGTCTCTCCAGGATTGGTAAAAGATCGTTCTCCAACCAGTGCCTGAAAATGTTTCCATTCATTTCAGTATGGTAGTCCCTACCGTCGGTACTTTTTGATTGGAAAATAAGTCCCGCATCATGCACAACGCCGTTTTCAGTGCTTCCATCATGCGTTAATATAATGCGCTGGCCTTTGCTGCTCGGAATTGTTCTTTTGAGTTTGCCATTTACTGACTGCCATTCTTTAGCATAGGTTTGGTGTGCGTTGACCCATGATTCGTCCAAATATACAATGTCATACCGTTCACTCCGCCGCTCACGGATCTGTTTCAGGTATTTACTTCGAGCAATGACCAAGTGTGGTTTTTCACAAATAATATTCTGCCCCAACAGTTTTTCTGAAAGTGAAGCCGGCTCCTCGCACAATCTTCCATAGAGTACTTTTAGAAATGTCAATATTGCAGTCTGCATGCAATTTTAATTTCAAATTCCTGAGAGTAACAAGTACATTATTAGCAAACATTTTCAATATCTCACGTTTTATGATATCCATGTCAAAGCTGTCGACTTTCCTTTTCCTTCCTTGATTGACATGAGTGCACTCTGAGTCTTGTTTAATCCAACGAGAAAATGACGATCTATTAAGACTGAGCGCGAGTTGTGTTCGTCTCTCTGGGTCATGAATATCACAATATAAATGCCCCATCATTCCCTAAGGAAGTGCAGATATAGTAAAAAAGTAACCTTTCGCGTAGTTATAAATTTGCATTTCAAACTCATTGTAATTTAGATATAAATGTTGGTATTTAAAGTCAACAAATTGTCTACTGAGTCTTCACAAAATTAATAAAGATACACCTTCCCATAGGTAATTAATGCCAAGGCCGTGGTGCGTCATGTCGTTCAATAACTCAGTTTTGTGCACGGGATTTTCCTGAAGTTAGTGTTTCTGCAATAGCCAAACTATTTTACGTGAACGACCGCACCAAATTAATGTATATATCCTAAAATGGTGTCAAATTTGAACAGGGTGAATTTAATATAGCCTAAAGAAGAAAACTTTTAAACTAGATCAAATTTCTCAGAGCAAAAAATATTTCTATAACGTCATCAATATTCTAAGATTGCATGCACAATTTGAAAGCAAAATAACAAGCGGTTATGACGCAAAACTAATTCAGGTGTGATTATTAATTTTTGAACCGACTATAGTTGTTGTATTGTCAATGGTGTTCATTCATGCTGTCTAGTGAAGTTGTAGTATTGTCCTAGCGACGAACAAATGCTGGAGGTCGTGAGCAAGTACAGTCACAACGCGGAGTCGGTCAGGGGTCGAGAACGGCCGAGGGCGGGATCTGTAAATGCTGAGCCTGTGCAGCCCTGTCCTGGGGCAGTGTCCTGAGGTCGTTGGCAAGTGGGCTGATCTTTACGCGTCTGGTCAACTCAAACATTGAGGTCGAAGGCTGAACACTAATCAAAGTGAGCGACGACACTGGTGGGTGGTCGCTACGATTAGAGAAAACACGGCAAAGACAGGGGCCGGCAGATCAGAAGCAGACAAGAGAGCTCAAAAGAGCGACACCATAATCTCGCTGGAAGAATCATCGCTGGTCCAGGGCTGTCATATATATTGACAGTGACCGGCAAAATAAAATAGAAACGTCGCGGATATATTATTGTATTAACTGCAACACATTTTTTAGTTTACTAACTTTTATTAATTATATATTTTTAATTCTCTCACATATAGTGACTCTCCCTTTTGTAGAGTTTATCTTTATTTCGTTGTTTGTTTGTGCTGTTATCCTTTTCTGAGGAAGGCCTCATGTAGGCCGAAACGTCATAATTTTGTTATGCTCATTTCTTTGTAAAACTGTTACCATACCTTGTAGGATTGTACGTTACAACTCTCCATTTGCTACTTCTTACCAGCGTTACAGCAGCACTGCAAATATTTATCTGTACCAAAACAAAGAGTATATTGCTATGGTTAAGGACTAATGTGACTTTTTATTTCATTATGAGGTGACGGGAATGCAATCAATGATTACTGTTTAATTGGTAACTGGATATTTAGCTAATAGGTAATCATAATTGACCAAATTCAATTGAAGTAATTCCAGGCAAAGCCTTACGTTGTTATTAACAATCTGTGTTCAGATAACATTGATAAAAAGAATACAATATTTGTACAAGACAATGTAAAATGATTGGTTACACCGTGAGCATTGATGAAGACACGAATGTTCATATTTCAAACCCAGGCATGTAAACAAGATGATATTCACAGCATCATTGAAAAACAATTTCGTTTCTAATTTCGCCGTCAATTTGCTTGTTTCTGGTTCCAAATGTGAACAAACTGAAAACAATTACAACACACTGATATCAGATGAATTATATATTAATAAGAGAATCAGTTTAATATAATATTTTTTATTGGTTTATAATATATTTTATTTGCTGAATAAGGGTTCTCTAACTAATGGAAAAGTGGATCCGTCCGTAGGTGAGTAGTGTATATCCAGTGATAGAGGCCCCTTTCCTACGTTCAAACGCAGAATATTCCTTATATAAATAGTCTACACGCAGTTTATTCCTTATATAAGTAGTCTACACGCAGATGCGTTTTTCCTTATATGAGAGTCTACCCGCCCATTTTTGTTCCGGTGACCTCTCGTTGACCTCTCGGGTGACCTCTCGTGGCGGCGTCGGGTGACCTCTCGTGGCGGCGTCGGGTGACCTCTCGTGGCGGCGTCGGGTGACCTCTCGTGGCGGCGGTGGTGTTGTGAAGTGGTGACCTCCCGCGGTGGTATCATAACTTTCACATTCTTTGTACTTTCAATGGTGCCGTAACTTTATACATTATACTCTCAGGCAATAAAAAACAATGACTTCCAAAACAGTTCTATTCAAGTTTTAAAAACTTCCTTTAGAATTAAAGGTAACAGCTTAGGCCGTTACACATGCTACACGAAGCTACGTTAACGAAGTAACTACACGCCAAACGCGAAACACCGCGTTTAACGTTAAGCGAGATCAAAGAGCTCGGTTCCCGTTAGACGCGCCGCAAGGGGACGCGTTTACATCAAAGAATCCGCCACCCGCGAGAATCCGCCTCCCGCAGTGAAATCTCCGTAGCCGGTAAGTGTTTATCAGGAGTGTCATTTAACAGGGGAATTTTACGATACCGATGTTTTAATGTGAGAGGCTTGGGGGTAATTAATATCTTTGCGCTGTTTCGTGTTCAAAGACCCTGTTTCGCTGTGAAAAGTTTTGATTGAATGTTTGAGTGCCAGACTGGCCAGGGGTACGTTAATTACTTTTTATCATCTGAGCGGCTGGAGTGTCATTTAACAGGGGAATTTTACGATACCGATGTTTTAATGTGAGACGCTTGGGGAAATTAACAGTGACAAGTTTATTTAATTATTGTTTTATTCGTATATATCTCACAATAGATAACACAGGGGTAGACAATAATATATTGTTTAACTGTTGTACATTATAGACAAGTATAATACATAAGAAACAAAGTAGTTTATTTACAAGTGTTATACATGATAGTGTTAAATGGATAAAGGGGAGGTGGTCACGTTGTCAGAATGGACCTGTCGCTTGATGGGGTGAGGTAGTAAGTTGGAAGTTGTAGTAGTAGGTTAGAAGTTGGCGTGTATTAGAAGTAGTAGGTTAGCAGTTGGCGTGTATTAGAGGTAGTAGGTTAGCAGTTGGCGTGTATTAGAGGAAGTTGGTTGTGGAGGTAGTTGGTTGTGGAAGTTGTAGTTGTAGTTGGTTGTGGACGTTGTAATTGTAGAGGTAGTTGGTTGTGGAAGTTGTAGTTGTAGAGGTAGTTAGTTGTGGACGTTGTAATTGTAGAGGTAGTTGGTTGTGGAAATTGTAGTTTTAGAGGTAGTTGGTTGTGGACGTTGTAGTTTTAGAGGTAGTTGGTTGTGGAAGTTGTAGTTGTAGAGGAAGTTGGTTGTGGAGGTAGTTGGTAGTAGAAGTTGTAGTAGTGAAAGTTGTAGTTGTAGACGTAGTTGGTGTAGAAGTTGTAGTAGTGAAAGTTGTAGTAGAGCAGGGGACGACGTTCAAATTAACAGACGACGACTTTTATTCGACTGACTCAACAAGCAAAGACCAAAACGTTACTCCCAAACCCACGAAAGCTTAGACTTTGAAGTTCTATATCTTTAGCACTTCAACGAATAACAGACAACAGTAATGGTGAACCTTACAGATAAGAAAACTTAGTTCCAAACCCCAAAATTTCGTCTCATAACTAAAAAGTTGAACTCAAAACATAAAAAATCTAGGTCCAAAGTCAAAATAGTTAGACACGGTAGGGCCAAAGGGCATATTCTTTCCAACCAATACTTCCTATTCTTCTACACATCTGCATCTCGAAGCCTTCGAATTTATATTCAATGTTTGGCTACTGACTATATTTTGCGCCGATTGCTCAGAGTCGATTCTATATTCAACCACTGAACTCTCTTTCTATTGGCTGCATGTTTCTCTCTCTCTCTCTCTCTCTCTCTCTCTCTCTCTCTCTCTGCCATGTCGTTGCATCAGACATGTATGTCATATCGTTATATATCAGACACGCATGTTGTCGACTGTGTCGAGATGGATGAATGTAGATTGTCTAGTGTGTCGGGATGGCTGTATGTAGGTTGTCTAGTGTGTCGGGATGGATGAATGTAGGTTGTCGACTGTGTCGGGATGGATGAATGTAGGTTGTCGACTGTGCCATGATGCTTGTATGTAGGTTGTCTAGTGTCGCATGATGGATGCATGTAGGTTGTCGACTGTGTCGGGATGGCTGTTTGTAGGTTTTCTAGTGTGTCGGGATGGATGAATGTAGGTTGTCGACTGTGTCGGGATGGATGCATGTAGGTTGTCGACTGTGTCGGGATGGCTGTTTGTAGGTTTTCTAGTGTGTCGGGATGGATGCATGTAGGTTGTCGACTGTGTCGTGATGGCTGTTTGTAGGTTTTCTAGTGTGTCGGGATGGATGCATGTAGGTTGTCGACTGTGTCGTGATGGCTGTTTGTAGGTTTTCTAGTGTGTCGGGATGGATGCATGTAGGTTGTCGACTGTGTCGAGATGGATGCATGTAGGTTGTCGACTGTGTCATGATGCTTGTATGTAGGTTGTCTAGTGTCGCATGATGGATGCATGTAGGTTGTCGACTGTGTCGGGATGGCTGTTTGTAGGTTTTTTAGTGTGTCGGGATGGATGCATGTAGGTTGTCGACTGTGTCATGATGCTTGTATGTAGGTTGTCGACTGTGTCGGGATGGATGAATGTAGGTTGTCGACTGTGTCGGGATGGCTGTTTGTAGGTTTTCTAGTGTGTCGGGATGGATGCATGTAGGTTGTCGACTGTGCCATGATGCTTGTATGTAGGTTGTCGACTGTGTCGGGATGGATGAATGTAGGTTGTCGACTGTGTCGTGATGGCTGTTTGTAGGTTTTCTAGCGTGTCGGAATGGATGCATGTAGGTTGTCGACTGTGTCGAGATGGATGCATGTAGGTTGTCGACTGTGTCATAATGCTTGTATGTAGGTTGTCTAGTGTCGCATGATGGATGCATGTAGGTTGTCGACTGTGTCGGGATGGCTGTTTGTAGGTTTTCTAGTGTGTCGGGATGGATGCATGTAGGTTGTCGACTGTGTCGGGATGGCTGCATGTAGGTTGTCGACTGTGTCGAGATGGATGAATGTAGGTTGTCGACTGTGTCGAGATGGATGAATGTAGGTTGTCGACTGTGTCATGATGCTTGTATGTAGGTTGTCTAGTATCGCATGATGGTTGTATGTAATTGTCGAGTGTGCTCCAACAAAACGCCGTGTCATTTAAACTTCTTTGAACACAATGGACACGGATGGTCACCAGAAGAAACCTCATTATGAGAAACCGTCTGGAGAAAATAAAATAACCCTTTCGTCAACCATATTTAACATACCTAGTTAAACTTCAATCTCAACAATACTTATCATACCTACTTTAAACACATTAATAAAATTGAATAACCTTTTATCGATAAGCCTTAACGTACTTTAAGAGAAAACAATCCAACTTACTGTGTAAAATAGAATCTCAATCCGTTAGAATGAATAGTAACTTTCCTTGAAGCAACCAAACTTATAACACGAAAGCCCTGAAGGGTCTAGTTTAAATATAAATTGGTAACAAATGAATACATTATCCAATCAGAGAGTGACTATGCCAACATCGACTGATATCTGGATTAACCAATCAGAGAAGAGTATTAGCATGGGAGGCGGAGCAAAGAAATGACTGACATCTGTATTATAACCATTCAGAAAAGAGCATTAGCATGGGGGGCGGAGCAAAGAAATGACTGATATCTGTATTATAACCAGTCAGAAAAGAGCATTACTATGAACGGCAGAGTGATTAACCAATTATAGAAGAGCGTAACTTTGAAAACTGTTCCAGTTCCATCTTAAGGTAAATGAATTGGTCGGGTTCTCATCGAGGATCGTGGGCGTTTCTGGACCATAGAATGTGTTTGGATAAACTTATGAAGGAGTTTATGTTCCTAGGGGTTGATATTATTCATACATATGATAAGACGTGTAAGAAACATTCCAAGTTTTATAAAGCGATGGCTAACCTAGTATATACATGATCGGAGAGAAATGAGCTGTTATTTACTGGAATAATTCAGAGAGTCGGTGGTCATGCTATTTACACCACGTTGGTAACCATCGTTATCGAGATACTTTCAGATCGAATTCTCAATTTCGGTCGCCTTGTCGTTCTATATACCCTCGCCTATCGATTAGTTAAGAATCATGTCAAAGACATGTTCGACTCTGATTCCGACATTTGTGTTTTAGAAACGGACTTTGGTACTTGGACCGGTGTTATCATAGGAAGAGAATTTGGAGAGTGGTTACTAAAAGAATGTG
This sequence comes from Megaustenia siamemsis, assembly GCA_032433765.1. Taxonomy (NCBI): domain Eukaryota; kingdom Metazoa; phylum Mollusca; class Gastropoda; order Stylommatophora; family Ariophantidae; genus Megaustenia; species Megaustenia siamemsis. The sequence goes on from JAVIAB010000088.1 coordinate 21,672,637, forward strand.
GTTTGGAAAATTTTCTAGACCTCTCTAACGAAGAAGCTACAACACTTTGGACTCTACTTCGCAACAGCCTTTGGTCTTTAAGAGCTTTACCTAGAAATGTTTATCTGTGAACTTATATATTTTCCCTAATAAAAGTTTGGTAACCCCACAGCATTTGTTACTGCCTTACAATATTGTTTACCAGGTCACGACACCCCTCACACTGATGATGAGGGTTGTCCTGTAGTAGGCCTGCGATTGTAATAAGAATGGTTTGCTCCAGCTTTGAAATCTGAAATTTTCACAAAAAGAGATGGTGTTACTCAGTTCCCCTATAATGGGGATGTTGAGTTACTAAAAATAGATTTTGATCTCTGATGCAATACCTGATTAGTTACTAAAAATAGATTGTGACATATGATCCAATAACAGAATACTCATTGTACTGGTGACCAATTGAGACTGTAGGTACTCATTCACCCAATACTCTCACATCAATATGGAAAAGTGAATTCCCAGTCATTGAAAAGTATGTTGTCACGATAGGTGTGTCAATAACAAGGAACAAAAATCATTAAAGACATCCTAATTAAGTTGTGAAATTTTGGTGGTTGAGAGATAAATCTGAAGATAAGCACATCAAACTATAAGAACAAGGAAACAATCGTATATTACACACTCTTAGAGCCAGTGTTAAGTTAACACGTATTTATCTGTAGTTAAAATAGAAGGTTATAAATTGAGTAGAGGTAAACTTATACCTTATGGCTCATCTACTTTTTCGAATAAACTCAAGTTTAGAAGAGGAAGACAGTGATGAAGATAGTGATTTGTCAATGAGCACGCAAACCACGACAATATGGCCTAGTGGTAATTTTAATAATGGTTTAACTTTAGACTCAATTTTCAAAAAGACAAATATACATGAAAGGTTTTTAAACTCTAGTGAAACCTCTGACACCTACATCACCGGTTCTCAAAATCAGGGAGCTGGAAGACTGGAGATTCCAACTGAAATAATTAACAACCACTCCTCGACTGATAATAGAGATATACAAATCTTTGAACATGATATTTATTTTGAACAAATTAACGCAACGTGGAATGAACAATACGCTTGCAGCCAGCAAGGTGATACACTAAACGATAGAGCTACCAAGGTAAGTAATTGCTTTGGAGTCGAGTTTACCTTTCTAAACGATAGAGCTACCAAGGTAAGTAATTGCTTTGGAGTCGAGTTTACCTTTTGATTTTTGAAATCATTCTCTGTTCCTCCTTCTTTATCTTTATTACTGGGTTATTATCCAGCTTGTAGCTGTATTTCTATTATTGCCAACGCTATTAATTCTAATGTTTCCAACATTATCTTTGTTGATGATGATGATAAATAGTAAATTTCCACATGTAATGACAATTTTGAAACTAGTTGCTAATAATGATAGACGTTATAGTAAAGGAAACCGAAAACATAAAGGACTCATCCTTAATACCATAAAGAAGTAAATGTAACATCAAAGAAAAAGACAAGTGGAATAATATTAATACTGGTAAATCCTTTGAAGTGTTATCCTCTGGAGGTGGAGTAGAGTAAATTTTACGTAGAAGCAGGTTTAACTTACCCAAGAGACTCATGGACAATAGGTTACTAGGTGAGAAGCGAAAGAGATATCCAATACTAGGATGTTGTGACTTGTAATGAGAACCGCTGTAATAACTTGTACCAACTTGAAAACGTGAGGGGTGAAAAGACAGAGGGAAACAAAGAGAAATGACATCAGCTACAGAGTTGTGCAGAGATATTTTATTATAAAGTGTTTTTCATTTAGAAGTTTTTGCTGGCTTTTAAACCTAAATTGTCTCGTTTCTTCTAGGTTCATTTTTGTGAAGAAACGATTGTTTTAACAATCCACGATGATGAAAATGACGAACCCAATTATTCTAGGCAGCAGTTTTCTATAGACAAGGAGCGCTTCATAAACCGTATACAAGAATGTGGCAAAATTATTTCCCCCATCCTAGCTATTGATCACAGAGCCAAGATTCTAAAAAGTATTTCAGAAGTAATAGAAACTAAAGTTTAGTTGATATTTTACTTGCCAAGCCCAATCCTGTGTTCACAAGAACACTTCCCTCTAATGAACATAACATGCTATACTCGAGTTTGTCTCCAACTTGTCAGTGTAGGCCCCGCCCTCTGGATCATCATTTGTTTTGATGACTCCATGGATACATCGGCTTCGTGGAACAAACTTCCCATGACTCATCAAAGATGGCCGCTCTCTGAACATGTCTCATCACGTCCAATGACGTATTGCATCAGTTACTATAAATAGACCGTATTCCTTTGGTTACTATAAATAGACTGGCCACGCCCCTTGTTACAGGGTATAAAGGGCAGCCGTTCTCAGTGCTGCTACATACAGAAAGTCAGAGCCCTGCTACCAAGTCGTGTGTTTTTTAGAATGGAGTCCGTTAGAGTGGATATGTGTGATTCCGCTGTTAATGTTGACTGTGATGGTGCTTTTTTCTATGCATCTCGTAATGGCGAGTATGTAAAGCCTCTACAAAAGAATGGTTTGAAGGCTGTCTCAGTTTCGAGATATCGAGCAAAGACTTTAATTCATCTTAGAAAATACGATGGCAAAACGGGGTTGAAATTCCCAACACGTTACGGTATAACATTAACACAGCCTGAATTTGAGACTTTAGTGGGTCTGAAGTCTACGATTCTCTCAGAGTGTGACAGACTACAAGTAGCCACAGGTGATGCGTCTACGAGTCTCTCAGCTGAATGTGACAGTATACAAGCAACCACTGATGGAGCTTCTACATTTCGCTCAGACTATGACCGAGAACAAACGGCCAATGAGTGTGACAGTATACAAGCAACCACTGATGGAGCTTCTACATTTCGCTCAGACTATGACAGAGAATAAACAGCCAATGAGGGTGAGTGGTCGTTCGCTGCTCCTCCCGTTTATGACGACTTCCAATATCAACAGAGTAACCTTTCGACTGTTCTCACAGACACAGCTCACAAACGAATTGATCCCCGTTCGATCACTAATATAACTGATGGATCTTATGCTATTAAGAACAATAAACAAAATTGTGTTAAGTTTTGCGATCCTTGTGTATTTAAAAAACCACGTGGGAGACCACGTAAACTTGTAATTTAAGCACATGTAACATGTGTTGTATAGTTTTATTGTGAAAATAAACATTATAAAAAGATCATATTTGTTTTTATTTGACTTATTTTCTTTTTAATGAGTTTATTCGAAAAAGTAGATGAGCCATAAGGTATAAGTTTACCTCTACTCAATTTATAACCTTCTATTTTAACTACAGATAAATACGTGTTAACTTAACACTGGCTCTAAGAGTGTGTAATATACGATTGTTTCCTTGTTCTTATAGTTTGATGTGCTTATCTTCAGATTTATCTCTCAACCACCAAAATTTCACAACTTAATTAGGATGTCTTTAATGATTTTTGTTCCTTGTTATTGACACACCTATCGTGACAACATACTTTTCAATGACTGGGAATTCACTTTTCCATATTGATGTGAGAGTATTGGGTGAATGGGTACATACAGTCTCAATTGGTCACCAGTACAATGAGTATTCTGTTATTGGATCATAAGTCACAATCTATTTTTAGTAACTAATCAGGTATTGCATCAGAGATCAAAATCTATTTTTAGTAACTCAACATCCCCATTATAGGGGAACTGAGTAACACCATCTCTTTTTGTGAAAATTTCAGATTTCAAAGCTGGAGCAAACCATTCTTATTACAATCGCAGGCCTACTACAGGACAACCCTCAGCATCAGTGTGAGGGGTGTCGTGACCTGGTAAACAATATTGTAAGGCAGTAACAAATGCTGTGGGGTTACCAAACTTTTATTAGGGAAAATATATAAGTTCACAGATAAACATTTCTAGGTAAAGCTCTTAAAGACCAAAGGCTGTTGCGAAGTAGAGTCCAAAGTGTTGTAGCTTCTTCGTTAGAGAGGTCTAGAAAATTTTCCAAACCACCTTCTTTTAGTAACCACTCTCCAAATTCTCTTCCTATGATAACACCGGTCCAAGTACCAAAGTCCGTTTCTAAAACACAAATGTCGGAATCAGAGTCGAACATGTCTTTGGCATGATTCTTAACTAATCGATAGGCGAGGGTATATAGAACGACAAGGCGACCGAAATTGAGAATTCGATCTGAAAGTATCTCGATAACGATGGTTACCAACGTGGTGTAAATAGCATGACCACCGACTCTCTGAATTATTCCAGTAAATAACAGCTCATTTCTCTCCGATCATGTATATACTAGGTTAGCCATCGCTTTATAAAACTTGGAATGTTTCTTACACGTCTTATCATATGTATGAATAATATCAACCCCTAGGAACATAAACTCCTTCATAAGTTTATCCAAACACATTCTATGGTCCAGAAACGCCCACGATCCTCGATGAGAACCCGACCAATTCATTTACCTTAAGATGGAACTGGAACAGTTTTCAAAGTTACGCTCTTCTATAATTGGTTAATCACTCTGCCGTTCATAGTAATGCTCTTTTCTGACTGGTTATAATACAGATATCAGTCATTTCTTTGCTCCGCCCCCCATGCTAATGCTCTTTTCTGAATGGTTATAATACAGATGTCAGTCCTTTCTTAGCTCCGCCTCCCATGCTAATACTCCTCTCTGATTGGTTAATCCAGATATCAATCGATGTTGGCATAGTCACTCTCTGATTGGATAATGTATTCATTTGTTACCAATTTATATTTAAACTAGACCCTTCAGGGCTTTCGTGTTATAAGTTTGGTTGCTTCAAGGAAAGTTACTATTCATTCTAACGGATTGAGATTCTATTTTACACAGTAAGTTGGATTGTTTTCTCTTAAAGTACGTTAAGGCTTATCGATAAAAGGTTATTCAATTTTATTAATGTGTTTAAAGTAAGTATGATAAGTATTGTTGAGATTGAAGTTTAACTAGGTATGTTAAATATGGTTGACGAAAAGGTTATTGGATTTTCTCCAGATGGTTTCTCATAATGAGGTTTCTTCTGGTGACCATCCGTGTCCATTGTGTTCAAAGAAGTTTAAATGACACGGCGGTTTATTGGAGCACACTCGACAATTACATACAACCATCATGCGATACTAGACAACCTACATACAAGCATCATGACACAGTCGACAACCTACGTTCATCCATCTCGACACAGTCGACAACCTACATGCATCCATCCCGACACACTGGAAAACCTACAAACAGCCATCCCGACACAGTCGACAACCTACATTCATCCATCTCGACACACTCGACAACCTACATGCATCCATCTCGACACAGTCGACAACCTACATGCATCCATCCCGACACACTAGAAAACCTACAAACAGCCATCCCGACACAGTCGACAACCTACATGCATCCATCTCGACACACAAGAAAACCTACAAACAGCCATCACGACACAGTCGACAACCTACATGCATCCATCCCGACACACTAGAAAACCTACAAACAGCCATCCCGACACAGTCGACAACCTACATTCATCCATCTCGACACAGTCGACAACCTACATGCATCCATCCCGACACACTAGAAAACCTACAAACAGCCATCCCGACACAGTCGACAACCTACATTCATCCATCTCGACACAGTCGACAACCTACATTCATCCATCTCGGCACAGTCGACAACCTACATGCATCCATCCCGACACACTAGAAAACCTACAAACAGCCATCCCGACACAGTCGACAACCTACAATCATCCATCTCGACACAGTCGACAACCTACATTCATCCATCTCGACACAGTCGACAACCTACATGCATCCATCATGCGACACTAGACAACCTACATACAAGCATCATGGCACAGTCGACAACCTACATGCATCCATCCCGACACAGTCGATAACCTACATTCATCCATCTCGACACACTAGACAACCTACATACAGCCATCCCGACACACTAGACAATCTACATTCATCCATCTCGACACAGTCGACAACATGCGTGTCTGATATATAACGATATGACATACATGTCTGATGCAACGACATGGCAGAGAGAGAGAGAGAGAGAGAGAGAGAGAGAAACATGCAGTCAATAGAAAGAGAGTTCAGTGGTTGAATATAGAACCGACTCTGAGCAATCGGCGCAAAATATAGTCAGTAGCCAAACATTGAATATAAATTCGAAGGCTTCGAGATGCAGATGTGTAGAAGAATAGGAAGTATTGGTTGGAAAGAATATGCCCTTTTTCCCTACCGTGTCTAACTATTTTGACTTTGGACCTAGATTTTTAATGTTTTGAGTTCAACTTTTTAGTTATGAGACGAAATTTTGGGGTTTGGAACTAAGTTTTCTTATCTGTAAGGTTCACCATTACTGTTGTCTGTTTTTCGTTGAAGTGCTAAAGATATAGAACTCCAAAGTCTAAGCTTTCGTGGGTTTGGGAGTAACGTTTTGGTCTTTGCTTGTTGAGTCAGTCGAATAAAAGTCGTCGTCTGTTAATTTGAACGTCTTCCCCTGCTCTACTACAACTTTCACTACTACAACTTCTACACCAACTACGTCTACAACTACAACTTTCACTACTACAACTTCTACTACCAACTACCTCCACAACCAACTTCCTCTACAACTACAACTTCCACAACCAACTACCTCTAAAACTACAACGTCCACAACCAACTACCTCTAAAACTACAATTTCCACAACCAACTACCTCTACAATTACAACGTCCACAACTAACTACCTCTACAACTACAACTTCCACAACCAACTACCTCTACAATTACAAAGTCCACAACCAACTACAACTACAACTTCCACAACCAACTACCTCCACAACCAACTTCCTCTAATACACGCCAACTGCTAACCTACTACCTCTAATACACGCCAACTGCTAACCTACTACTTCTAATACACGCCAACTTCTAACCTACTACTACAACTTCCAACTTACTACCTCACCCCATCAAGCGACAGGTCCATTCTGACAACGTGACCACCTCCCCTTTATCCATTTAACACTATCATGTATAACACTTGTAAATAAACTACTTTGTTTCTTATGTATTATACTTGTCTATAATGTACAATAGTTAAACAATACATTATTGTCTACCCCTGTGTTATCTATTGTGAGATATATACGAATAAAACAATAATTAAATAAACTTGTCACTGTTAATTTCCCCAAGCGTCTCACATTAAAACATCGGTATCGTAAAATTCCCCTGTTAAATGACACTCCAGCCGCTCAGATGATAAAAAGTAATTAACGTACCCCTGGCCAGTCTGGCACTCAAACATTCAATCAAAACTTTTCACAGCGAAACAGGGTCTTTGAACACGAAACAGCGCAAAGATATTAATTACCCCCAAGCCTCTCACATTAAAACATTGGTATCGTAAAATTCCCCTGTTAAATGACACTCCTGATAAACACTTACCGGCTACGGAGATTTCACCGCGGGAGGCGGATTCTCGCGGGTGGCGGATTCTTTGATTTAAACGCGGCCCCTTGCGGCGCGTCTAACGGGAACCGAGCTCTTTGATCTCGCTTAACGTTAAACGCGGTGTTTCGCGTTTGGCGTGTAGTTACTTCGTTAACGTAGCTTCGTGTAGCATGTGTAACGGCCTAAGCTGTTACCTTTAATTCTAAAGGAAGTTTTTAAAACTTGAATAGAACTGTTTTGGAAGTCATTGTTTTTTATTGCCTGAGAGTATAATGTATAAAGTTACGGCACCATTGAAAGTACAAAGAATGTGAAAGTTATGATACCACCGCGGGAGGTCACCACTTCACAACACCACCGCCGCCACGAGAGGTCACCCGACGCCGCCACGAGAGGTCACCCGACGCCGCCACGAGAGGTCACCCGAGAGGTCAACGAGAGGTCACCGGAACAAAAATGGGCGGGTAGACTCTCATATAAGGAAAAACGCATCTGCGTGTAGACTACTTATATCAGGAATAAACTGCGTGTAGACTATTTATATAAGGAATATTCTGCGTTTGAACGCAGGAAAGGGTCCTCTATCACTGGATATACACTACTTAGGTGGTAACTGATAATTGCAAAAATTCAACAATTCAATCACCATTAGTCAAACAATTCTGCAATCCATGCATCGATTCATTTATACAGAAATAGCTTATATGTCTGTAAGTCTGCCGATCTGTATGAACACATATAGAATTATTAATAATACGTAAGTTTAACTTTCTACCTGTCAATGTGCCTGCTTGGCTGTCAGCATGAGTATGTGTCATTCATTCAATGATTTTATCAATCAATGAATCAGTATACTCATATCTGTATGCACGTCTGGCTGTCTATCCGTCTATGCTGATTACTTATGTATATTTATTTCAGTTGAAGCAGATCTAATGCCTATACTATTTGTCTACTTTCCAGTCTATCTGGGTGACTCTCTATATATAAATACTACAATTTTCACTACAACGATTTAAGCAAACATTTCCAGGAATTTTTTCCTCCATTAGTAAAAAAGAATAAACATTACAATTTCTTTTTAAAAAAATTAACTTTTTTTTCTAAGAAACTTTGAGATGAGGATTTCACCAGCAAATAACGAACATGGACCTCCTAAAACAATTTTGTTGTTTTAATAATATTTATTCCTAAATTTAAATGGCATACAAATATATAAGCCAACTTTTGGGATTTTTGGGAGTTATATTTATTATAACTAGTGGTCCATTTTTAATATAATAAATGGAACACTCAAAGAGCATACATTATTCAGAAAATCAGGAACTGAGCATTGCCCACCTGTAAAATCATAATAGTTTGTTCAGAAAAAAATACCTGGCCCTCATGTTCATCACAGTTAAGATCAAGACTTATATATAAGTATGCAGAAAACTAAGATGCTGTCAACCGACACAGTAAAAAGCCAAAGTAAACTCATCGACAATTATATCTAGGCAATTGTACTTTACCGCAATTAGTATTTTTGTAAATCTTTTTGATACTATTTATATCAATAATGCAAGTTTCAAAGCACGATTGATACAAACGCAAACAAGAACTATTTGACTTCAAAGTCTTCTAAAGTTTGGAACAACATTGGCAATATTGGCCTACTTATTGTTTACATTTGAAACTAAAGCCCCGTTATCAAGTTACGTTTAGACAAGTGGTCTAAATCTGTTTACCGTTTGGAGTTGAGTAGATTGAGTTACAGACAAGAACATTTGATAACGTTGACAGCAAGACTTTGGGATGTTTTAATGAAAGTAATGACAAGATTTCACAGTAGAAAATGGATGACAATCAGACATTCCAAAATGAAGTTTTGGAAAATGCATTGCCAGTTACAAGGCACAGTATAACAAAATGAATGGTAGATGAAATTCCTTTTGATTAACCGAATGGTAGATGAAGTTCCATGTGATGAAGGTAATGGTAGATGAACTTCCATATGAAGAATGGAATGGTAGATGAACTTCCATTTGATGAACGGAATGGTAGATGAATTTTCATATGATGAAGGAAATTCTTCAGATTCTCCTGCATATTTTCGAATTAATGTATTCATCATAACGGGCAGTACTATCCATTGCTTGAGATTCACGCTTGGTACATCACATACATTTTTGTATATATGTATCTTTGTGAATACATCTAAGTTTAAAACTTGCAAAGAAAGGCTTGAAAATAAAGCATTGAGATGTGGTAATAAACGGCCTGCACGACTCATCAAAGATAAAAAAAATAATGGAATTATTTTCTTTTTGTTCGAACACGGTGTACACAATTATTGTAGTGGTTCTTGATTGTCATATATGTGCCTGCTTCATGAAATGTGAAGTACACTAGATGTTTAACAAGAAGCATATACCTCGGAAAGTAGAGTCAACAGTAACCATCATATTATTTTATTCCCATGTTTGTTTGTTTGTTTGTATTTTTGTTTAAATGAAACTAGCATACTGAGGGGAAACGAAAGAAAATTTAAATCAAGAACAGCTCCATCGAAAGTTTACTTTAGTTTAGTTTAGTTCAGTTCAGTTTATATTAGTTTATCATAGTTTTAGTTTAGTTAATTTGGTTTAGTTTATTTCAGTTCAGTTTAGTGTAGTTTAGCTTAGTTTAGTTCAATTCAGTTCTATTTAGTTTAGTTCTTTTCAGTTTAGTTTAGTTTAAGTTAGTCGACAGAGCTTTCTCATTGCACATAGGAGACGTAAAAGAGTGCTCAGCTCTCTTTCCAAATATGTTCATCAATGTGTGGAGACTGATGATTTCAATGATGTGTTGATTTATTATTCATCTGTATCTCTTCGCATAGCGCTCTTTTCTGGGTTCTCCAGATTTGACCTGATGTCCTGTGTCTCCCCACAAAGCGCTCTTTTCTGGGTTCTCCAGATTTGACCTGATGTCCTGTGTCTCCCCACAAAGCGCTCTTTTCTGGGTTCTCCAGATTTGACTTGATGTCCCGTGTCTCCCCACAAAGCGCTCTATTCTGGGTGCTCCAATGTGGACCTGCTATTTGTGCAGTCTGGATCTTCTAGCACATTCATCATCATTGATTAAATCAATAGCTCGCCGGACCTTTTTGAGGACATTACCAATGTTCCCACAATTCCCAGAGATACATGGGAAAAAAAAACATATTTGTTACAACTAAAATGTTGAGGGAAATACTTCGTTAAGCCAAACTTCATGGCAGCAAATGCCAATTGTTTAACCACGTCATGAATCACTATCGAGTTTCACCTCCTTATATTTTAATGTGTTTTTCTTCCACTTTGGCCATATCGAAATTTATCATTTGCAATTTTCATCTTCTTGAACTTAACAAAAGAAAGCATTGGTCGTTGGAAGATAATATGCGTCAGTTCCAGAAACAATGAATAACTTCAATGGACTCTATAAAAGGATACATTTTTGGTCCCCGACCTCGGGTAGAGTTAACACTAAGAGATAACGATCACAAGTGGGTTCAAATACTTAGTTGTAATAGAAATAGTTGTTTTTATGAGGAGCCGTTAAGAAAAGAAATCGCCGAGTAGAATGTAAGTAATGCCTGCCTTTTATGTTTAGATCATTACAATACAGGGTTCAAAAATAAAACAAGCTATATAACAAATAATAGTTATATATGAATAGGCTTGCACAATATCAAAATATGATAAAATCATTTATGATTTCGCTTTATACGCAAAGAAACAAATATGATGTTAGGTTTTTCAATGGTTATAATGTTGACAAATAACTTTTTATAGGAAATTATCATTATGGTTTCACCAATATTTGTTTCAAATTTAAGGAACAGAAAAAAAGTGAGAATAAATCGACATTACCTTAAAGCGAGACCTCCAAGATGTTAATGGGATTTAGACACATGATGTTGATGTGGTTATAATGTCTTCTGTTTTCTCTTCCAGCGTGTAATAGATGAAGTAGGTCAAACTGAATCTGTAAGTAGTGATCTTGACCATTAATGAACTATTATATAAATAAAATCAAATTTGACATGAGAGTAAACCCTGTACTGTGTGACGTCCCTTACACTTCGGCCAAGTGACCTACATTGGTTTAAACAAACATTGTGAGTTATTGCTTTGTTACATATAAAGTGTTTTATCATTTTGTAATCAGGTTTCGGGTGAAGGGGACATTTCTTAAAATAATTAAGTTTTTAAAAATGGTGTTCCTCAGTAGCTTCATAAAAATGAAACAAATCAGACACAGCAGAGTTAGTTTTATTTGAAATCTTTAATTATTGTTAATGGTATAAACTCTGTGTGAGGTCAGAAATGATGTTATAATCTCTCCTTTGCTGGATATGTTTGTTATATTTTTTAGTTAGGGTAGGACATACATTTGTAAAACATTCGTATTTCAACATTTTCCATCTGAAAAGTCACGTTTTTTTCACTTTTATTTGTAATTTTGAAAGACCTATGTATTTATCCTTGGATTGGTTGGTGTGTAACCTGCTTATTTATCTGTTGATTGGTTGGTGTGTAAACTGTTTATTTATCTGTTGAGTGGTTAGTGTGTAACCTGTTTATTTATCTGTTGAGTTGTTAGTGTTTAACCTGTTTATTTATCTGTTGAGTAGTTGGTGTGTAAACTGTTTATGTATCTGTTGAGTTGTTAGTGTGTACCCCGTTTGGTTATTTGGTTATTTGGTTATGGAAGGCCCCGGTATCACTGCAAACGAATTAAAATCCATAATTTCTCAACCGCCCGTGCCAGTGGAATCATCCGAATTAATAACTCATCTCCCAAACAAATAAAGGTCGCTGTAGTCCCCATCATAGCAGACTCAGCACACGCCAAAATACATAAGGCGAAACCGCACAGAAAGTGAACACGGCCAACTGTTTCCGGTCATACGATATCAGCATTCATCGTAAATAATTGAAATATCGGAACATTATTAAAACGGATGAAACACACAGCTCGCGGTGTGCACAGAGCACTTATCTCAGTAGCTCCTGCAACAAGCTGGACTTGGAACATGAGGAAACTGCAACAAGGAATACTTTTCAGATATAGCCTTCAATGGTTCTTGCCTCCTATCCACCATATTGCCCGGAAGTTCACTTCCACCTGAAAATGATGATCGTCATAGTATTTAAATGTATAGCGGTTGATGATGTTAGGACATCGTGTTTGATTCCAACTACGAACATACAAAATACAGTTCGTCGTCAGATTATCCCCGTTGCACACCAAACAACAGATCGCAAGATTAGATTATCTTGTGACACACGATGATCCATTATGATGACGTAGCACGCACACAATGGCTGCGCCCATGGGTTCATGATTACTCTAGTGAATGCAGTCCACAACGAACGAAACATGGTGCAAACTTCCCAAAGAGACATAACTTCGGCTGACTTGACGGATCCCACAACAGTAATGCGTTGGAAATTGTAAACAACTTGCGGCGAACAACTCCATCAACGGTCAACAGCACTCAGTACCCCGTTTATTTATATGTTGGGTTGTTAGTGTGTAAACTGTTTATTTATCTGTTGAGTGTTAGTGTGTAACCTGTTTATTTATCTGTTGATTGTTAGTGTGTAAACTGTTTATTTATCTGTTGAGTGTTAGTGTGTAAACGGTTTATTTATCTGTTGAGTGTTAGTGTGCAAACTGTTTATTTATCTGTTGAGTTGTTAGTGTGTAAACTGTTTATTTATCTGTTGAGTTGTTAGTGTGTAACCTGTTTATTTATCTGTTGAGTGTTAGTGTGTAAACTGTTTATTTATCTGTTGAGTGTTAGTGTGTAACCTGTTTATTTATCTGTTGAGTGGTTGGTGTGTGCCCTATATATGTATCTGTTGAGTGGTATGTGTAAACCTTTGCTCTTTTCTTTAATACGTTACACACACACACACACACAACAACAACAACACACACATATATATATATATGTATATATATACATACACATAAATGAAGATAAGTCATATAGTTTTACGATCACATTCATGATATTGAAGGGTACACGATGTGTCTATGAAGACAACAGTTTTGAGTTTGTGATGGGAGAGCATAAAAAAAGTCTTTTAGTGGTAACAGCCACTACCATTATTGTCGTTACAACTTCAAAGTCAAATCATATATATTATTATGAATAAGTAACATAAATATTGATAAAACAACCATAGGCATATATAAATTATTTATCTAACAATTTATTTATTAAACAAAGGCATGCCTTTGTATGTGTGTGCTTACTTATCAGTATACAAATGAAAGGGCTAACATTTATGAAACAGGTATTTATATATATAATCTTCCTCCGATGTCTGTTCATTGAGTTGAAGTCAACAGTCAAAACAATCTGCGATTTGCTGATGACACAGTCTTATCAGTGATGGAAAATGAACAACAATAAAATATATGCATAATAGTGAAGGAAAGAGATAAGAAAGGTATCGGTCTGAATATTAAGTAAACAGATGTAAAGGTTATATCGAGGAAACAATCATTACCACCAAAATTGTTGGCAAAATAAAAATAAACGGGACAAATCTGAATCAATTTCAGAGAGTCAAATACTTGGGCACACTAATTTCAGACGAAAGATGCACCACAGAAATAGAAATCAGCTTAGTTCAGGCCAAAATAGCATTTCAGAAAATGAAAAAACGTCTTGTAGAACATGTCTGTGTTAATGGATCTGAGAGAGTCCAGTTCTGACCTATGGAAATTAATCATAGACATTAGAGAAACAAATGAAAAGACAATAAGAGATAACAGATAGGAAATTATCTCAGAAGAATGTTGAGAGTTCCCTGGACAACTAAAATACCAACGAGAAAATTCCAAAAGCGACAAATAGATACATTTGGATAAAACAATATATTCCCAGTCAATGGAAAGAGCAAAGGAAACCCTTTTATCTTTGCAACTGCTATATGTTTTTACTTATTTTCAATTTAAAAATGTATGAACTTTCAACGATCCAAAAGTAATATCAGTTTAATACGTGGTGTTGATTTCAAATATTTTGTCTTCTCTGTTAGGACAGTTTTTATTGCACTCCGATAGAGTATAAAGTAAGTTATCATAATGATTCATCAAAACATCAAAAGTTGCATAAATTATGAAGAAAAATACACATTTGTGTCAGAATAAAAATATCCTACAATTCAGGTTTTGATTTTAAAAAATGCATTCAGCGACACAAACATCCATCTATTAATTTATTTGCCACTTCACCAACTTGTAGAATATTACCAGCTATGGAATAATTAACTTATCAAGTAAGTTGATTCAGAAAATGAAAAACGTCTTGTTGAACATGTCTATGTTAATTGATCTGAGAGAGTCCAGTTCTGACCTATGGAAATGAATCATAGATATTAGAGAAACAAATGAAAAGACAATAAGAGAAAACAGATATGGAATTTCTCATAAGAATGGTGGGAGTTCTCTGGACAGCTAAAATACCAACGAGAAAATTTCCAAAGAGACAAACACAAAAAGGGAACTCCTCAGAATTAGTAGAAATAATCAATAAATATAACTCGGACACATCATGAGAGGAGAAAAGAAATGTTGAATACTTGGTTGCAACTATCAAAACAGTGGGATAGAATGATCGCGGACAAGAAAGAGAGAATGTACTGGATAACTTGGTGTCGTCGCAAGGAAAAGTCAACAAAATAATTGATATGATGCGCTATGGATAGAGGATTGTGGAAGGACATGATCGCCAAACCGGTAAGGAACATGATAATGATGACGTTTGTTCTTTAATTCACATTTCGTGGCATGGCTCGAATCTTGTGTGGGAAAAAATTTCTTCTCCTCTCCACACATTGTTGGCTCTAACTCTTCCAGTCAATTCCTGTTGACATCTGTTCGTCGATTAATTCATTATGTTCTTTCTCTTCTGCAGTCCTTGTGGTTCTGCCCGTCTCCTACTTTCGCGTTGCATTTTATATATTTTTTGGGTTTCGGTCAATGTGGCGGATAGGCGGCAGGAACCATTGAGGTTGTGTCTAAAAGGTTTCCTTGTTGCAGTTTCCTCATATTCCAAGTCTTGTTTACTGCAGGAGCTACTGAGTTTAGTGCTACATGCACACCGTGAGATGTGATTTCATCCGGATCGGGTTTCGATATTCAGATTGTTTACGACGAGTGATGATATTGTATAACGAAGGACAGTTCAGCTATGCTCACTTTCGGTGTCGCTTTGCCTTAATTCATTTGGCGTGTGCTGTAGCTGCTATGATGGAGACTGCAGCTGCCTTTCTTTGTTTGGATCCTTCAATGAGATAAATTTTAATTCAGATGATTCCACTGGCACTGACAAATTGTGTCTCGTTTCTAGTCAATTCGTCATGGCGCATACGTTCACGCGTGATTCTATATCGCGTGGTCATTGCATATCTGTATTTCTTTCATTTCATGAGCTGCCCCCCCCCTTTTCTGTTCAAGCCCATTGGGAAACGTTAGGCATTTTGTGTAGCCCTTTTCGTCAAACCTCTCACATGGACATGTTGAGTTTTGGGAGTGGACGGACGTTCATTTAACTAACATTTATGCTAAGTCAAGAGGAACAAAATGTAATACCGGACGACTTAACTAAAATATAGTTAATGTTATCAATTTAAAACAAAATATAGGTGTAGTTTAACATGCTTTGTTTTCTCTACCAGGAATACAAACGTGTGGCTACTACTACTTTTGTTGGTTGTTGAGATAATCGTTATGTCAAATCTTATAACAATTACAACAAAAATACATATTTGATGTCACAGTAACATTAAATAACAATTGTATCAATCCTGTAATGGAACCAATCACATATCCAATCTTCTTTCTCAACATTCATTCATTATCCACTCCCCTAATCAAACAAAACAAATTCAATCATAAACGAACGGTGCGCTATGTCAGTTCTCGACTACGTTCACAAGGAATAAATGTCAACTAATTTTACAGAAGTGTTCACACAAACAGTAATTATGACATTTGCAACTCACAACCAGCCTTAGCAGTGGGATTTTCAATGCATCCAATGTAAGGGGTCTTCTACTTCGTCTTTCAGTATTTCTGGTCCTTCTCCATTGTCATTAATATTTACTTCTGTTCGTTCATCATTATGAAGATTTTAATTGTATTCTGTCCATCGGTATGAACTCTTTTGATGTATGTTGCATTGATTCTTTTAGCATTTCCCACTGTTCATCAATGCTTTGTATCTTCTCGTTTGCATTGTACCGGTTCTGAATTGTGATGTTATATTTGACTTGCAAATTTTGTCTGATTTGAGTACATCTAAAGTTAACTTGCTGTCAACTGAGCTAGTTTTGCTGATTTTAATTTTATTCTAAGCTTTCCCACAACTGGTACATGATAACTATTGCAATCTGCCCCTGGTCTAGATGTCACACACACCAGACTGTTTCAAAATCTACTGTTTATCATGTAATCAATTTGATTACGTGCGTTGTCTCCTGGGCTTTTCCATGTCCACAGACGTCTTGGATGTGGCTTAAACCAGGTATTTCCTATCATCATGTTGTGTGTTCTTGTCCAGTCAATAAGTTTCTCACCTCTTTCATTCCTCTCGACTAAGCCATAATGACCAACGGCTTCCTCAACTCTTTCCTTTGAGATCCCCTAGAACTATGTTGATTTCATGTGGTTTGTATTCACGAACTGCCTTATTTAACTCGTAAAATTTATCAACTGTTTCCTCTTGACTGTCTACTCTTGGTGCATAAACTTGTATAAGATTTAAATCTATTGGCTTTCCATTCAATTTCACTAAAAGGACTCTATCAGATATTGAGTTAAAGCCTTTCACTGTTATTGCTCTTTCTGCATCCAAGATGATACCTACTCCTCTTTGGTGTTCAGTACTTCCAGAATAGATTATTTTATGTTCATCAGAATATATCTTCCCTGATCCAGTGTATCTCTTTTCGCAAAGTCCCAGTAAATTTAAACCATTCTTTTCATTTCCTGTTTGATGTTTTCCAGTTTACCCTTCTGCATTAGTGATCTCCCATTCCAAGTATATATCTTTAGAGTCTGTTTTTTAATTATTTTGCTTACAGTAGCTTGGTGACGATCGTGTATCAACTGTAACACATGATGTCCCCTATTGAACAGGGGGTTTTCCATTGGAATTCCCCTTAACGTTGTTGTGATTTCTATTATTGTGGCGATTCATGATTGTACAAAGAAATTACAACGGTGGTTTTCTATTGGCTTCCGTCGGCTTGTTTATAGTTGGCTCCACTGGCCTTGATACTAAAAAGTCTCAACCACAAGGCAGTGGGGTTGTCTTACTTCAGGGTACCCGCCCTTAGCCTTTTACTCTCCCGAGCATACCTGCAAGGCAGCAGGGCAGCCGCAGGTTGTACTGTTTACTGAATACGTAGTAAGTAAAATTACCTGACCTGACGATAGGAAATATGTTATTAAGATTTATTTATGAGAGGATTTTGTAGGAAGTTAGCAACGTAATTGATAGCCACTCTACAGAGTTATAAAGAGAGTTGCGGAGCTACACCTACACTAGCAGGTACTTTATAAAAATGTAAAGTAATAATTGATAATTGATTAATAAATATTATGCAACCATTCACACTTTTGAAGAGTAATAAACACGTCTCTAAAACAACGACTTTTTAGAACTTCTCAGTCCTGCTTATCAAATTAAATGTTTGAAAATTTAAATCCGGACGAATTCGGGACAAAAAGACATAAATTCCGTGCAAAAAAGAAAAACAATGAATATTGTAATGGTATCCGAGATCTTAACATATGGATGCGAATCATGGACAAAAGGGCAACAAACAGCAAAATCACTGGAGTCTGTAGAAAGTTGGTTTTACAGAAGAATGTTGAGAATACCATGGACAGCTAAGAAGAGTAATGAAGATGTTCTGAGAGAGGCCAAAGAAAACAGAGAGCTATTTTCCAATATTAGGAAGAAACAATCATCATTTTTTGGCAGTGTAATGAGAAGAGAACAATTGAAATATATTGTAACAACTGGAAAAATTGAGGGACGAGGAGATAGATGGAAGCAAAGAGAAAAAATAACAGACAGCTTAAGAGAATGGCTTAGCAGAAGGTCAAGAACAGAAATGATAAATAGCTGCCGAGATCGAAAGTTGTGGAGAGACATGATCACCTACGCTAGTAGGCCCGGTACTTGATGATGATCCGAGATTGTCTAAAACAGGGTTGGGCAACCTAACATTTGACCTTTTGACCTTAAATTTTGACCGGCCCTTGGGCTTGATTTGAAAATTAATATACAAACCATTACCTCAGCTCAAAAAAGTAATTATATAAATACATAAAAGTAATACATACATGCACAAAGTTTAAATCTAACAAATAAACTTCCATATTTTTTTTTTATTGTTGAATTCCCCACCCCCAGCTGTTTCTATGTCTCACCTCTACCCCTTTCATTCCACACTCTCTTCTGTATTCCATCACTAATACACTTATTTTTACATTATAATTGCTTGTGAAAGCACATTATGTAATTTATACAATGGTTTGATTAGGTGATGGCATTCGGTCCTCGAAGTCTTCATAGTTTTCAGATCCGGCCCTTGGTGTCTTCATAGTTTTCAGATCCAGCCAGCCCTTGGTGTCTTCATAGTTTACAGATCTGGCCCTTAGCGTCTTCATAGTTTTCAGATCCAGCCCTTGGTGTCTTCATAGTTTTCAGATCTGGCCCTTAGCGTCTTCATAGTTTTAGGATCGGGCCCTTGGTGTCTTCATAGTTTACAGATCCGGCCCTTGGTGTCTTCATAGTTTTCAGATCCGGCCCTTGGTGTCTTCATAGTTTTCAGATCCGGCCCTTGGTGACTTCATAGTTTTCAGATCCGGCCCTTGGTGTCTTCATAGTTTTCAGATCTGGCCCTCAGAAAATAAAACGTTGGCGGCTATCCCTAGTCTAGAATAAATATAACAACTGTTTCTAAAAAAAATGCATTCTCCGGGTTTTCTAAGAACGATCTTAGAAGTGAAACGATTACATCAATCGTAAGGGATATTCAACAAGTTACATTGACATTATACATAAACGTACGGACTAACCACAGAGCAACACACCGAACATGACAAGGAAAACAATTCTATTAATATACTTTAATATTAATTAAATAAAAGTGCGATTGTGTTAGAAACAAATAGAGAAAACAAATTATCACATATTTACACCCCTAACATGAAAGCGATGCTTAAGATGGTAGTGTTCTTATGATCCGATACCGTTTTTGTTGTTGGTAGTGGTGTTGGTGCTGCTGTTGTTGTTGGTGGTGGTGTTGGTGTTGGTGCTGCTGTTGTTGTTGGTGGTGGTGTTGGTGCTGCTGTTGTTGTTGGTAGTGGTGTTGGTGCTGCTGTTGTTGTTGGTAGTGGTGTTGGTGCTGCTGTTGTTGTTGGTAGTGGTGTTGGTGCTGCTGTTGTTGTTGGTAGTGGTGTTGGTGCTGCTGTTGTTGTTGGTAGTGGTGTTGGTGCTGCTGTTGTTGTTGGTAGTGGTGTTGGTGCTGCTGTTGTTGTTGGTGGTGGTGTTGGTGCTGCTGTTGTTGTTGGTAGTGGTGTTGGTGCTGCTGTTGTTGTTGGTAGTGGTGTTGGTGCTGCTGTTGTTGTTGGTAGTGGTGTTGGTGCTGCTGTTGTTGTTGGTAGTGGTGTTGGTGCTGCTGTTGTTGTTGGTAGTGGTGTTGGTGTTGGTGCTGCTGTTGTTGTTGTTGGTAGTGGTGTTGGTGTTGGTGCTGCTGTTGTTGTTGGTAGTGGTGTTGGTGCTGCTATTGTTGTTGGTGGTGGTGTTGGTGTTGGTGCTGCTGTTGTTGTTGTTGTCGGGTCATCATCATTGCATACCGGATGAATCGATAGGTGCTTGGATATTCCACGCGAGAATTTCAATAAAATCAGAGGAGTGTCCGATAACACATGCACATATTCCGCAGCACGGCCTGTGATCCACTAACTGGTATGATTATAATTTGTTTTTATTGTACCCCACCTTCAGACATCTCACTCTTACCGCCTTTTGAGCACCTGTTAGTCTACTGTTCTATTCTTTCTCCTTTGTGTTTGCACACTAACCCCTATGTGAACTCCTCTGGTTCGGTGTGCATTTGCGCACATTTTTGCACATTCACGACAGCCACACTTTTGTTACCATTGACACAGGGTAGACAATTTTAGTTTATTTTCTTTAACATATTTCGAATATTTTTGTTTTAATGTTTCGTTATTAGTTTTGTGTGTGTGTTTTTCTTGTGTGTTCCTGCTGAAGGCCTATCGGACCGAAACGTCGTTTAGTCTGTGTCGTCCACTTATCACGTAAAGCTTCTAACATACCATTTTTTAATTTTTTTATATTTTTCCTATGATTATAACGACTGCATTTTGAAAAAATTGATTCAAATAAAAAAAATATAAAAATACAGAAATGTGCAAGTAATCATAAATATGAGAGTCACGTGACTACCATATTGTTTATGAACAATGATTAATATAATGTGTTAGATTATGTCGAATGTAATCCTTTTTTTCACTTATAGAACGTAAATGGTTCGGTCTTAAAAAAAATCAAAGTAAGTACAAATTAATTAACGAGAATAGTTAACTATGCATTAAAAATTGTATTCTTCTTTCCTTCATCATCTGCATTTCAGCGTCGAGGGGAGATATATAATTTGCAGTCTTTTGCTCTTCTGTTCGCCTCTGCTGCTGTTATCTTTCCTAGTGCTTCTAATATTCCATCGACCCATCTTTTTCGTGGTCGACCCTTGGGTCTGTGTTCTCACAACGTTTGCTGAAGGCTCATTGTGTTGTGTTTTGATCTTTCTGCCTTGTCACGTGGCCAAACCATGTTATCTGTTGTTTCCTTATATATTCTATGGCGGGGGCTATTCCTAGCTTTTTTCTGAGTTCTTCATTTCTGATCTTATCTCTCAGACTGTAAAAATTGTATTATCGGAAAAAAATGTATCAGTTTTTTTAAACATAAATAAATGATGATTGAAATAATAAAGAATCATTCATATTTGTGTTTCTACCCCCAAGAAAAATCATCTGTATCTGTGTCCTTGAAAAATAATTTATATTTGAGTCTCTATCTTCAAGAAAAATAATGTATATTTGTGTTCATTTCCTTTAAAAAAATAATTGATATTTGTGTCTCTAAATTCTAGAAAATTCTCCTGCCTACCTATTTATCTATCTATTGACTTTTCTAGCCGTAGCCGGGCCCTTAGGGCATAGATTCAGATACTCTTTCTCTTATCTAAATTTTATTCTCGCAGTTTTCAATCCGTGTAAAGATATTTTATGAAATCTCGCCATTTGTCTCTGTTCTGTGCAAGCAACTTTATCTCATTGAGTGAGCCGATTCCTGCAGCTCTTGCCTCTCTGATCAATGTTCTACTCAGTATCTCTCTGGGTCGGCCTCTTTTCCTCTTACCTGTTGTTTCCCACATGAGGGCTTGCTTTGTTATTCGGTTATTATCTCTCCTCATCACATGTCCAACATATGACCATCGTCTTTTCTTGATTACCGAAGATATTAGTGGTTGATTGACGATTTCTCTAATTTCTTTGTTTTGAATTCGTTCCACGCTATACCAAGTATTTTCCTTAGACATTTATTTTCAAATGCATTCAACTTTGTTTCTATGTATCTTATTGTTTTCCAGCTCTCACTTGCATACGTAAGAGTAGATAGTACGTTTGATTTGAATAGTCTAAGTTTTGTGCTTGTGCTGATGAGTTTTGATTTCCACAACTTTTCAAGGCTTCTGATAGACATTGCTGCTTTAGCTATTCTGATTTTAATTTCTTTACTTGTGTCCCCTTCCCGATCAATGTGACTTCCAAGATAAATAAAGTTATCGATCTCTTCCACTGTTTAGTTTTCCATGTATATTCTGTTGGAATTAAGCTTTTCATGAATCTCTTTGAATGCTATCGAGTGCGTTTTTTAAGTCAATGAAGTTAAGTACAAAATGTTTTTGCTTTTCAATGTGTTCCTCCAATAAAAGTCGTAGAGTAAAAATGTGGCCAAGGCAGCTTCTCCCTTTTCTAAACCCAGCCTGTTCTTCACGCATTACTATATCTATTGAATCCTTTATTCTATTCATGATGATTTTGCATAATAATTTTGAGGCAACTGATAAAAGTGTCACGCCTATCCAGTTGTTACAATTTCTGAGATTGCCCTTTTTTGGGATGTTAAAAATGATAACCAGTGATGGAAAATGTACAACTGAAATAAACAAAAGAATAGGAATGGCAAAAAGTAATTTTAATGCCATGAAGAACATGACAAACATCAAAACAAATAACACCAGGGCTAAAACTAAGAATAGCAAAATGGTACATCTTCTCAATATTCCTATATGGTGCAGAAACATGGACATTAGACAAGAAAACAGAACAGAGAATTGAAGCCTTTGAAATGTGGATATATAGAAGAATAGGTAGAATTGGATGGGAGGAAAAGAAAACAAACGAAGAAGTCTTAAACAACTAATACTGAAAAGAGAACTACTAAACACAATTCAAACAAGACAAATGCGATTTTTGGGCCATGTTAAAAGACACAACAGCCTACTAAATGTAATCCTGGAGGGGAAAATACAAGGTTAAAGAGGCAGAGGCAAACCAAGACTAACATGGACGAGTAACATCAAAAGATGGACAAATCAGCCTATGACAACCTGCACCATCAAAGCAAGAGACAGAACAGAATGGCACTCCATGGTAGCCAACCTTCGTTGCGGAGACGGTACTCAATGATGATGATGAAAGATTATTCCTTGTTTCCACTTAAGAGGCACTTTATCTGCTTTTCAAATGATGTTGAACATTTTCTGGAGGTGTATTAAATTATGGCTATCAATTGCCTTGAGGATCTCAGCTGTTAACTTATCCTAGCCAGCAGCCTTGTTGTTGTCCATACACTTTAAGGAGGTCTCAATTTCGCTCAAGGCGAAGTCATCTAAATATATATCTAATTCCGCTGCTGGTGTTTCAGCTTCAAAATCTATTAAATTGTTGGGTAGTGGACGATTAAGAATTTCTTTGAAGTGTTCCGCCCAACGTACTTTTATGTCTGTGCTTGTTGTTAATATTGAATCAAATTTGTTTAGAATTGGTGCTCCTTTGGATGTGTAGGTGTTTGTCAGCAAATTGTGAACAGTAAAGAGAGTTCTGCTGTCTCATGTAATTGCAGTTGTCTCTGCTTTCTCTGTCAAATTGTTTTTATAAGCTCTTGTACTTCTTCCTGCCGAACTTTTTACCTTGTTGTCTAATTCTTTGTATGTTGATTTTGCCAGAATCTTTCCTAGATCTGTCTTTACATTAATCATGGCTCTCTTTGCTTCTCTTCTTTCTTTGATGTATTTCCATGTGGTGTCTGAAATCCATGCTCGTTTTTCCATTGTCTTCAGTCTGGCGCTTGATTTTGCTGCTGACATTAGTATTTTGCTTTGTGAGTCTCACATTTCATTGACATCTATGTCTATTTCATCGAGTACTGTATAACAATTAATTAGCTTATGTTAAACTTGTCCTTTATGGCTTTATCTTCCAATTCACAACTATATACTATTTTATGTGTAGTTGATCTCTTATGTTGGCTTTTAAATTTTAATCATATTTTCCCGATGCACAGGTTGTGTGCAATGGGAAACTAAGTACACCTACCTATCACTTTGCATAAAATAAAATCTCCATCTGTCCATATCTGTGTCGTCTCTTAGATAGCCGTCTGTCTAACTGTGTATTTTCCTACCAACCTGACTAAACCCACATGCCTGGCTACATAACCGCCTTTCTAATAATTCTAACAAACCGAATCAATCTTGTTTGCCTGCCTCACTTCCACCTTTATATGTATTTACTTATATATAATTACCTAGTTACCAAATTATACTACATAAATACTTACTTTTCAATCCATATATGTTTAAACATTTTTTCGGTATTTCTGCATCTCTAAAAATATCTCCATGTTGGCCGATCTGTGTATTTATCATTGTGCCTACTAACACCCAGCCTAAGTCACTAAATATAGAAATATTTTTTGTAACAATATGTGTATGTCCAAGAAGATATTATTATTTTCCAAAAATCACAGAGTATGAAAATGTGCACCATATGCGCATACCGATGATTAATTAGCATTACAAAATTGATGTCATGCAGTTTTGAGAGTGTTTGTGTCAATAACAGAAAAGAATGAAAATCTTAAGTGCTTTTTCGAACAAGAATACTCTAGGAAGATAACAATTGTTACTATGTTTTGTTACGTTTTGAGGAACTAAAGACGATTAAAAACGGAATTCAAATTAAATTTTCTTGTATTCCAGTGCGCATAGAGTGAGCATATATGCATTTATTCATAAATAAATTACAATCAAATACTATAATTTCATCATCTGGAGGTGCTGAATAACAGCATCAGAAAGAAATAAAACACAATCATCAAAAACAACTGACATTACTTTTATTATTTTCTTAAAAACAATTGCAGTCTCGTAACGAAACACTGGAATAACAACGGTACAGTGGCAGTAGCTTAAATACAGGGTGTTTTTAAAGTCGCAGTGCAGTGAATATTTCTAATATTCAGTAAATGACGTAATCATCATCTACGTACCACAATTTTGTAAACCACATTTATGAACAAACCGCTGCTTCCTTTAAGGTTTTATTTACGTAAAGGACGGGCACTACGCTACTTTCACTGTCTCATTGCTTGAAGGAAATGGTGTTGACGATTGAAAACAGGGTATTTCTGGTTGAGCATGTCTTTCGTAATGGCGGTAAATATACGGATGAGGTCATTAGACAATTCGTGAGGAAATTTCCAGACTCACAAGTCCCTCACCGAAATTCTGTTACAAAATTGATCAAAAAGTTTCGTGAAACCGGTAGTGTGGTAGATGCATACCGATCTGGAAGACCTTCAATTTCACAAGACCAAATTATGGAACTCCAAGACAGAATTACAATGAGTCCAAATGCATCTTTAAACCACTTGTCTCAACAGGTGCAAATATCTAAGAGTTCTGTTCACAAGGTTTTAAGAAGTGAACTACACTATCGTCCATACAAATTAACTGAAGTGTCTCAACTCCAAGAAAGAGATTATGAATCCCGTTTAAACTACTGCATGTGGTTTCAGAATTTTATTTATGAACATGGCGCTGCCATCCTTGACGTCACTTTTTTCACTGATGAGGCCTGGTTTCATTTATCCGGTTATCTGAACAGTCAGAACAATCGGCTGTGGAGCAGTGAAAACCCCCATGAATTTCATCAAGTGCCGCTTTATGATCAAAAAGTCGGAGTGTGGTGCGCTATAAGTCGTATGCGGATAATAGGACCTATATTTTTTAATGAAACAATAAATGCAGAACGTTACCGTACTTTAATTCTGGAACCGTTCATAGCACACCTTACAGAACGGGAAATTATGGAATCCTGGTTTCAGCAGGATGGGGCAACAGCACACACAGCCACAACAACACTCAATTATTTAGAAAGCATATTTGCAAATCGCATTATTTCACGTGGAATCTGGCCTGTTCGTTCACCAGATCTAACACCCCCAGATTATTATCTGTGGGGGGCATTGACGGGGAAAGTTTATGAAAATAATCCGCAGACAATTAATGACCTAAAGACTGAAATAGTAGACAAGATTAAACAAATATCACCAGACATTATTCTGAAGGTTTTCGCAAATATGGAAAGACGAATCACGACATGTCTTGAGGCCCGTGGTGGACATTTTCAACATATGCTTTAGGCACAACTTTATTGTGTTAATACCAACATTACCCATTATAAGCTCGCCGATAGCAGTCAAGTATATTTGAATAATACCATTTATTTTACAATTTGTGTGACGCATTAGTTAACCGCATTTCTGGTGACGTTTTTCTTCCGAGAGTAGAAATTCACTGCACTGCAACTTTAAAAACACCCTATATAATTTCCATTGAGAATATGCTCCATGTTATATAGATCTCCGCGTCTATGTCAAGCTTAGAATAGTCCTTATCATCACAGTCTATTTTTAGATCAGCCGATCAAAATATATTCTATTAGTTCAGCTGTTGATAACCTGAATTGTCATGTTGCTACCAGTGTGTTTCATTCAGTGCAAACTTCTTTAGTTTGTATATATTCATTTCTTTAAATATTAAGGACGACTTATTACATTAATATATTATTCGAGCATAAGTTATGATGTTGTAACATGTTTTCTTGAACACAGTTTGAATATCGGTCCGACATCATCGTTCTGTTCCAGCTCTTACTTCATGGCTTCATGCTATCTGTTTTCAGAGTCGATTCATTTTCCCAAGAATGGAGTAACTGATTTCATTGTCCTTATTTGTATACACCTGTGGGATCTTTTTTCACAGGAAACATCTTTTTAGCCAATGCCCACAAACTTTGTTGTGGGCACTTACGACATTCCTAGCAGGTGAGAGTGGGTCTTTTATTTTATTCCTCTGACCATTTATGAGGATTCCAGTAACGGCAATCTCTAAAACGATTTCTACGTTAGAAGTGGACATCGATCGACCTGAGCATTCATCCTCTTCCACAGTTGAAAGCCACTTAAACCTTAAACCAGTAAAATCACTCAAACCCCTGGCAACGACCCATAGACTTATACACACATACAGACTTCTTCAAAATTTCATAACATTTAGTAATCGCTTTTCCAACTTTTTTTTTTTTTTTGGTCATATAATTTCATAAAAATTACAAAACGTGTGTCCCGAAATACCGATTTTAACAAAATATCACTTTATTTAAAAGGTGAATCAGAGGCGTATGATTATTACATTAAAAAGATGACCATTTCTCTTATTCACAAATTATTTTACCTCGTCATCTAAGATGTCAGTAACAAATATGTGTATATGGCATGCTTTACATCAGTCAGTGGAACAAGGGGTAGGACTGTCTTAAACAACGATGTCCGTATAACATATGTACTTAGACTCACAATCTGACGACACTAAGATGCTAATAGTTGGTATCAGCTGGGCAGTCTGCTTCTTACCGGAGCACGTGCTCTTCACATTTCTTCCAGTACTCAATGTCTATCTTTGGGAGGACATCACATGTTAAGTCTTTTACTCCACAAATGTTAAACGTGCTGTTCTGTGAGGCCACTTGCCCTTAGACTGTAGCCCACGCAATCTCTATTTGCTTAAGGTGTAATGGTAAGGTGGGAGGTGAATCGAAGTGTGGCTATGCTCTGCAATGATTTTGTTTGTCTGTCTCACAAACTGCAACAACTCTGGTTTTGAAATGGATGTCGTGAGATGAGAACATTCCTTTCTAAGCCACGTAGTGATTTCACTTGTGTGCTTCATTTAGGAACCTTGACCTTCCGTACAACAACATTGAGATAGGATGAATTATCCATTACTAGGCACGATGGTCTTTCATGAGCGGAGAGAAAAGTGTTGCCATTACCCAGTCCCTAATAATGTGTCCATTCATTTCAGTGTGGTAGTCTCTCCTATCTTTAGACTGGAAAATAAGATGTGCGACATTGACAAGCCCAACCTCACTCCTGCCGGAGTGAGACAGCTCATTATCCTGCCAGCACGTCCTGGTATAATGAGCTGTCTTCAGCTGCTGGCAATTCTCCTTTTATTTTATTTGTCAACTGATAGCAATTCTTTCTTTTATTTATGGGGAACATTGACCTACGATTCATCCAATTACACATTATTGAAGCCTACTATCCTTCGGTAGTATGCTCTATCTACACCCCGTTTCTTGCCGTATCCTCTTTTCTGGATGTCGTGATGTAACATACCAGTTTTAGTTTCATTGCTGAAATGTTTGTATTTACAACAGTTACCTCTTGTAGAATTATCAATTTAAACTTCATATTCATTTTGATTTTCATATTCTGGCAGCTTGCCTACACTTATAACGTTTGTTTGGTGTACACGATTCACAATTTGTCAAAAAGATTAAGCTATACATTGAAAGTGGTGTGTATTAATTAAATGTGGGAGTTGATTGTCTGTGAAACTTAGAATTGTTTGTCTCGCACCCACAATCATTCTTTTACATAACTTAAATAAGACAAATCCTAGAGGAGGTTATTTTTCTCATGACAAAACAAAATATTGTTTAATAAGATCAGAGTGAACAAGAGAGCATATACAAGTCTCAGTTCATTATATCAGAAGGTTGTGAACCTATGATTTTCTTTTTATGTTCACGCTATTATGAACGAACCTTAT
The DNA here is from genome assembly GCA_032433765.1 of Megaustenia siamemsis. NCBI lineage: Eukaryota > Metazoa > Mollusca > Gastropoda > Stylommatophora > Ariophantidae > Megaustenia > Megaustenia siamemsis. The sequence continues at coordinate 21,701,452 of JAVIAB010000088.1, forward strand.
TAACTTGTAAAAAGAGATAATTCATTTCATCAATCTGATCACTCCTGGAATAGGATCATGCCACTCGCGACCTGTGCACCAACTTGTCTCCGCTCATCGCAAGAAATTCAATCCGAGTATTTTTACAGAAAAGGGAGAACTTTATGTAAAGAGATTATTAACTGTATAATATAACTTGACAAAGAATAGCTGCTCTCTGTAGATAATGATGTTTACAAAAGGTTAAAAATAGATATCGTATTATAGTTTGATATTTTTGTTTTAATTGTTTATATATTTTAAAAAAATTAAAATACACCAGTCACTAATATTATTAGCTTAAGATACATCTTTTTCATTACAATTTTTTTTTTTAATTTCTTCCGCAGGTGACGTTGCCAAATCTTAACAATACTGGGACGGTAAGTGAAAGTCACGACAGTCTCAGAAATTGACACAAAGGAAATTTTAAATAAGGACAAATGAAATTAGCAAAAGTCTGCACATTCACAAACATATACTTAATACAAATAAATATATAATCGTGGCTAACAATTCAGTCAACCATAAACCAGCATACACCAATTGAGACCTTTCCTTCACACGGAACGTGCAGGGGCGCCTTCCTGTAAATATTTCAGATCTCAACGGTTCTTTGAAAATATAAGTATTGGAACACAATGTTGACAGGATTCGTTTTTATGACTCAACTACTGTACTTTTCACAGCTCTTTGTTTTATTCTGAAAGTGGCATTTGAGTTACGAGTTTGGAAATTATACAAAAAGGTCGTAATGTCCTAGTGTGTAGTGTATTGCCCTCGTTCATGAAATTGATATTTATGTAAGTGGTTTTAATGTGTGACGCCAGACACACACCTTAAAGTAGTTCAGTTAAAGTTAATATTTGTGAATAATATTTTAGTAGACAAGTGTTGGCAAAAAAAGATCAATTATTGGCAAGTCTTAGAGTTTCAGTGACGCAATATATATAATCTTAAACCACACAAATCCGGTGCGATTGAATGCGATGATCATCGCACAATAAGCCTTATGCGTCACATGATTAAGATATTACTTAGAATCATCATGCGAAGAGTGCGAATCAAAATCAGTTCAGAAATTAGTGATGAACAGTGTAGTTTTGTTAGAGATAAAGGAACAAGCAATGCCATATACATCATAACATCTTTAGTAGAAAGAGCCATAGAGGAGAAAACAGATCTATACCTATAGTATAGTATACTATATACAAAAAATAAAGTGCCCCGTCACGCCAAGTGGTGTATAGGGAATATTGTGTTAGTGACCATCATTTTTACAGACCTTCAGCACATGAATGTTGGGGTAGAACTGCCACCTTGCATTCGGATTGAATTTCAATTGAAATTTTGATTGAAATTGAATGTCATAACCTATAGCAGCGCTAAGGCAGGTCTATGAGTTTACTATTAATAACAAAACCGTTCTCTGTCAATGTCTTCCACAACCAAATCCCTCTCCATTTAGGTCTGGAGAACTCCAACTTCGTCATTTGAAGTATCCAATAATTATCAAGTTTGTATTATTTGTTGGCATGATTTTCCTGTGAATATTATTTCTAAGACGTCAATAGAGGCATTTCCACGTGAGTTTAATGTCTCAGAATATTGGTTCATGGTTGTTTTCAGGCTGAAAAATATGTGTTCTGTGTTCACAATAGGTTTTCAGCAGTTAGGCACGCAATTTAGAACAGACAAGTAGTTAGGCACGCAAATTAGTATAGTCAGTTATAAAGATAATAGATTTCAGTTTTAAGCAACAGGACAGACAAGGAAGTCAGATAGACACGGGAATCAGTGAAGTCAGTAAGGAACAAATAAGAGCGTTAGGTACTAACAAGTAGTAAGCCACATATTAAGTAGAGTAGTAACAATAAGTTGAATAGTAGACAGCACCAGAACAAATGAATTAGAACATATAGAACATTTAGTTGTGAAAGTGTTTTTGAGAGTGTTTCCAAAGTTTGTGCTTCAGAGAACAAAGTAATAAGTAAGTTGTGTGAGAGATTAATTTTATAATATGCACTTATGGGCAGTTCACTAGCTATTCGGTGATAACCTCCGAATGTCCAGAGTTAAAGAACAGTAATTCTAAGATAAGTGGTGCTATCACTAGTACGTTCCACGTGCTGAGTTAAAAATCAATAAATTGATTATGAATTATGACTGAGAATAATCTGTGATGATTAACGTTGTTGACTATAAATGTGCTGTGCTGTGAACACTGAACATTAATATAAACAACAGACATAAATAATATCCAAACTATAACATTGCAAACTCTTCGCTTAGTAAAGAACCATTGATCAGAAGTCTAACAAGCCACTATCGTAAAAATGCCTTTGTTAATGAAACGTAGATCTGATACAGAATGTGTAAACTAGCAGTAGATAATAGTAGAAATAGTACTTTCGGCCATAAAACAACAACAAAAATAGGATTCTAGAATGTATTAACAATGGCCGCGCCGACGAAACAAGCACAAGTCGCGACTGAGATGGATAGATATGACCTACCTAAATTAGGATTAAAGGAAATGCGCTGGTTATAACAAGTAGAAAATCAGTTGACAATAAAACAGTAACGGAAAACATTGTGAAGAAGTAGGCATAATGATGATAGCCACAGCTGCAAGAGGTTAATTAAAATAGAAACACGTAAATAGCCGCCTGATATGCACACGCTACAGAATAAAATATAGACGACTCAATTATTCAATGTTAGGCGCCTACGAACGAAGCTGATGATAAAGTAAACTACGATTTTTATAACCAACTACAACAACTTATAGACAAAATACCCAAATACGGTCTTATAATTGTAATGGGAGACTTCAGCCTCAAAGTGGGAAAAGATAACACAGGAGTGGAACATGTAATGGGGAGAGAAGGGTGTGATACAACAAGTCAGAATGGAGAAAGATTGATAGAATTGAGTTTCATAGAAAATTTAGTTATAGATGGAACATTATTTCCACACAAATATATACACAAAAACAACATGGATATCTCCAGATGATAGAATCTCAAATCAAATCTACTACCTGTGTATTAAACAAAATTTCAGAACAACATTTATAGATGTACAAGCATACAGAAGTGCTAATGGTAATAGTGACCACAATCTATATATCGGGAAAATAAGAGTAAAATTTAAAAGCCAACAGAAGAGATCAACAACACATACAATATATAGTTCTAAACTGAAGGATGAAGCCACCATGAAAAATGTTAACTTAGAGCTAAGTAATTGTTATGTAGCACTCATTGAACAAGACATAAATATCAATGAAATGTGGGACTCTCATATAATACACAATACGAATGACAGTAGCAGAATCAAGCGCAGGACTGACGGAAATGGAAAAAGAGCATGGATTTTCGACACTACATGGAAATACATCAAAGAAAGAAGAGAAGCGAAAAGAGCCATGACTAATGTAAAGACATATCTTGGACATGTCCTGGCAAAAGCAACATACAAAGAATTAGACAACACTTCAAAAAGTTCGGCAGGTAGAGATAAAAGAAACTTATATAGACAATTTGGCAGAGAAAGCAGAGACAGCTTCAATTACATGAGACAGCAGAACTCTCTATACTGCACAAAAGATACTGACAAGCACCTTTACATCCAGTGGAGCACCTATTCTAGACAATTCTGGCTCAGTGCTAACATCAAACGCTGATATAAAGACACTTTAGGCTGAACACTTCAAAGAAATTCTTAATCGCCCACTACCCCACGATTTAGTAGATTTTGATGCTGAAACGGCAGCAGCAGAATTAGATATAAATTTAGACCATTTCACCTTGAGCGAAATAGTGACATCTTTAAAACGTATGGACAACAACAAGGCTGCACGCGAAGATAAGTTAACAGCTGAGATCTTCACGACAATTGATAGTCATAATTTAATACAGCCCCAGAAAATGTTCAACATCATTTGGAAAGCAAAGAAGGTGCCGCCTCATAAATGGAAAAAAAAGGAATCATTGTTAAGATTCCAAAAAAGGGCAATCTCCGAGATTGTAACAACTGGAGAGGCATTACTCTTTTGTCAGTTGCCTCACAGTTATTCTGCAAAATCATCATGAATAGAATAACGGATTCAATAGATACAGTAATGCGTGAAGAACAGGCTGGGTTTAGAAAAGGAAGAAGCTGCGCTTGACAACATTCGAAAGCATTGGACAGCTTTCAAATAGATTCTTTGTGAACAATTCTGAAACAATATGGCATGCCATAAAATATCATAAAGATTATCAAAGACATGTGTAACGGCTACACGTGTGCAGTTCGTAAGAGGAAGGACTGGACGAATGTTTCTCAAAAGAAACGGGTTCAACAGGGATGTATTTTATCGTCCTTGTTATTTGGATTTGCTATGGAATTCATAAACGTAGACAGCGATGATCTAGAATAATAAAGAACATGTACTGGCAACAAACAGCGGCCATAAGAACTGGAAACCAATTGGGAATGTTTCAACAAATAAAACAGGGTGTTAGACAAGTGTGTGTGCTGTCACCAGATTTGTTTAATATTTATAGTGAGATTATTTTAAGATCCATAAGAGGCATGCCTGGAATAACAATTGGAGGTCATAATATAAATAATCTAAGGTATGTTGATGATACAATCTTAATGGGTAAGAGTGAAAATGAGTTACAAGAAATGTTGGACATTATAGTGAAAAAAAAGCAAAAATAAAGGACTCAGCCTTAAAGGCAAAAAGACAGAGGTAATGGTAACAACAAAGAAAAAGACATCACCTCAGTGTAAAATAAAGACAAGTGGAACAATATTAAAACAGGTAAATGAATTTAAAAATTTGGGAACGTTATTAACCTCAGACGGAAGATGTACAAAAGAGGTGAGATGCAGAATAGCTCGGGCAAATGCAGCTTTCCAAAAAATGAGGAACATACTATGCAATCCATTTTTTGCAATAGAAACAAGAAAAAGAGTTCTTAAATTTTACGTAGAGCCAGTCTTAACATATGGATGCGAATCAGTGACAATAGGACAACAGACAAGAAAATCACTGGAGTCTGTAGAAATGAAATGTGGTTTTACAGAAGAATATTGAGAGTACCATGGACAGCTAAGAAGAGTAATGAAGATGTGTTGAGAGAGGTCAAAGCAAAAAGAGAGCTGACTTCCAATATTATGAATAAACAATCATAATTTTTTGGCCATGTAATTAGAAGAGAACAACTGGAATACATAGTATCAACTGGAAAAATTGAGGGACGAAGAGATAGAGGGAAGCAAGGAGAAAAAAAAACAGACAGCTTAAGAGAATGGTTTGGTAGAAGGTCAACAACAGAAATGATAAATAGCTGCCGAGATCGAAAGTTGTGGAGAGACATGATCACCTACGCCAGCAGGCCCGGTACTTGATGATAACGATGAAATCGTTTGATGACCTCTCCATTACCGATGACATAGGCCTCATCATCAGTCAGATAAAAACGATGCATGAAAACACAAATGAACTATTATCAGCAGCCATTATTCAGGGCTTGAAGTCAATCATGAAAAGACTAAAGTCATGAAATGTTTACTTCCAACAGATGACAGAAAATACATGGAAAACAAAAAAAGTGGAAGATATATATCACTTTATCTATCTTCGAAGTTACATTGATCGGGAAGAAAATACAAGTAAAGAAATTAAAATCAGAAAAGATAAAGCAGCAATATCTTTCATGTAGCCTTGTAAAGTTGTGGAAATCAAAACTCATCAGCACAAAAACAAAACTTGTTTGATTATTCTAATCAAACGTGCAATCAAGTTTATATATGCATGCGAGAGCTGGGAAACAACAAGAGATATAGAAACAAAGTTGATGGCAGTTGGTAATAAATGTCGAAGGAAAATACTTGGTATAGCGTGGAACGAATTCAAAACACACGATGGGATTATAGAAATGGCAAATCAACCACTAACATAATCAGTGATGATGAAAAGACGATGGACATATGTTGAACAGGTAATGACCGAGATATAAAGAGATAATAACCGAATAGCAAAGCAAGCTCCCAAGTGGGAAAGAACAGGTAGGGGGAAGAGAGGACGCTTCGGAGAAACATTAAGAAGAACATTGATCAGAGAAGCAAAGGCAGCAGTAATTGGCTCCCTCGATGAGATTGAAATGCTTGCATAGAATATAGACACGTGGAGAGTTGTGATAGATGATTTTTGCAAGGATGAGACTGCTAGAAAGAAAATTTAGAAAGAAAGGACAGAGTAACTGGGTCTATGCCCTATGGGCCAATCACAGGTCGAAAGTTCAATATAATTATTCTTCATGAGATCCGTTACTATTTGCCGAGTCTCGTACACGTGGCTTCATATCGGTGTATTTTGTGTAACATTTGCTGTGTTTATAGTTGTCTGCTTCCTATTCACTCGACACTTCAGCCTATATCTTACAACTTTGAAGGTCGAGGTTTGCTTCCTGGATTTCTCTCCCATAGGCGAATTGGGTTTCCAGGCTTATTGATTCAGACTAATTACATTGTCTACATTGTTGTGTTGCCTTGGTCCTTGTTCTAACAGGGACTTCATAATGTTAACGTAGTTAGCCATTTTGTGCTGCATTCAAATACATTGATTTGTCGCAATGGCCTAATGTTTTCCGCGTCTAATCTTAATACTCCCGGATTTCTGGTTACATTCATTGTTGTTGGTATTTAGTAAGTGGAGACTGCCTACAGTGAAGGTGTGTTCACAGCGTTCAATCTTGGGCTTCACTGCGTTATGATCTAGGAGAAAAGGGTAGACAAAAAGAAGGAAAGAAAGATGAAAGAAAGAGAGAAAGTGCGAATGAACGAATGAACGAAAGCAAGAAAGAGAGAGAGAGAGAGAGAGAGAAAGAGAGAGAGAAAGAAAGAAAGAAAGCAACAGAGAATCAGAAAAGAAACATACAAACACCCACACACACAATACAGTTTGAATAGTTTAAAACAACTCACCAGTACAGAGTGACCTACACACACACACGCGCACGATGTAATATAAAATATCACTCACTTCTTCAACAACCACTTGGCTACTATTTGGAAAATGAATGAAAAAAGAACAAAAGCTAAACTACCAACATTTTATTAATGAGATTAACATTACCATTGTGATGATATTTTTTGTTTTAATGTACTATGTTTTTATTCAACAGAACACATCAGAGGAGACTATAGAAGGATTCATTGTATGTAGTGTGTTGTTTTCTTCATCAATAAATTCCATTATTTCTGTATTATTTGTACATTCTGATTTCAAATATGATTTTGCTGTTTTTGGCTCTTGTTTCAATGATATCAAATACATTACGTCATCATACGTTTGGCCCTTGTTTCAAGGATATCAAATACATTACGTCATCATACGTATGTAAATAATGCTAGCTTCTTTAAATCTCAAGGGTGAACAATTAGTCTTCCTACTTAGGCTTTGCAAGAATATCAGTTACATGATTATCATATTGATTTTGTCGAAATAAAAGGTTTGAAGAAAGTACAAATCAATATTTAAATTTCACAGAACATGTTTCTAAAATGAACATTTAAATCTTTCCAATCAAAATTCAGTGACTGTACGACACCTCTTCGAGTATTTTGTTTTTGGGATTCAAGTAAATGAGGTGTCTCTTCTCAGCCTGTCTTGCAATAATCTTCAAGCACTGAATGGCTCTAATTGTCCTGGTACCGTGTCTCTATAACCACAATGTCTTACTACCGTGTCTCTATAACAGCAATGTCTTACTACCGTGTCTCTATAACAGCACTGTCTTGCTACCGTGTCTCTATAACAGCAATGTCTTTGAGAAAATGCTTTTACTTGCTCAATCACTGATCCATAGTTTGAAGGAAAGGAATCGAGATGTGTCATAAATGAATCTTCGAAAACATGTTCATGATGTACATCAGGAGGAGATCTTCTACAATTTCATGGTCCTTTGTTTCTAATAAAATGTGTTTAATACTGACTGGGGTCCTAATTATGTAGCCTTGTCCTGGCCATGCGGCACGGGAGAGAACTCGTCATAATTTTATGTTTGGGGACCAACTAAAACTTCTTCCATTATTTCAAGTTCACTCACTCTTGGAAACATTCCGATAAGACACTGTGAAGGATCTACACTTAGTTTACTGCCTTGACAAATTACTTCAAGAGATCCAACTGTAATTTGTAATGGTTGCATGAAAATCTTGTTGGTGTCTTTTGAATCCTGAGCAATCTTACTGCAAATGGCTGCAATAACCTGTCTAGTGGCCAATATTCTTTTGATGTAGTGATCTTCTCATGCACGATTATCATACTCTCAGAGAAAGCAACAGCACTTGGTCAAATTTAACATAAATTATCTTCACTGTTCACACATGTCCTGGATGTTTCCGATCATCAGTTGGCTGAGAAGGAAGAACAAAAATATGCCAAAATAAGACTGTATATGAGCAACGCTATTGATTCGGAGATATGGCATCGATAACATGGATATGATTGCATCAACTATTTCCAGTTCAGGTATCAGTTGTCATAACCGAAAGTATTGATGCCGTTTGTCTTTTCTCCCCTAAAATTAGTTAATTATGTGTGAATCATATTCGCCGTTGAATAGCGATGCTAAATATAATGAGTGACATTTTTATTTAATGTAGCAAAAACGTTTATATACATGTTATCTGTCTATCCACCCATCCATCATCTATCCACCTACATACACCCACTCAACCATCCATCCAGCTATCCAATCTCTAAATCGATTGTTAATCAGCCCAGCTGATTTGACTGTTTTCTACATATAATCTTCATTTCCTGTTCTATCTATCTATCTATCTATCTATCTATCTATCTATCTATCTATCTATCTATCTATCTATCTATCTATCTATCTATCTATCTATCTATCTATCTATCTATCTATCTATCTATCTATCTATCTATCTATCTATCTATCTATCTATCTATCTATCTATCTATCTATCTATCTATCCATCCATCCATCCATCCATCCATCCATCCATCCATCCATCCATCCATCCATCCATCCATCCATCCATCCATCCATCCATCCATCCATCCACCCATCCACCCATCCACCCACCCATCCACCCATCCACCCACCTATCCACCCACCCACCCGTCCGTCCGTCTGTCCGTCCGTCCGTCCGTCCGTCCATCCGTCCATCCGTCCATCCATCCGTCCATCCATCCGTCCATCCATCCATCCATCCATCCATCCATCCATCCATCCATCCATCCATCCATCCATCCATCCATCCATCTATCCATCCATCTATCCATCCATCTATCCATCAGTCTTTCTATTTATCTATCTATCTGCTTGTCTGTCTGTTTTTTTTGTCTTTATGCCTGTCTTTATGCCTGTCTTTATGCCTGTCTTTATGCCTGTCTTTATGCCTGTCTTTATGCCTGTCTTCATGCCAGTCTTTATGCCTGTCTGTTTGTATAGCTGTCTGTTTTTCATGATGACAAAGGAGATAACAAACAGGGCTAAAGCTAGATCTCTTGTTTCTTTGACTCCTTGCTCGTTGATGTCAAAGGCTTCAGATAATTGATCGTTATGTTCCATTGTCCCTCTTGTGTTCATACCAAAAGATCGAATATTGTCAGTAATTTTGGGGCTCAGTAAAGTGTTAATATTATGTTTAAATGACCGTCAATGGTGGTGACATGAAAAGTTATTAAACATCAATGATGGCAATAAAGAATTGTACGCTTTATTTTTAACATGTCCTCGATGTTGCCTCAATGAAAATATCATCTCATTAGTGAAGCAATGTTATTTTAACTGATCGTACACTTAGTCAGCTATCCTTTGTAATCATTAAAAAAAAAATTTACATAGACTCTGACCTGTTATACTCGAATGTGATATTTTAGTTGCAGTTCTCTCGCCCTTAGTCTTGTAAAGAAAAAAAGTTTGCACATTCCTGGGCCCCTGTTCTTCCTTCCAGCACCGGTTAATATTAGTACATGAGTTTCATTGGAACGTTGCTACTATATTTGATGAGTTCTACTAGGTAAACATCGCTCACTGCACAATTCCATGAAATCAGGTTAAATGTTTTCCTTCTCTAGTTACTCTAAGCTGTCATCAGGCTATATCAGTTCTCTTAATTGTATTCAATTTCCTTGTTGGTTTTGTTAGAAACTGCTCGGCCCACCTCTTCATATGCTTTATCTTGTCGATAATTATCGTGCCTGATGTTAGCGACACTGTCCACCTTCTATGGGACCTAGAGTTTTATTCACGCCATCTTAAATACGACGAATTATGTAGATGTCTGTAAATATCTGTCTGTAATGTCATATTCGGGACGTTAGTCATTGGCGCTCGTCCTTGCTAATTATATGCCATGTACCCTAAAAATATTCATAGCACTTTAAAGAAAGAAAAAAAACGTTATTATCGCCATTGCGGATATGTGGTGCCTTTTGATAATTGGAGTTGGAGATTTGGAGAGTTGGCAAATCGTTGTTGTTTCTGATCATTTTCCAAGATACTCTCAAGGTTGCCGTGTGTTCTGCATCTCTGGTGATGGCCCATTTTTCTGTTTGAGCTGTAACTTTCGTTAACTCCTGTATGTGTGACCCTCCATTTTACTGCATACCATGATGGTCAATGTTGCAGCCGGCAATAAGTGCGGTTAAATAATACCTTATTTAATTGAGGACCACCTAGTAACAAGTAAAGATGAAATCAGTGTTTACAGCAAAGTTGATTCAGGAGGACGCCCTGCTGGAGCTAATCTAAGGGAAGTTTATATGATCAGGTTATGAAATGAGCATAGTTCTACAAGACTCTCTCGGGTCTCATTCATTTTCCTTGTGCTAAACAATTCTAGTAGACCAGGAATCATTGTCAACTCTCACTTTTGCTTTGAAGTAAATGAGTAGATTTATTTTTCTGTATTGCACATCACAGTAATGAATGCGTGTTTATTTGGTTTTAGACGTCATTGTTGCTGCTGCGCCTGCCGTTTCGAGTTTTGACACACATACTGACTCAGGATACCTTTAACCTAATAGATTCAGTTTTTTTTAGATGAACTATCTACTAATGTAACATGAAAGCCCAATAAATTTGTTTTCATAGATATGATAAGAGGGCAATGAAGTATAGAAACAAGGCTGTTAACGTCTATCCACAAACACAACGAAATCAATGTACATGTGTCGAATGATCATTAATAAACATCATTATTAAAGGGTCCCACTTTATTACTTTTTCTTAGCTTTTTATTGAAATAAAATATCAATCTAAACTAGCATTACAAATTATAACAATAATTAGACCAAATTAGTTCGGTGCGTTGTGGTGGTTTGGTTATAATGTATTCTATGTTTGTTACCAGGAAGAGTTGAACAAAGTTGTTCAAAACGAAACAGGGGCAAGCATTTTTTTGTAAGAACATTGAATAAAATTGTGTGAAAGTTCTCAAACGAAAGGCATTCTCAATACAATAGTATTTAACATTTCAACTAACGATCGATTTAACCTCCTGTACATAACAAAGGAAAAAAAACATACACGCAGTTAACTTGCTGCATTGAAATGTACAACCAATCGGAAACTAGGCTGATTGTAAATGTGAACTAGAGAGTGTAAAATGTATGCTCAGTCTCTTGCCAGTTCTTTCCTGTTGGGAATAAAGGGCTATTGTTTGTCAACGTCCATTAGTAGTCTTTGACCGTCGGGCTTTACTTGCCCTATCAGAACTACACACAGATGTTTATCACTAACATTTTACCTCTGTTGCATCTTTGCTCATCTAAGAAGCAAAACCTGTATATGATTCACTCATAGTGAGTTCACACATAACTATTCACATTCACACCATAAATAAAGTTGTAAAACATATCTAAATTATTCATTCAAATGCGTCTTTTCTGAATTGGTTCTGTTGGGGTGAGGGTAGGACACTATGTTCATACAGTGAAGCCACATAATCTTCGTAACGATTACATGTTCCAGGTTTTGCTGGAGGTTTCCTTGTGGTCAAGGATATAGGATGCGTGAGCTGCTGCTGTCTCACACACAAAGCACACAGGATGGCAGCTGTCAACTAGAGAAAACCACCTTCATTTATTATTATTGCTTTTTTTTTTAAGACACCAAAATCCGAGTTAAGATAAATTGTTTTTATGTTTCTAGCATCTTGTTGGAGAAACAATGGAAGCAGCAACCATTAAAATCGTGCAGAAGGAATATAGCCTGATCAAGCGAAATAAGTTTTTCATGTGTTGGGAGTTGCCGAAACAATAAAGGAGATATTACTAAACTGTGTTCTTCGAACCTAAAGGGTTCCTTAAAACCATTGCATTGGTTCTCAAAATAAAATTTCAAATTTAGTTTACTACAAAACTACAGAGAGAAAAATAGTCAAATATAAGTTGGCGTTCAAGACGTTAGTGTCAATTCCTAGACACCTAATCTCTCTCTCTCCCTCTCTCTCTCTCTCTCTCTCTCTCTCTCTATCTCTCTCTCTCTCTCTCTCTATCTCTGCGATCAGGACTCAATTAGAGTAGAATTCCGGACTCCCACATGAAGTCAGCTGTCAGGTTAAGTGTGTTGATCGCCCCCACAGACAGGACATCACAATTAGAGTATGCCAGATCCACTCTGATTGAAACCAGTTAAAACGATGCATTGTGTTATATAGACACCTAATCTAAAGATAGAATAATATGGGTTGTCTTTGAAGATTCACTTACCAGCGGGACTCGATTTATCACAGTCGATCGTTTGCTCTCGAGGTTATTCATATTGGAAAGCTACAACATTTTTCGAGCGCGTTATAAGAATGATTTTTACTTTTCTGACTCAAAGGACGTCTCAATGAGGATAAACAATTATTAGTTATATCAGGTCTCGCATAATTTAGACATGACTTTTTACACAGGCGTGTGAAGAAATAGGAAGCCAATGTCAGCCACTTCAAATATAAAACAAATTAGATGGCTTTCAAGAGGCAACTTCTTGGCCTGGCTTTGTGAGCTGCTCATATTCACTGTTCACCCGAAAGCAGCTAGCAGAAAAGACGACAGAACACAATCAAACTGTGTACATAGTTATCATTGATCAGGAAAAAACACTGAGTAAACAGACAAACTGTGGAAGATACTAAGAACATATGGAGTAAGTCAGCTTCTTCGTTATTCTTCTTTTCACTGATACCTAAACGATGTCGTGGTTATAGCATTTGTCGTTCTTGAGCTGCTCGAACTGTCTGAATTAGTGATTTTCCTTTTTTGTTACATGTTTCTGTCACTGCATCTATCCATCTTCTTCTGGGTCTTCCTCTTGGTATTTTTCCATGCATTCTTGAGAAGAACGACCTTAATGGTGATTGGTGAGGATTCATTCTGACCAGGTGGCCAAACATTTTAAGTAGTTGTTGTGCTGTATATTTTTGGCATGGTTTTGTTAATACAGTTTTTCTTATGGTAATTTTCTTATATATCTTCTTGTGTTGTTTGTTACTTTCCTCAAGCATCGCATCTCACACGTATTGATCTTTCTTAATGGTGATTTAGAAAGGGTCCATGTTTGACTTTTATAGCACAAAGTTGGTCCGAAAATGATATTTATCATTTGTTGTTTAGTTGGCATAGAAATGTTTGGATGTCTTAGCAATGGTGAAAGCTGGTATGTGACAGCATTTGCTTTTTGTATACGCATGTTAATTTCTCTGTCTAGTTTTCCATCTTCTGTGAACATTGTGCCCAAATACCTGAATTCTTCTATTTGTTTTATTATAAATCACAAATTAATCCGTTCGAAATCACAATTGAATTTCTTTTTACTCCGGGAATTGAAATTCATTTGTAACTCAATTTTGACTCCCATCGAAAATTGCATCCTGTTGCCAGCACAGTCACACACCGGAAGCACTGGAAGTCAGCATCTAACCAATTTAATTAATAGTCTCAACAAGAACAGCAGCTCCACAGACTAAACAGCAGTAGGCTACACAGACCACTTCGAAGTTAGATCAGGAGTAAATCAGGGGTACGTACAGTCTCCTCTATTGTTCATTACATACAAGGACTACATATGCAAGTTGGCCAACTCATCAGAGACAGAAGATTAATGAGCTTCTATTTGCAAACAATCAAGCACTAATACATGGGAAAGTAGAAGACCTACAAGAACGCTTAAATAGACTAAACAGCACAATCACAAAAAACAGCATTGAAATCAACATCAACAAAAAGAAATTATGAATATCGCGAAAGGGAAACAGAACATCAACATAAGGGTAGATGACAAACAGTTAAAACAAACAGAGGAATGTACTTATCTAGGAAGTCTAGTGACAGACGACAACTCACAAACAGCAGAGATAGACTCAAGATGCAACACAGCTTGTCAAATCAGTGGATAGTTATCACCAGAGATCACAAGTTCAAGATCATTCACATTCACATGCACTTTTTATTTGGAGCAACGCCTATGCTCAAGACAGAAATTAACGATGCTGTATAAAGTAATGCAAAACTCCAGAGTACATAGTAAATAACATTTTGTGAATTGTGAAGACTACAATTGTAGAATTGTACAATGGCCTGGCCGAGGAGTCTTTAAAGATTGCAGGCAGTTTGGATACCATTGGATGGCATCGAACAACTATAGATAACATAAAAAAGAGGCTGACGAAGTAATAATTCAACTCAACAATAGACGCCGCAACTGAGCCTAGAGAGCCACTAATATCTGAGACTAAAATGAGGGGAAAAATTGTTATCTCTTAATAAGGATTTCCTGATCTACACATACGGCTCTGTGTTTCGGGGCCAGCTATCTCCTACAGCGGCTGTGGATTAGTGGCATACCAGCATAACAGAGAGATGGCTTGGAAATTCGGCAGTTGTAAAATGATGGCACAGAACATGAAGATGGAGTTAGAGACAGCAAATGGCGTCAATTTCATGACTGGTTACACGGTACTACAATCACGCTTTGTTTGTGACGGACTAGCAACATAATTTAAGGGAGATCAACAGCTGCAGTCTGCAAACTCGGGTTCACGGCAAAGACATCGGTGATAGGCTAGCTGGCTGTGCTAGCACAATTCCAAGGACAGACTAAGGATAAATTGGACGCCACCCACCATGTTCGTAATTCCTGAAGGTTGGGGGTGGGAGGAGGAAGAAAATGGGTTGAATAGGGAAGTACTTGAGTAAACAGAAATACATGAGAGTACGGAAGAGGGACGCCGTTTATGGACGAAAAATGATCCAGGTATCTAGAGTTTTTAATTGGAGAAAACGAGTTTACAATAAACATCTGACATGAACAATCAGCCTGAATAAACTTGGACGGGGATGTCGAGGATATGCACCGACTGGAATTAAATCAATTCATTAATAGAATAAATATAAAAGATGTTAGAATAAAAAATTAATAATTGGCAACAAGCAGCAGAGGTGAGTGGTAATTAACAATTTGGAAATAATCAGCCGGTAAACGCAGCGAAGATGAAGTTGTGTGTCGTCATTTCGATCTTTCTTCTGTATCATTTGATTGAGTTATTATTGAGTTATTATTGAGTTATTATTGAGTTATTATTGAGTTATTAGCTGGTCATCATCATTGCACTCCGAACATGTCCATAGGTGCTCAGATCCCTTCCTCAGCAAGTATCGAAGTGTCCAGCGACTGACGACTCCAGTTCTGTGTTGGTTGATTAGTCTACTTACACGCCCACTAAGTTTCTCGTTTCTGACTGTGCCCATCTAAACTCCCATCTCTTTCATCCGAAGGAGTGACGTGATTCATGGTTGTCGAAGTCCGTTGTCTTTCCAACTTCTGGAGGGCATTGATGTGTGCCTGCCTGATCCATTGGTTGACCGTCATCAACAATTGCGCAGCTAGTCAACCTGTCTACTCTTTCATTTCCCCATACAAACGCATGTCCTGGGACGTAGACAAAGGTTGACTTTACGTATTTTTGACTTTTGCAATGACTCTACCCATTGCATACGTATAGATCCTGCTTACACTTTTCTTATCATGCTCATCGCCCAGTATACAGGCGTGCCAAGATGACCGGGTATTTTCACTAGACCTTTGTCAACGATGCGTAATTCTATTTCTTTGAGCTTTTAAAGGACGAAAATCAATCGCCTACTGTGCCTCCACGTGCCCTAGATCTAATTGACTGGAGTTGACCAGTCTAAAACGTGGAAACGGGTTCTGGACCGTGCGGCTTAGTGAGTGCCCGTGAGTCTAGACCATCCACAGCATCGACGTTCTCATTTAGTTATTATTTTTACATCTATAGAAGGATTGCATGGGATATCAGTTGGATGATCTAATGTTAACAACTAAGATTTCCTGATGACATAGACTTAATGGCAGCAAATAGGTTTACCATGGTGAGCTGTGTCTTAAGTTATGGAAATGGGTGTGACAAGATGAGACAGAGTCAGAAACAAGAATGTAAAGTAAAACACCAGTACTGGTTCATGTCCAGAAGCAACAAATCAAATGGTTTGACGATCACGTTTATATAGATATCCACTTGAGAGCACTCAGAGTCAGCGGCAAGGGGAGACCTAAGATATTGATGTATTATTAGAATAGCAGTCATCGCAATAAACTGAATGCAAAAAAAAAAACACATATTAAAACGTATCCTCTGAAATGCTCCCTTTTGGCTCGACGCTGAACAGTAATATAAATGTAATAAAAGAAATTGAAGTATGTTTTTTCATGCCGCATTATTTAATTAATGGACGGAAAAAGAGTGGAAAGTGTTTAAGAATAAAGTAATCAACATCTCAAAAACAGTATGTGGAACAAAACTAAGGATAAAAGGAAGGAAAATGAGTACCCATTGGTTGAACGAAGCAATCAGAGAAACAATTTAAGAAAAGAAGAAACTGTTTAAAAATTGGGTGGAGAATAAGAACCAAGAATAATATGAAGAGCGAAAATAGAACACCACGGCCCTACTGAGCTTATAAATGACAAAGACCGTCATACAAAATAAAATAAAAAAAACAAATACAATTGCGATAGAAAGAATATTCTGAAGGCCTATTAAATATGGCACCAACTACCAATAACACAATAAAAACCACGTAGAATTGCACAAACAATGAACCCAACATCATGAAAAAGGAAATCGAAGAAGTAATAAAATATAGAGAGAGAGTACCCCCGTCACGCCAAGTGGCGTATAGGGAATATGGTGTTAGTGACCATAACTTTTACAGACCTTCGGGTCATGATTTTTGGGGTAATGTGGTCGGTATTACGCCCGTGTCGCTTCACTTTCTCAGAAAAAAATCAGGTACCCATTAAAGGCTGGGTGAACCCGGAAGACGTCGGTTGGGATGGAACCCTCCCCCTTACCTTTGTAGTCCAGTTCACTAACCACTGAGGTTTCGCGGCTCCCAGTAATAAAATATGCACCATGAAAATTCACCAGGGATAGCTAACATACCAATAACATTAATTGCAGCAGCGAGAGAAACATGAGATATATGGCTGCACTGAATATTCAATGCAGCATGGCACCAACAATAAGTTCCAGAAGACTAGAAACATGCAATAATCGTACCAGTATGGAAAAAGAACGGTAGAAAGAGAGACTGCAGTCAATATAAAAGCATATCGCTTCTCAGCCATGTAGGAAAGTTATACGCCAAAATTATTTAAAGAATGTGAGACCAATAATAGTAGTACTATTAAGTGATTGGAGCCGCGATAGCTCAGTGGTTAGTGAACTTGGCTACAAAGGACAAGGGTTAGCGTTCGTTCCCAACCAATGGCTTCCGGGTTCACCCAGCCTTAAACGGGTACCGATTTTTTTCTGGGAAAGTACAGCGGCACGAGCGTAATACCGAACAAATTACCCAAAAATCATGTGCTGAAGGTGTGTATAATTTATGGTCACTAACACCATATTCCATAATAAATGGAACACTCAAAGAGCATAAATTATTCAGAAAATCAGGAACTGAGCATCGCCCACCTGTAAAATCATAATAGTTTGTTCAGAAAAAAATACCTGGCCCTCATGTTCATCACAGTTAAGATCAAGACTTATATTTAAATATGCAGAAAACTAAGATGCTGTCAACCGACACAGTAAAAAGCCAAAGTAAACTCATCGACAATGAAGAACTGAACGATCTGCATAGTTTACATATCTAAGGTATGTAATAACTCACAATGGAGTCACAGAGAAGGATATCAAAAGAAGTTTAGAAATGCTAATATTAAATCCCATGAAGAACACGGTATAGCACAGTACCAAGAAGGAAGTAAAATCAAAGCTACATAGAACATAACTCCTCAGAATAACAACATATGGTTGTGAACATGGACATTCTCTGACAAAACAATGAAGAAAATGGGTTATTTTGAAACTTAATGTTAGATAAATACCATTAGGTTACCTTGGATAATGAAAAAAGAGCAATGAAGAAATATTAATTCATCTAAATATTGAACCAAAAAAGCGTATAATCAAGATTTTACAATGCGAATTAAAATAATACTGCTAGATCAACAGACAAGTTAGAGCTAGAACGAACAATAGAGAAGACTTGGTTCTAGGAAAATCCGACAGAGGCAGACCAAAAAGAAATTGGTTTCAAGATATCAAAGAGACAATGAAAATAACATTAGAAGTTGCAGATCTGGCTAAAGAGAAATAGATCTGTAATTCAAAAATTGTTCTGCAAATGAACTCATTCCGATGATAATGACTGATTACCTCGTCTTGAATTTGGTGACAGCTGAAACAACAAAAGTGTGTGTACCTGAGGTTTAGTTTGTCAATTTGCTACAGATTCTTGGTGAAAACATCAAACAAGAGAATAGTTCAATGGAGAAGACAGCAACACATGAAACGATTAAAGCTAATGATCAGGTGATCAGGAATATCAATTTCAATAACAATTATATCTAGACAATTGTACTTTACCGCAATCAGTATTTTTGTAAATCACTTTGATACAATTTATATCAATAATGCAAGTTTCAAAGCACGATTGATACAAACGCAAACGAGAACTATTTGACTTCAAAGTCTTCTAAAGTTTGGAACAACATTGGCAATATTGGCTTACTTATTGTTTACATTTTAAACTAAAGCCCTGTTATCAAGTTATAGAGTTATAGAGTTATTTGCGGGTCATCATCATTGCACTCCGAACATGTCCATAGGAGTACAGATACCCTCCTCTGCAAGTCCCGCAGTGTCCAGCGACTAACGACTCCAGTTATATGTTGGTTGATAAGTCTTCTTACACGCCCACTAAGTTTCTAATTTCTGGCTGTGCCCATCTTAACTCCCATTTCCATCATCCGAAGAAGTGACGTGGATCTGTGTTTGTCGAAGTCCTGTGCTCTTCCCACATCTCGGAGGGCATTGATGATGTCCGCCCGATCCATTGGTTGCCCGTCCTCAACGACAGCACAGCTAGCCAACCTATTCGCTCTTTCATTTCCCCGTACTCCCGCATGTCCAGGGACATAGACAAAGGTGACCTTACGTATTTTGGATTTCTGCAACGAATCTACCCATTGCATGCGTACAGAGCCCGACTCCACTTTTTTATCATGCTCATCGAATCACTCAGTATACATGCGTGGGTGTAGTCTTGTGACTCTAACCATTTGAATGACTTGGTCACTGCCATCGCCTCCATTGTCATGCTACTCCTGGTCATGACCATTGCACCACTGTCTCCCTTGACTATTCTGCTTGCCGAGCGTTTGTAAATGCCCATGCTGGTCGCAGATGAGACCGTTGACCAAAGCATTAACCATGACCGGGTTCTGTTCCCTACTTTTCCTGCGAGTATGACAATACACGAGATAGTCCCCTTGAATGATGTAGGCACCGGTATCCACTCCTCACCAACGCTGATATTGTTAAGCCA
Source organism: Megaustenia siamemsis (assembly GCA_032433765.1). Lineage (NCBI taxonomy): Eukaryota > Metazoa > Mollusca > Gastropoda > Stylommatophora > Ariophantidae > Megaustenia > Megaustenia siamemsis. The sequence continues at coordinate 21,721,406 of JAVIAB010000088.1, forward strand.
ACAGACTTGTTTGATGACATCTTCTGCTCGGCCCACCCATGATTTGCCTCTTTTTAGCCTGGCACCTTTCTCTGTGTTGAGCACGTGGTGCAATGTATGATATGTATATGTACTAATCTTCAGGTATGCTCGTGCTCTCCAGATCTTGATCCTGTCATCCATGGTTGGAAAGTCAGAAGATACCTCATTGCTACACAGGGAGTGTCCCTCGTACATCCCCAGATAATGCGCAGGACTTCATTTAGTATTTTCTCAGTCTATCAATTTGAGTCATACTGACAGTAAAAATTTCCAAGGCATACTCGATTGGTGCGAGGACTAATCCATGGAACAGAAAAGTAAGTAGCCTCTGCTCGATGTTGGCAGCTGCCATGACCTTCAAGGCGGCTAATCCTTTGCGGGATTTTGTTATCACATGGTCGACGTGGTCACGAAAACACAGGCTTCTAACTTAATCAAACTTAACTCCGAGGTATGTCATCAACTTGCTCCTGGTCACCTCATCAGCTCCCAATCGTACTACCGGTGTGGTCGTATTAACGATATGATTGTTAAGGGAGAACCATGAAACTGATGCTTTATTACGATTAACCAAGGCACCTGAAACCCCACACCGGGAAAAAATGCTACCGAGCTCGTCTTGCATTGTGGAGGCGATTCCCCGTCTGTCTCTTCCCTGTCAATATACCAGAATATCATCAGCAAAAGTCATAGTTCTTCCACTCCCATCCAGCTGTTGTTCCGTGATCGTTATTGTGTACACGTTAAATAGAACTAGTGACAATGGTGAGCCTTGTGGCAGCCAATGACAAAAGGATGTTGGCTCGGAAGACCAACTTCCACATCGAGATGTGGGAAGAGCACGGGACTTCGACAAACACAGATCAACGTCACTTCTTCGGATGATGGAAATGGGAGTTAAGATGGGCACGGCCAGAAATGAGAAACTTGGTGGCCGTGTAAGAAGACTTATCAACCAACATAGAACTGGAGTCGTCAGTCGCTGGACACTGAGGGAATTGCTGAGGAGGGGATCTGAGCACCTATGGACATGTTCGGAGTGCAATGATGATGACTCGAAAATAACTCAATAACTCAATAACTCTGTTTGACTGTTAACAAAACATTCTAACGCCCCTTACTCTTCTACCAAGTGGCCTACATTGGTTTAAACAAGCATTTTTGTAATTAGGGTTCGCACGAAGGCGATATTTCTTAAAATAATTAAGTTTAAAAAAATGGTGTTTCACGTAGGGAAAAATGGTGTTGACGTAGACAAATGTGACCCTACGTATTTTTACCTACTGCATTGACTCCGAGCGTTCTGTAAATGTCCAAGCACTTCTTTGATGTCGTATAAGTTCTGTGTGATCTGACAAAGCAAGCAGCAAGGTATAAAAGAAAAACAAGGTTTTCATGTCTGGATCATAACATCATCATCATCATCACCATCATCATCACCATCAACATCATCATCATCACCATCATCATCATCATCATCATCATCATCATCATCATCATCATCATCACCATCATCATCACCATCATCATCATCATCATCACCATCACCATCATCATCATCATCATCATCATCATCATCATCATCACCATCATCATCATCATCACAATCACCATCATAATCATCATCATCATCATCATCATCATCACCATCATCATCATCATCATCATCATCATCACCATCATCATCATCATCATCATCATCACCATCATCATCACCATCATCATCATTTTCATCATCATAACCATCACACTCATCATCATCATCATCATCATCATCACCATCACCAATCCACTGGTGCTTCATATCCACCTGGAGAATCTGAAGAGAACCCTGCCTCACGAACTCCTGTACTGCGATCCACGGTGTGGCCAGTTTTTGCTGACATTTTTGTCCGGACAGCGGCCACATTTATGCCTTTCTCTTTTCAATTTAACTGCCATCGGTTTTTTTTAACGTGTGCTAGAACACACGGGACAATCCTGTTTATTTCCTTAATCCCAGAGGACTGGACATTGGATCTCAATACCCAAGAAATCAGGGGAGCGGAACTTCTCGAAGAAACCACGGATTAGTTCTTAGTTCAGAGGCCGACGTTCTACCTCAAGACCACCCAGCCCCCCCTCCCCCCCTCCCCCAATCCTCCCGATAACTTTAGTTCTTTGCTTGTTACTATCATCAGTATTTTAGTTTCTTCTATCCATTATTGACTTAAAATTCGAGATCCTTAGTTTTCCGAATTGAAATTTAAAAAACAAAAAACAGGGATCTGTTATCTTCTAATTATTTATGTCTAGTGTATTTCATGTTGTTTGAATTTATATACTTTTTGACTATGAACTTTACATTATGAAATATTTTGATGTTTTGTATTTTTCCTTCTCCTTGTCACTGGTTAGTGGTGTAAGATTCTCTTGTACACGTTGGGAGCTCGTCTTCCTTACAACTGTTGCAAAGGCTTTCTTACATTCTATCCAAAGCTACTGGTTTTTCTTACTTATTTCTCTTGTTGCACATTAGAAATGTTTCTGTGTCACAATCCGCACTATGATAGCGTTGGGTATAACGATATTCCTGTTCTGTTTTTATTGCAATTAATTGTTTTGTCACGGAACATCAGCGAGAAACCCATTGTCATCTTTATGATTGAATCTAATTTTAAAGAATGTGTTTGTAGCGCATAGGATTACAGTGTGAACAAGCATTCTGTTTTTTTTCAACACCGTTGTCCTTCTGTTGTTGTCTTGAAGCGTCACCGCAGAAGATAAAGGACAATGTAAATACAATCTAATGTCTGTAGATGTGGTATTGATTGTTCTTGAAGTCATTTTGCTCTTAGACCTAGTGCCGTTCTTGGGAGTGACCACTTTAGGACAGAAATGTTGGTCAGTTCTTGGATATGTCTTTTACTCCGTCTGTCCATCTCTTCCTTGATCTCAGCCTTGCTCACCGTTTGATGTTTTAAGACATAAAGGATATGATGTTTTTTGGTTGGGTTTAATTCTTAACAACTGTCTGAACCATTTCTTTTTTATTGTGTGTGTATATTACAAATATGGTTTAATTCTTAACAACTGTCTGAACCATCTCTTTTTTTTTTTTTGTTGTGTGTGTATATTCTAAAGATGGTTTAATTCTCAACAACTGTCTGAACCATTTCTTTTTTTTTTTTTTTGTGTATATGCTAAAGATGGTTTAATTCTCAACAACTGTCTGAACCATTTCTTTTTTTTTTTTTTTTGTATATTCCAAACATGGTTTAATTCTTAACAACTGTCTGAACCATTTCTTTTTTTTTTGTGTGTGTGTGTGTATATTCCAAACATGGTTTAATTCTCAACAACTGTCTGAACCATTTCTTTTTTTTTTTTGTGTGTGTATATTCCAAACATGGTTTAATTCTTAACAACTGTCTGAACCATTTTTTTTTTTGTTGTGTGTGTATATTCCAAACGTGGTTTAATTCCGATCTGATTTTTGCATTGAGTAATCGATCTAGCTTTGCGTTGTTTATTATACAGGGTGTTTTTAAAGTCGCAGTGCAGTGAATATTTCTAATATTCAGTAAATGACGTAATCATCATCTACGTACCACAATTTTGTAAACCACATTTATGAACAAACCGCTGCTTCCTTTAAGGTTTTATTTACGTAAAGGACGGGCACTACGCTACTTTCACTGTCTCATTGCTTGAAGGAAATGGTGTTGACGATTGAAAACAGAGTATTTCTGGTTGAGCATGTCTTTCGTAATGGCGGTAAATATACGGATGAGGTCATTAGACAATTCGTGAGGAAATTTCCAGACTCACAAGTCCCTCACCGAAATTCTGTTACAAAATTGATCAAAAAGTTTCTTGAAACCGGTAGTGTGGTAGATGCATACCGATCTGGAAGACCTTCAATTTCACAAGACCAAATTATGGAACTCCAAGACAGAATTACAATGAGTCCAAATGCATCTTTAAACCACTTGTCTCAACAGATGCAAATATCTAAGAGTTCTGTTCACAAGGTTTTAAGAAGTGAACTACACTATCGTCCATACAAATTAACTGAAGTGTCTCAACTCCAAGAAAGAGATTATGAATCCCGTTTAAACTACTGCATGTGGTTTCAGAATTTTATTTATGAACATGGCGCTGCCATCCTTGACGTCACTTTTTTTACTGATGAGGCCTGGTTTCATTTATCCGGTTATGTGAACAGTCAGAACAATCGGCTGTGGAGCAGTGAAAAACCCCATGAATTTCATCAAGTGCCGCTTTACAATCAAAAAGTCGGAGTGTGGTGCGCTATAAGTCGTATGCGGATAATAGGACCTATATTTTTTAATGAAACAATAAATGCAGAACGTTACCGTACTTTAATTCTGGAACCGTTCATAGCACACCTTACAGAACGGGAAATTATGGAATCCTGGTTTCAGCAGGATGGGGCAACAGCACACACAGCCACAACAACACTCAATTATTTAGAAAGCATATTTGCAAATCGCATTATTTCACGTGGAATCTGGCCTGCTCGTTCACCAGATCTAACACCCCCAGATTATTATCTGTGGGGGGCATTGAAGGGGAAAGTTTATGAAAATAATCCGCAGACAATTAATGACCTAAAGACTGAAATAGTAGACAAGATTAAACAAATATCACCAGACATTATTCTGAAGGTTTCGCAAATATGGAAAGACGAATCACGACATGTCTTGAGGCCCGTGGTGGACATTTTCAACATATGCTTTAGGCACAACTTTATTGTGTTAATACCAACATTACCCATTATAAGCTCGCCGATAGCAGTCAAGTATATTTGAATAATACCATTTATTTTACAATTTGTGTGACGCATTAGTTAACCGCATTTCTGGTGACGTTTTTCTTCCGAGAGTAGAAATTCACTGCACTGCGACTTTAAAAACACCCTGTATTTATCAAGCACAAAATTTCGCAGATTGTGATATTATGTGTGTGGACTTTTTCAATGGTTATAATTGGCATTAATAACATAACGTTGGTATGAAAATGGTGTTTATCATGTGTCTCTTAGCTTTTAATGAGAGGTTTTGATATTTAAAATCGGAAGCCTGTTGATAATTGACAATGTTCAATCTCTTTACGCTTGTCTCTCTCTCTCTCTCTCACTGATTATTTTTCTGTCTTCTTTAATAATACTGCTCGAGTATTTGAGTCCTATGAGTGGTTTAATTTGAGTATTGTTTATTTTAACGTTTTTACTATTCCATTTTCTTCTTCATTAAGTGTGACCATTGACACATTACGTGTGATTGTTAATACTTCCAACGCCGAGAGTTCCAACTGTAATCATCCCCTACCTTGGCATGGCAATTACCCAATATAAATATGCCTTCCTCCTATGGAATGTTTTCTTACGCAGATTTAGTGGAATGTAGTTGTGCTTCCTTTACACACACATACACACCCATATCAACACACACACCCACACACACACACACATGCACGCACGCACGCACACACACACACACACACTGCGAAGACGGCATTGGAAACGAGACAAATCCAGACACAACTCTAGTTCAAGGGGTCTAGTTAAATCACTGTCAGCGGCTTCCAGGTTAACACGAATTTAAATGTGTTCTGGATTTTTCTTGAAAAATTGGGCGGCCTGGTGTGATACTGATCACATGATCCATACATAAAAAAAATATATTCCCATTCCATGGAAAGAGCAAAGGAAATCCTTTTATCTTTGCAACTGCTATATGTTTTATTTTCAATTTAAAAATGTATGAACTTTCAACGATCCAAAAGTAATATCAGTTTAATACGTGGTGTTTATTTAAAACATTTTGTCTTCTCTGTTAGGGCATTGTTTGTGGGACAGAGGAAGGGTTTAAAGTAAGTTATCATAATGATTCATCAAATCATCAAACGTTGTATAAATTATGAATAAAAAACACATTTGTGTCAGATTAAAAGTATCCTACAATTCAGGTTTTGATAAACAAATGCCTTCAGCGACACAAACATCCATCTATTAATGTATTTGACACATCATCAAATTATAGAATATTACCAGCTATGGAACAATTAACTTATCAATTAAGTTGTTAAGAAAGATCATATTAAAGATCTATCTATCTATTGACCTTTCGAGCCGTAACCGGCCCATAGGGCGTAGACCAAGATACACTTCTCCTATATGAATTTTTGTTCTAGCAGTTCTTTTAAAGATATTTTATTAATCTCGCCATCTGTCTCTGTTCTGTGCAAGCAGTTCTATCTCATTGAGGGAGCCGATTCCTGCTGCTCTTGCCTCTCTCATCAATGTTCTTCTCAGTGTCTCCCTGGGTCTTCCTCTTTTTCTTTTACCTGTTGTTCCCATATGAGGGCTTGCTTTGCTATTCGATTATTATCTCTTCTCATCACATGTCCAACGTATGACCATCGTCTTTTCTTTATTACTGAAGATATTAGTGGTTGATTGGCGATTTCTCTAATTTCCTCGTTTGTTTTGAATTCGTTCCATTCTATACCAAGTATTTTCCTTAAAATTAAAGATCTACGTTACCATAAATGCATACATTCATCCAGTAAACAACATTTTCAAAAGTCACTCACTTAACTAATCACCAATCTGTAAACCAAACAATTAACATACACTAATTAGCAACCAGTGATGGAAAATGTAAAACTGAAATAAACAAAAGAATAGAAATGACAAAAAGTAATTTTAATGTCATGACACTAATACTAACATCAAAACAAATAACACCTGGGCTAAGAATAGCAAAATGTTACATCTTCTCAATATTCCTATATGGTGCATAAACATGAAAAGAAAACAAATTATGAAGTTTTAAAACAACTAAAAATGAAAAGACAACTACTAAACACAATTCAAACAAGACAAATGGGATTTTTGGGCCATGTTAAAAGACACAACAGCCTACTAAAAGTAATCTTGGAGGGGAAAATATGAGGTAAAAGAGGCCGAGGCAGACCAAGACTAACATGGACGAGTAACGTCAAAAAATGGACACATAAGCCTCTGACAACCAGCACCATCAAAGCAAGAGACTGCATTATGGCGCCACATAGTAGCCAACCTTCGCTGCGGAGATGGCACCCGATGATGAATAAGTAACATAAATATTGATAAAACAAACATAAGCATATATATATTATTTATCTAACTATTTATTTATTAAACAAAAGCATGTCATTGTATGTGTGTGCTTACTTATCAGTACACAAATGAACAGGTTAACATTTATGGAACAGGCATTTATGTATATCTATATATATATATATATTCTTCCTCTGATGTCTGCTCATTGAGTCGAAGTCAACGGTCAAAACAATCTGCGATATGCTGATGACACAGTCTTATCAGTGATGGAGAATGAACAACAATAAAATATATGCATAATAGTGAAGGAAAGCAACAAGAAAGGTCTTGGTCTGAATATTAAGTAAACAGAAGTAATAATAATTAAATCGAGGAAACAATTATTACCACCAAAATTGTTGGCAAAATAAAAATAAACGGGACAAATCTGAATCAATTGCAGAGAGTCAAATACTTGGGCACACTAATTTCAGACGAAAGATGCTCCACAGAAATAGAAATCAACATATTCCAGGCCAAAATAGCATTTCAGAAAATGAAAAACGTCTTGTAGAACATGTCTGTGTTAATGGATCTGAGAGAGTCCAATTCTGACCTATGGAAATGAACCATAGACATTAGAGAAACAAATGAAAAGACAATAAGAGATAACAGATATGGAATTTCTCAGAAGAATGTTGAGAGTTCACTGGACAGCTAAAATACCAACGAGAAAATTCCCAAAGAGACAAACACAAAAAGGGAACGCCTCAGAATTAGTAGAAATAATCAATAAACATTATTCGGACACATCATGAGAGAAGAAAATAAATTTTGAATGCTTGGTTGAAACTGGCTAAACAGAAGGGATAGAATGATCGCGGAAAATAAAGAGAGAATGTACTGGATAACTTGGTGTCGTCGCAAGGAAAAGTCAACAAAATAATTGATATGATGCGCTATGGATAGAGGATTGTGGAAGGACATGATCGCCTAACCGGTAAGGAACATGATAATGATGATCGTTGTTCTTTAATTTACATTTCGTGGCATGGCTCGAAACTTGTGTGGGAAATAATTTCTTTTCCTCTCCACACATTGTTGGCTCTAACTCTTCCAGTCAATTCCTGTTGACATCTGTTCGTCGATTAAATCATTATGTTCTTTCTCTTCTGCAGACCTTGTGGTTCTGCCCGTCTCCTACTTTCGCGTGGCATTTTATATATTTTTTGTTTTTGAACCATTTGATGATGACGTCATGGGACGCACCAAAATGGCAGCTTATTTATATTCGAGCTATAGACTAAGCAATGTTTACATTGAACACCACGATATATGTTATTGCAGCGGGTTGGCAGATTTTTTAAAATGTATTCAAGGGTTTGAACATAAATGTTTGTTCACAGTTCGTTAACCTTCGCTGTAGATAAAGTCGTTAATTCGATGGCTTCGTTTCAGACGTTTGTGACCTTAGTAGCTAAGGACCTAACTTGTGCAAACGGATGGCATTGGCAAGGATCATTTTGAATCTATGAAGTGGGCTCATTTTGTGTTTAACTCAAAAGCATATGTGCTTTTTAACCAAAGACCTTTTTCGGGAGACTCAATGAAGATATCCCCGATGGAAGAATAAATTATACTATTAGTCCCATAAATGATTCGCTTCCAGAGGTTTATGATGTAAACAAAGCAGTTTTGTCATTGCAAGTGAATAATGTCCACACCTATAATTGGTCAGGATTGTGTAGCAGCAGCAGCTTTATAGCGAACACAGAAAACATCACAGGATTGTGCTGTTCTGAAACAGCAATGCCATGCTACCCTACAATTGCCTTTAATGGGATTACTGTGACCACAAACCACTCTCCATGTGTGTGCCACATATTTACACCCCAGAATGAAATACTGAATATAACAACATCATGTGCCGTCTGTGATATTAATGACCACAGACCAGGAGCCTCCAGTATGATTGATACAACTGTTGCACCAAGCACTTCATCAGCAGAGCCATATCTATGGAATGTTAATCTGACATTGTTCTTGAATGATGTCCAAGTTAATGAGACATCAGAATCGTGTGGCGGCAGCTACAAGAAGGGACCGGAAAACATCATCAATTTCTGCTGCTATAAAGCAGACTTGTCTTGCTATCCCAGAATTGCCTTAAATGGGATCACTGTAGTTGAAAACTTCTCCTCTTGTGTAAACTATACATTCACATCTAAGAGTGAATCAGTGAAGGTCACAAAATCATATTCTCTCTGTGGTTTTACTAACTACAGGTCATGTGGCTTCTGTTGGATTGGAAATGATAACTTACCACCACTGTGTGTCTATATGTTTGGAATTGGAGTCATCAATGATGGCCTAACATCATCAAGTGCTACGACGATCATCATTTTCGGGAGGACGTGAACTCCCATGGTATATGGTGGATAGGCGATAGGAACCATTGAAGGCTATGTTTGAAAAGTGTTCCTTCTTGCAGTTTCCTCATATTCCAAGTCCGGCTTGTTGCAGGAGCTACTGAGTTAAGTGCTCTGTGCACACCGTGAGCTGTGTGTCTCATCCGTTTTGATCCTGCTTCGATATCCCGCTTGTTTACGATGAATGATGATATCGTATGACGGGGAACAGTTGGATGTGTGCACTTTCTGCGCGGTTTCGCCTTATGTCTTTTGGCGTGTGCTGAAACTGCTACGATGGGGACTACAGTTACCTTTCTTTGTTTGGGAGATGAGTTGGTAATTCGGATGATTCCACTGGTACGGGCGGTTGAGCAATTATGGATTTTAATTCGTTTGCTGTGATACCGAGGCCTTCCATAACCAATAACCAATAACAATATTTTTTGTTTGTTTCGGTCAATGTGGCGGATAGGCGGCAGGAACCATTGAGGTTGTGTCTAAAAAGTGTTCCTTGTTGCAGTTTCCTCATATTCCAAGTCTTGCTTACTGTTGGAGCTCCTGGGTTTAGTGCTACATGCACACCGTGAGCTGTGATTTCATCCGGATCGTGTTTCGATAATCAGATTGCTTACGACGAGTGATGATATCGTTTAACGAAGGACAGTTCAGCTATGTTCACTTTCGGCGCCGCTTTGCCTTAATTCATTTGGCGTGTGCTGTAGCTGCTATGATTGAGACTGCAGCTGCCTTTCTTTGTTTGGATCCTTCAATGAGATAAATTTTAATTCAGATGATTCCACTGGCACTGGCAAATTGTGTCTCGTTTCTAGTCAATTCGTCATGGCGCTTACGTTCACGCTTGATTCTATATCGCGTGGTCATTGCATATCTGTATTTCTTTCATTTCATGGGCTGCCCCCCTCCCCCACTATTTCTGTTCTAGCCCAATGGGAAACGTTAGGCATTTTGTGTAGCCCTTTTCGTCAAACCTCTCACGTGGACATGTTGAGTTTTGTGAGTTGACGGACGTTCATTTAACTAACATTTATGCTAAGTCAAGAGGAACAAAATGTAATACCGGACGACTTAACTAGAATATAGTTAATGTTATCATTTTAAAACAAGATGTAGGTGTAGTTTAACATGCTCTGTTTTCTCTACCAGGAATACAAACGTGTGGCTACTACTACTTTTGTTGGTAAGTTGAGATAATCGTTATGTCAAATCTTGTAACAATTACAACAAAAATACATATTTGATGTCAGAGTAACAATTATATCAATCCTGTAATGGAACCAATCACATATTCAATCTTCTTTCTTAGCATTCATTTATTATTCACTCCCCTAATCAAACAAAACAAATTCAATCATTAACGAACGGTGCGCTATGTCATTTCGACTACGTTCACAAGGAATAAATGTCAACTAATTTTACAGAAGTGTTCACACAAACTGTAATTATGGCATTTACAACTCACAACCAACCTTAGCAGTGGGATTTGGAGGCAGCCATTGTAAGGGGCACGAACACGATCATTTTGTTCCCACAATACAATCTTCCAGGAATTCTCTTTTAATGCCAAGGTTTAGCGTTCTCTTTATCATAAACATACTGTTTTGTCTCTGGCCTTTTGTCATATTTTACTCTAAAATATCTCTGCTTGACTGTGGCATTTTCAGTTTGTTTTTGTTGACTCAAAAACTAACAAATATGATTATATGGATCGCAACCACCGTGTTAAATTGTTGACATGTACGTCACAGTCGTGGGTGCACACATACACAAGCGCACACATATACACACATGCATGTATGATATGTATGTATGTGCGTATGTATTCATGTGTATGTATGTATTTATTAGAATATAGCTAGGAAAACATCATAAACATTGCGTGTTTGTACACATATAGATTGTGAATAATCAACATTAAGGAGAATTGATGTAGCTTAAAACCTGTGTTAACTGTTAAAAATTATGATATCAGTATTACTTTGATTTTCGCTTCTGTTACTGTAATGTAACATATTCTTATGTCAGTTTAAGTTTCCGCATAATTATTTCTTCCTGATCAAGCTTTAATTTACAATAATGTTATTTATTTCTTACGTGAAAACATCTATTGTGTCCTTAAAATCTGCAACTGCTAGCAACAATCGGTGCTACATGAGTTTTGACGAACAACCAAGAATCTAGAAAAAAGCAAAACTAGGGGTATACGAGTAGGTACTAACAAGGCACGACAAGACCAGAAGGCAGTCACAGGACAAGATGAGACCAGTCGCAACCAGTAAATTAGTGTGCACATGCTGATAGACCATAGCGATTAGCACAAGATTTACTAGCTCACCAGTTGAAGACACTGCACGCTAATTATTAGCACAAGATTTACTAGCTGGTCAGTTGAAAACACTGCACGCTAATGATTAGCACAGGATTTGCTAGCTGATCAGTTGAAAACGCTGCACGCTAATGATTAGCACAAGATTTACTAGGTCAGCAGTTGAAGACACTGCGCGCTAATGATTAGCACAAGATTTACTAGCTCGCTAGTTGAAGACACTGAACGCTAATGATTAGCACAAGATTTACTAGCTCACCAGTTGAAGACACAGCACGTTAATGATTAGCACAAGATTTACTAGCTCGCTAGTTGAAGACACTGAACGCTAATGATTAGCATAAGATTTACTAGCTCGCTAGTTGAAGACACTCCACGCTAATGATTAGCACACGATTTATTCGCTCGTCAGTTGAAGACACTGCACGTTAATGATTAGCACAAGATTTACTAGCTCGCTAGTTGAAGACACTCCACGCTAATGATTAGCATAAGATTTACTAGCTCGCTAGTTGAAGACACTCCACGCTAATGATTAGCACAAGATTTACTAGCTCGCTAGTTGAAGACACTGCACGCTAATGATTAGCACAAGATTTACTAGCTCGCTAGTTGAAGACACTGCACGTTGATGATTAGCACAAGATTTACTAGCTCGCTAGTTGAAGACACTGCACGTTAATGATTAGCACAAGATTTACTAGCTCGCTAGTTGAAGACACTGCACGTTAATGACTAGCACAAGATTTACTAGCTCGCTAGTTGAAGACACTGCACGCTAATGATTAGCACAAGATTTACTAGCTCGCTAGTTGAAGACACTGTAGGCAGAAAATGAAATCTTATTAGAAACAACTCAATTCATCATATCTATTGACCTTTCGAGCCGTAACCGGCCCATAGGGCGTAGACCAAGATACACTTCTCCTATATGAATTTTGTTCTAGCAGTTTTCTTTTAAAGATATTTTATCAAATCTCGCATCTGTCTCTGTTCTGTGCAAGCAGTTCTATCTCATTGAGGGAGCCGATTCCTGCTGCTCTTGCCTCTCTCATCATTCATCATAGCAGCTCAAATAATACTTCATAGAATCAAGAAGGAAAAGATGAAAGATAACCATCACGTTGAGTGGCGTAGAGAGACTATGGTGTTAGTGTCTTACTTTAACTATTGACACATTTTGGGTTGTGTAGCCAGAACGTCGCTATTACTTTCTTTCTTTTCAAGTAAAACAGCGAACCCTGGATCCCATATAAGGCTTCATATACATGCCGATTCTCGATAGAAATATAAACGGACTATTCGGCCTCAGTAGATCACTTCATTAACCTCGACTTTTAAGAACCACACATAATTCAGCACGATTAAGCATTTCTTGAGATAGCAGTTGTTCTGTACATGCAATACCATAGAAAGCGATGCTTTCAAGAAACTAGGGGAAAAATGAAGCGGCCCCACTCCCACATCTTTCCAGACAAAAACCGACGTTTAATTAGCGAAATATCTGGGTCCAAGTATGACATTCTAGGAGAAGCAAACGTTAGAACTTTGCCTCGATGACTCCATTTTACCTCAACGATATGAATCAATGAAGTATAAGAGGCGGGATGACATGAGAAATCCGTACTGGCTGTAATGTTTCTATTGATCTTAAAACTAGTAGCAATATAAAGTGAAATACCAAGACTGCCGTATCGCCACACAATCTGCCTAAAGGAAGTTTATCTCACCATGATGGGCAAAAAAAGCAAGCGGCTATAAGTGCTAAATAAAATAAAACACAGAAAACTTAGACAATAACAGTAGCGGACGTTGAAGTTAGATAGGTCATAGAATCAGAAGAAATACATAAACAGTGAGAAGACCAGCGTGGAGGGGATACCGAACTAAAGGTGGATAACAACTTGATAGAGAAGAGTGGAGACACACATACAGTGTTGGTCAGAAGTGATGTAAATATGGACAAAACATCGATCACAATAGAGAAGAGTGGAGACACACGGACAGTGTTGGTCAGAAGTGATGTAAATATGGACCAAAAAAATCGATCACAATGGAGAAGAGTGGAGACACACGGACAGTGTTGGTCAGAAGTGATGTAAATATGGACAAAACATCGATCACAATAGAGAAGAGTGGAGACACACGGACAGTGTTGGTCAGAAGTGATGTAAATATGGACAAAACATCGATCACAATAGAGAAGAGTGGAGACACACGGACAGTGTTGGTCAGAAGTGATGTAAATATGGACAAAACATCGATCACAATAGAGAAGAGTGGAGACACACATACAGTGTTGGTCAGAAGTGATGTAAATATTGACAAAACATCGATCACAATAGAGAAGAGTAGAGACACACGGACAGTGTTGGTCAGAAGTGATGTAAATATGGACAAAACATCGATCACAATAGAGAAGAGTGGAGACACACGGACAGTGTTGGTCATAATGAGTAGTATAGCAGGGTCCAACTAAATCGCATTTGGCCCGTAAATTAACAAAGATATATAGTAGGTGCGCAGCGCACCTAATGTACCGTAGGTGCAGGGGGAGTTAACCGTGACATTTCGTGTCGGGATGTTGACCTCTAGTCCCGGTGACCCCGGAAGTGCGCTGTTTATGTCTGGTGTGTGCTGACTTTGGAGCGCTTGGTGTACTTGAGCGATAGTGATAGGTTAGTAGATTATACAACATCAATGAAAAACGATCAATATAAGACAGAAGACAAAGATATATTTTATTCTTTTATTATCTCAATAGGTGTATTATAACATACATTGATATTATATAACATTACAAAAATATTCAGTACAGTGAGTCAATATATAGTACATGGATAACATTTATTTATAGATAGGTAGTTGGGTGTCTGCTTAGCGTTGTGTCATAAATGAATCATAAGGGGTGAAACTGTTAGAGATTGCTGGTTAGGCTAAGCTGGTAGTGTAAAGAGTTAAATATCTAAAGGCGTAGTCGAGACGTTATCATCAGCTACCTTTCTTTTTATATAGAAATAGGAAAGAGCATTTCTTGTTTGACTGTAGGAAAATATAGAATTATTTAAGACTTTGAAACCTACATTTTTCCCACCCTTAGCCTTTTGCGTAGCGAGAACCTCTAAAAACATATCTTTATCTAATTTGTTGTGTTGCTTGCTTAGCCCTTTACAACTGATTTTATCGTAATCCCCACTACAATGGTACGTCTTACTACATAAGCTAACAAGAGCTGTCCCTTCGTGCTCTAGTTTAAAAAGCCCGGGCGTTCGTTTGGTGTATGCTTTAACACCCTTACAGTTTATACATTCTGTTTTGCTAGTATGTTCATCGCAGCGATGGGTGTACGGAGGTCGTCTAGTGTGTAATAAGGGCTGTATAGGGGTCGTCTAGTGTGCCGTGATGGGTGCATGGAGGTCGGCTAGTATATCGTGATGGGTGTACGGAGGTCGTCTAGTGTGTCATATTGGGTGTATAGAGGGCGTCTAGTGTGTCGTGATGGGTGTATAGAGGTCGTCTAGTGTGTCGTGATTGGTACAGGGAGGGCGGGTAGTGTGTTATGATGGGTGTATGGAGGTCGTCTAGTGTTGTATGAGGGGAGTATGGAGGTCGTCTAGTGTGTCGTGATTGGTACAGGGAGGGCGGCTAGTATGTCGTGATGGGTGTACGGAGGTCGTCTAGTGTGTCATATTGGGTGTATAGAGGGCGTTTAGTGTTTCATGATGGTTGTATAGGGGTCGTCTAGTGTGTCATGATGGTTGTATAGGGGTCGTCTAGTGTGCCATGATGGGTGCATGGAGGTCGGCTAGTATGTCGTGATGGGTGTATGGAGGTCGTCTAGTGGGGTATGATGGTTGTATGGAGGTCGGCTAGTATGTCGTGATGGGTGTATGGACGGCGTCTAGTGTGTCATGATGGGTGTATGGAGGTCGTTTAGTGTATCGTGACGGGTGTATGGAGGTCGTCTAGTGTGTCATGATGGGTGTATGGTGGTGTCGTCTAGTGTGTCGTGATGGGTGTATGGAGGTCGTCTAGTGTGGTATGAGGGGTGTATGGAGGTCGTCTAGTGTGATATGAGGGCTGTATCCCGGGCGTCTAGTGTGACATGATAGTTGTAAGTAGAATGTCTGGTATATCATACTTTTATACAACCAATAAGAAAACATGAAAAACGAAGGAATTCATCAATACTTATCTTAACAACTTTACATCAATACAGTTGAATAACCTGTTATCGTTAACCCTTACCATACTTTAAGAGAAAACATTCAAACTTACAGTATAAAATATAGTCTCAATCATCTACAATGAATATAACCTATTATCGATAAGCGTTAACATACTTTAAGAGAAAACAAGCCAACTTACTGTGCAAAATATAGTCTCCGCTAGAGTGAACAGTAACTTTCCTTGAATCAACCAAACTTATAACACAAAGTCTCGCATGAGACTAGTTTAAATATAGCCTGGTAGCAGATTTTAACCAATCAGCGAGTGAGTACGTCAACATCGCTTGATATCGGGATTAACCAATCAGAAAAGAGTATTAACATAGGAGGCGGGGCGAAGAAATGGCTGACAGGTGGATTAACCAATCAGAAAAGCGCGTTAGCCGAAGCGTAGGTAGTGGCTGTCGGGTCAGTGGTGGGGGAAAAAATGTTGGGTGGTAGGTTACTTGAACTCGTTTTGACCCCTGAGGCAATTCCAGAAGAGTTATATGACCTCATTTTGACCGCTGAAGGCTTTAATACCAATGTTTCCCACTTCAACGAACGACATACATCATTAAAGGTGATTACTTCAGCTCTTAGACTTTGGAGTTCCATATCTTTATCACTTCAACGAATGACAGACAACAGTAAAGATGATCATTTCAGGTAAGAAAACTTAGTTCCAAACCCTAAAATTTTGGTTCATACTCACAAAGTTGAACACAAACTCTACAAATTTAGGACCAAAGTTGTAATTGTTCGACACGAAAGTCGTAAATGTTATATGCAAAGTCCAAAAGTTTGTCAAAAAGACAACCTAAACTCAAAATAGTTAGACACAAAGCCCAACAATTTATAGGCAAAGTCCAAAAAGTTACTCCAAAAGACAACTAATATAACACTTAATCCCAAAATTGCGTCTCATAACCAAAAAGTTGAGCTCAAAACCCTAAAAACTTAGTCCCAAAGTGGTACTAGTTCACCACAAAAGGCGTAAATGTTATATTCAAATCCAAAAGTTTGTCAAAAAGACAACCTTAACTCAAAATAGTTAGACACAAAACCCAACAATTTATATGCAAAGGCCAAAAAATTACTCCAAAAGACAACTACTGTAACACTTAACCCCAAAATTTCGTAGCATAACCAAACAGTTGAACTCAAAATCCTAAAAATTTAGTCCCAATGTGATACTAGTTCGACACGAAAGACCGAATAGTTATATTCAAAGTCCAAAAGTTTGTCAAAAAGACAACCTTAACTCAAAATAGTTAGACACAAAGCCCAACAATTTATATGCAAAGGCCAAAAAGTTACTCCAAAGACAACTAATGTAACACTTAACCCCAAAATTTCGTCGCATAACCAAACAGTTGAACTCAAAAGCCTAAAAATTTAGTCCCAAAGTCGTAATTGTTCGACACGAAAGTCGTAAATGTTATATGCAAAGTCCAAAAGTTTGTCAAAAAGACAACCTAAACTCAAAATAGTTAGACACGAAAGGTCAAAAAAAGTATATGCAAAGTCCAAAGGTTACTCCAAAAGACAACTAATGTAACACCATTGCACAAAAATTTCGTTGCGTAACCAAAAAGTTGAACTCAAAACCCTACAAAATTTAAACCCAAAATCAAAATAGTTAGACACGAAAGACCAAATAGTTATATTCAAAGTCCAAAAGTTTGTCAAAAAGACAACCTTAACTCAAAATAGTTAGTCACAAAGCCCAACAATTTATATGCAAAGTCCAAAAAGTTACTCCAAAAGACAACTAATGTAGCACTTAACCCCAAAATTTCGTCTCATAACCAAAAAGTTGAACTCAAAACCCTAAAAAGTGTCCACTTATCAACCAAAGTCTTTAATACAGCTGAGAAAACCCTAATAAATAATTACAATTTACTAAAAATGTTGCACCTGATGATAGCTGCGACTGTGTCTAAATCATTATTGAAAATATTCATAGAACTCTAGTAAAAACCAAACACACTAAAACACCACATTGAAAGAATGAACTTAAAGTTCACGCCCCTGTCACAACTCTGATAAGAAAAGTACTGCAAAGCATGAAAGTTATGGCCCCTGCTATAACTCTACTAAACGAAAGTATTACCAAACACGTAGGTTACACTCCTACCATAACCCACTAAGAAAAACAAGATTTTGCATAAAATACCACATTTATGATTGTTACGCCCCTTGTCCCTTTATGAGGGGTACGCCCATGAAACTGTTAGAAATAGTAAATTTACACTCTAGGGCTACTCCAAACTTTACATTAAGCATCCCCGTATCAAGAATTTACTTAAAAGTCACTTTTAGGGTTGTTACGGCCCTTGACCCTTTATGAGGGGACGCCCATGAAACTGTTAAAGATAGTAAATTTAACCTCTAGACATACCCCAAACTTTATATTAAGCATCCCTGTATCAAGAATTTACATAAAAACAACTTTTGAAATTACTACCCCTGTACCCATTTTTGGCGGTTACGCCCATGAAATCGATAAAAATAGTAAATTTAACCTCTAGACATACCCCAAACTTTATATTAAGCATCCCCATAGCAAAAATTTATATAAAAACAACTTTTGAAATTACTACCCCCGTACCCATTTTTGGCGGTTACGCCCATGAAATCGATAAAAAAATTTGAAGTTTAACCTATTGGCATACATCAAACATAATATGTGACACGCCCATGTATCAAATTTGCCTAAAAAATCAACCAAAAATTAGTAGTGTATATTGGCACTTAGGATGGATAGACTATAAGGAAAAATGTAGACTCTCATATAAGGAAAAACGGTAGACTCTCATAAAAGGAAAAAATGTGCTTCCATGTACGGGTAGACTCTCATATAAGGAAAAATGTGCTTCCATGTACGGGTAGACTATTTATATAAGGAATTATGTGCGGCTGGAAGAAAATTTGTTGCATCTAAGTGCCAATATACACTACTAATTTTTGGTTGATTTTTTAGGCAAATTTGATACATGGGCGTGTCACATATTATGTTTGATGTATGCCAATAGGTTAAACTTCAATTTTTTTTATCGATTTCATGGGCGTAACCGCCAAAAATGGGTACGGGGGTAGTAATTTCAAAAGTTGTTTTTATGTAAATTTTTGCTATGGGGATGCTTAATATAAAGTTTGGGGTATGTCTAGAGGTTAAATTTACTATTTTTATCGATTTCATGGGCGTAACCGCCAAAAATGGGTACGGGGGTAGTAATTTCAAAAGTGCTTTTTACGTAAATTCTTGATATGGGGATGCTTAATATAAAGTTTGGGGTATGTCTAGAGGTTATATTTACTATTTTTAACAGTTTCATGGGCGTAACCGCCAAAAATGGGTACCGGGGTAGTAATTTCAAAAGTTGTTTTTATGTAAATTCTTGATACGGAGATGCTTAATATAAAGTTTGGGGTATGTCTAGATGTTAAATTTACTATTTTTAACAGTTTCATGGGCGTAACCGCCAAAAATGGGTACAGCGGTAATAATTTCAAAAGTTGTTTTTATGTAAATTCTTGATACAGGGATGCTTAATATAAAGTTTGGGGTATGTCTAGAGGTTAAATTTACTATCTTTAACAGTTTCATGGGCGTCCCCTCATAAAGGGTCAAGGGGCGTAACAACCCTAAAAGTGACTTTTAAGTAAATTCTTGATACAGGGATGCTTAATGTAAAGTTTGGAGTAGCCCTAGAGTGTAAATTTACTATTTCTAACAGTTTCATGGGCGTACCCCTCATAAAGGGACAAGGGGCGTAACAATCATAAATGTGGTATTTTAAGCAAAATCTTGTTTTTCTTAGTGGGTTATGGTAGGAGTGTAACCTACGTGTTTGGTAATACTTTCGTTTAGTAGAGTTATAGCAGGGGCCATAGCTTTCGTGCTTTGCAGTACTTTTCTTATCAGAGTTGTGACAGGGGCGTGAACTTTAAGTTCATTCTTTCAATGTGGTGTTTTAGTGTGTTTGGTTTTTACTAGAGTTCTATGAATATTTTCAATAATGATTTAGACACAGTCGCAGCTATCATCAAGTGCAACATTTTTAGTAAATTGTAATTATTTATTAGGGTTTTCTCAGCTGTATTAAAGACTTTGGTTGATAAGTGGACACTTTTTAGGGTTTTGAGTTCAACTTTTTGGTTATGAGACGAAATTTTGGGGTTAAGTGCTACATTAGTTGTCTTTTGGAGTAACTTTTTGGACTTTGCATATAAATTGTTGGGCTTTGTGACTAACTATTTTGAGTTAAGGTTGTCTTTTTGACAAACTTTTGGACTTTGAATATAACTATTTGGTCTTTCGTGTCTAACTATTTTGATTTTGGGTTTAAATTTTGTAGGGTTTTGAGTTCAACTTTTTGGTTACGCAACGAAATTTTTGTGCAATGGTGTTACATTAGTTGTCTTTTGGAGTAACCTTTTGGACTTTGCATATACTTTTTTTGACCTTTCGTGTCTAACTATTTTGAGTTTAGGTTGTCTTTTTGACAAACTTTTGGACTTTGCATATAACATTTACGACTTTCGTGTCGAACAATTACGACTTTGGGACTAAATTTTTAGGCTTTTGAGTTCAACTGTTTGGTTATGCGACGAAATTTTGGGGTTAAGTGTTACATTAGTTGTCTTTTGGAGTAACTTTTTGGCCTTTGCATATAAATTGTTGGGCTTTGTGTCTAACTATTTTGAGTTTAGGTTGTCTTTTTTGACAAACTTTTGGACTTTGCATATAACATTTACGACTTTCGTGTCTAACAATTACAACTTTGGGCCTAAATTTGTAGAGTTTGTGTTCAACTTTGTGAGTATGAACCAAAATGTTAGGGTTTGGAACTAAGTTTTCTTACCTGAAATGATCATCTTTACTGTTGTCTGTCATTCGTTGAAGTGATAAAGATATGGAACTCCAAAGTCTAAGAGCTGAAGTAATCACCTTTAATGATGTATGTCGTTCGTTGAAGTGGGAAACATTGGTATTAAAGCCTTCAGCGGTCAAAATGAGGTCATAGAACTCTTCTGGAATTGCCTCAGGGGTCAAAACGAGTTCAAGTAACCCACCACCCAACATGTTTCCCCCACCACTGACCCGACAGCCACTACCTACGCTTCGGCTAACGCGCTTTTCTGATTGGTTAATCCACCTGTCAGCCATTTCTTCGCCCCGCCTCCTATGTTAATACTCTTTTCTGATTGGTTAATCCCGATATCAAGCGATGTTGACGTACTCACTCGCTGATTGGTTAAAATCTGCTACCAGGCTATATTTAAACTAGTCTCATGCGAGACTTTGTGTTATAAGTTTGGTTGATTCAAGGAAAGTTACTGTTCACTCTAGCGGAGACTATATTTTGCACAGTAAGTTGGCTTGTTTTCTCTTAAAGTATGTTAACGCTTATCGATAATAGGTTATATTCATTGTAGATGATTGAGACTATATTTTATACTGTAAGTTTGAATGTTTTCTCTTAAAGTATGGTAAGGGTTAACGATAACAGGTTATTCAACTGTATTGATGTAAAGTTGTTAAGATAAGTATTGTTGAATTCCTTCGTTTTTTCATGTTTTCTTATTGGTTGTATAAAAGTATGATATACCAGACATTCTACTTACAACTATCATGTCACACTAGACGCCCGGGATACAGCCCTCATATCACACTAGACGACCTCCATACACCCCTCATACCACACTAGACGACCTCCATACACCCATCACGACACACTAGACGACACCACCATACACCCATCATGACACACTAGACGACCTCCATACACCCGTCACGATACACTAAACGACCTCCATACACCCATCATGACACACTAGACGCCGTCCATACACCCATCACGACATACTAGCCGACCTCCATACAACCATCATACCCCACTAGACGACCTCCATACACCCATCACGACATACTAGCCGACCTCCATGCACCCATCATGGCACACTAGACGACCCTATACAACCATCATGACACACTAAACGCCCTCTATACACCCAATATGACACACTAGACGACCTCCGTACACCCATCACGACATACTAGCCGCCCTCCCTGTACCAATCACGACACACTAGACAACCTCCATACACCCCTCATACAACACTAGACGACCTCCATACACCCATCATAACACACTACCCGCCCTCCCTGTACCAATCACGACACACTAGACGACCTCTATACACCCATCACGACACACTAGACGCCCTCTATACACCCAATATGACACACTAGACGACCTCCGTACACCCATCACGATATACTAGCCGACCTCCATGCACCCATCACGGCACACTAGACGACCCCTATACAGCCCTTATTACACACTAGACGACCTCCGTACACCCATCGCTGCGATGAACATACTAGCAAAACAGAATGTATAAACTGTAAGGGTGTTAAAGCATACACCAAACGAACGCCCGGGCTTTTTAAACTAGAGCACGAAGGGACAGCTCTTGTTAGCTTATGTAGTAAGACGTACCATTGTAGTGGGGATTACGATAAAATCAGTTGTAAAGGGCTAAGCAAGCAACACAACAAATTAGATAAAGATATGTTTTTAGAGGTTCTCGCTACGCAAAAGGCTAAGGGTGGGAAAAATGTAGGTTTCAAAGTCTTAAATAATTCTATATTTTCCTACAGTCAAACAAGAAATGCACTTTCCTATTTCTATATAAAAAGAAAGGTAGCTGATGATAACGTCTCGACTACGCCTTTAGATATTTAACTCTTTACACTACCAGCTTAGCCTAACCAGCAATCTCTAACAGTTTCACCCCTTATGATTCATTTATGACACAACGCTAAGCAGACACCCAACTACCTATCTATAAATAAATGTTATCCATGTACTATATATTGACTCACTGTACTGAATATTTTTGTAATGTTATATAATATCAATGTATGTTATAATACACCTATTGAGATAATAAAAGAATAAAATATATCTTTGTCTTCTGTCTTATATTGATCGTTTTTCATTGATGTTGTATAATCTACTAACCTATCACTATCGCTCAAGTACACCAAGCGCTCCAAAGTCAGCACACACCAGACATAAACAGCGCACTTCCGGGGTCACCGGGGCTAGAGGTCAATATCCCGACACGAAATGTTACGGTTAACTCCCCTGCACCTACGGTACATTAGGTGCGCTGCGCACCTACTATATATCTTTGTTAATTTACGGGCCAAATGCGATTTAGTTGGACCCTGCTATACTACTTACGTGATGTAAATATTGACAAAACATCGATCACAATGGAGAAGAGTGGAGACACACATACAGTGTTGGTCATATGTAATGTAATTAATGACAAAACATCGACCACAATGGAAAACAGTGGAGACACACGGACAGTGTTGGTCATATGTGATGTAAATATTGACAAAACATCGATCACAATGGAGAACCGGTTTGTTGTCTCAGAAAACACACGACAGTTATAGAACTCTACATTCTCTCTATCTACCTTGATATTCACTTACATGTTTCTATCTTTGTAATTGTCTTCTTATTGTTTTTAGTCAATCCATATTTGTTGATTTATATCTTTGACTAGTCGATTGTGTTCTTCAGCATATTCTGCAAGTAGTGCAGTGTCGTAGGAATGTATTTGGTTGTAAATTATATTTCTATTATTTAAACCCAACGTCTCTCTCAGTGATGTCTTTAAATGTGTTCTCAGTGCATAATTTAATAAACACAAGGACAGAACGCAACTATATCTGGCTTGATATATCAATAGGAACATATTTCCAATATTCATTTTTTTTTACCTAGCGAGTCAGCTCTCTATTACTATTGATCGTTCATTCCAACGAAAACAATCAGTTGTACAAATTGTGCAAAACAACCGTGAAATAACTAAATGCTTCTAATAATGACATTTAAAGTCTTCAAATTATGCTTTCTTTACCAGAGCGGCATTGATTTAGCTATTGATAAGTTTCGTGAAAATGTCCATTACCCTGACTGTGACAGCATCTTTACGGATGTCGTTAGATCAAGGCTTTCTCTCCATCAACACTAAAAGCCTCAGACAACAGAGACCTACAGCGACATTTTATATCAATTATTTGTTTAGTTTAGTTAACAGGTCATCTGTTTCTTGCACGGTGAACAACTCCATAATGCTCAGATGCCCTTATCAACATAATCCCTGGTATGAAGGAGCCAGTAGTGGGTTGTGATAAACACTCCAAGGTATGGTGACAGCTTTACAAGGAAGGAAAACAACACAATACTGACGTTTCGTACCACACACAACAATAGATGCGCCCAAAAGCAACCGATTAATATAGTGAATGAAGCCAACAACGCACGAAACATGGTAACGATAGTGCAAATCCCTAAAGTGAAACCTTCGATTGACTTGACAGAGGTCGCATTCGAAACACCTGACGTGCCAAAGAGGAATATTGCCATGTGTACAACTCCGCATCACCGGTTCAAATCTGTTAAATGGAATATCAGAATGACTTTAACGCAGAAATCTGCAATGGAGAGCTGACCGTTAATCAGTCCCCACATGCAAATCCTGCAGCAGTCGAGGAAAACATGAACTTCGTCCATCACCTTGTAAGCGGAATTCCCTTCATCCTATGTTTGAGAATGCAGTTCGATCTATACATATGCCACACAATGGATCGGAAGAAACTAATCCTGTATGTATATTTAAATTCCAATGACGGAACGATTGACATATAGTACAATTCATGATGTATGTCATAAGAGTGCACTGTGTATAGGAGCAGAACCACAAATGTTTATGCTCCCAGTCATCCCCTAAGTAATGTTTGCAAGAAAATGTAACTATTTTATGTATACGTAACAATCAAAACAACCTACTCGTTTCGTTAATTTTGTAGTTGATCTCTTCTGTTGGCTTTTAAATGTTCATCTTATTTTCCCGATGCACAGGTTGTGTGCATTGTGAAACTAAGTACACCTACCTATCACTTTGCATCAAATAAAAACTACATCTGTCCATATCTGTGTCGTCTCTCAGATTGCCGTCTGTCTAACTGTGTATCTTCCTACCAACCTGCCTAAACCCACATGCCTGCCTACATAACTGCCCATCTAATAATTCTAACAAACCGAATCAATCTTGTTTGCCTGCCTCACTGCCACCTTTATACGTTTTTACCTATATCTAATTACCTAATTACCTAGTTACCAAATTATACCACATAAATACTTACTTTCCAATCCATATATCTGTAAATTTTTTTATGTATTTCTGCATCTCTAAAAATATCTCCATGTTGGCCGATCTGTGTATTTATCATTGTGCCTATCTACGTGTATTCTTATACAATTTAATTTAAGAAAAAGCATAGAACCGTTAAACGAAAGTGTAGACAGAATGACTGAGAAACAAGTAAAGAGAATAAGAAACAGCCAATTATCATGGGTAATGTCCGAAGTTGGAACAGCGATACATAAAGGCGTATACAAAGACGCTTGCCTCGACTTTAACCCATCATCGCAATGGCCAGAAGATTACATTTGGAAAGTATATTCCATCCACGCCGTGACACATTAAAGCCTTTTTTTCTGAACTAGAGCAATGGAGGTATAAAATGACTGACATCTGTTGTTTCATTGCATATATTACAAGGGACTGTGGTACTGATTAACACCCAGCCTAGGTCACTAAATATAGAAATATATTTTGTAAAAATACGTGTATGTCCAAGAAGATATTATTTTCCAAAAATCACAGAGTATGAAAATGTGAACCATATGTGCATAGCAATGATTAATTAGCATTCCAAAATGGATGACATGCAGTTTTGAGAGTGTTTGTGTCAATAACCGAAAAGAATGAAAATCTAAAGTGATTTTTCGAACAAGAATACTCTAGGAAGATAACAATTGTTACTATGTTTTGTTACGTTTTGAGGAACTAAAGACGATTAAAAACGGAATTCAAATTACATTTTCTTGTATTCCAGTGCGCATAGAGTGAGCATATATGCATTTATTCATTAAAATAATTACAATCAAATGCTATAATTTCATCATCTTGAGGTGCTGAATACCAGCCTCAGAAAGAAATAATAAAACACAATCACAAAAACAACTGACATTACTTTTATTACTTTCTTACAAACAATTGTAATCTCGTAACGAAGCAGTGCAATAACAATGGTACAGTGGCAGTAGCTTAAATATAATTTCCATTGAGAACATGCTCCATGTTAGATCTCCGCATCCATGTCAAGCTTAGAATAGTGCTTATCATCACAGTCTATTTTTAGATCAGCCGATCAAAATGTATTGTATTAGTTCAGCTGTTGATAACCTGAATTGTGTTTCACTCAGTCCAAACTTCTTTAGTTTGTTTATATTCATTTCTTTAAATATTCTATTGACCTTTCGAGCCGTAACCGGCCCATAGGGCGTAGACCAAGATACACCTTCTCCTATATGAATTTTTGTTCTAGCAGTTTTCTTTTAAAGATATTTTATCAAATCTCGCCATCTGTCTCTGTTCTGTGCAAGCAGTTCTATCTCATTGAGGGAGCCGATTCCTGCTGCTCTTGCCTCTCTCATCAATGTTCTTCTCAGTGTCTCCCTGGGTCTTCCTCTTTTTCTTTTACCTGTTGTTTCCCATATGAGGGCTTGCTTTGCTATTCGATTATTATCTCTTCTCATCACATGTCCAACGTATGACCATCGTCTTTTCTTTATTACTGAAGATATTAGTGGTTGATTGGCGATTTCTCTAATTTCCTCGTTTGTTTTGAATTCGTTCCATTCTATACCAAGTATTTTCCTTAGACATTTATTTTCGAATGCGTTCAACTTTGTTTCTATATCTCTTGTTGTTTTCCAGCTTTCACACGCATATGTAAGGGTTGATAGTACATTTGATTTGAATAGCCTAAGTTTTGTGTTTGTGCTAATGAGTTTTGATTTCCACAACTTTTCAAGGCTTCTGAAAGACATTGCTGCTTTAGCCAGTCTGATTCTAATTTCTTTGCTCGTATCCCCTTCTCGATCAATGTGACTTCCAAGATAGATGAAGTGATCGATCTCTTCTACTGGTTTGTTTTCCATGTATATTTTGTCACTTGTTGGAATTAAACTTTTCATGACTTTAGTCTTTTCATGATTGACCTCAAGCCCAATTTTGCTGGCTATTGATGATAGTTCATTTGTGTTTTCCTGCATCGTTTTTATCTGATTGCTGATGAGAACTATGTCATCAGCAAAGTCCAGGTCCTCCAAATGGTCTCCTTGTATCCATTCGATGCCTTTATTACCAGTGCAGCATTTCTTCATTATGAAGTCCATAACAATTCCAAATAACAAGGGCGATAAAATACATCCTTGTTTAACCCCAGTTTCTATTGGGAAACATTCGCTCAGTCCTTCCTCTGTTCGAACTGCACATGTGTAACCATCATACATGTCTTTGATAATATTTATGATTTTTGATGGTAAGCCATATTGCTTCAGAATTTTCCACAAAGAATCTCTATGAATACTATCAAATGCTTTTTTGAAGTCGATGAAGTTAAGTACAAAAGGTTTTTGCTTTTCAATGTGTTCCTCCAATATAAGTCGTAGAGTGAAAATGTGGTCAAGACAGCTTCTCCCTTTTCTAAACCCAGCCTGTTCTTCACGCATTACTGTATCTATTGAATCCTTTATTCTATTTAGGATGATTTTACAGAATAATTTTGAGGCAACTGACAAAAGTGTCACGCCTCTCCAATTGTTACAATCTCTAAGATTGCCCTTTTTTGGGATCTTAACAATGATTCCTTTTTTCCATTTATGAGGCGTCTTCTCTGTTTTCCAAATGATGTTGAACATTTTTTGGAGATGTATTAAATTATGGCTATCAATTGCCTTGAGGATCTCAGCTGTTAACTTATCCTCTCCAGCAGCCTTGTTATTGGTCATTAGCTTTAAGGTGGTTTCTATTTCACTCAAGGTGAAGTCATCTAAATTTACATCTAATTCTGCTGCTGGTGTTTCAGCTTCAAAATCTATTAAACTGTGAGGTAGTGGACGGTTAAGAATTTCTTTGAAGTGTTCCGCCCAACGGGCTTTTATGTCTGCGCTTGTTGTTAGCATTAATCCAGATTTGTCTAGAATTGGTGTTCCACTGGATGTATAGGTGTTTGTCAGCATCTTTTGTACAGTATAAAGAGTTCTGCTGTCTCCTGTAATTGCAGCTGTCTCTGCTTTCTCTGCCAAGTTGTCTATATAAGCTCTTGTATCTCTTCTTGCCGAACTTTTCACTTTGTTGTCTAATTCTTTGTATGTTGCTTTTGCCAGAACCTTTCCAAGATCTGTCTTTACATTAGTCATGGCTCTCTTCGCTTCTCTTCTTTCTTTGATGTATTTCCATGTGGTGTCTGAGATCCAAGCTCGTTTTTCCATTTTCTTCAGTCCAGCACTTGCTTCTGCTGCTGTCATTAGTATTTTGCTCTGTGAGTCCCACATTTCATTGATATCTAAGTCTATTTCACCAAGTGCTGAATAACAATTACTTAGCTCTATGTTAAACTTTTCCTTTATTGCTTCATCTTTCAGTTTATGACTATCAATTTTATGTGTAATTGACCTCTTCTGTTGGTTTCTAAATTTTAATCTTATTTTCCCAATGCACAGGTTGTGGTCACTATTAACATCAGCACCTCTGTATGCTCTTACATCTATTAATGATGATCTGAATTGTTGTTTAATACATAGGTGGTCAATTTGATTTGATGTTCTATCATCAGGAGATATCCATGTTGTTTTGTGGATATTTTTATGTGGAAATAATGTCCCACCTATAACTAAATTTTCTATTAAACATAATTCTATTAATCTTTCTCCATTCTGACTTGTTGTATTACAGCCTTCTCTCCCCATCACATGTTCCACTCCTGCGTTATCTTGTCCTACTTTGGCGTTGAAGTCTCCCATTACAATTAAAAGATCGTGTTTTGGTATTTTGTTTATAAGTTGTTGCAGTTGGTTATAAAAATCATCCTTAACTTCATCATCAGCTTCGTTAGTAGGCGCATAACATTGAATAATTGAAAGTCTTCCATGTTTTGTTTTGTATCGTGTTCGTATCAGACGGCTGTTTACCGGTTCCCTTTAAATATTAAGGACGACTTATTACATTAATATATTATTCGAGCATAAGTTATGATATACATGTAGTAACATGTTTTGTTGAACACAGTTTGAATATCGGTGCTACATCATCCTTCTGTTCCAGCTCTGACTTCATGGCTTCATGCTATCTGTTTTCAGAGTTTCGTTTTCCCAAGAATGGAGTAACTGATTTCATTGTCCGTGATTGTATAACCTGCGGGATCTTTTTTTCACAGGAAACATCTTTTTAGCCAATGCCCACAAACTTTGTTGTGGGCACTTACGACATTCCTAGCAGGTGAGAGTGGGTCTTTTATTTTATTCCTCTGACCATTTATGAGGATTCCAGTAACGGCAATCTCTAAAACGATTTCTACGTTAGAAGTGGACATCGATCGACCTGAGCGTTCATCCTCTTCCACAGTTGAAAGCCACTTAAACCTTAAACCAGTAAAATCACTCAAACCCCTGGCAACGACCCATAGACTTATACACCCATACATACTTCTTCAACATTTCATAACATTTAGTAATCGCTTTTCCAAGGTTTTTTTTTTTTTGGGTCATATAATTTCAGGAAAATTACAAAACGTGTGTCCCGAAATACCGATTTTAACAAAATATCACTTTATTTAAAAGGTGAATCAGAGGCGTATGCTTATTACATTAAAAAGATGACCATTTCTCTTATTCACAAATAATTTTACCTCGTCATCTAAGATGTCAGTAACACATATATGCATATGGCATGCATACCTCAGTCAGTGGAACAAAGGGTAGTACAGTCTTAAACAAAGATGTCCGTATAACATACGTACCTAGACTCACAATCTGACGACACTAAGATGCTAACAGTTGGTATCGGCTGGACAAACTGCAATTCATCCTGCCGCCTGTACACTGCTTCTATCCGGAGCACGTGATCTTCATATTTCTTCCAATACTCAATGTCTATCTTTGGGAGGACATCACATGTTAAGTCCTTTACTCCACAAATGTTAAACGTGCTGTTCTGTGAGGCAACTTACCCTTAGACTGTAGCCCACGTAATCTCTATTTGGTTAAGGTGTAATGGTAAGTTGGGAGGTGAATCGAAGTGTGGCTATGCTCTGCAATGATTTTGTTTGTCTGTCTCATAAACTGCAACAACTCTGGTTTTGAAATGGATGTCGTGAGAGGAGAACATTCCTTTCTAAGCCACGTAGTGTTTTCATCTTGTGTGCTTGATTTAGGAACCTTGACCTCCCGAACAACAACATTAAGATAGGATAAATTATCCATTACTAGGCAGGATGGTCTTTCATGAGCGGGGAGAAAAGTGTTGTCAGTACCCAGTCCCTAATAATGTGTCCATTCATATCAGTGTCGTAGTCTCTCCAATCTTTAGACTGGAAAATAAGATGTGCGACATTTACAAGTCCACCTCACTCCTGCCAGCACGTGTTGGTATAATGACCTGTCATCAGCTGCTGGCAATTCTCCTTTTATTTTATTTGTCAACTGATAGCAATTCTTTCTTTTATTTATGGGGAACATTGACCTACGATTCATCCAATTATACATTATTGAAGCCTACTATCCTTCGGTGGAGCCGCGATAGCTCAGTGGTTAGTGAACTGGACTACCACGGACAAGGGGTAAGGTTCGATCCCAACCGACGGCTTCCGGGTTCACACAGCCTTAAATGGGTACCGGATTTTTTTCTGGGAAAGTAAAGCAGCACGGGCGTAACACTGACAACATTACCCCAAAATCATGTGCTGAAGGTCTGTAAAATATAGGGTCACTAACACCATATTTCCCTATACGCCACTTGGCGTGACGGGGGTACTTTACTTTTACTTTACTATCCTTCGGTAGTATGTTCTATCTACACCCCGGTTCTTGCCGTGTCCTCTTTTCTGGATGTCGTGATATAACATACCAGTTTTAGTTTCATTGCTGAAATGTTTATATTTAAAACAGTTACCTCTTGTAGAATGATCAATTTAAACTTCATATTCATTTTGATTTTCATATTCTGGCAGCTTGCCTACACTTATAACGTTTGTTTGGTGTACACGATTCACAATTTGTCAAAAAGATTAAGCTATACATTGAAAGTGGTGTGTATTAATTAAATGTGGGAGTTGATTGTCTGTGAAACTTAGAATTGTTTGTCTCACACCCACAATCATTTTTGGAGATCTAAGCGCAAAACTTGGAACAGACAACCGAGGCTTCGAAAAGATCATGGGAAAACATGGATTTGCAGAATTAAATGAAAATGGAGAGATATTCGTGAATTTATGGTCCTTTTAATCAAATGCTCTTAGGAGGAACACTATTCTAAAATTAAGAACTACATAAAGCTACATGGATATCAACAGATCATAGAAAGGAAAATCAAATTGACCACATATGTATTAATGAAACGTTGAAGTCATTCTTACTTTAAGTAAAAGTGTGTAGAAAAGCAGATGTGCATTCAGGTCATCATCTTCTGCTAGCCAAACTGAAACTGAAAAGATAAACTACAACGAAAAAAGGTAACAGTATTTCAATGACAGTGTTTCTTAAGGAGCAATGAATTAAAGATAAATTTGCAGCCATAGTATGCAACAAATACCAAGTCATTCAACAACTAGAAAATACAATAAATATAGAAGATCATTGGAAACAGATAAATGATATATGGAAGGAGAAACGCGAAGAAAATCTGGGAAAAAGAGAACTCCAGAATAAGGCAAACATGACAGCAGAGACCCTGGAGAAAATTAAAGAAAGAAAGACCAAGAAAGCAGACATGAATAAAAGCAAAACGAGAAGTATTAGAGGTGAAGAAAGAAGTGAGAAGAACTATTAATTAAAAGAGACACGATGAAATATATACAAAAGAGCTAAGAAGGCAAACAAAGGAAATATGAAAGAACTTTAAAAGAATATGCAGAAGCGCACAATTTAAGCGGAAATTAAGCGGAATATACAAACATATCAGTGCCGTTATTAGAGATAAAATAAAAAAAAGGAAATCTGCTTGGTAATATAAGGAAATAAATGAAGAGATGGAAATAGAACTTGTAGGAATCTTGAACAGACCCGGCCCAAACAAAGCTTCAGATATACTAGGGAACAGGCTATTGACCAGATACAATTCGTTCAAAGAAGATATTAACACCTCTACCAGGATGTTACGTATTCTACCAGATAAAATATTTAAGATTGAAGTAATACATTAAGACTGGAAAGAAAGCTATATGATCAAGCTATCAAGAAAGGAAATTTACGGGAGTGCACAGATTACAGGGTAATTAAGCTGCATTCAATGATAAGAAAAATACTAAACCAAATCATTCTGGAGAGACTAAAAGAGGTCATAGAGAAATACTTGAAAGATGAACTAGCGGCTTCAGGAAAATACAGATAATGCACTGATCAAATATTAGTATATAATAGTTGAATAAAGAGTGGAACTACAGTCACCAGTTTATACTGGATTCATAGTTTACGAAAATGTGTTATAGTTTGACAGAGGAATGTTGTAGAAGTTGCTGAGTCATTACGGAATCCCCATAGAGCTTTTTAACGTGATAAAAACAGTTTCTGAAGGAATGAAATGTAGTGTTGTGCAGGAAGGGCATCATACAGCACCATTTGAAATAAGAACAGGAGTAAGGCAGGGATGCATTCTATCTCCATCTCTCTTTCTGGTGGGCTAATTTTGGATTATGAAAATAAGGCAAAACAACAGAAATAGAATCCAGTGGTCAATGTCCATGCAGCTTGA
This sequence comes from Megaustenia siamemsis, assembly GCA_032433765.1. Classification (NCBI taxonomy): domain Eukaryota; kingdom Metazoa; phylum Mollusca; class Gastropoda; order Stylommatophora; family Ariophantidae; genus Megaustenia; species Megaustenia siamemsis. The sequence goes on from JAVIAB010000088.1 coordinate 21,754,394, forward strand.
TGACTTAGACTTTGCTGATGACATAGCTCAACGTATAATAATCAATATATGCAATATAAAGTGAGCGCACTTGACCAGAGGTCACAACAGCTGGGAGTGAAAATGAAGAGAGTTAAGACTAATATCATAAGAATTAATGCAGTTGGCAATAACCAAATACAAATAGGAGAAATACCTTTGCTAGACGTAACATATAACATATATCTGACAGTAATATAGACAACAAGAAAGGTCTCAGTCTGAATAGTAAGAAAACAGAAGTAATGGTTATATCGAAGAAACAATCATCACCATCATGCAGCATAAAAATAAACGTGACAAATCTGAAACAAGTACAACGTTTCAAATACTTGGGCACAATAATTGCATCAGATGGGAGATGCACCACAGAAATAAAAAGCAGAAAAGATCAGGCCAAAATAGCATTTCAGAAAATGAAAAATATCTTATGCAACAAATCTATGTCAATAAAATGAGAAAGAGAGTTCATCGGTGCTATATAGAAACAATTCTGACCTATGGAAGCGAATCATGGACAGTAGACAAACAAATGAAAAGACGATTAGAGGCCACAGAGATGGGATTTCTCAGAAGAATGTTGAAAGTTCCCTGGACAGCTAAAAAGACCAATGAGGAAGTTCTCAAAGAGGCCAACACAAAAAGGGAGCTCTTAAAAAACACCAGAAAGAAGCAATCTACATTTTTCGGGCACATCATGAGAAGAGGAAAGTTGGAATACTTGGTTACAACAGGCAAAATAAAAGGAAAGAGAGATCGCGGACGACAAAGAGAGAAAATAGCTTGGTGTCATGGCATGGAAAACAGTCAACAACAGAACTGATACCATGCACCATAGATAGAAGCTTGTGGAGGGACATGATCGCCTACGCCAACTGGCAGGGTACATGATGATGATGATGAATATAGACAAAGAAGGAGGAACAGAGAATAATTCCAAAATAAGGACGCAAGAAACAAGAGGAACTTTCGTTGCACTAGGAAACATATGGAAATACACAAAAATTAGATTAAACACAAAAATAAAAATGTTCAACACCAATATTAATTGTCTAATATTGTAAATACACCAGTATTAATTGTGTATTATTATATGTAATTGTTTGGAGTCCCGAAGGGTAGAGACGAAGTCAAAGAATACAATATTTGTGGATAAGACAGGTGGAAACAAAAATGAATGTGATGGGAAGACATGGAATGATCTTAAAAGAATGACAAGCAACAGAACGGTTTGGAAATTGTTTATTGAAGACATATGCTCCGACGGGAGCTGAAACGAAGAAGATGCTATACCTACATAACTAATTAGATTGATCTCACTTGTCTTTCAGCATCGAGCAGAGTTATTTTGTGGTTATTTCCTCCAATTTTGGCATCTCCTGCAATCGTGCTTCTAATATTCCGTAAATCTCCCTATTTTGGTCGGCACTCGGTCTGGTTTTCTCGCAACATTTGTTGAATGCTCGTAGTGTCGGATTTTGATCTTTATATCTAAATCCTTATGTCCAAATCGTTGTAACGTATGTTTTTAATATTTTCCTTGGCTTGAATTATTCCTATTTTTTGTTCTAAGCTCTTCACTTCTGATCTAATCAATCAGGCTGTTTCCTAATATCCATGAGTCCAGCTTCCAGGTCTGCCATTATTACACAGCACAGAAATGAAGATTCTGTTGTAGAGTTCCCGTTTTGCCTGTAATGTTAATTTCTTGTTGGACAATAATGGTGTCCTCTCTTTTCTGATGTCTGGACAACCTTTATTGCATTTATTTTAAACTCATTTCTGTTGTTTCTTAAAAAACTTTTCTGGATTTTTAATTCCTCCACTTATTTTCTTGTCTGCAGCCTATGGTTGTGTTGATTTTCTTTTTTTTATTTGTATTTTTACCGATGTTTATAATTTGTGTCTTGTTAATGTTGATGTTCACGTCGTTTGGGATTTATGTGCTGTTTAGACTATTTATGACTTTAAAAGTTCCTGTAGGTCTGCATTTCCACTTTCTAGACTGAATTTCCTATACAATTTTTATTCTTCATTTAAATTTGAATATAAATTATAATTTATTTTCAAAATGTGTTAGACAAAATGTATATTGCATTAATATTGTACATGCTTTACGATATATTTACTTTTAGTCAATAGCAGTTGACATCAAATGAAAATGCATATATCAGTTCTCGGACTAGCCTATGGTCAGTTTTTATGTATACAGGAAAGACAACTCCTAAAACCCTTACAATTAAACGTCGATGAATAGAAAATATAATATAGTCTTTCTCTTCTTTGCTTCCTTATTTGTTTTTCAGTGTTCAGGAGATATATAACTTGTGGTCTTTTACGCTTCGGTTGAACTCTGCTGCTGTTTCCTAGTGTTTCCAATATTCCTACCATCCATATTTGTTCGTGGTCGGCCCTTGGGTATGGTGTTGGTTGTCGGTAGTGGTTATTTTTCTTATTGTTCTTGAGTATAGAGTCCAGGCCTGGTATTGGTAGCACAACGTTGTGATGGAGAATGTGTTATAGTATGCCTGTTTTGGCTCTCATAATATGTCCTTGTTGGACTCCAGTAGTGATAGTTTGATGATTTGACAAGCATTGTTGCATCTTGAGTCTATTTCTGTTGCTTTGAATTGAAGTGTGTCACTCGTCATCATTGAGTGCTGTCTCCGCATCGAAGGTTGTCTACCATGGAGCGCCATTCCACTCTGTCTCTTGCTTTGATGGTGCAGGTAGTTATAGGCTCTCTTGTCCTTTTTTTGACGTTACTCGTTCATATTAGTATTGGTTTGCCTCTATTACCTTGTATTTTCCCTTCAATATTACTTTTTATTACGCTGTTGTGTCTTTTAACATACTCTAAAAATTTCATTTGTAATCTTCTAATTGTGTTTAGTAGTTATCTTTTGAACTACCATCGCACTACTAGTCTCATGAGCCATATGACTAAAATATTACTAAGAATAATCATGAGACGTGTAAGGAACAAAATAAAACCAGAAATAAGTGAGGAACTATGTGGATTTGTGGAAGGAAAGGGCACCAATAATGCAATATACATCTTAAGAACATTGATAGAAAGATATATAGAGGTAAAGAAAGATCTATATATATGCGTTATTGACTACACAAACGCATTTGACAAGGTAAAGCATATGGAAATAATCAATATGCTGGAGAAATTAAACATTGATGGCAAGGATCTGCGAATCATAAAAAAGCATGTACTGGCAACAAACAGCAGCTATACGAATTAACAAACAAACAGGACAATTCCAATACAAAAAACAAGGAGTCAGACAAGGCTGTGTTCTGTCACTGGATTTGTTTTCAATTTGCAGCGAATATATTATGAGATCAATAGTAGACAAAAAAGGAATTGAAGTTAACGGTTACAACATAAATAATTTGCGATATGCGGATGACACAGTCTTAATAGCAGAGACAGAGAATGAACTACAAGAAATGATAGACATAATAGTAGAAGAAAGCAACTAGAAAGGTCTCAGTCTGAATAGTAAGAAAACAGAAGTATTGGTTATATCGAAGAAACAATCATCACCATCATGCAGCATAAAAATAAACGAGACAAATCTGAAACAAGTGCAACATTTGAAATACTTGAGCACAATAATAACATCAGATGGGAGATGCACCACAGAAATAAAAAGCAGAATAGCTCAGGCCAAAATAGCATTTCAGAAAATGAAAAATATCTTATGCAACAAATCTATGTCAATAAAAATGAGAAAGAGAGTTCATCGGTGCTATATAGAACCAATTCTGACCTATGGAAGCGAATCATGGACAGTAGACAAACAAATGAAAAGACGATTAGAGGCCACAGAGATGGGATTTCTCAGAAGAATGTTGAAAGTTCCCTGGATAGCTAAAAAGACCAATGAGGAAGTTCTTAAAGAGGCCAACACAAAAAGGGAGCTCTTAAAAAACAGAAAGAAGCAATCAACATTTTTCGGGCACATCATGAGAAGAGGAAAGTTGGAATGCTTGGTTACAACTGGCAAAATAAAAGGAAAGAGAGATCGCGCACGACAAAGAGAGAAAATACTGGATAGCTTGGTGTTATGGTATGGAAAACAGTCAACAACAGAATTGATACAAAACACTGTAGATAGAAGATTGTGGAGTGACATGATCACCTACGCCAACCGGTATGGCACATGATGATGATGATGATGATGAGTTCTCTTTTAATTTTTAGTTGTTTTAAGACTTCATCCTTTGTTCTCATTTCTTTCCATCAAATTATACATATATTTCTATAAATCCACATTTCAAAAGCTTCATTTTTTTTTTTTACTTGTCTAATGTCCATGTTTCTGCGCCATACTGTAATATTGAGAATATATATCTTTAGCTATTTTTAGTTTTAGCCCTGGTGTTATTTGTTTTGATGTTAGTATACTTTTCAAGGCATTAAATTTACTTTTTGCCAATCCTATTCCTTTGTTTATTTCAGTTTTACATTTTCCGTCACTGGTTATAGTATAGCCAAGGTAGTTGTAGTTTTGAACTGTCGCCAGGGCACTTTCTTCAAGTTTAATATGCACATGTAGGTTTTGAGTATTATCCTTGCTTCTGATCATAGTTTAGTCTCTATGATATTCATATCTAATCCATATATTTTTGCTTATCAAGTTTTTTTTTTCATTCAGTAATTGTTGTAAAGCTTTAGGATTTTCTGCTTGTAGTACAGTATCATCAGCATATCTTAGGCTATTGATTATCTTTCCTTTAATGTTTAGGCCTGCCTGGTATCTCTGTGACTTTTCTTTAAAGATTTGCTCAGTGTATAAATTGAACAAGCATGGTGAAAGGATGCATCACTGTCTTTCTTCTCTTTTTATATTAATTGGTTTAGAGTTCTATTTGTTATATTTAATTATTTCTGTTTGCTCCCAGTATAAATTACATATTAGACGTATATCCGTGTCATCTAGATGTATGTCTTTTAGGCAATCTAAAAGTTGTTTATAGTTTATTCTGTCGTGTCACTACACTTTCAATACATAAAAATTCCCCCACTTCTTGTCTGCCGTCGATCGTTATGTTAATATTTTGTTTCTCTTTTGCTCAATTCGTTACTTGTTTTGTGAATTGTTAAGTCTTTCTAAGTGTTCTTGTATTTCTTCTACTTTTCTATCTATCAGTGCATGTTCGTCTGTAAATGAAAGCTCGTTAATCCGCTCTGAGTCAGATAGGTTGTCTAACTTACTTATGCATTCATGTAGGTAGGAGTAGGGGATTTAGTTAGCACCCCTTGTTTTACATTTGTTTTTGTATTAAAACGTAAAGAAAAAAGTTATGTACCCCCGTTACGCCAAGTGGCGTATAGGGAACATGGTGTTAGTGACCACACATTTTACAGACCTTCGGCACATGATTTTTTGGGTAATGTGGTCGGTATTACGCCCGTGCCGCTTTACATTCCCAGAAAAAAATCCGGTACTCATTAAAGACTGGGTGAACCCGGAAGCCGTCGGTTGGGATCGAACCCTACCTCTACTCCGTTGTAGTCCAGTTCACTTAGCTATCGCGGCTCCCCATTAAAACGGTACTGCGATAGAAAATTGCTACACAAATATGGGGTTTGACAATTTCAACAGAAAATAATGAACATGGTTCACTGAAATCAATTGTATGTTTAATATTTATTCCTAAATTTAAATGATATTTAAATTGTTATCAGTGTCTCACTAATTATTTCAGCGAACTTTATTTTTTTAGATCAATAATTTTATCATTACCATTTTAAGATACTAAATAAAGAGTTTTGGAAGATGCATTTATTATAGATTTGGTCCATTTTTATGATAATAAATGGAGCATTCAAGATCATAAATCATTCAGAAAATCAGGAACTGATCACCGCTCACCTGTAAAATCATAATAGTTTGATCAGAGTTTGTTCATCACAGTTAAGATCAAGACTTATATGTAAATATGCAGAAAACTATTACTAGAAAAACTACTGCTAGATCAACATAACCGGTAGAGCTGGAAAGAACAATAAAGGAAGACTTGGTTCTAGGAAGATTCGACAGAAGCAGACCAAAAAGAAATTGGTTTCAAGAGATCAAAGAGACATTGAAAATGACAACATAAGATGTTGCAGATCTGGCTAAAGAGAGACAGATCTGCCATACAAAAATTATTCTGCAAAGGAAACGCATTCCGATGATAATGACTGATTACCTCGTCTTGAATTTGGTGACAGCTGAAACAACAAAATGGTGTGTACCTGAGGTTTAGTTTGTCAATTTGGTCCAGATTCTTGGTGAAAACATTAAACAAGAGAATAGTTCAATTGAGAAGACAGCAACACATGAAATTATTAAAGCTAATGATCAGGTGGTCAGGAATACCCCATTTCAGCAACAATTATATTTAGACAATTTTACTTTACCGCAATCGGTATTTTTATAAATCTTTTTGATATCAAATTATATTAATAATAGATTTTTCAAAGCACGACTGATTCAAACACAAAATAAGAACTAACTATTTGACTTCAAATTCTTCGAAAGTTTGAAACAAAATTGGCAATGTTGGCTTACTAATTGTTTATGTTTGAAACTAGAGCCCGTTATCAAGTTATTTTTAGACGAGTGGTTTAAATCTGTTTAAGGTTTGACGTTGAGTAAATTGAGCTACAGACAAGAACATTCGATAACGTTGACAGCAAGACTTTGGGATGTTTCAATGAAAGTAATGACAAGATTTCACAGTTTAATGTGGATGACAATCAAACATTCCAAATTGAAGTTTTAGAAAAGGCATTGCCTGTTACGAGGCACAGTGAAAGAAAGGAATGGCAAATAAATATTATGATGAGAATGATAGATTAACTTACATATGGCGAAGGTAATGGTAGATTAATTTTCATATGATAAAGTGAATGGTAGATGAACGTCCATGAACGTCCATGAACTTCCATATGATGAAGATAATGGTAGTTGAACGTCCATATGATGAAGATAATGGTAGACGAACGTCCATATGATGAAGATAATGGTAGACGAACGTCCATATGATGAAGATAATGGTAGACGAACGTCCATATGATGAAGATAATGGTAGATGAACGTCCATATGATGAAGATAATGGTAGACGAACGTCCATATGATGAAGATAATGGTAGATGAACGTCCATATGATGAAGATAATGGTAGACGAACGTCCATATGATGAAGATAATGGTAGATGAACGTCCATATGATGAAGATAATGGTAGACGAACGTCCATATGATGAAGGGAATGGTAGATGAACGTCCATGAACGTCCATATGATGAAGATAATGGTAGTTGAACGTCCATATGATAAAATGATTTATAGATGAACGTCCAAATGATGAAGGGAATGGTATACTAACGTCCATATGATGAAGATAATGGAAGATCATTATCATCATCAAGTACCGATCCTACTGGCGTAGGTGATCATGTCTCTGCACAACCTTCGATATCGGCAGCTATTTATCATTTCTGTTGTTGACCTTCTGCCAAACCATTCTCTTGAGCTGTCTGTTATTTTTTCTCTTTGCTTCCCTCAATTTGTCCAGCTGTTACAATATATTCAAGTTGTTCTCTTCTCATTACATGGCCAAACAATTATGATTTTTTCTCCCTAATATTGGAAATTAGCTCTCTTTTTGCTTTGACCTCTCTCAGAACCTTTTCATTACTCTTCTTAGCTGCCCATGGTATTCTCAACATTCTTCTGTAAAACCACATTTCTACAGACTCCAGTGATTTTCTTGTCTGTTGTCCTATTGTCCATAACTCGCATCAGTATGTTAAGACTGGCTCTACATACCATTTAAGAATTCCTTTTCTTGTTTCTATTGTCAAAAATGGATTGCATAGTATTTTCCTCATTTTTTGGAAAGCTGCTTTTGCCTGAGCCATTCTGCATCTCATCCATTTTGTATATCTTCCGTCTGAGGTTAACAAATTTCCCAAATATTTAAATTCATTTACCTGTTTTAATATTGTTCCCCTTGTCTTTATTTTGCACTGAGGTGATGTCTTTTTCTTTGTTGTTACCATCACCTATTTCTTTTTTTTTTTTTATTAAGGCTGAGTCCTTTATTTTTGCTTTCTTTCACTATAATGTCCAACATTTCTTGTAACTCATTTTCACTCTTAGCGAATAATACTATATCATCATCATATCTTAGATTATTTATATTATGTCCTCCAGTTGTTATTCCTGGCATGCCCCTTATGGATCTTAAAATAGTCTCACTATAAATATTTTAAAAATCTGGTGACAGCACACAACCTTGTTTAACACCCTATTATATTTGTTGAAACATTCCCAAATTGTTTCCAGTTCTTAGTTCCGCTGTTTGTTGCCAGTATGTGTTCTTTATTATTCTTAGATCTTTGCTGTCTACGTTTATGCTTTCTAAAATGTTGATTATTTCTTGGTGCTTTACTTTGTCAAATGCCTTGTTGTAATCTTTGAAACATAGGTATAGATCTGTTTTCACCTATATGTCTCTTTCTACCAAAGATCTTATGATATAAATGACATTGCTTGTTCCTTTATCTCTAACAAAACCACACTGTTCATCGTTAATTTCTGGACTGATTTTGTTTCGCACTTTTCGCATGATGATTTTTAGCAATATCTTAGGCATATGCCTCATAAGGCTTATTGTGCGATGATCATCGCATTCAATCGCACCAGATGAATGGTAGATAAACGTCCATATGATGAAAGGAATGGTAGATGAAAGTTCATATGATGAAGATAATGGTAGATAAACGTCCATATGATGAAAGGAATGGTAGATGAACGTCCATATGATGAAGATAATGGAGAGCTCTTAGTAGAGTTCTCCAGTTTTGACCTGATGTTCGTGCAGTCTGGATGTTGTAGCACATTCATCATCATTGATTAAATCAATAGCTCGCCGGACCTTTTTGAGGACATTACCAATGTTCCCACAACTCCCAGAGATACATGGGAAAAAAAAACATATTTGTTACAACTAAAATCTTGAGGGAAATACTTCGTTAAGCCAGACTTCATGGCAGCAAATGCCAATTGTTTAATAACGTCATGAATCACTATCAAGTTTCACCTCCTTATATTTTAATGTGTTTTTTCTTCCACTTTGGCCATATCGAAATTTATCATTTGCAATTTTCATCTTCTTGAACTTAACAAAAGAAAGCATTGGTCGTTGGAAGATAATATGCGTCAGTTCCAGAAAAATGAATAACTTCAATGGACTCTATAAAAGGATACACTTTTGGTCCCCGTCCTCGGGTAGAGTTAACACTAAGAGATAACGATCACGTCAGTTGGTTCAAATACTTAGTTGTAATAGAAATAGTTGTTTTTATGAGGAGCCGTTAAGAAAAGAAACCGCCAAATAGAAAGTAAGTAAAGCTTGCCTTGTATGTTTAGAGCATTTATTAAAGGGTTCACAAACAAAACAAGCTATGTAACAAATAATTGTTATATATGAATGGGCTAGCAAAATATCAAAATCGGATAAAACCATTTATGATTTCGCTTTAAACGCAAACGAAAGAAATATGATATTAGGTTATTCAATAGTAGCAATGTTGACAAATAACTTTTATAGGAAATTATCATTATGGTTTCATTAACCTTTGTTTCAAATTTAAGGAACAGAAAAACAGTGAGAATAAATCGACTTTACCATAAAACGAAAACCGTGAGAATAAATCCACACTACCATAAAACATAAAACTGGATAGCTTGGTGTCATGGCATGGAAAACAGTCAAAACATAACTGATGCGATTTACTGTAGATGGAATATTTTGGAAGGACATGATCAACTGCGCCAACCGGTATGACACATGATGATGGTGACCATACAACGAGACCTCCAAGATGTTAATGAGATTTAGACACATGATGTTTATGTGGTTAAAATGTCTTCTGTTTTTCTTCCAGGCTATAATGCTGGATGCAAATAAAACTGGATTTGTAAGTAGTGATCATGATCATTAATGAAGTATTATATAAAGAATAACAGATTTGACAAAAGAGTAAGCTCTGTTTGACTGTTAACGAAACATTCTAACGCCCCTTACTCTTCTACCAAGTGACCTACATTGGTTTAAACATGCATTGTCAGTTATTGCTTTGTTACATATAAAGTGTTTTTTTCTTTTTGTAATCAGGTTTCGGACGAAGGCGACATTTCTTAAAATAATTAAGTTTAAAAAAATGGTGTTCCTCGGTAGCTTCATAAGAATTGAACAAATCAGACATAACAGAGATAGCTCTTTTTGGAATCTGTAGTGATTGTTAACAGTAGAGGATCAGCGTGGGGTCAGAAATCTAATCTCTCCTTCGCAGGATATATTTGATATATGTTATATTTTTTAAATTAGAGTAGGACACACATTTGTAAATTCGTCTTATATGTGTAACCTGTTTATTTATCTGTTGAGTGGTTGGTGTGTACCTTTGCTCTTTTCGTTAATACGTTGCACACACAGACACACAGACAGACACAATCACACACACACACACACATATACATACATAAAAGAAGTTATAATTATACAGTTTTACCATCACATTCATAATATTGAATGGTAAACGATGTGCCAATGAAGGCGTCAATTTTGAGTTTGTGATGGGGGAGCATAAAAAAAGTCTTCCAATGGTAAAAGCCACTACCATTATTGTCATTACAACTTCATAGTCAAAATATATTATATCAAGAAAGTTCTTGGTTCATGTTCTGTGGATATTCCACGGATATTCTACCATTATGGTGTCTTTGACGGCAAGTTTATGAACCTTGACAATTATTCACGAGAGTTAGCAAATATTTTCATGGGTATATTCAAAAGACCAACATGATAAGCCTTCTAATTTTATAGAAATGGAGAGCGACTTTTTAATATTGAGTTATTTCCGGTCATCATCATTGCATTCAGAACATGTCAATAGGTGCTCATATCCCCTACTCAGCATGTCCTGCCCTGTCCACAGACTGACGATTTCATTTCTGTGTTGATTGATAGTCTCTTTACACGCCCACTAAGTTTCTCGTTTCTGGCTGTGCCCATCTTAAATTCCCATCCCTTTCATCCGAAGGAGTGACGTGGACTCATGGTTGTCAAAGTCTTGTGCACTTCCTACATCTCGGAGGGCATTGATAACGTTCGCCCGATCAATTAGTTGACCGTCTTCAACGACAGCGCAGCCAGCCAACCTGTCCTCTCTTTCATTTCCCCGTACTCACGCATATCCAGGGACGTAGACAAATGTGACCCTACGTATTTTTTACTTCTGCATTGACTCCGAGCGTTCTGTAAATGTCCAATCACTCCTTTAGTGTCGTATAAGTACTGTGTGATCTGACAAAGTAAGCAATGAGGTATAAACGAAAAAAGAAAGGTTTTCATGTCTGCATTATACCATCATCATCTTTACCATCATCATCACCATCATCATCATCTTCATCAGCATCATCATCACCATCATCATCATCATCAATGCACAATGAAAAAATACACAGGTGCTTCATATCCACCTGGAGAATCTCGAGAGAACCCTGACCAACGTACTCCTGTCTGCTATCCACGGTGTGGCCAGTTTTTGCTGACAGTCTTGTCCGGACAGCGTCCACATTTATGGCTTTCTCTTTTCAATTTAACTACCATCGGTTTTTTTTAACGTGTGCTAGAACACACGGGACAATCCTGTTTATTGCCTTTATCCCAGAGGGCTGGACATTGGATCTCAATACCCAAGAAATCAGGGGAGCGGAACTTCTCGAAGAAACCACGGATTAATTGTTCCTCTTAAAAAAAAATATCGGTATAGCTTTTGAACCCAGGCCACTTAGTTCAGAGGCCGACGTTCTACCTCAAGACCACCCAGCCCTCCACCTACGCCTCAATCCTCCCAAAAACTTGAGTTCTTTGCTTGCTCCCATCATCAGTATTTTAGTTTCTTCTGTCCATTATTGACTTAAAATTCGATTTCCTTAGTTTTCCAAATTGAAATTAACAAACAGGGATATGTTATCTTCTAATTATTTATGTCTAGTGTATTTCATGTTGTTTGAATTTATGTCTTTTTTGACTATGAACTTTACATTATGACATATTTTATTGTTTTGTATTTTTCCTTCTCCTTGCCACTGGTTAGTGGTGCAAGATTCTCTCCTACACGTTGGGAGCTCGTCTTCCTTACAACTGTTGCAAAGGCTTTCTTACATTCTATCCAAAGCTACTGGTTTTTCTTACTTATTTCTCTTGTTGCACATTAGTAATTTTTCTGTGTCACAATCCGCACTATGATAGCTTTGGGTATAACGATATTTCTGTTATGTTTTTATTACAATTAATTTTGTTGTCCCTGAACATCAGAGAGAAACCCATTGTCATCTTATGATTGAATCTAATTTTAAAGAATTTGTTGGTAGCGCATAGGGTTACAGTGTGAACATGCTTTCTGCGAACATTCTTTTTTTTAACACCGTTGTCCTTCTGTTGTTGTCTTGAAGCGTCACCGCAGAAGAAAAAGGACAATGCGAATACAATCTAATGTCTGTAGATGTGGTATTGATTGTTCTTGTAGTCATTTTACTTTTAGACCTGGTGTCCTTCTTGGGAGTGACCACGTTATGACAGAAATGTTGGTCAGTTCTTGGATATGTCTTTTACTCCGTCTGTCCATCTCTTCCTTGATCTCAGCCTTGCTCACCGTTTGATGTTTTAAGACATAAAGCATATGATGCTGTTTGGTTGGGTTTCATTCTTAACAACTGTCTGAACCATTTTTTTTTTTTTGTGTATATTACGAACATGGTTTAATTCTTAACAACTGTCTGATTCATTTCTTTTTTTTTTTGTTGTGTGCGTATATTTCAAACATGGTTTAATTCCGATCTGATTTTTGCATTGAGTAATCGATCTATCTTTGCGTTGTTTATTATATTTATCAAGCACACAATTTCGCAGATTGTGATATTCTGTGTGTGGACTTTTTCAATGGTCATAATTGGCATTAATAACATAACGTTGGTATGAAAATGGTGTTTATCATGTGTCTCTTAGCTTTTAATGAGATGTTTTGCTATTTAAAATCCGAAGCCATTTGGTAATTGACAATGTTTAATCTTTGTACGATGGTCTCTCTCTCACTGATTATTTTTCTGTCTTCTCTAATAATACTGCTCGAGTATTTGAGTCCTATGAGTGGTTTAATTTGAGTGTTGTTTATTTTAACGTTTTTGCTATTCCTTTTTCTTCTTCTTTAAGTGTGACCATTGATGTTTATACTTCCAACACCAAGAGTTCCAACCGTAATAATCCCCGATTTTCGCATTGAAATTACCCGATATAAACATGCTTTACTCAAATGGAATGTTTCTTACGCAGATTTAGTGAAATGTAGGTTGTGCTACCTTTACACACACACACACGCGCGCGCGCGCGCGCATACTGCGAAGACGTCTTTGGAAACGACACAATCCCAGTCACAACCCTAGTTCAAGGGGTCTAGTTAAATCACTGTCAGCGACTTCCAGGTTCACACGAATTTAAATGTGTTCTGGATTTTTTTTTAAATTGGGCGGCCTGGTGTGATACTGATCACATGACCCATACATAAAACAATATATTTCCATTCCATGGAAAGAGCAAAGAAAACCCTTTTATCTTTGCAACTGCTATATGTTTTTACTTATTTTCAATTTAAAAATGTGTGAACTTTCAACGATCCAAAAGTAATATCATTTTAATGCGTGGTGTTTATTTAAAACATTTTGTCTTCTCTGTTAGGGCATTGTTTGTTGGACAGAGGAAGGGTTTAAAGTAAGTTATCATAATGATTCATCAAAACATCAAACGTTGCATAAATTATGAAGAAAAAACACATTTGTGTCAGAATAAAAGTATCCTACAATTCAGGCTTTGATAAACAAATACCTTCAGCGACACAAACATCCATCTATTAATGTATTTGACACTTCATCAACTTATAGAATATTACCAGCTAGGGAATAATTAACTTGTCAAGTAAGTTGTTAAGAAAGATCATATTAAAGATCTACGTTACCATAAATGCATACATTCATCCAGTAAACCGCATTTTCAAAAGTCACTCACTTAACTAATAACCAATCTGTAAACCAAACAATTAACATACACTAATTAGCAACCAGTGATGGAAAAATGTAAAACTGAAATAAACAAAAGAATAGAAATGGCAAAAAGTAATTTTAATGTCATGACAAATATACTAACATCAAAACAAATAACACCTGGGATAAGAAAAGCAAAATGTTACATCTTCTCAATATTCCTACATGGTGCATAAACATGGACATTAGACAAGAAAACAGAACACAAAATTGAAGCCTTTGAAATGTGGATTTAATTTAAAAAATAGGTAAAATTGGATGGAAAGAAAAGAAAACAAATGATGAAGATTTAAAACAACTAAAAATGAAAAGACAACTACTAAACACAATTCAAACAAGACAAATGGGATTTTTGGGCCATGTTAAAAGATACAACAGCCTACTAAAAGTAATCTTGGAGGGGAAAATACGAGGTAAAAGAGGCCGAGGCAGACCAAGACTAACATGGACAAGTAACATCAAAAAATGGACAAATCAGCCTCTGACAACCAGCACCATCAAAGCAAGAGACTGCAGAATGGCGCCACATGGTAGCCAACCTTCGCTGCGGAGATGGCACCCGTTGATGAATAAGTAACATACATATTGATAAAACAAACATAAGCATATATAGATTAATTATCTAACTATTTATTTATTAAACAAAAGCATGCCATTGTATGTGTGTGCTTACTTATCAGTACACAAATGAACAGGTTAACATTTATGGAACAGGCATTTATGTATATCTATATATATATATATATATATATATATATTCTTCCTCTGATGTCTGCTCATTGAGTCGAAGTCAACGGTCAAAACAATCTGCGATATGCTGATAACACAGTCTTATCAGTGATGGAGAATGAACAACAATAAAATATATGCATAATAGTGAAGGAAAGCAGCAAGAAAGGTCTTGGTCTGAATATTAAGTAAACAGAAGTAATAATAATTAAATCGAGGAAACAATTATTACCACCAAAGTTGTTGGCAAAATAAAAAAAGACTTCATAGAGAAATACTTGAAAGATGAACAAGCGGCTTCATGAAAATACAGATAATGCATTGATCAAATATTAGTATATAATAGTTGAATAAAGAGTGGAACTACAGTCACCAGTTTATGTTGGATTCATAGTTTACGAAAATGTGTTATAGTTTGACAGAGGAATGTTGTAGAAGTTGCTGAGTCATTACGGAATCCCCATAGAGCTTTTTAACGTGAAAAAAAAAAGTTTCCGAAGGAATGAAATGTAGTGTTGTGCAGGAAGGGCATCATACAGCACCATTTGAAATAAGAACAGGAGTAAGGCAGGGATGCCTTCTATCTCCATTTCTCTTTCTGGTGGGCTAATTTTGGATTATGAAAATAAGGCAAAACAACAGAAATAGAATCCAGTGGTCAATGACCATGCAGCTTGATGACTTTGACTTTGCTGATGACATAGCTCAACGTATAATAATCAATATATGCAATATAAATTGAGCGCAATTGACCAGAGGTCACAACAGCAGGGAGTGAAAATAAAGTGAGTTAAGACTAAAATCATACGAATTAATGCAGTTGACAATAACCAAATAAAAATAGGAGAAAAACCTCTACTAGACGTAACATATAACATATATCTGACAGTAATATAGACAAAGAAGGAGGAACAGAGAATAATTCCAAAATAAGGACGCAAGAAACAAGAGGAATTTTCGTTGCACTTGGAAACATATGGAAATACACACTAATTAGATTAAACACAAAAATAAAAATGTTCAACACTAATAAAATGTGTGTAATATTGTAAATACACCAGTATTAATTGTCTAATATTGTAAATACACCAGTATTAATTGTCTAATATTGTAAATACACCAGTATTAATTGTCTAATATTGTAAATACACCAGTATTAATTGTCTAATATTGTAAATACACCAGTATTAATTGTGTATTAATGTAGGTCATTTTTTGGAGTACCGAAGGGTAGAGACGAAGTCAAAGAATAAAATATTTGTGGATAAGACAAGTGGAAACGAAGATGAATATGATGGGAAGACATGGAATGATCTTAAAAGAATGACAAGCAACAGAACGGTTTGGAAATTTTTTATTGAAGACATATGCTCCGACGGGAGCTGAAACGAAGAAGATGCTATACCTACATAACTAATGTAATTATCATTTGTCTTTCAGCATCGAGGGGAGTTATTTTGTGGTTATTTCCTCCAATGTTGGCATCTCCTGCAATCGTGCTTCTAATATTCCGTAAATCTCCCTATTTTGGTCGGCACTCGGTCTGGTTCTCGCAACATTTGTTGAATGCTCGCAGTGTCGGATTTTGATCTTTATATCTAAATCCTTATGTCCAAATCGTTGTAACGTATGTTTTTAATATTTTCCTTGGCTTGAATTATTCCTATTTTTTGTTCTAAGCTCTTCACTTCAGATCTTAGCAATCAAGCTGTTTCCTAATACTCCTGAGTCCAGCTTCCAGGTCTGCCATCATTACACAGCACAGAAATGAAGATTCTGTTGTAGAGTTCCGGTTTTGCCTCTAATGTTAATTTCTTGTTGGACAATAATGATATCCTGTCTTTTCCGATGTCTGGACAAGCTTTGTTGCATTTATTTTAAACTCATTTCTGCTGTTTCTTACAATTTATGGGGGGATTTTGAACTCCTCCACTTATTTTTCTTGTCTGCAGCCTATGGTTGTGTTGATTTTCTTTTTTTATTAGTATTTTTACCGATGTTTATAATTTTTGTCTTGTTGATGTTGATGTTCACGTCGTTTGTGATTTATTTGTTGTTTAGACTATTTAAGACTTTAAGAGTTCCTGTAGGTCTGTATTTCCACTTCTAGACTGAATTTCCTATACAATTTTTATTCTTCATTTCAATTTGCATATAAATTATAATTTATTTTCAAAATGTGTTAGACAAAATGTATATTGCATTAATATTGTACATGCTTTACGATATATTAACTTTTAGTCAATAGCAGTTGACATCAAATGAAAACTCGTATATCAGTTTTCGGACTAGCCTATGGTCAGTCTTTATGTATAAAGGAAAGACAACTCCTAAAACCCTCACAATTAAACGTTGATGAATAGAAAATATAATATAGTCTTTCTCTTCTTTGCTTCCTTATTTGTTTTTCAGTGTTCAGGAGATATATAACTTGTGGTCTTTTACGCTTCGGTTGAACTCTGCTGCTGTTTCCTAGTGTTTCCAATATTCCAACCATCCATATTTTTTCGTGGTCGGCCCTTGGGTATGGTGTTGGTTGTCGGTAGTGGTTATTTTTTCTTATTGTTCTTGATTATAGAGTCCAGGCCTGGCATTGGTAGCACAACGTTGTGATGGATAATGTGTTATAGAATGCCTGTTTTGGCTCTCATGCTATGTCCTTGTTGGACTCCAGTAGTGATAGTTTGATGATTTGACAAGCATTGTTGCATCTTGAGTCTATATCTGTTGCTGTGAATTGAAGTGAGTCACTCGTCATCATTGAGTGCTGTCTCCGCATCGAAGGTTGTCTACCATGGAGCGCCATTCCGCTCTGTCTCTTACTTTGATGGTGCAGGTAGTTATAGGCTCTCGTGTCCTTTTTTTGACGTTACTCGTCCATATTAATATTGGTTTGCCTCTATTACCTTGTATTTTCCCTTCAATATTACTTTTTAGTAAGCTGTTGTGTCTTTTAACATACTCTAAAAATTTCATTTGTAATCTTCTAATTGTGTTTAGTAGTTCTCTTTTGAACTACCATCGCACTATTAATCTCATGAGCCATATGACTAAAATATTACTAAGAATAATCATGAGACGTGTAAGGAACAAAATAAAACCAGAAATAACTGAGGAACAATGTGGATTTGTGGAAAGAAAGGGTACCAATTATGCAATATACATCTTAAGAACATTGATAGAAAGATCTATAGAGGTAAAGAAAGATCTATATATGTGCTTTATAGACTACACACAAACATTTGACAAGGTAAAGCATGTGGAAATAATCAATATGCTGGAGAAATTAAACATTGATGGCAAGGATCTGCCAATCATAAAAAACATGTACTGGCAACAAACAGCAGCAATACTAATTAACAACCAAACAGGACAATTTCAATTTATAAAACAAGGAGTCAGACAAGGCTGTGTTCTGTCACCGGATTTGTTTTCACTTTACAGCGAATATATTATGAGATCAATAGTAGACAAAAAAGGAATCGAAGTCAACGGTTACAACATAAATAATTTGCGATATACGGATGACACAGTCTTAATAGCAGAGACAGAGAACGAACTACAAGAAATGATAGACATAATAGTAAAAGAAAGCAACAAGAAAGGTCTCAGTCTGAATAGTAAGAAAACAGAAGTAATGGTTATATCGAAGAAACAATCATCACCATCACGCAGCATAAAAATAAACGAGACAAATCTGAAACAAGTGCAACGTTTCAAATACTTGAGCACAATAATAACATCAGATGGGAGATGCACCACAGAAATAAAAAGCAGAATAGCTCAGTCCAAAATAGCATTTCAGAAAATGAAAAATATCTTATGCAACAAATCTATGTCAATAGAAATGAGAAAGAGAGTTCATCGGTGCTATATAGAACCAATTCTGACCTATGGAAGCGAATCATGGACAGTAGACAAACAACTGAAAAGACGATTAGAGACCACAGAGATGGGATTTCTCAGAAGAATGTTGAAAGTACCCTGGGCAGCTAAAAAGATCAATGAGGAAGTTCTCAAAGAGGCCAACACTAAAAGGGAGCTCTTAAAAAACATCAGAAAGAAGCAATCAAAATTATTCGGGCACATCATGAGAAGAGGAAAATTGGGATACTTTTTTACAACTGCCAAAATAAAAGGAAAGAGAGATCGCGGACGACAAAGAGAGAAAATACTGGATAGCTTGTGTCATGGCATGGAAAACAGTCAACAACAGAACTGATACGATGCACTGTAGATAGAAGATTGTGGAGGGACATGATCATCTACGCCAACCGGTATGGCACATGATTATGATGATGTGTTCTCTTTTAATTTTTAGTTGTTTTAAGACTTCATCCTTTGTTCTCTTTTCTTTCCATCAAATTATACATATACTTCATAAATCCACATTTCAAAAGCTTCAATTTTTTGTTCTGTTTCCTTGTCCATGTTTCTGCGCCAAACTGCAACATTGAAAATATATATCATTTAGCTATTTTTAGTTTTAGTCCTGGTGATATTTGTTTTGATGTTAGTATACTTTTCAAGGCATTAAACCTCCTTTTTGCCATACCTATTCTATTGTTTATTTCAGTTTTACATTTTCCATCACTGGTTATAGTAGTATGGCCAAGGTAGTTGTAGTTCTGAACTGTCGCCAATCAATTTCTTCAAGTTTGATATGCACATGTAGGTTTTGAGTATTATCCTTGCTTATGATCATAGTTTAGTCTATTTGATATTCATATCTATTCCATATTTATTTGCTTATCATGTTTATTTTTTTTTCATTAAGTAATTGTTGTAAAGCTTTAGGATTTTCTGATAGTAGTACAGTATCATCAGCATATCTTAGGCTATTGATTCTTTCCATTAATGTTTAGGTCTGGTATCTATGTGACTTTTCATTAAAAATGTGTTCAGTGTATAGATTGTATACCAAGCCATGTATACAATGTTGACTTTCCTTGTCTCCAACTGTTTATCTCATTTTATTAGAGAATTTCACGCTATCTGTTACCACAGTGAGATGGCGGATTTTTTAAAAATGTAAGCACGGGTTTGATAATAAATGTGTGTACACAGTTCGTTAACCATCGCTGTAGTTCAAGTCTTTATTCGCTGGCTTCGTTAGCAACAATGGAAGCTAATGACCTTACTTGTGCAGCCGGTTGGTTTGGGACAAATTGTACGTTACAATGTCACTGCTATAATGGCGTAGTTTGTGACAAAACTACAGGGACATACCCAAACAATGACAGTTGTCAGCACAACATTTTCGGACCCCAGTGTCAAGTACTTGGATTTTATTTGCAAATACGCCCAACAATCTGAACCTACTTTCCTGTTTGATGGCAACGACACCTCATGTAATCCGGACACAGATTCTCCATCAGTTGAGGCAACTCTCAATCAATCTTTGCCGTGCTCCTGGTTTAGGATTTATGCGAATGACTTAAAAAATCCGGACAGTTTCACGGTAAAACTGAATGGTTCTGCCTCATGTAACAATGTATCAAGGTTTGTAGTTAGTCCGCACGAGATTGATGCCTTCTGCCCTGGGGTTGGTCTGATCAACAAGTTACGGATTGAAGGGGCGATAGTTGCAAATATCTGCTCCAACTACATTGGCGGGGGTCGGAAACTGGCTCTCAAACAGAACACAAACCAGACCGATTTAATGCACAAAACATTTAATGCTTGTAATACAGGAGACGGATGTGGACCAGAGGCCGCAGTTAATAGCAAAACAAAGACCAATCTCTATGACAATGACTGCACACACACACAATGGAGAAGTGGAACCAATTCTGTTTACTGGTATCTGAACTTTGCAACGCCCCAGAAGACTCACATTATTCGAATCTATCA
Organism: Megaustenia siamemsis; assembly: GCA_032433765.1. Classification (NCBI taxonomy): domain Eukaryota; kingdom Metazoa; phylum Mollusca; class Gastropoda; order Stylommatophora; family Ariophantidae; genus Megaustenia; species Megaustenia siamemsis. Next base: position 21,775,169 of record JAVIAB010000088.1, read on the forward strand.
TCGAGCTAGCACTATGATTCGGGTAAAGAATGCCACTCTAAGGCCTTTCTCTGACAGTGGCGGAGTAGTGTTCCAGTATAATGATATATCATACCCTAATTTATCTGTGAACACTATTGTAGTCAAAACACATACGTCAATGGCACACATTAAGATTGAGTTCTCACCGACCATTTCGCAGGCCGACAGTGCACTGACGGTATGTGAGGTGCAAACATTTACAGACACCTATTGTCTGGACGAGCATTCTTGGTCGTTTTGTGCAATGTGTAGTGGGTGTAGTAAAGGCTGCAGTGTCATCATCGGTACTTGTCACGGCTACGGTTCACATGACATCTATGGACACGACTGTTCCGGGTCTTGTCTCAGTGTCTGTCCTTTATTTGAGGAAAAATCTGGAAAATGACTACAATGTAAACATCTTGGCTATACTTGTAATGACACTTGTCCAGATGGTAAATTTGGGCTACAGCGCGAACAGATGTGTTCTGATGGCTGTGACATCATATGTACTCTCAAATGTCCGGACAACTGTTTCAACGACACCTGTCAACAGTCGATCGGGAATCTGTACATGCAAGAGAACGTTCTATGGGTCAGACCGCACTCTCAAATCTCCGGACAACTGTTTAACGAAACCTGTGATTCCCACGTTCAGAAGAGTCTGCCGACTACAACAAGCCCAAGCAAATGGGCACTTTAATGTGTTTCTGTGCTAGACATGGTTCATTTTTTTGGTGTTTTTTAGTGAAGCCATGGCTCATATCTTGCTGCGTTTCTGCCCTAGCCATGGCTCATATCTTAGCTTGTGTGTCATGTTGGTCATATCTCATATCTCGGTGTGTCCGTGTTAATCATGTCTCATATCTTTATGTGTGTCTGTGTTTAGTCATATCTCATATCTTAGTGCGTACCAGTGTTAGTCATATGTCATATCTTTGTGTGTGCATGTCTGGGTTAGTGATATCTCATATCTTTGTGTGCATGTTTATGTTAGTCATATCTCATATCTTTGTGTGTGCATGTCTGTGTTTGTCACATCTCATATCCTTGTGTGTGCATGGCTATGTTAGTCCCATCTCATGTGCATATCTATGTTAGTCATATCTCTTATCTTTGTGTGCATGTCTATGTTAGGCATGTGTCATATCTTTGTGTGTGCATGTCAATGTCAGTTATATCTCATATCTTTATGTGCATGTTTATGTTAGTCATGTGTCATATATCTTGATGTGTGTCAATGTTAGTCATGCCTCGTATCGCTGTGTGCATGTCTGTATTAGTCACATCTCATAGCTTTGTGTGTGCATGTCTGTGTTAGTCACATCTCACATATGTGTGTGTGTATGTCTGTGTTAGTCACATCTCACATCTTTGTGTGTCCGTGTCTGTGTTAGTCACATTTCACATCTTTGTGTGTGCATGTCTGTGTTAGTCACCTCTAGTGACTCGGGCAGATGGTGTTCGTAAATCTGGGAGGGCCGACCATCTAAGGGCAGAATCCCCCTACAGAAAAGATCATCTGCTGCCTTGCAGGAAGATTGGGACAATCAAAGGCTAGGGAAAGCAAACCCGAATAAAATGCTGGCTGAAATCGGATGCACTGGGCCACTGGCGCAGAACACAGTGCAACGTATTAACGGGTGTTCAGTCAGAGTGGATCTGGCGGACTCTAATTGTGATGTTCTGTCTGTGGGGGCGATCAACACATTTAGCCTGACAGCTGACTTCATGTGAGAGTCTGGAATCCTACTCTGATTGAGTCCTGAACGCAGAGAGAGAGAGAGAGAGTGTATAGATTGAACAAGCATGGTGAAAGGATGCATCATTGTCTTTCTTCTCTTTTTATATCAATTGGTTTAGAGTTCTATTTGTTATATTTTATCATTTATGTTTGCTCCCAGTATAAATTACATATTCGACGTATATCCGTGTCATCTAGATGTATATCTTTTAGGCAATCTAAAAGTTGTTTATAGTGTATTCTATCGTATGTCACTAGACTTTCAATACATACAAATTCCCCCACTTCTTGTCTGCCGTCGATCGTTATGTTAATATTTTGTTTCTCTTTTACTCAATTCATTACTTGTTTTGTGAATTGTTAAGTCTTTCTACGTGTTCTTGTAATTCTTCTACTTTACTATCTATCAGTGCCTGTTCGTCTGTAAATAAAAGCTCGTTAATCCTCTATGAGTCAGATAGGTTGTCTAACTTACATATGTATTCATGTAGCTAGGAGTAGGGGATTTAGTTCGCACCCCTGTTTTACATTTGTTTTTTGTATTAAAACGGTAAAAAAAAAGTTTTTGTATTAAAACGGTAAAAAAAAAATAAATGTACTCCCGTCACGCCAAGTGGCGTATAAATTTTACAGACCTTCGGCTCATGATTTTTTGGGTAATGTGGTCGGTATTACGCCCGTGCCGCTTTACTTTCCAGTGCTGAGATATAAGGATGTTTGCATTTGGGGAATTTTCTTTAAGTGAAAGAAATTGGGAAAATGTGGCTGCTGATCGTAGCACATGGAGAGCAAACATAACAAATGGCACAGCAACTTTCGAGACATTGCTGATGTCAAATTCAGAAGACAAAATGCTAAAGAGACAAGGCCGGGTACCGCGGGTACACCTTGCTCGTTCTGTGGATGGATCTCTCTGTCCAGGATTGGTAAATTTAGCTACGAGAAAAGATGTTCAGTAAAGTAGCACCCAGTACGAGACACTAATGCTTTACCAAACTACTGACTTCATGATTGCTTGCTACCAACTATATATACATAGACACATATATATATATGCCTGCTTCATTAAATATGAACTACACTAGATGTTTAACAAGAAGCATATACCTCGGAAAGTAGAGTCATCAGTAACCATCATATCACTTTATCCTCGTGTTTTTTTTTATTTTTTTGTTTAAATGAATCTAACATACTGAGAGGAAGCGAAAGAACATTTTAATCAAGAACAGCTCCATCCAGTTTAGTTGTTTAACTTTAGCTATAGTTTTTAGTATAGTTTAGTTTAGTTTAGTTTAGTTTAGTTTAGTTTAGTTTAGTTTAGTTTAGTCAACGGTGCATTCTCATAGGAAACGTAAATAGTGCTCAGCTCACTTTCCAAATATACCCATCAATGTGTGGAGAATGACGATTCTAGTTCTGTGTTTATTTGTTATTGTGCTGTGTCTCCCGTATAGAGCTCTTAGTAGAGTTCTCCAGTTTTGACCTGATGTTCGTGCAGTCTGGATGTAGCACATTCATCATCATTGATTAAATCAATAACTCGTCGGACCTCTTTGAGGACATTACCAATGTTCCCACAATTCCCAGAGATACATAGAAAAAAACGTATTTGTTACAACTAAAATGTTGAGGGAAATACTTCGTTAAGCCAGACTTCATGGCAGCAAATGCCAATTGTTTAATCACGTCATGAATCACTATCGAGTTTCACCTCCTTATATTTTAATGTGTTTTTCTTCCACTTTGGCCATATCGAAATTTATCATTTGCAATTTTCATCTTCTTGAACTTAACAAAAGAAAGCATTGGTCGTTGGAAGATAATATGCGTCAGTTCCAGAAAAATGAATAACTTCAATGGACTCTATACAAAGGATACACTTTTGGTCCCCGACCTCGGGTAGAGTTAGCACTAAGAGATAACGATCATGTCAGTTGGTTCAAATACTTAGTTGTAATAGAAGTAGTTGTTTTTATGAGGAGCCGTTAAGAAAAGAAACCGCCAAATAGAAAGTAAGTAAAGCTTGCCTTGTATGTTTAGAGCATTTATTAAAGGGTTCACAAACAAAACAAGATATATAACAAATAATAGATATATATGAATGGGCTAGCAAAATATCAAAATCGGATAAAACCATTTATGATTTCGCTTTAAACGCAAACGAAAGAAATATGATATTAGGTTATTCAATGGTAGCAATGTTGACAAATAACTTTTATAGGAAATTATCATTATGGTTTCACAAACATTTGTTTCAAATTTAAGGAAAAGAAAAACAGTGAGAATAAATCGACTTTACCAGAAAACGAAAACAGTGAGAATAAATCCACACTACCATAAAACATAAAACTGGATAGCTTGGTGTCATGGCATGGAAAACAGTCAAATACAGAACTGATACGATTTCCTGTAGATAGAATATTGTGGAAGGACATGATCGACTACACCAAACGGTATGACACATAATGATGATGACCATAAAACGAGACCTCCAAGGTGTTAATGAGATTTAGACACATGATGATGATGACCATAAAACGAGACCTCCAAGGTGTTAATGAGATTTAGACACATGATGATGATGACCATAAAACGAGACCTCCAAGTTGTTAATGAGATTTAGACACATGATGATGATGACCATAAAACGAGACCTCCAAGATGTTAATGAGATTTAGACACATGATGATGATGACCATTAAACGAGACCTCCAAGGTGTTAATGAGATTTAGACACATGATGATGATACCATAAAACGAGACCTCCAAGGTGTTAATGAGATTTAGACACATGATGATGATGACCATAAAACGAGACCTCCAAGGTGTTAATGAGATTTAGACACATGATGATGATGACCATAAAACGAGACCTCCAAGGTGTTAATGAGATTTAGACACATGACGGTGATAACCATAAAACGAGACCTCCAATTTGTTAATGAGATTTAGACACATGATGATGATGACCATAAAACGAGACCTCCAAGGTGTTAATGAGATTTAGACACATGATGATGATGACCATAAAACGAGACCTCCAAGATGTTAATGAGATTTAGACACATGATGATGATACCATAAAACGAGACCTCCAAGGTGTTAATGAGATTTAGACACATGATGATGATGACCATAAAACGAGACCTCCAAGGTGTTAATGAGATTTAGACACATGATGATGATGACCATAAAACGAGACCTCCAAGGTGTTAATGAGATTTAGACACATGACGGTGATAACCATAAAACGAGACCTCCAATTTGTTAATGAGATTTAGACACATGATGATGATGACCATAAAACGAGACCTCCAAGTGTTAATGAGATTTAGACACATGATGATGATGACCATAAAACGAGACCTCCAAGGTGTTAATGAGATTTAGACACATGATGTTTATGTGGTTATAATGTCTTCTGTTTTCTCTTCCAGAATATAATACAGAAAGCAGAACAAACTGGAATTGTAAGTAGTAATCGTGACCATTAATGAACTATTAAATACAGAATAACATATTTGACATAAGAGTAAGCTCTGTTTGACTGTTAACGAAACATTCTAACGCCCCTTACTCTTCTACCAAGTGACCTACATTGGTTTAAACATGCATTGTCAGTTATTGCTTTGTTACATATAAAGTGTTTTTTTCTTTTTGTAACAAGGGTTCGGACGAAGGCGACATTTCTTAAAATAATTAAGTTTAAAAAAATGGTGTTCCTCGGTAGCTTCATAAAAAGAAACAAATCAGACATAACAGAGATAGCTCTTTTTGAAATATGTAGTGACTGATAACAGTAGAGGATCAGCGTGGGGTCGGAAATCTAATCTCTCCTTTGCAGGATATATTTGATATATGTTATATTTTTTAATTAGAGTAGAACACACACTTATAACACACTTCACACTTTGGGGGGCCTCGGTAGCCTAGTTGGGAAAACCACTCAACTGGACCACCGACGTTCGGACAACCCGTGTTCGATTCCCGCTGGGAGCAGTGTGAATTGTACTCGTGGTTTGAATAAAAAAAATACCCCCACGGTCGACCCAGCCGTTGGCAGAAATGGGTACCAGGGTATTACCCTGGGAAGGTGAGGAATGTTACCTCGCATCTGAGTTTCGATGCTTGAGGCTACACTATACAGAAATATCCGAACATTTCTCGATAGGCGGCCGAGCACATATGGGTGAAAACTCGCGTGCTAAGACGCCGGTTCAAGTCTCGTACTTTACCTTTACCTTTACACACTTATAAATTCGTCTTATATGTGTAACCTGTTTCTTTATCTGTTGCGTGGTTGGTGTATACCTGTGCTCTCGTTAATACGTTGTACACACACACACACACACACACACACACACACACACACACACACACACACACACACACACACACACACACACACACACACACACACACACACACACACACACACACACACACACACACACAATACACACACATATATATATATATATATATATATATATATACATAAAAGAAGTTACAGGCATACAGTTTTACCATCACATTCATAATGTTGAATGGTAAACGATGTGCCTATGAAGGCGGCAATTTTGAGATGCGATGGGGGAGAATAAATAAAAGCCTTCCAATGGTAAAAGCCACTACCATTATTGTCATTACAACTTCATAGTCAAAACATATTATATCAAGAAAGTTCTTGGTTCATGTTCTGTGGATATTCCACGGGTATTCTACCATCAAGTTTATGAACCTTGACAATTATTCACGAGAGTTAGCAAATACTTTCATGGGTATATTCAAAGACCAACATGATAAGCCTTCTAATTTTATAGACATGGAGAGCGACTGTTTAATATTGAGTTATTTCCGGTCATCATCATTGCATTCAGAACATGTCAATAGGTGCTCATATCCCCTACTCAGCATGTCCACAGACACCCTGTCCACAGACTGACGATTTCATTTCTGTGTTGATTGATAAGTCTCTTTACACGCCCACTAAGTTTCTCGTTTCTGGCTGTGCCCATCTTAAATTCCCATCCCTTTCATCCGATGGAGTGACATGGACTCATAATTGTCAAAGTCTTGTGCACGTCCTACATCTCGGAGGGCATTGATAACGTTCGCCCGATCAATTAGTTGACCGTCTTCAACGACAGCGCAGCCAGCCAACCTGTCCTCTCTTTCATTTCCCCGTACTCACGCATATCCAGGGACGTAGACAAATGTGACCCTACGTATTTTTTACTTCTGCATTGACTCCGAGCGTTCTGTAAATGTCCAATCACTCCTTTGGTGTCGTATAAGTACTGTGTGATCTGACAAAGTAAGCAATGAGGTATAAAAGAAAAAAAAAGGTTTTCATGACTGGATTATACCATTATCACCATCACCATCATCATCACCATCATCATCATCATCACCATCACCATCATCATCACCATCATCATCATCACCATCATCACCATCATCATCATCATCACCATCATTACCATCATCATCATCATCACCATCATCATCACCATCATCATCACCATCATCACCATCATCATCATCATCACCATCATCACCATCATCATCATCATCACCATCATCATCATCATCATCATCATCACCATCATCATCACCATCATCATCACCATCATCACCATCATCACCATCACCATCACCATCATCATCATCATTATCATCATCACCATCATAATCATCATCATCATCACCATCATCATCACCATCATCATCATCATCATCATCATCATCATCATCATCATCATCAATCACCATCATCATCACCATCATCATCACCATCATCATCATCACCATCATCATCATCATCATCATCACCATCATCATCACCATCATCATCATCACCATCATCAGCACCATCATCATCATCATCATCATCATCATCAATGCACATTGAAAAAATACACATGTGCTTCATATCCACCTGGAAAATCTCGAGAGAATTCGAAGAGAACCCTGACCCACGAACCCCTGTCTGCGATCCACGGTGTGGCCAGTTTTTGCTGACAGTTTTGTCCGGACAGCGGCCACATTTATGGCTTTATCTTTTCAATTTAACTGCCATGAGTTTTTTTAACGCGCAAGAACACACGGGATAATCCTGTTTATTTCCTTTATCCCAGAGGACTGGACATTGGATCTCAATACCCAAGAAATCAGGGGAGCGGAACTTCTCGAAGAAACCACGGATTAATTGTTCCTCTTAAAAAAAAATATCGGTATAGCTTTTGAACCCAGGCCTCTCAGTTCAGAGGCCGACGTTTTACCTCAAGACAACCCAGCCCTCCACCTACCCTTCAATCCTACCGAAAACTTGAGTTCTTTGCTTGTTCCCATCATCAGTATTTTAGTTTCTTCTATCCATTATAGACTTAAAATTCGATTTCCTTAGTTTTCCAAATTGAAATTAACAAACAGGGATCTGTTATCTTCTAATTATTTATGTCTAGTGTATTTCATGTTGTTTGAATTTATATCTTTTTTGACTATGAACTTTACATTAGGACATATTTTATTGTTTTGTATTTTTCCTTCTCCTTGTCACTGGTTAGTGGTGCACGATTCTCTCCAACACGTTGGGAGCTCGTCTTCCTTACAACTGTTGCAAAGGTTTTCTTACATTCTATCCAAAGCTACTGGTTTTTCTTACTTATTTCTCTTGTTGCACATTAGTAATTTTTCTGTGTCACAATCCGCACTATGATAGCTTTGGGTATAACGATATTCCTGTTATGTTTTTTTTACAATTAATTTTGTTGTCCCTGAGCATCAGAGAGAAACCCATTGTCATCTTATGATTGAATATAATTTTAAAGAATTTGTTGGTAGCGCATAGGGTTACAGTGTGAACATGCTTTCTGCGAACATTCTTTTTTTTTAACACCGTTGTCCTTCTGTTGTTGTCTTGAAGCGTCGCCGCAGAAGAAAAAGGACAATGTAAATACAATCTAATGTCTGTAGATGTGGTATTGATTGTTCCTGAAGTCATTTTGCTCTTAGACCTAGTGCCGTTCTTGGGAGTGACCACGTTAGGACAGAAATGTTGGTCAGTTCTTGGATATGTCTTTTACTCCGTCTGTCCATCTCTTCCTTGGTCTCACTCTTGCTCACCGTCTGATAACTTAAGACATAAAGCATATGATGTTGTTTGGTTGGGCTTAATTCTTAACAACTGTCTGAACCATTTTTTTTATGTTGTGTGTGTATATTACGAATATGGTTTAATTCTTAACAACTGTCTGAACCATTTCTTTTTTTTGTTGTGTGTGTATATTCCAAACATGGTTTAATTCCGATCTGATTTTTGCATTGAGTAATCGATCTATCTTTGCGTTGTTTATTATATTTATCAAGCACACAATTTCGCAGATTGTGATATTCTGTGTGTGGACCTTTTTCAATGGTCATACTTTGCATTAATAACATAACGTTGGTATGAAAATGGTGTTTATCATGTGTCTCTTAGCTTTTAATGAGATGTTTTGCTATTTAAAATCGGAAGCCATTTGGTAATTGACAATGTTTAATCTCTGTACGATGGTCTCTCTCTCACTGATTATTTTTCTGTCTTCTGTAATAATACTGCTCGAGTATTTGAGTCCTATGAGTGGTTTAATTTGAGTGTTGTTTATTTTAACGTTTTTGCTATTCCTTTTTCTTCTTCTTTAAGTGTGACCATTGATGTTTATACTTCCAACACCAAGAGTTCCAACCGTAATAATCCCCGAATTTGGCATTGAAATTACCCAATATAAACATGCTTTCCTCAAATGGAATGTTTTCTTACGCAGATTTAGTGAAATGTAGGTTGTGCTTCCTTTACACACACACACACACACACACACACGCACACACACACACACACTGCGAAGACGGCATTGGAAACGACACAATCCCAGTCACAACCCTAGTTCAAGGGGTCTAGTTAAATCACTGTCAGCGACTTCCAGGTTCACACGAATTTAAATGTGTTCTGGATTTTTTTTTTTAAATTGGGCGGGGTGTGTGATACTGATCACATGACCCATACATAAAACAATATATTCCCATTCCATAGAAAGAGCAAAGGAAACCCTTTCATCTTTGCAACTGCTATATGTTTTTACTTATTTTCAATTCAAAAATATATGAACTTTCAACGATCCAAAAGTAATATCAGTTTAATACGTGGTGTTTATTTAAAACATTTTGTCTTCTCTGTTAGGGGGTTATTTATGTGACAGAGGAAGCGGTTAATGTTAGTTATCATAATGATTCATCAAAACATCAAAAGTTGCATAAATTATGAAGAAAAAACAAATTTATGTCAGAATAAAAGTATCCTACAATTCAGGCTTTGATAAACAAATGCCTTCAGCGACACAAACATCCATCTATTAATGTATTTGGCACTTCATCAACTTATAGAATATTACCAGCTAGGGAATAATTAACTTATCAATTAAGTTGTTAAGAAAGATCATATTAAAGATCTACGTTACCATAAATGCATACATTCATCCAGTAAACCGCATTTTCAAAAGTCACTCACTTAACTAATAACCAATCTGTAAACCAAACAATATACATACACTAATTAGCAACCAGTGATGGAAAATGTAAAACTTAAATAAACAAAAGAATAGGAATGGCAATAAGTAATTTTAATGTTACATCTTCTCAATATTCCTATATGGTGCATAAACATGACATTAGACAAGAAAATAGAACACAAAATTGAAGCCTTTGAAATGTGGATTCATAAAAAAATAGGAAAAATTGGATGGAAAGAAAAGAAAACAAATGATGAAGATTTAAAACAACTAAAAATGAAAAGACAACTACTAAACACAATTCAAACAAGACAAATGAGATTTTTGGCCATGTTAAAAGACACAACAGCCTACTAAAAATAAACTTGGAGGGGAAAATACGAGGTAAAAGAGGCCGAGGCAGACCCAGACTAACATGGACAAGTAACATCAAAAAATGGACAAATCAGCCTCTTACAACCAGCACCATCAAAGCAAGAGACTGCAGAATGGCGCCACATGGTAGCCAACCTTCGCTGCGGAGATGGCACCCGATGATGAATAAGTAACATAAATATTGATAAAACAAACATAAGCATATATAGATTATTTATCTAACTATTTATTTATTAAACAAAAGCATGTCATTGTATGTGTGTGCTTACTTATCAGTACACAAATGAACAGGTTAACATTTATGGAACAGGTATTTATGTATATCTATATATATATATATTCTTCCTCTGATGTCTGCTCATTGAGTCAAAGTCAACGGTCAAAACAATCTGCGATATGCTGATGACACAGTCTTATCAGTGATGGAGAATGAAAAACAATAAAATATAGGCATAATAGTGAAGGAAAGCAACAAGAAAGGTCTTGGTCTGAATATTAAGTAAACAGAAGTAATAATAATTAATCGAGGAAACAATTATTACCACCAAAATTGTTGGCAAAATAAAAATAAACGGGACAAATCTGAATCAATTGCAGAGAATCAAATACTTGGGCACACTAATTTCAGACGAAAGATGCACCACAGAAATATAAATCAGCATATTCCAGGCCAAAATAGCATTTCAGAAAATGAAAAGCGTCTTGTAGAACATGTCTGTGTTAATGGATCTGAGAGAGTCCAATTCTGACCTATGGAAATGAATCATAGACATTAGAGAAACAAATGGAAAGACAATAAGAGATAACAGATATGGAATTTCTCAGAAGAATGTTGAGAGTTCACTGGACAGCTAAAATACCAACGAGAAAATTCCCAAAGAGACAAACACAAAAAGGGAACGCTTCAGAATTAGTAGAAATAATCAATCAACATTATTCGGACACTTCATGAGAGAAGAAAATAAATTTTGAATGCTTGGTTGTAACTGGCTAAAGAGAGGGATATAATGATCGCGGAAATAAAGAGAGAATGTACTGGATAACTTGGTGTCGTCGCAAGGAAAAGTCAACAAAATAATTGATATGATGCGCTATGGATAGAGGATTGTGGAAGGACATGATCGCCTAACCGGTAAGGAACATGATAATGATGATCGTTGTTCTTTAATTCACATTTCGTGGCATGGCTCGAATCTTGTGTGGGAAATAATTTCTTTTCCTCTCCACACATTGTTGGCTCTAACTCTTCCAGTCAATTCCTGTTGACATCTGTTCGCCGATTAAATCATTTTGTTCTTTCTCTTCTGCAGACCTTGTGGTTCTGCCCGTCTCCTACTTTCGCGTTGCATTTTATATATTTTTTGTTTGTTTCGGTCAATGTGGCGGATAGGCGACAGGAACCATTGAGACTGTTTTTGAAAAGTGTTCCTTGTTGCAGTTTCCTTATATTCCAAGTCTTGTTTACTGCAGGAGCTCCTGGGTTTAGTGCTACATGCACACCGTGAGATGTGATTTCATCCGGATCGTGTTTCGATATTCAGATTGCTTACGACGAGTGATGATATCGTATAACGAAGGACAGTTCAGCTATGTTCACTTTCGGTGCCGCTTTGCCTTAATTCATTTGGCGTGTGCTGTAGCTGCTATGATGGAGACTGCAGCTGCCTTTCTTTGTTTGGATCCGTCAATGAGATAAATTTTAATTAGGATCATTCCACTGGCACTGGCAAATTGTGTCTCGTTTCTAGTCAACTCGTCATGGCGCATACGTTCACGCTTGATTCTATATCGCGTGGTCATTGCATATCTGTATTTCTTTCATTTCATTAGCTGCCCCCCACCCCTCTTTTCTGTTCAAGCCCAATAGGAAACGTTAAGCAATTTATGTAGCCCTTTTAATCAAACCTCTACACATGGTCATGTTGAGTTTTGTGAGTAGACGGACGTTCATTTAACTAACATTTATGCAAAGAAAATTGTCGCAATTGTCGAGAAGTGACAATTTGCAACCCCCTGGACCAATTAGATCCCACAACCATGATTCCACCGCCAACCCCCATCTCAGAATTTTCAACAAGTTGTTTATGACTCCATGAGCAACCTCTAAACTTGATCGCTCTGTGACTTCTGTATAACCTCTGGTCAGTTTTGACCTCCCCTGAGTTTCAAAATAATGATGTTTATTTCATGACTTTGACCTGTCGTTCAAACCATGCGCTTTTCCCCATTTCCACAACAACTTGGGAAATTTCCATTCTCTAAACTTATTATGTCCAGTACTATTCTGGACCTTTCCTTTATCCGCACTTTAGATCTCGGCTTTGTCCACTATCCGCTATGAACTTTCTATGAGCATAACTTGTTATTCTGTCACTAATACTGATGACCGCTATTCTATGTTACAGTCATAGTCTATTAAGAAATTGGGTACTGGCTGAGTTACCTGATCCATACTTTTATTAGCTATACTTTTACACAAGTCTAAAGAGTAACAGATTTGCTTCGTACCCGCACTGTTCTGCACGACACTAGTCTTGAACTTGGAATGTTCCTAGCAGCCCATGCTGTCTGGTAAAACATCTTAGGAAGATGCTAAGGTGTATGAAGTGATCTTTGCTTTGGGGTGATCCCACTAGGTCGACCTCTTCTGTGACGATAGAGGATTGAATTTTGTTATAACGAGCTATAATGCCTGATATAGTATTTCGATGAACATTGCAATGGTGTGATATTAGTAATATAGTCCTTCCAGCAGTCCCTCGCTGATGTTCCTTCAATCTCTGCATTGCGAATTATGGAAGTTTCTGTTGAATTCTTCATAATCCTTATGGCAACTATTATACTTGTCCATGCTAGTGCATAGATCTACCCACTTATCGTTCATTTAACATGTGTCGTGATTATTTACTCACGAATTGTGCGAGATACTTTTAACTGCACGAGCAGTGTACACCACCCACACTGGAACGTGCACCACAAGTGATTTCCCATCCAAAATAACGTACATTGAGCTATATGGTTTCTTCCCCTCGAACACAGTCTCCATGTGTATGCGACCTATTTAGGGAGGATATTTAGATTCTCAGTCTTTGCATGTTAGATAACATATCTGATTTTCATTTCTTTCTATTTCTTGAATAACAAATGATTCACCATTATAAAATACGATTTACTGATTTATAATGTTGAATGTAACATAGTGACATTTTGTATTTTATTTTAAAAGCCGTTATTCCCCGTGGAACCTGAGCAGTGAAGTCAGAGTGTCACGTTGATAAATCACAAGAGATGGAAGAACATTGGTTGTCAACACAACCATGACACGTTGAAAGGTGAATTACATAAAGAACGGATAACATCTTGAGAATTAATATAGAAAAATAAAATTATTCCGGAAAAAGCCATTTCTGTTTGGATCATTCTTTTTAAACTTTGCTTTTATTCTTGTTTTTGTTTTCACAGTAGAAACGACGTATTAACGAGCAATCAAGACAATATAGACATTGAGGCAAGAATATGTATTAGATGATGATTGCAGCTCGCTTCATATAAATGGGAAACATATTTTAGCAAGTTCGTTACAGCGTCAGATGCCGTTAAAATAGGTAATAATCTAAAATAAAAAACATTGAGAATTTTTTGTGTGATCCTAATCGTGTACATTTCTGACATAACTAAGTACGTGCTAGGTATGTAGCACCCACCACTAGGAGTGTTTGCTACACCCCCCAACATGTTTCTAGGTATGTAGCATCCACCACTAGGCGTGTTTGCTACACCCCCAACATGTTTCTAGGTATGTAGCACCCACCACTAGGCGTGATTGCTACAATCATAACTTGTTTCTAGGTATGTAGCACCCAACACTAGGCGTGTTTGTTACACCCCCAACTTGTTTCTAGGTATGTAGCACCCACCACTAGGCGTGTTTGTTACACCCCCAACTTGTTTCTAGGTATGTAGCACCCACCACTAGGCGTGATTGCTACAACCATAACTTGTTTCTAGGTATGTAGCACCCACCTCTAGGCGTGTTTGTTACACCCCCAACTTGTTTCTATGTATGTAGCACCCACCACTAGGCGTGTTTGTTACACCCCCAACTTGTTTCTAGGTATGTAGCACCCACCACTAGGCGTGATTGATATACAACCATAACTTGTTTCAAGGTATGTAGCACCCACCTCTAGGCGTGTTTGTTACACCCCCAACTTGTTTCTAGGTATGTAGCACCCACCACTAGGCGTGTTTGTTACACCCCCAACTTGTTTCTAGGTATGTAGCACCCACCACTAGGCGTGATTGCTACAACCATAACTTGTTTCTAGGTATGTAGCACCCACCTCTAGGCGTGTTTGTTACACCCCCAACTTGCTTCTAGGTATGTAGCACCCACCACTAGGCGTATTTGTTACACCCCCAACTTGTTTCTAGGTATGTAGCACCCACCTCTAGGCGTGTTTGTTACACCCCCAACTTGCTTCTAGATATGTAGCACCCACCACTAGGCGTGTTTGTTACACCCCCAACTTGTTTCTAGGTATGTAGCACCCACAACTAGGCGTGTTTACTACATCCTCAACTTTTTTCTAGGTATGTAGCACCCACCACTAGGCGTGTTTGTTACACCCCCAACATGTTTCTAGGTATGTAGCACCCACCACTAGGCGTGTTTGCTACACCCCCAACTTGTTTCTAGGTATGCAGCACCCCACCACTGGAATTGTAATTTATACACCAACAGTGGCTCCTAGGTATGTATTACCCCACCACTAGGAGTGTACACTATACCCCACCAGTGGCTCTTAGGTATGTAGCACACCACCACTGGGGGCGTAATTTACACCCCACCAGTGGCACCTAGGTATGTAGCGCCCCACGACTAGTAATATGTCTTACACACCACCACTGTCTCCTATGTATTTAGTCCCGTATTAAGCCAGAAGCACCTTCCTGGGTTGACCTGGTTTTGGGAAGGCAGCAGACCAAGGTTGTATGTAAAACAAAGAAAAAAAAAGCTGAACATATTAATCTGAGTAGCTACAGAATAACTCTCACGCAATAACATTATTGAACTCAGTTTTTCTTATCTCTTACCGGTCCTGTAAAAAGATTAGGACTAAACCAAACACCACAGTGCCTATTTATGATTGCAACACACTATCTGGGTAGTTGCCCTTTAACTTGTAACTGTAACAGGATTATTTTATTGCTATTGAGTGGACAGCTCGAAATAAATGATTAATAGACAGATAAACAGGCAAGTAGGTAGACTGGCAGAAAAAACAAACAGATAGACTGACATCATGTATGTTGTGTGGAAAAAATGAAAACAACCAAATGTTGCATAAGAATAAGTATAGAAAAACAATCATTTAGCATTTGATCAGAAAAATGGCAGATTTTAATTAAAGCGATGTGAAAAAAATCTTACTGCTTTTTGTGAAATCTTAGCAGCCGATATAAAGTTAGAAACAGCGGTCATCACAAAGAATCTTCAATAACTAGATCTTAAAGACAATAATGATATGTAATATGGCAAGAATTTAAGACAACTGCAAAAAAAAAGAGAAATAACAAAACCATCCTAAAATATCAACTGTAATCCAGAGAAGAAGATTGCCATATGTTGGTCATGTGGTTAGAAGAGACAGCTAGATAATTTAAAAATCAAACCCTCAAATAGAAACAAGAGGGTAAAAGAAAATTAGATCGACCAGGAGCGATACTAAAAGTCCACTGAGGAGAATGACAATAATAGCAGGCATCAGCTTCATCGCCAAGATTGAGCAACTCGTCCAGAACAAAGTCGTGTGGCGATGTACAATACGGGTCTTCCAATAGGTCTGATGTCGTGGAACACAAATTGTTTTGAATTTCTGCCTTTCTCTTTGGCTCGAAAGAACATTAGATAGACACCCAGATAGACAGAGAGACAGACAGACAGATAGACACATAGACACATAGATAGACAGACAGACACATAGATAGATAGATAGATAGACAGACAGACAGATAGACAGATAGACAGATAGACAGATAGACAGATAGACAGATAGATAGATAGATAGATAGATAGATAGATAGATAGATAGATAGATAGATAGATAGATAGATAGATAGATAGATAGATAGATAGATAGATAGATAGATAGATAGATAGATAGATAGATAGATAGATAGATAGATAGATAGATAGATAGATAGATAGAGATAGATAGATAGATAGATAGATAGATAGATAGATAGATAGATAGATAGATAGATAGATAGATAGATAGATAGATAGATAGATAGATAGATAGATAGATAGATAGATAGATAGACAGATAGATGGATGGATGGATGGATGGATGGATGGATGGATGGATGGATGGATGGATGGATGGATGGATGGATGGATGGATGGATGGATGGATGGATGGATGGATGGATGGATGGATGGATGGATGGATGGATGGATAGATAGATAGATAGATAGATAGATAGATAGATAGATAGATAGATAGATAGATAGATAGATAGATAGATAGATAGATAGATAGATAGATAGATAGATAGATAGATAGATAGATAGATAGATAGATAGATAGATAGATAGATAGATAGATAGAAACTTCCGAAACAGTGAATCATGTGAGGACAAGAAATATGTTTACAGCACTCGAAAAACAATCTCATATAATCAACAGACAACAAGAGCAATAGATGGTCCGAAGTAGTATTGAACCTGCCCTCCTCGGTGCAGCGGCTTAACACAAGAAACCAAATGCTAGAGCATCCGTCCGATATAGTTATCTGTATTTTTCCTTAAATGATTCGCTAATCATCACACACACACTGGCGCTGCTTGTAAGAGCTGGAACACACTGCAGACATTAGCTCGCGAGCATCTTGTCCACTCTCTTCCATCATGCAACAGAAAATATAAAGCGTCACGCTGAGCATAAAGCTGAACATAAAGCTGAACATAATGATGAACATAAAGATGAACATATAGCTGAACAGAAAGTTGAACATGTGGCTGAACATATGGCTGAACATAAAGCTGAACATAAAGCTGAAAATAAAGCTGAACACAAAGATGAACATATAGCTGAACATAAAGCTGAAGATAAAGCTGAACACAAAGATGAACATATAGCTGAATATAAAGCTGAACATAAAGTTGAACATACAGCTTGCTTGCGTTCGCCTGATGACTAAGTGAGTGTATATCTTCATCATCCGCCCTTAAAAGGAGCGAGTTAAGTGGGCGTGTCTACGATGTGTTGTGGTTTGCAGGATAAGAGTTATATTTGCGTCTTTCAGCCCTTCACATCCGACTTTAGCATTACATTTTTGAGTACCGGTTTGTCTTCCCTCCTCGATCCCTACTCGCTTGGCCAGACTAGACTGTATTCTGTTACTAGAGGCACCACGAAGAGGTGGAGCAGAATCTAGATGGTTCTGGTTCACCGATCCTGGCTCAAGCCATCAGCTGTGGGTCGCTGACAACTTCCAGCTCTGGTGCTGTGTGGAACGCTTTCGCCTCCGAACATAAAGCTGAACATAAAATGAACATAAAGCTGAACAGAAAGCTGAACATAACATGATATAAAAGTTGAACATAAAGCTGAACATTTGATATTTTGTTGTATCACAAATTAGAACCATAAAACGTGCTGAAGTCGGATGTGTTGGGCCGAAAGGCGCAAATATCACAGTTATACTGTAAACCACAACACAACGCAGACACACCCACTTAACGTCCTTTTAAGGGCGGATGATGAAGAGTAATTCTGTAGTCTACTTTAATACTCTTGAATACGTGAGTCATCGGGCGAACGCAAGCAAGCAAGAACCATAAAAAATATGTGTTATTTTTAAATCATCGACGTCTAGCACGCTAACGGACATAAAAGTTGTCACAAAAATGTTAATTTGATGTTACAGCAGTCGGCTGCTGTGCGTGATCTGTGAACAGTAAACACACGTAGCCTAGTACTTCGAACTCAAAACTATTTGAATTATTTGATGTACTTCGAACTCAATTCCTTGAATTATTTGATGTACTTCGAAATCAATTCTTTGAATTATTTGATGATCGAATATTTCCTTTTTTTTAAAACTATAAATAGTGAAAACTTAATGAATCTATTCCCTGACTCTTATTCCACCAATTCTGGGAAACCCCAACAACACATTGACATATACGAACTTATAACTATATCCACCATCTTGACAAGAGATAGCGTAAAATGGCGGACCATGGAAGCCAATCGTCGATATGGAGACGGCATCCAATGAATGAATGACATAGGCACATAATTTAAGGTTAAAAATACATTAATATATAATCATAATCATCATCAAGTACCACGACTGATGGCGTAGGTGATCATGTCTCTCTACAACTTTCGAGTACTTGGTTCTCGTGTACAAATACGCCCAAAATTCTGAACCTACTTTCCTGTTTAATTGCAACGACACCACATGTAACTCGGACACAAATTCTACATCAGTTGAGGCAACTCTCAACCAATCTTTGCTGTTCTCCTGGTTTAGGATTTATGTAAATGACTTAATAGTTCCGGACAGTTTCACGGCAATACTAAATGGTTCTGCCTCATGTAGCAATGATTCAAGGTTTGCAGTTAGTCAGCACGAGATTGATGTCTTTTGCTCTGGGGCTGGTCTGATCAACAAGTTATGGATTGCAAGAGCGATAGTTGCAAATATCTGCTCCATCCACATAGGCGGAGGTCGGAATGTGGCTCTCAAACAGAACACAAACCAGGCCGACACTTGTAATTCTTGTTATACAGGAGACGGATATGGACCAGAGGCCGCAGTAAATGGCAAAAGAATGACCAATCTCTATGACAATGAATGCACACACACAAAACTGATAAGTGAAAACAGTCCTGTTTACTGGTATCTGAACTTTGCCACGCCCCAGAAGATTCACACCATTCGATTCTATCATCAAGCTAGCACTATGATTCTGGTAAAGAATGCCACTCTAAAGGCTTTCTCTGATAGCGGCGGCGAAGTGTTCCAGTCTAATGATATATCATACCCAAATGTTTCTATGAACACTATTGTAGTCACCACACAAACGCCAATGGCACACATTAAGACTGAGTTCTCACCGACCATTTTGCAGGCCGGCAGTGAAATGACGGTGTGAGAGGCGCAAACATTTACAGACACCTATTGTCTGGACGGGTATTATTGGTCGTTTTGTGCAGTGTGTAGTGGGTGTAGCAAAAGCTGCGACTTCATCATTGGTACGTGTCACGGCAAATGCTCACATGGGGTCTATGGATACGATTGCTCCAGGTCTTGTCTCAGTGTCTGTCCTTTATGTGGGAAAAATCCGGAAAATAACTAAAATGTAAACATCCTGGCTATACCTGTAATGACACTTGTCCCGATGGTAATTTTGGGCTACAGTGCGAACAGACGTGTTCTGATGGCTGTGACATCATATGTGACCCGGAAAGTGCAGACTGCACGTGCAAGGAAACGTACTACGGGTCAGACAGCACTCTCAAATGTCCAGACAACTGTTTCAACGACACCTGTGAACAGTCAACCGGGAACAGTGCATGCAAGGAAAAGTTCTACGTGTCAGACTGCATTCTCAAATCTCCGGACAACTGTTTGAACGAAACCTGTGGACAGTTAATCGAAGCCTGCGTCTCGTATGTCAATGATTCACACGTTAAGAAGAGTCTGCAGACTAACCCAAGCATATGGATACCTCAATGTGTTTATGTGCTAGACTTGGCTCATTTCTTGGTGTTTTTCCGTGAAGACATGACTCACATCTTAATGTTTTTTCTGTGCTAGTCATGGCTCATATCTTGGGGTGTTTCTGTGCTAGCCATAGCTCAAATATTAGCTGATGTGTGTGTGTTGTGTGGGTGTGGGCTAGCCATGGCTCATATCTAGATGTGTGTCATGTTAGTCATATCTCATATCTTGGTGTGTCCGTGTTAATCATGTCTCTTATCTTTATGTGCGTCTGAGTTTAGTAATATATCATAACTTGTGTATCTGTGTTAGTCATGTGTCATATCTTTGTGTGTGCATGTCTGGGTTAGGGATATCTCATATCTTTGTTTGCATGTTTATGTTAGTCATATCTGATATCTTTGTGCATACATGTCTGTGTCTGTCACATCTCATATTCTTTTGTGTGCATGGCTATGTAAGTCACATCTCATATCTTTGTGTGTGCATGCCTATGTTAGTCATATCTTATATCTTTGTGTGTATGTCTATGTTAGGTATGTGTCATATCTTTGTGTGTGCATGTCTAAGTCAGTCATATCTCATATCTTTATGTGCATATCTATGTTATTCATGTGTCATATATCTTGATGTTTGTCGGTGTTAGTCATGGCTCGTATCGCTGTGTACATGTCTGTGTTGGTCACATCTCATATCTTTGTGTGTGCATGTCTAAGTCAGTCATATCTCATATCTTTATGTGCATATCTATGTTAGTCATGTGTCATATATCTTGATGTTTGTCGGTGTTAGTCATGGCTCGTATCGCTGTGTGCATGTCTGTGTTAGTCACATCTCATATCTTTGTGTGTGCATGTCTAAGTCAGTCATATCTCATATCTTTATATGCATGTCTATGTTAGTCATGTGTCATATATCTTGATGTGTGTCGGTGTTAGTCATGGCTCGTATCGCTGTGTGCATGTCTGTGTTAGTCACATCTCATATCTTTGTGTGTGCATTTCTGTGTTAGTCACTTCTAGTGACTTGGGCAGATGGTGCTGGTAAACCTGGGAGGGCCGACCATCTAAGGGCAGAATCCCCCTACAGAAAAGACAATCTGCTGCCTTGCAGGAAGATTGGGGACAATCAAAGGCTAAGGAAAGTAAACCTGAAAAAATGCTGGCTGAAATCGGATGCACTGGGCCACTGGCGCAGAACACAGTGCAACGTATTAACGGGTGTTCAGTCAGAGTGGATCTGGCGGACTCTAAATGTGACGTTCTGTCTGTGGGGGCGATCAACACACTTAACCTGACAGCAGATTTCATGTGGGAGTCTGGAATCCTACTCTGACTGAGTCCTGATCGCAGAGAGAGAGAGAGAGAGAGAGAGAGAGAGAGAGAGAGAGAGAGAGAGAGAGAGAGAGAGAGAGAGAGAGAGAGAGAGAGAGATAATAGACCAAATAAACAGTAAGTCTCTTTTTTACACGTGATCGTTTATTGTTCAGACACCTGTTGGTATAACTTTTATTGTCAACATACAATTTCATGAGTTTCGTTTGTCATGCCCAAATAACGCAACATCTGTATACGGAAGAGTTGGGTTACACACATCAATCATATCTGTCACATGAACGAACAATCTACACAGTAACCATGTTTCTCATTGGTGTTTTACTTTTAAAAAAAAATAATACACATATTTATCTTTTCTAAAACCAGCTTGCGTCTAAGAAAAATTAAATAGTTGCCTGTCAGCCTCTCCTGACGTTTTATTCATTGTCCATGTTGATTAAGGTGGTGCGCGTGGGCATGTGGCTAAGACCACTCTGACCGAAAACCCGGCGTACGGTGTTCGAAACCCGCTGTAGACAGAAAGCAGTTTTTCTATCGAGGGTGAAATAAAAATCCCCATTCTCACACGTCGTGGCGACTACTTTGACCAAGCGGCCTATATCAGGTTCTATCGTGTGCCCCCCGGGATACACCAGCAATGGTGATATGTGTCGTAAAGATAGTCGCTTTTTTTACTTATTTATTGTTTTTAATTTTTTTTAGATTATAGTTTAATAATAATCTGAACTGAAATGAAATATACATCAATGTTATAGATTAATTCTGTTTTTAAAAAACCAGAATATGATACTTAATTGTCATCATGTCATCATCAGTCACTCTGAATCATTTTGATGTCATGTCATCACACAATGTTGACATCGTGTTACCACTACCAAGGTTATCTGACATCAGATCAGTGATACTATCACGTTGCAATAAGAGACAACAAGTAGGGTGTTTTAGTTTGCAAAACAAGACGAGACTAAATAAAGAACCAACGTTTGGACTGACCGGTCTTAAACCAGGACGACAATAAATAAAGCAGGTTAATAATGAAACTATTTTATTATCATGACTGGTGTTTACCTCCCCTTCTTGAATATTCATGAAACTGATTTGTCTCTTTTTTCACATATTTAACTCTTTAAACTTAAATCAGTCCAATTGTTCAGAAATGATGTCCCTTACTCTCATGTATTTCTTTCCTTCTTTCCTTATTTCTTTCTTTCTTTCTTTTATTGCTTTCTTTCTTTTTTTCTTTCATTCTTTCAAATTATTCTTTCCTTCTTTTTTTCTTTCTTTTGTTCCTCCTGAACTCGTTGAGTGCCTATGGAGAAACAAAGTTCTGGATCTCGCCCTTTTCCGGCTTCACTCATTGTCAATTGATGTTGTTGTAGCGTTTCTTTGATGTTGTCTGCCCATCTTACTCTGTGTCTGTCTCTTGCTCTGCTCCCTTCTCCTCCTTTATTATATGCTTCGTGTGGTACGAAATCACACGGTATTTTTTCTAGATGATCAAATCATTTTATTTATTGTTTCTGTGTGTAACTTAGGATGGCTCAATGACTACTTTTTCTCTTATAATATCATTTCAGATTCTCTTGTCAGTACATCTATTCTACTTTCAAGTTTGTTCGCTGATTTCCAACTTTCACTTATCTCTCTGCATGTTTTCTACAGTTAGTAGTTTTCAGTTTTAGGCAGCTAGGACAGACAAGGAAGTCAGTTTGTTAGACAAAGGAGTCAGGAGAGTTAGTAAGTCAGACAGTAGTGAGAAATAGTAAACCGAGTTAGTCAAGAAACAAGCATGTTGACTAGTCAAGCTTAGGGTAGAGAACGTCGGAAAAGATAACAGTGACTTATAAAATAAGTTGAGCAAAAGACAGAACCAGAACAAATGAATTAGAACATAGAGAACATTTAGTTGTGAAAGTGTTTTTGAGAGTGTTTGTCTCTCTTTCTGCGATCAGGACTCAATCAGAGTAGGACTTTAGGCTCTCGCACGAAGACAGCTGTCTGTTTAAGTCTGTTAGATCCACTCTGCTTGAATACCTGTTAAAACTTTGCACTGTGTTCTGCGCCAGTGGCCCTGTGCATCCGATTTCAGCCAGCATTTTGTTTAGGTTTGCTTTCCTTAGCCTTTGATTGTTCCCAATCTTCCTTCAAGGCAGCAGATGATCTTTTCTGTAGGGGGATTCTGCCCTTAGATGGTAGGCCCTCCCAGGTTTACGAGCACAATCTGCCCGAGTCACTAGAGGTGACTAACACAGATATCCGACTTGGAATATGAGGAAACTGCAACAAGGAACACCTTTCATGCACAGCCTCCAACTGCTCCCGCCGCCTATCCCCATATACCGGTAAGTCACATCCTCTTGAAAATTATGATCGTCGTAGCACTTGATGTTCGACCTATGTTGATGACTCCAATTCCGAACATAGAGACACACAGTCATTCGTCAAATTATCCCCGTCGCACATCAAACAGCAGCCCGTAATATTTGCGCACGGCCGGTTTAGGGAACCAATAGGATGACGTAGCACACAACAATGTCGCCGAACACATAATCTCGCTCCCTTTAGATTTCTGTCTGATTACTCTCGTGTAAGCAGCCCATGACGAACAAAAGACGAAGCAACTTCCACAAAGAGACAAAACTGCGGCTGCGGTTTACATTAATGTCTAACATGGAAATAACTTGCGTCAAAGAATTCCAACAACGGTCATGAACAGCACCAAAGTGACGTAAAGCGCAGATCAAGTCTAGACGGTAGAAGGTCTCATTCATAACACTTAATTTGTCAAAAACGGACTGTTGTCGGTCTACGATCTCGCTTTAGTGGCACAGATGTATTGAGTATATCATCATTTTGACTTTAACGCAGAATAGTGCAAAGGAGATCCGAAATTAATCAGACATTGTGTGCACTTTATGCAGCGATCGAAAGGACGTGGACTAGATCCGCCATCTTGGAGACGGAAGTCCATAGTGTTTCAAAATTGTGCTACAGATAATAAGTAAGTTGTGAGAGAGATTGAGTTATAAATTTCTTAACAGACAATAAGCACTTGTGGACATGTCAATGTCTATTCGGCGATAGCCTTTTGAATGTCTAGAATTAAGCACCGTAACTCAAAGAGAAGTGCTTACACTATTAAGTATCGCGTGCCAAGTTAAAGATCAATAAATTTGATTATGAATTATGAATAAATGGGCTGTGATGATTAATGGGTCGAACTCTGTTGTTAACTATAAATGTGTTGTGCTGTGATGACTCAAAATAATATAAGCAAGAGATATAAATAAACAAGATACAACCCCAAACTGTTATAATCATTCGTAGTATGAAGCCTAATTTTGATAAATTTGATGGCTCCTGCAGCTTTCTCGTTAACAATCAAATCATGTGTATCCTGAATGTTTCATTACATGATTAATTTCAAGTTCGTGCAACACCCTAATCAAGTTTCATTTGTTGTTATACTAATATTGATCTAAATATAATCATAGAGTTTTAAGATTAAAGCGACACTCGATATAATTAAGTCTGGAAGAGACATAATAAGTGTTAATGCCAGAAAATACAGAACAAGAAAAAAAAAACATTGGAAATTGGAGTCGTTACCAGTGGCAGGTCAAGTCTGTTCATAAAATGAGCCATAAAAGAAGCAGATAAATCTTGCAACAAATAATGGTTATAGGTATAGACTTAGCAGTTACTAAAAGAAACAACGTCTGGAAGTGGAGATATAATAATCAATGGAGAGACAGAAATGAAAGAAACTAGAAACAGTCGACGTAAGAAGAGACAGAGATAATTTGAGAGTGATATTAAGAGAGATACCAAGAGAGATACCAAAAGAGATACCAAGAGAGATACCAAGAGAGATACCAAGAGAGATACCAAAAGAGATACCAAGAGAGATACCAAAAGAGATACAAAGAGAGATACCAAGAGAGATACCAAGAGAGATACCAAAAGAGATACCAAGAGAGATACCAAGAGAGATATCAAAAGAGATACCAAGAGAGATACCAAGAAAGATACCAAAAGAGATACCAAGAGAGATACCAAGAGAGATACCAAGAGAGATACCAAAAGAGATATCAAGAGAGATACCAAGAGAGATACCAAGAGAAATACCAAAAGAGATACCAAGAGAGATACCAAGAGAGATACCAAGAGACTGATTTAGGAAACAGTAAATAAAAAACCTAAATCAGTAGTGGAGTACTTGAGATGTGAGAGACTTAATGTCAGTGTACAGAGGTAGACAATACATTTCAACAACGACAGACTTAGATGAGCCAGCCTCGGTCAGTCATTGAGAATAAGATGAGTTTTTTTTTAGAATAAGAGGAGACGATGAGAGAATAACTAGTATAAGGTGGACGTGGCACTGTCGACTTAATATGAAGATGGAAATACAACAACTCATGGCGGTATCACCAGACTAATGCTCTATTGTGCAAGTAAACAAACATCTTGACAATAAAATATTTACTTTATACCAAAGAAACAATTGTACTCCTTCATAAATATATGGCTTCAATAGACCCAAACTGTTAATATCGTTTTGTAGTCATCTAAGAAACAACCAATGGATACCTGATGTCAGTGATACAGCGTCTCTGTGTGGACCTAACAAGTTATCAAATCTTATCGGTGTCAACATACAGCATCAGTAACATGAACCAGCGCTGTCGAGTATGGTAGAGCTGTGGCTTACATAGTTGAATTAGCCGTGAGATCTAGAGTTTGGTTTCTCGTGGTAAGACACTGTGCCGAGGAGTACGGGTTCGATCCTGCTACGCAACATCTATTGTTATTTTTTTGCCGTGTTCTGTAAACATACCATTCCCTTGAAATGATTCGCTGATCTACCGCCTCGGCTGTTTCCCTACATAACAATACCCATGTATTTTTCTTTGTCTCTAGAGCCGTGGCAGAACGTTGTGACTAAATGTGATAGTAGAAAGGTCAACTTGTTTGGTGTCGGCTTCAGTTTCAACCAATATAGACTTCTAGAACGACCTGCTGATATAATCAGTCTAGATATTTCGTGAGCTTTCAAGTTCAGAACATAAAGGGAGGCCGGTGTCTGAGTTTCAACCACCCTCCCCCTTCACCTCAATCTGTTTTAGAGATTCAAGAAGGCTAGAGACCCAAATAAGTTAATGATTTATATCCACGTTGTAATGCCGTGTTAATGATGGAGTAGATACAACATACGAGAAGGCTAGAGACCCAAATAAGTTAAAGATTCATACCCACGTTGTAATGCCGTGTTAATGATGGAGTAGATACAACATACAAGAAGGATAGAGACCCAAATAAGTTAATGATTCATATCCACGTTGTAATGCCGTGTTAATGATGGAGTAGATACAACATACAAGAAGGATAGAGACCCAAATATGTTAAAGATTCATTCCCACGTTGCAATGCCGTATTAATGATGGAGTAGATACAACATACGAGAAGGCTAGAGACCCAAATAAGTTAATGATTCATATCCACGTTGTAATGCCGTGTTAATGATGGGGTAGATACAACATACAAGAAGGCTAGATACATATATATGTTAAAGATTCATACCCACGTTGTAATGCCGTGTTAATGATGGAGTAGTTACAACATACAAGAATCGATGTAAATAGTTTAGGATTGTATTTGGTGAGAATCTATTTTGAAATTAAATTACGTTTTTTTTTTGGGGGGTGTCCGGTTAGCGCAATCGATAGGCGGTTGGCTTACCACGGCAACAGCCGGGATTCGTACCCTGGCGAGGACACCTGGGTTTTACTAATTCCCTACAAATTAGTACCTCTGAAGTCGGAGTAAATCTGCCTGCATGGCGAGGGGCATCCTGTAATGGGATAAAACAGACTTTACACGCAAAATTCAGTCCCACAAAATTGAGTGGGTGGGACTTCGTCAGAGGTCAAAGCTGACGAAAGCGAACGAACGAAATTACGTTTTGTAATGCCGAATGTAGCGGTAGTTGAGACGATAATGCTCGAGGATGATGTTGTTGATGACGACGATGATTTTGAGATGTGTATGATAGTGGTGATGACTATTGTGATTTTAGTGACGATTGTCCTATTTCTTTATTACTGCAAGCTTGATCGATCCTGAAAAGTCAGTGATAGAAAGTTTGTCCAACAGAAGCAAGTTAACACATTCCGGGGACTAGAGAAGCCGCACCGTCCTCCGACTTCTTATCATTGCTGGGCTAGAAGTATAGGAAGTGTTGACTGATGAAGGTTTGAAATGTTTGCTAGTAGCATATATAAGAGCGATGGTGAACATGATGATAATGGGTTATAGTGGTAACGATATTGATAAACACCACACGTTGCCAGTGGAGACAAAGCAACGTTGACTATACCTCCTTTTTTCCATTATGGCTGCTTGCTTGTTGTCTTACCATTGTGCCTGCACTCCCAGAAACAACAACCATAGAGAGATACCAACTTGTGCATGACAGCAAGAACAGTTCTGTTATTCCGTTCTATGTTATTTTATGTTTGTATCGATAAAGCTATTTAATAAACGACAACTGTTACCAACGAAAACAATCACAGAACGCCTCTTCAACAAATACTTGCTCATTTTTACTTTGATTCTTCCTATTGATGTAATTCTCACATGAACGCCCAGAAAAGACATTATGAACAACAGTGTGCAAGCTGGAGGGATGTCACATTGACCATACACTGCTATCGGTGGCTTGTATTAGAGAAACAATTGTGTTATATGAGAAAATTAACGCTTGGATAGACACAAACCAAAGGTATCGTTATGTGGACAAGAGTGCAAACAGGCAATGTACATGGAGTTGAATATTATCATATCAGAGTTAGTCGACGCACCATGATGTGATCTTAGTTCCCTATACAGCAGTAATTGTAGGGGTAATAACAGTATCAGTAGCAATAGTAGGGTTATAACAATATCAGTAACAATAGTAGCAGCAATAGTAGTAGCATTGGTAATAATAGAAACAACACTATTTGTTGTATTAACGATTGCGGCAATGATAGAAGTAGCAAAAACAGTAGTATTAACAGCAATATCAGTAGTAAAAGTAGTAACAGCAATATCAGTAGTAACAGCAATATCAGTAGTAAAAGTAGTAACAGCAATATCAGTAGTAACAGCAATATCAGTAGTAACAGCAATATCAGTAGTAAAAGTAGTAACAGCAATATCAGTAGTAACAGTAGTAACAGCAATATCAGTAGTAACAGCAATATCAGTAGTAACAGCAATATCAGTAGTAACAGTAGTAACAGCAATATCAGTAGCAACAGTAGTAACAGCAATATCAGTAGTAACAGCAATATCAGTAGTAATATTAGTAACAGCAATATCAATATTAAAAGT
This sequence comes from Megaustenia siamemsis, assembly GCA_032433765.1. Classification (NCBI taxonomy): domain Eukaryota; kingdom Metazoa; phylum Mollusca; class Gastropoda; order Stylommatophora; family Ariophantidae; genus Megaustenia; species Megaustenia siamemsis. The sequence continues at coordinate 21,804,292 of JAVIAB010000088.1, forward strand.
AGTAACAGCAATATCAGTAGTAACAGCAATATCAGTAGTAACAATAGTAACAGCAATATCAGTAGTAACAGTAGTAACAGCAATATCAGTAGTAAAAGTAGTAACAGCAATATCAGTAGTAACAGCAATATCAGTAGTAAAAGTAGTAACAGCAATATCAGTAGTAACAGCAATATCAGTAGTAACAGCAATATCAGTAGTAACAGTAGTAACAGCAATATCAGTAGTAAAAGTAGTAACAGCAATATCAGTAGTAACAGCAATATCAGTAGTAAAAGTAGTAACAGCAATATCAGTAGTAACAGCAATATCAGTAGTAACAGCAATATCAGTAGTAACATCAATATCAGTAGTAACAGCAATATCAGTAGTAACAGCAATATCAGTAGTAAAAGTAGTAACAGCAATATCAGTAGTAACAGCAATATCAGTAGTAACAACAATATCAGTAGTAAAAGTAGTAACAGCAATATCAGTAGTAACAGCAATATCAGTAGTAACAATAGTAACAGCAATATCAGTAGTAAAAGTAGTAACAGCAATATCAGTAGTAACAGCAATTTCAGTAGTAACAGCAATATCAGTAGTAACAGCAATATCAGTAGTAACAGCAATATCAGTAGTAAAAGTAGTAACAGCAATATCAGTAGTAAAAGTAGTAACAGCAATATCAGTAGTAACAGCAATATCAGTAGTAACAACAATATCAGTAGTAAAAGTAGTAACAGCAATATCAGTAGTAACAGCAATATCAGTAGTAACAGTATTAACAACAATTGTAGCACTGCATTAATAATAGCATTAGTACAGTAATTTAATTGACACATTTGGTTGACAAATCCATTCATTCGTCCATAATATTGCTCTGTTCTGGCAATACCAGTTTACACTCCCAGTTCACCCAGTCTAGATGGCCATGTATTTTTACTTGTTTCAAAGTATTTTGTTCGACCCATCTCTTGTAGATTATTAATGATGTCTGTCCGATCCATTGGCTCTCCATCAGCTAATATTGCCGACCTATGGCAAGGCGCTGTGTCGAGGAGAACGGGGTAAATCTTTCTTCGGGCAGTCTATTGTTCTTTGTTTTCATTCTGTTGTTGATTATCTGTGAATTTTCTATTCCAAATTAGTAAACATACTTCTTCCTCTTATACGAGTCAATGATCTAAGTGTTCTGACGTTTCGTTTGATAATAACATTCATTGATTATTTATCTCCAGTCTGTCCGTTCTGTCGTTACTTTCAACATCAATATGGCTCGGGACCATAAAGGTAATTCTACAAATCTTGGATCTCTGTATTGAAACCCCAACCATTGATGACGAATTAGGCCTGACTCACTTTCGCGGATCATGTTCATTGAGCACCCAGCACACCCAGCACACACACACACACACACGCACGCACGCACGCACGCACACGCACGCACGCACACACACACACACACACACACATGGAGTACACTCCTGAGTCTCCAACCAATTAAAAGACTTCGTCATCGCTTTAATTTCCACCGTCAAAACTATCGGTCGTCATTGCGTAGGCGCTGCTGTCTTCGTGAATAGTTCTGTCATTGGACCGGACAGTCAATGCCTAAGGGCTCCGTTGATGACCTACCATAGAACTGTGTAAACTATCACTTCTATATCACGTCTAGTTTTCAAAAATGAGGACATTTACTTCTGCGTTATCTATAATCGGGTTCTCTGTATCCATTTTCTAATGTGGAAATGACAGAGAAGATGGTTTTACGTTATCAAAGAACATGTATCAAGTCCGCCCAAGGAATAATATTAGATAGCTCGATGATCGAGATGGTTATGTCGAGAACAATCTTTTTGTCGCTATCGTTTGGTGCCGTTGATGTTGAAGTCAAAAGATCGCCCGAACATGAATAATTGATTATATTCAGTGTAAATCAGTGATGAATACAAAGTTACACATTTTGGATAGAATATAGGAGACGATGATACTAGTGACGCTGATGGTCACATTTGTAGTATCAGTCGATTTTGAAATAATTTTTATTGATAATATCTAAGAATAATAAAGAACATGTACTGGCAACAAACAGCGGCCATAAGAATTGGAAACCAATTGGGAATGTTTCAACAAATAAAACAGGGTGTTAGACAAGATTGTGTGCTGTCACCAGATTTGTTTAATATGTATAGTGAGATTATTTTAAGATACATAAGGGGCACGCCTGGAATAACAATTGGAGGTCATAATATAAATAATCTAAGGTATGCTCATGATACAGTACTACTCGCTAAGAGTGAAAATGAGTTACAAGAAATGTTGGACATTATAGTGAAAAAAAGCAAAAATAAAGGACTCAGCCTTAATAGCAAAAAGACAGAGGTAATGGTAACAACAAAGAAAAAGACATCACCTCAGTGCAAAATAAAGACAAGTGGAACAATATTAAAACAGGTAAATGAATTTAAATATCTGGGAACTTCAGACGAAAGATGTATAAAAGAGGTGAGATGCAGAATGGCTCTGTCAAAAGCAGCTTTCAAGAAAATGTGGAAAATACTATGCAATCCATTTTTGACAATAGAAAGAGGAAAAAGAGTTCTTAAATGTTACGTAGAGCCAGTCTTAACATATGGATGCGAGTAAGGGACAATAGGACAACAGACAAGAAGATCACTGGAGTCTGTAGAAATGTGGTTTTACAGAAGAATGTTGAGAATACCATGGACAGCTAAGAAGAGTAATGAAGAGGTTCTGAGAGAAGTCAAAGCAAAACGAGAGCTAATTTCCAATATTAGGAAGAAACAATCATCATTTTTGGCCATGTAATGAGAAGAGAACAACTTGAATATATTGTAACAACTGGAAAAATTGAGGGACGAAGAGATAGAGGGAAGCAAATAGAAAAAATAACAGACAGCTTAAGAGAATGGCTTGGCAGAAGGTTAACAACAGAAATGATAAATAGCTGCCGAGATCGAAAGTTGTGGAGAGACATGATCACCTACGCCAGTAGGCCTGGTACTTGATGATGATGATGATACCAGAAGTTATTGTGGTAAGGAGAGTAGAGACGTTGGTGAGAAACTGTAAAATTATAGGTCTATACCGACTATGACAGCTAGAGAGAGACAATTTGTTCTACAGAAGCAAATCTTTACATTAATCTATGGACACTCCAAGGCTCGAGCCAACATCCATTTGTCCAGGACTGCCACAAGGCACACTATTGTAGCAATTCTTTTTAACGTGTACACAATAACAATCACGGAACAACAACTGGACGGGAGGGGAAGAACTATGACTTTGTCGATGACATTCTGGTATGTCAACATGGATGAGACATCGGGAAAAGACGGGAGCTAATGAGGTGACCAGGGACAGGTTGATGATGTACCTCGGAGTTTGATCGCAGCTTTCGGTACCACGTCGACCATGTGATATCAAAATCCAGCAAATGATTAGCGTCTTGGTGAAGGCCATGGCAGGTGGCAACATCGATCAGAGGCTTACTTACCCTTCTGTTCCAGAGACTAGACCTCGCACCAATCGAATATGTCCTAGAAATTCTTATTTTCAGTACGACGCAAATTAAAAGGCTGGAGAGAATACAGAATGAAGCTCTGCGCGTTATCATAGAAAGATGCAGTCATCTATACAGACGGATCTGTAATACGACACAAAAAGAGTGCATGTGCATTTACAGCATGCTCGGCAGGCAGAACAGTCAAAGAAGACAGTGATGCATACATGCGTTTTGACCACCAGCAGCATGACGATGGAGGTTATGAGAGTGACCTAGGCATTCATTTTGTTAGAGTCACATAACTACACTAACATCTATATACTGAGTGATTCGATGAGCATGATAAAAAAAAGTGGATGCGGGCTCTGTAATCAGGCAATGGTTAGAGTCATTGCAGAAGTATAAAGAATACGTAGGGTCACCTTTGTCTAGGTCCCTGCACATGCGGGAGTACCAGGAAATGAAAGAGAGGACAGGTTGGCTAGCTGCGCTGTCGATGAGGACGGTCAACCAATGAGCTGACACATCTATGCCCTTCGAGATGTGGGAAGGGCACAGGAATTCGAGAACCATGAGTCCGTGTCACTCCTTCGTATGAAAAAGATGATAGTGTCGCTGGACACTACGAGACTTGCTGAGGAGGGGATCTAAGCACCTATGGACATTTTCGTAGTGCAATGATGGTTACCCGCAAATAACTCAATAACTCCAGCGTAGAACCTACAGCCACCATCTTGTTTGTGATCTTAGCCTATCTAGAAGTGTAGTTAAAGCTGATGCTGTAAAAAAATGTGAATTATTTGCTTGTTGTGTAGATGATAACTGTGGTTAATATGATGGTAATGGTTTGTGATGGTAAAGATAAACAGCATATGTTGCCAGTGAGGACAAAGCGGTGGAGACTATAAATCTGTTAGTTATGGCCGCTTGCTTGTCATTTTGTTATTGTCCTTAAACTCACAGAAACAAAAGCCAAAGAAATATATTTTACGCTGTGTGAAGGAAAAAAGTAATTCTATTTGTGTACTCTGTGCTATTCTATTTTAAGTGTTGAAATTGAAGCTTGGTAAACAACATCTGTTACCAATGAAAACAATACAGAACGTCTCCACAAACATATGTTTCTTCTTCTTCTACATTTTTAGCTCCCTATGGAGCATAGGTCTTCAACAAACACTTTCCAAGTCGTTGTTTTTTGCCATTCTTTTAAGATCATTCCATGTCTTCCCCATTATCTTCATCTCTGCTTCTATCTGTCTCCTTAAAGAATTCCTTGGTCTTCCTCTTTGTCTTTTCTCCTGGGGATTCCAAAAAAGGGCCGGTTGTGTAATACTCTCAGTTGGCTTCCGCAGTGTGTGTCCTATCCAGTGCCATTGTCTTCGATGTATCTCTTTATCCAGGGGTATTTTACTGGTACATTACCATAATTCTATGTTAGTGACTTTGTCCTGCCATCTCCATCCTTTTATTCTGCTTAAGCATCCATTAATGAAAGTCTGTATCTTCATGATTGTCATTTCAGTTGTTCTCCATGTTCCACAGCCATATAGTAGGACCGACTTAACATTGGAGTTGAAAATTTTTATTTTGTATTTAACCTAATTTCTTTGGACTTCCATATGTTTTCCAGTGCAACGAAAGCTCCTCTTGCTTTTGATATCCTTATTGTAGTATCATTGTCTGTTCCTCGCTCTATATCTATATTACTGCCCAGATATAAGATTATGAATCGAATATAAAGTGCAGATTTTAGTTCTAAACTTTGTTCAACTACTATACGTAGAGTAGTTATTTGATCAGCACTTGATCTGTTCTTCCTAAAACCTGCTTGTTCATCTCTCAAATGTTTATCTAAGGCATGTTACAAACATATGCTTGCTTTTTCATATTTAGTATGTAGCTTTTGATGCAATTCTCACATGTACACCCCCCCCCCACCCACCCATCAGACATTACGGAAGAACAAGCCAGTAAAATTCTTGTATCATCTTAATCTTACACCGTTGTGATTTATTTTATATTAAAGAAACAATTGTGTTCTATCAAAAATATTCTCTTAAGAATTTACAAACTAAAGTTATCATAAAATCATTATGAAGCCGTCTATGTACTAATCGATGAAAATCGATGTCAACATTAGTCGACAAGACACGAAGTGATCTTAGTTTCCCCAGTTCAGCAGCAATAGCAACTGTTGTAGAGTAAGTGAAACCAAAGTAAAAGCTACTGTAACTGTTGTAGAGTAAGTAAAACCAAAGTAACAGCTACTGTAACTTGTAGAGTAAGTGAAACCAAAGTAACAGCTACTGTAACTGTTGTAGAGTAAGTGAAACCAAAGTAACAGCTACTGTAACTGTGGTAGAGTAAGTGAAACCAAAGTAACAGCTACTGTAACTTTTAGAGTAAGGACACCAAAGTAACAGCTACTGTAACTGTTGTAGAGTAAGTGAAACCAAAGTAACAGCTACTGTAACTGTTGTAGAGTAAGTGAAACCAAAGTAACAGCTACTGTAACTTGTAGAGTAAGTGAAACCAAAGTAACGGCTACTGTAACTTGTAGAGTAAGGAAACCAAAGTAACAGCTACTGTAACTGTTGTAGAGTAAGTGAAACCAAAGTAACAGCTACTGTAACTTGTAGAGTAAGGAAACCAAAGTAACAGCTACTGTAACTTTTAGAGTAAGGAAACCAAAGTAACAGCTACTGTAACTGTTGTAGAGTAAGTGAAACCAAAGTAACAGCTACTGTAACTTGTAGAGTAAGGAAACCAAAGTAACAGCTACTGTAACTGTTGTAGAGTAAGTGAAACCAAAGTAACAGCTACTGTAACTGTTGTAGAGTAAGGAAACCAAAGTAACAGCTACTGTAACTGTTGTAGAGTAAGGAAACCAAAGTAACAGCTACTGTAACTGTTGTAGAGTAAGTGAAACCAAAGTAACAGCTACTGTAACTGTTGTAGAGTAAGTGAAACCAAAGTAACAGCTACTGTAACTTGTAGAGTAAGGAAACCAAAGTAACAGCTACAGTAACTTGTAGAGTAAGGAAACCAAAGTAACAGCTACTGTAATTCTTGTAGAGTAAGTGAAACCAAAGTAAAAGCTACTGTAACTCTTGTGGAGTAAGTGAAACGAAAGTAACAGCTACTGTAACTTGTAGAGTAAGTGAAACCAAAGTAGCAGCTACTGTAACTATTGTAGGATAAGTGAAACCAAAGTTACAGCTACTGTAGCTGTTGTAGAGTAAGTGAAACCAAAGTAACAGCTACTGTAACTTGTAGAGTAAGTGAAACCAAAGTAACGGCTACTGTAACTTGTAGAGTAAGGAAACCAAAGTAACAGCTACTGTAACTTGTAGAGTAAGTGAAACCAAAGCAACAGCTACTGTAACTGTTGTAGAGTAAGTGAAGCCAAAGTAACAGCTACTGTAACTGTTGTAGAGTAAGGAAACCAAAGTAACAGCTACTGTAACTGTTGTATAGTAAGGAAACCAAAGTAACAGCTACTGTAACTGTTGTAGAGTAAGTGAAACCAAAGTAACGGCTACTGTAACTGTTGTAGAGTAAGGAAACCAAAGTAACGGCTACTGTAACTGTAACGTTATTAGTGGCAAGAGCATTTTAGTGATATTCCTAGTAAACGTAATAATGTAATTAATTATAAATAGCTGTTGCGTTTTTTGAGGATATATAAAATAAAATTATATGTAGCAGTTGTAAGCATAATTCCAACAAAATAGTAAGATTAGATTTCATTAAAGTATTATTTAATATTACTAGTTGTTATTATTGTTGCATTAAATACATATTGTTACAAATGCGCCATTGCTCATATAAAATATACAGAATTGTGAATAAGTAATGTAAACTGATAATAAAACATCATATCTTAGCAATTCCGTGGGAAAAATAAAAATCAAAGAAGTAAATATCAATATTCTTCTCCTACTTTATCCCATGATTCTGGTTTCATTGGGGCAGACATAATCAACTTTCTTCATTTCTCTCTTATCTTCAGTCACTCCTAAGGACAAAGTCAAGGCCTGTTCTTTCTTTGATGTTATCCACCTACTTTTTCTATGCCTACCTGTCATTTTCGTTCCATTCACAGTTCCTTGTAGAATTATATTTTTTATGCCAGACGATCAAGATATGTGGCCAGATCATTTATTTTGCACTTCTACACAAATGTCAAAAGATCATCCTATACTACGATTGTTTATTTATATCTGTTTACAGATTCTTTCATTTGAGATACATTATTACGATAACATTTCATCTCGATATCTTGTTTTATTTTTTTTCTGTAGCTCTGTTGTAAAGATTTATATTTCGCAAGCGTATAGACACATTGAAGTAACAAGGTTGCAAATGATTTTCACATGAAAAACTATGTTCTTGTCTTTCCAAATAGGTTTAGACTTGAAAAGGTTGCTGTAGTTTGTGCTATTCTAGCCGATATCCTTGGAGGATGTTAAGCATGTCTGAGACCAACGATATACAGACTGAAAGGGCAGAAAGATGGATAGATAGATAGATAGATAGATAGATAGATAGATAGATAGATAGATAGATAGATAGATAGATAGATAGATAGATAGATAGATAGATAGATAGATAGATAGATAGATAGATAGATAGATAGATAGATAGATAGATAGATAGATAGATAGATAGATAGATAGATAGATAGATAGATAGATAGGTATATATGTAGATAGGTAGATAGGTAGATATAGATAGATAGATAGATAGATAGATAGATAGATAGATAGATAGATAGATAGATAGATAGATAGATAGATAGATAGATAGATAGATAGATAGATAGATAGATAGATAGATAGATAGATAGATAGATAGATAGATAGATGGATGGATGGATGGATAGATAGATAGATAGATAGATAGATAGATAGATAGATAGATAGATAGATAGATAGATAGATAGATAGATAGATAGATAGATAGATAGATAGATAGATAGATAGATAGATAGATAGATAGATAGATAGATAGATAGATAGATAGATAGATAGATAGATAGATAGATAGATAGATAGATAGATAGATAGATAGATAGATAGATAAGAAGCAAATTTAAGAAATAATTGTAAAACACAAATGCTGTTATTGTATTTTTGGCATTTGTATGTCATGGCTCCTGACATTAGAAAGTGCTTGACAATATAAATATAAGTTTAACGTTGATTAAGTGGTTCTTATATATACCTCACTTTAGGAGTTGAGATAATAGAATCCAGGTACATTTCTTTGTAAGATAATGGAGGTATATATATTTATATATATCACAGGACATGGGACAAATCCAAACGCTCACAGATTTCATACTCGTGAAATTCCAATGATAACCCTGACCCACGTGTACGTACTCCGTAACACGGCCATGGTGTGTAGTTTGTTTTTGTTCTGGTAAACTTGCCCAGACATCGGCCATAATAATGACTTACCCTTTATGAAATTAACTGTCAATGGCTACTTACCGTGTGCACACGGGACCACTTGTTTATTGCCGTGATCCTATAGGGGTAGTCATCAGATCTCACTGCCAAGAGACCGGGGATGAGTTAAGTCACGAAGTAATCACGGATTAATTTGTTCTATTGTTTTAAAAATCACAACAGCCTGTGGGGGTGGGTGGTGGGGGGGGGGGGGGGTTGTGCCTTGAATCCGGGCTCTTCCTTTTTTCAGAGGCCGAGGTCGTACCTATATTATCAAGTCCCTCACTACAAGCACATACATTTATATGTTTAGATAGGAAGGAATCACTCCTAGAGTAGCATACATTTTTAAAATAGTAAAGAGCCCTGCTACGCCTTGTGGGTATAGGGAATATGGTGTTAATGATAATAATTTTTACAGACCTTCAGCACATGATTTTTGGGGTAATGTTGTCGGTATTACGTCAATGCCGCATTACTTTATCAGAAAAAAAACCTGGTACCTATTTAAGGCTTGGTGATTCTTCAAGCCGTCGATTAGGATCGAACCCGATCTCGTGTCCTTTGTAGTCCTGTTCACTGAGCTATCGCGGCTACCAGCATATATATAGGATTAGTGAAAAATAACTTGTCCCCGCAACAAGGTATCAACAACTATAGCTTGTTTCATAACTCGTGCCCAACTTTGAAAATCGATAGCTTTTTAACCGCTTGTTGTAAGTTGTTCAAAATTTGCATGTAAAGTTATAATGATTAGATCCCAACAGTGAATTAATTTCATTAAAAAAAAAAACATTTGGTTATTATTGTTGCTTTTTTGATTTATATAAATTTATAACGACTCATTGATGTAGTCAAAACATAATGTTTACAGTATTTTAAGTTAAAAATAGCGAGTAAAAATCCATACACGGTAAAATTGGCGTGTTTGCACGCTTTTACCGTGGTTTTTTGACACAATTAGACACTTGTAAAAAACACGAGAAATTGTGTGTTCCATTTCCGTTCATTCATAGGTGGAAACGTGGAACGATAACATTTATCATGAGTCTTAAAATGAAATTCTGCAGTTTACAAAACATCGCAATAAAAATGTATGACTATTTTTGCAAAGAGGCTAAACGAGGAAGATTATTTCATTCTTTAGAAAACCCTGAGAATAGGACAAGACACATTTTGGATTTATCTAAACGGTCATTTAATCGCTGGATTCAAGCACGTGACCGTCAATGTTCAAAATATACAAAATCACAAGGAAGAGCAAAAATGTTGGATAATTTCGACAGTGAACTTATTAGAAGTGAAATTCGCAAAATGTTGGGTATGAATGAAACTGTTACAATAAGAAAATTAAAAGTATCGCTGAAAAAGAAAACAGTATTGAAATATCAAAGTCTACATTATGGAGGAATGTGAGAGCTGCAGGCTTTACATTCAGAAAGTATTCCAATGGACGAAACATCATCTGTGAGAAGCCACATATAGTAGTCATGAGAAGCAAGTACTTACGTGAAGTAAAAGAGGTGCGCAAGCAAGGTTATGATATTGTGTACTTGGATGAAACATGGATCAATGCTCACCACACTAACCAAAGGGAATGGCAGTCATCAGATGGAAAGATTAAGAGATTAATACCTAGCAGCAAAGGACAGCGCTTGATAATTGCTCATGCAGGTAGTCGAAAACATGGACTAATACAGAATGCAGAGCTCATTTTTCTTTCAAAATCCATAGACAATCGGGATTATCACTCTGAGATGAATGGTCACATATTTAGACATTGTATTGAAAATTATGTTCTCCCATCACTAGATCGACCATTTTGCCTAATAATGGACAATGCAGCGTACCACAACATTGTTGCACTTGAAGATAAAGTCCCGACGTCATCCAGCACAAAAGATGCTATTAAGATATGGCTCACAAAGGAGCACATACAGTTTAATAACATGTACTTAAAACCTGAATTACTATCTCTAGTAAAGCAAAAACAAAGGACAAAGATTTTTCAAATAGATAAGATTATCCAAGAGCACGGTCATATAAGTTTGAGGCTGCCACCTTACCATGCTTATTTAAATCCAATAGAACTAATCTGGGCAAAATTAAAAGGACAAGTGGCAGATGAAAATACAACATTCAAAATATGCGATGTAAAGACTCTTGCTAATCTCGCTTTATTAAATATAGACAAAGATTATTGGGCTAAATGTGAAGACCACGTCTTAAAACAGGAAGAGGAATATTGGAAAAATGATAGTTTGTGGGATGTTCAACCCCAAACAGTTATTAATCTTTTACGACTCGTCTGATTCGGAATGAAAGTATATAGCCCCCACAATGTTGGCCCCTATATTACCTTAAATTAGTTCAACAAACGGTCCTTATCAGGACCACACAACTATGAAAATTGGACATACAGGTAAACCTTGATATTATCGTCCGTCCTCGAACTGAGAAGACAATAATTCTCCTGGTGTTTTGTCTTATTAGGTTATTTCCCCATTACGGCCACGCCTTTACTTAGTGAAAATTAATCATAGACCAGCAACTACGGTAATTTCTATTATTTAGGGGTTCACAATTTACAATTTTGACAAACATCAAAGAAATTCACCGCTTTAAGAAAACTGCAGCTGCAAGATATTTGTTAAATATACATTTAAGGGTCTTTTGCATTCTAATAACATTTGGAAAATTTCAACAGTTTTTAACAAACGGTTACTGAGTAATAGATTTTTGAAGTTGGGCACGTGATTTGAAACGAGCTATACATACAACTCACAATGCTGTCAACAAATAGAACACAGATAACAAACCGAGATGGTGTTCTCGAAATAGACACATATTTCCAGAATGAACACCGAAATCATGATAGCAGAAGAGACCAACACAAATAGAATGATTGCGAACTATATAGAAGCCTCGATGTTGACGAAAAAAAGTTAACGAGGAATACAGTGAATATGAAGACTGCATTCTGTTGACGTTTAGTTGATAAGCGTGATGTCTGCTATGGCTGATTACTGATTTGGAAACGAAATTAAATGTTACCTAGATTATTTGCTTATGTTTCTACATCTTTACAATAACATAAGAAACAACAAGAAATAATCTAAGCAATAACATTCCTTTCGTTGGTGGAACAATCACGTGGTCTGAATTGCATACACAAACAAAACTCTGACATTGCAAAACTTTCGCTTGATTACATCCTTGCATAAAAGGAACAAATTGTTAGCAACGAAATCAAAGAAAATACATACCAACAACAAACATGAATGCAACAGCTGGTCGTTTAACCAGCAAACTTTAACACCGCCCTACGTGTATAAAACATGAGGTTTTTCTCTGTTTGTGGAAGGACCAGGTAACGTTGTCTCTGATATCAGGTATGTATTATATTGTGGGTTGATGTCTGGCTATTCTTTTCTAAATACCTCTATACATTTGTCTTCATATACTTGACTTACGCCCTGCAGCTCCTCGTGGAGAAAAAGTGTTCCAAAAACATTCTGTCAACGGACTTCTGTGTTGTCTTCTCCAACGGACTTCTGTGCTGTCTTCTCCAACGGACTTCTGTGCTGTCTTCTCCAATGGACTTCTGTGCTATCTTCTCCAACGGACTTCTGTGCTGTCTTCTCCAACAGACTACTGTACTATCTTCTCCAACGGACTTCTGTGCTATCTTCTCCAACGGACTTCTGTGCTATCTTCTCCAACGGACTTCTGTGCTATCTTCTCCAACGGACTTCTGTGCTGTCTTCTCCAACGGACTTTGCCATCTTCCCCAACGGACTTATGTGCTATCTTCTCCAACGGATTTCTCTGCTATCTTCTCCAAATGAACTCACGTCTATCATGCCGCCTTTTTTCTATCGCTACGGTTCTTCATCAGGTCTGTTTTGGCCAACTTTCCTAGTTGCTTCTGCTTTCTAGTTCATTGACATTATTGTTGTATCACTTGGTGATTTTTGCGGTGAATCCATCCCCTTTTCCATTTCTTGATCTATGTTCCAACGGGGCAATCGAATCATTTAACAGACAGCAGACTTCATGAGAGAGTCTGGAATCCTTCTCTGATTGAGTCTTGATCGCAGAGAGAGAGACAGACAGACAGCAGACTTCATGAGAGAGTCTGGAATCCTTCTCTGATTGAGTCTTGATCGCAGAGAGAGAGACAGACAGACAGATGACTTCATGAGAGAGTCTGGAATTCTTCTCTCATTGAGTCTTGATCGCAGAGAGAGAGACAGACAGACAGCAGACTTCATGAGAGAGTCTGGAATCCTTCTCTGATTGAGTCTTGATCGCAGAGAGAGAGACAGACAGACAGCAGACTTCATGAGAGAGTCTGGAATCCTTCTCTGATTGAGTTTTGATCGCAGAGAGAGAGACAGACAGCAGACTTCATGAGAGAGTCTGGAATCCTTCTCTGATTGAGTCTTGATCGCAGAGAGAGAGACAGACAGACAGCAGACTTCATGAGAGAGTCTGGAATCCTTCTCTGATTGAGTCTTTATCGCAGAGAGAGAGAGACAGACAGACAGCAGACTTCATGAGAGAGTCTGGAATCCTTCTCTGATTGAGTCTTGATCGCAGAGAGAGAGACAGACAGACAGCAGACTTCATGAGAGAGTCTGGAATCCTTCTCTGATTGAGTCTTGATCGCAGAGAGAGAGAGAGACAGGCAGACAGCAGACTTCATGAGAGAGTCTGGAATCCTTCTCTGATTGAGTCTTGATCGCAGAGAGAGACAGAGAGAGAGAGAGATAGAGAGACAGACAGACAGCTGACTTCATGAGAGAGTCTGGAATCCTTCTCTGATTGAGTCTTGATCGCAGAGAGAGAGAGAGAGAGAGAGAGAGATAGAGAGACAGACAGACAGCAGACTTCATGAGAGAGTCTGGAATCCTTCTCTGATTGAGTCTTGATCGCAGAGAGAGATAGAGAGAGAGAGAGATAGAGAGAGAAAGACAGACAGCTGACTTCATGAGAGAGTCTGGAATCCTTCTCTGATTGAGTCTTGATCGCAGAGAGAGAGATAGAGAGAGAGAGAGATAGAGAGACAGACAGACAGCTGACTTCATGAGAGAGTCTGGAATCCTTCTCTGATTGAGTCTTGATCGCAGAGAGAGATAGAGAGACAGACAGACAGCTGACTTCATGAGAGAGTCTGGAATCCTTCTCTGATTGAGTCTTGATCGCAGAGAGAGATAGAGAGAGAGATAGAGAGAGACAGACAGACAGCTGACTTCATGAGAGAGTCTGGAATCCTTCTCTGATTGAGTCTTCATCGCAGAGAGAGATAGACAGACAGCAGACTTCATGAGAGAGTCTGGAATCCTTCTCTGATTGAGTCTTGATCGCAGAGAGAGAGAGAGAGACAGACAGACAGACAGCAGACTTCATGAGAGAGTCTGGAATCCTTCTCTGATTGAGTCTTGATCGCAGAGAGAGATAGAGAGAGAGAGATAGAGAGAGACAGACAGACAGCTGACTTCATGAGAGAGTCTGGAATCCTTCTCTGATTGAGTCTTCATCGCAGAGAGAGATAGACAGACAGCAGACTTCATGAGAGAGTCTGGAATCCTTCTCTGATTGAGTCTTGATCGCAGAGAGAGAGACAGACAGACAGACAGCTGATTTCATGAGAGAGTCTGGAATCCTTCTCTGATTGAGTCTTGATCGCAGAGAGAGATAGAGAGAGAGAGAGACAGACAGACAGACAGCTGACTTCATGAGAGAGTCTGGAATCTTTCTCTGATTGAGTCTTGATCGCAGAGAGAGATAGAGAGAGAGAGAGGCAGACAGACAGCAGACTTCATGAGAGAGTCTGGAATCCTTCTCTGATTGAGTCTTGATCGCAGAGAGAGAGATAGAGAGAGAGAGAGAGAGAGAGAGAGACAGACAGACAGCTGACTTCATGAGAGAGTCTGGAATCCTTCTCTGATTGAGTCTTGATCGCAGAGAGAGATAGAGAGAGAGAGAGAGAGAGAGAGAGAGAGAAATACATGTTCCTATTTATTATCTGTGCAATTCTTTCTCAAAGGTTTTCATAAAAAATGCGGTTGGCTATAAAATATCAGGCCGATGTCGAATTCATTTGTTTATAGCAGATTAAAGTGTATTGCTGTTAGGCTTTATTTTCTTGTGTTTCCAATTCATAGAATAGGACTGACTTAACGTGGGGGTTGACGTTCCTGATTGGCTCCGAAGATAGCATGCACCGGACTTTCACACAGGGCAAGAGTGCTGTAGGCAGTTCTCGCAATACTCTAAGTTCTGCTTTTAAAAGCTATTCCAGTGTTAATATCTCCGTCAATTCCCTCGTCTACGCTAACTACAATGTCTAAATAACTGAATTGTCCAGTCTCTGATTTATTTATATATATATATATATATATATATATATATATATATATATATATATATATATATTTTAAAGTAGGATTGGAATATGTTGTTTGTTCTTGATTTCCATCAACATTGTCTTACGTAAGTTGATCGTCATACTGGCCATCTCTGTCTCTTCTGATATTCTATTTAATTTACTTTGAAGCTGTTATTGTTTATGTGTATATGGGAGACCAGGCGAACATCATCAGCGAAGTCTTGACTGTCTACTGAGAGTCCACTGGGATACCAGTATTATTTCCTAAATTAGTTCCCTCCATGTTCCAATCTATCGCCAGATGAAAAATCATTGACGATAGAAGAGGTCCGTCTCATTGACATTTTATCATTTTTTCTCGAAATATTCCTTCTGTCGTTATGTTTGTTGGTCTGCTTTTGGTATTCGGGTTATGTTATACTTTATCTGTTGTCTTTCATCTATTAGTTTACATTTCTTCTTCGGCAGCCATTTTTTGTGTGTACTTTCATTTGTGCCCAGAACCATCAGGCATGTGTAGCTCCATGCTTTGCAGAATTTTAACTCGTAAACGTCGATTATTATGTTTTCTTTTTAATCGTGTCAGGGTCCCAAGCTTATTTTTAATTTCGCAACACAATTGTACCTGGTCTACGCTTTTCAAACTTTTGATGTTGAATCTGTCCCTGGAGGACTCATGGTGGAAGTGAGTGGGTAGTGATCTGTCCCTAGAGGATTCATTGTGGAAGTGAGTGGGTAGTGATCTGTCCTTAGAGGACTCATGATGGAAGTGAGTGGGTAGTGATCTGTCCTTAGAGGACTCATGATGGAAGTGAGTGGGTAGTGATCTGTCCTTAGAGGGCTCATGATGGAAGTGAGTGGGTAGTGATCTGTCCTTAGAGGGCTCATGATGGAAGTGAGTGGGTAGTGATCTGTCCTTAGAGGACTCATGATGGAAGTGAGTGGGTAGTGATCTGTCCTTAGAGGGCTCATGATGGAAGTGAGTGGGTAGTGATCTGTCCTTAGAGGATTCATGGTAGAAGTGAGTGGGTAGTGATCTGTCCCTAGAGGATTCATTGTGGAAGTGAGTGGGTAGTGATCTGTCCTTAGAGGACTCATGATGGAAGTGAGTGGGTAGTGATCTGTCCTTAGAGGACTCATGATGGAAGTGAGTGGGTAATGATCTGTCCTTAGAGGACTCATGATGGAAGTGAGTGGGTAGTGATCTGTCCTTAGAGGACTCATGATGGAAGTGAGTGGGTAGTGATCTGTCCTTAGAGGATTCATGGTGGAAGTGAGTGGATAGTGATCTGTCGCTAGAGGATTCATGGTGGAAGTGAGTGGGTAGTGATCTGTCCCTAGAGGACTCATGGTGGAAGTGAGTGGGTAGTGATCTGTCCTTAGAGGACTCATGGTGGAAGTGAGTGGATAGTGATCTGTCCCTAGAGGATTCATGATGGAAGTGAGTGAGTAGTGATCTGTCCTTAGAGGACTCATGATGGAAGTGAGTGAGTAGTGATCTGTCCTTAGAGGACTCATGATGGAAGTGAGTGGGTAGTGATCTGTCCCTAGAGGACTCATGGTGGAAGTGAGTGAGTAGTGATCTGTCCTTAGAGGACTCATGATGGAAGTGAGTGGGTAGTGATCAGAGGCCGCGTCTGCTCTTAAGTCTGGAAATCTCCACGTTGCCTTGGGAATGTTCCTATTGGCAAATATTATTCCTCCTATGACTTGACCGGTTGTGGCACAGAAGTCCGGGAACAGTGTTCCATTCTCGTTTCCGGCTCCTGATCCTTGTTTTCCCATAATGCCACGGTAACCTCTGTTATCTTCTCCTATCTTGACGTTACGGTCGTCCACCAATATCTTTAGGTCTCTTCCTAGCGTTCTTTCTACTATTGTCTGTAAGATGTTTTAAAAGTCTTCATTTAACTTCATCCGTTGCCACGTCTTTTTTTTTTGCCTTTTGTTTATTTTATTTCCTTATTGTCTCTATTAATTAAATTTATTATTATTTTTTTGAGTGGGGAATAGGTAAAACGTATGGTTGTTATTTTCATCCGTTTTGAATTAAATCAGGCTGACTGAATTTTTTGCGACACATGTTTCCGACTTATGAGTGCCTGCTGTTTTTTTTCAGTTTTTTTTAAATAATAAATAGGCCAATAGGCCTTGGGCGTGGTCGTGTTGAAGATCTTACTGGCCAGAACTGACTAATGTTTCTCCTGTTGGGAGTCGGCTTTTATTGCTCAAATCCACTTTGTCTCACACAGTCCAAGGGTTGTAATACTGGATTTATACATTTCCTTCACTACTTTGACCAGTCTTTATTTTGAGTTTAGTCGACAGACGATTTGTCAGAAAGCTGACTTATCGATTAGGGCTTTCATCATCCTGTGTCATATTCTCACTTATGAGAAGGCGACTTATCAATTAGGGCTTCCATCATCCTGTGTCATATTCTCACTTATGAGAAGGGGACTTATCGATTAGGGCTTTCATCATCCTGTGTCATATTCTCACTTATGAGAAGGCGACTTATCGATTAGGGCTTTCATCATCCTGTGACATGTTCTCACATGTGAGAAGCTGACTTATTTGTTCCCGCAAGACATGAACATATCGCTCTCATACACATATGACACCAGCCACACATATTTTACCCCCATACGCTACCGAACCTACGCATCTAAGTATATTTGTCTACATATGTATTGGCTTATTTGGACGCCATCGTTTTTTCTTTTGTGTGCTTTGTGGTGATATATACACATTTAGGCTTGTACGCATGTATTGGTATGTGCACACACTTTTTTGCACATCTATTCGATGTGCCAAAGTTAGATATACACCCAAAGTTTGAAATACACAGTTCATACGTATCTTGCACTACCTCCCAATATTTTTAGAACCCTTCCTTTTTATTTCTCAACTGACTGCCTGGTCAGTGACATATATAGTTGGTCAGCCCGCCCACTTATTTTAGTTCAATCAGAAGCTGACAACACATTGGACCGCAGGGAAGTGACCTTTCTTATTTCCTTTCTTGAGTATCTATCATATTATCGCCATGTGGTTAGATATGTGTATACATCATTATATATATTTGTGTGTTGTTGTTTGTTGATCCAGCTGACGGCCTACTTGGCTTTTGTTTTGCTACTCACCTACGTAAAGCTGATACAATATCACTTTTTTTCTTCCTTTTTTTATTGTCATTATCACCAGCCTTACAGCAGCTTCGCATCTCTATGCATCTTGATGCCTTTACACATCCCCTACTCCTACACAAGCTGTCACACCACGACAAGGTGACGGCACTGGCTTAACTCCTTGACGACAAGAAATAATCATTGGTGCAGTTTGTGGTTGAATATTGAGTTATAGTGCAAGTCATCGATTCGTTTTTGTTTGTTTGTTAAAGTATCACGTAAGAAAGACAAAACCATTGTAAGAGTAACACCCCATGTCATATGCGTTCTGGCCAAGGTTAATCATTCATAGCTATAGTCAACTGACATTGATGGTCTAAATATGTCTGTGAGATTTGCCTTTCTATCATGTTTCATGTAGTTATGCACGACGCCTGTCTTAAGCCTGAAATATTCCCGGTAGTCCATGTTGGCTGGATACGTCTGTTAGGAAGATGCACAAGTCTTATGAAATGATCTTGTATACAGTTTGTATCTCGTAGTCAGTCACTTATGCTTGCATCCTGAATATCTCCACGTGATTTAGCGATATACCATTAATGACACTATTACATGGGCATTACCGACACTGAAAAATGCATGAAAGCTGTCAAATCATTGGACAGCTAATACCACCGTTGTCCAAATAAGGAAATAACTCTAGAGGCAAAACGGGAACTCTATAATACAATTTGAATCAAACGTTGTGCTACTAATGCCAGTCCTTGTCCTTAGATGTAAGAACAATCAGAAAAATAACCACTGTTGAGATGAAATATGTTAGACGACTGACAAGAAAAAATCTGAGAGACAAGATCAGAAATGAAGAATTGAGAAGAAAGTTAGAATTGGCCCACGCAATAGAATATATAAAGAAACAACAGACAAAATGGTTTGGCCACATGACAAAGCAGTGTGATCAAAACACAACACAACGAGCCCTCAATAAACTTGCGATAACACCAGACCCAAGTTAAAAAAATACGAAAAGTCAAGTACCCCCGTCACTGCCAAGTGGCGTATAGGGAATATGGTGTTAGTGACCATAAATTTTACAGACCTTCGACACATGATTTTTTATGATAATGTGGTCGGTATTACGCCCGTGCCGCTTTACTTTCCCAGAAAAAAATCCGGTACCCATTTAAGGTTGGGTGACCCCGGAAACCGTCGATTGGGATCGAACTCTACCTGTTGTCCTTTGTAGTCCAGTTCATTAACCACTGAGCTATCGCGGCTTCCAGACCCAAGTGTTGACCACGAAAAAGATGGATCGATGGAATATTAGAATCACTAGGAAACATAAGAGCAGCAGAAGCGAACATAAGAGCTAAAAACCACAAATTATATCTTCCCTCGACGCTGAAGGGCAAATGAGGAAGGAAGAAGAAAAAGAAGAAGGAGAAGTAGAAAAAGAAAAGAGCACCTCGTTTTCTGGGTTATCGTCCACGAAACATCACATTGTGTCTTGTTTAGTGTCGCACATGTTTCGGGTATGACAAACTTCTATACAAAAGAGTCTCTTCGTTTATTTTTGTGAGATACACATGACAAGATTGTGGTGCTGCACATTTGAAACTAAAAACTGTAGTCACTACCACTGAATTTACCATCAATAAACAGCTAGACTGGCTCGCTTTATGCTTGGATGAGGTAACTTAGTACATTCAGTCACTCATAGTTCACTAGGGATTTTGCAGCGTCCCTAGAAATTATATTTTTTTTTCTTTTTTTTTCTCGCTGTGCATTCTCATTTTCTATGAATCTGTCTTTTTTTGTTAGAGTTGGAACGTTAGTGATTCCAAAGATTACAGTCTGCAGCTATGTCTTCCCAGGATGCAGGATTTATGTTTAGTTTTCATGTCGCGATTACACACGTCTATAAATCGAAGTTTTGGGCACTCCCTAATTCTTTTGCCATCTGCTAGTTGTCCATAGAGTATGATATATATATATATATATATATATATATATATATATATATATGACTTGTTTAATTGTGTATTATCTATTTTATTATTCTAAACCAGTTCATATTATAAGATGTTTCCTTACTACTCATATTTTTTTGTTAATTCACAGCTGTTTTCTTGAAGATAAAAAGTGCATAGTTGTCATGATGATAACATTCGCCATTCTATCAATGATGTTTGTCAGCGTGTTCGCTTCATGGTCAATATATGGGGTAAGTCAAGTACATTTGATTTCTTCTTGAACACAACTGTCGAAGAGTTGATTAACATATTTTGGATAAGTATATGTTCAATATATAATGCTCTCAGAAAAAAAGCAAAAAGTGAAGTACCGTTGTACTTTGAGAACGTTAAAAAGACACAAGGAGTTAAATTGAAAGGGTAGACCAAAGATCTCTTTGACCAGGGGACAAATGTTCAGAAATAAACATCTATCTAATTGTCTCCCCTCCTTCTCCGTGTCAAGGTTATCAAAGAACGTTCCTAAGTTTGAATGAAACCAACTTCAGTATTTTCGCTGGCCTGTCGCGGCGGTTCCGGTCGCTGGAGTCGTCAGCAGCTGCAAGATTGGAGGGAAAAGAGATGGGGGGAGGAGGGAGAGTTCAGGTTTATTGGAGTGGTGATTTCAGCATAATAAACTTGTCCGGTGTAAAATTAAAGCGCTCACTTCTGGTGTCACCTCAACAGTCACTTAGTCACATACAAACGTTGAGCACTTTAAAGATATGCATCTGTCAAAGAGTTGACTATGTCTTGTATTTAAAAAAGAACACGGAGAAGACTGTGCTGACAGTTTGCACAACGAAAAACTTAAAGAAAATATACTTGCTTTAAAGAGACTAATCAATACAGTTTGATTTCTAAGAAGTCAAGAAACTGATTTAGTGTCTACACTGAGTTTGATGATTAACAAAATATGGCAATGTAAACAAGATATTTTTGACATAAGTAGTAAGACATAGTATATGTTTAACAATACATAAAACTGAATACGATATTTTCCACATATTTCTACAAATTTACCTTGAACAATCATAATCTTGGAAACTTGTTGTACTCTTTCAAAATCTTAAAATGCTTTCATGTTTCACTATGTTCCTCTCTCTCACTCTCTCACTCTCTCTCTCTCTCTCACTCTCTCTCTCTCTCACTCTCTCTCTCTCTTTCTAGCTCTATATCTCTCTGAACTCCGCCACATGTACTCCAATTCAAAATCATTTATTTAAGAGAACAAACATAAAGTTAAAGCTAGCCAACCCATCAGAGACAGAGGAGATCAACGAGCATTTATTTGCAGACAGATCAGACACAAATACATGAAACAATAGAAGACCTACAAGAACACTTAAACAAAGTCAACAGCTCAGGCACAAAAAACAACATGAAAATTAACATCAACAAAACAGAAGTCATGAATGTCGCCAAAAATAAACAGATCATCAACATAACTATATAAGGCAGGCAACTAAAACAAGTAGATGAATTCAAATACCTAGGAAGTCTAGTGACAAACGATAATTCTCAAACAGCAGAGATAGAATCAAGATGCAACAACACTTGTCAAATCATTGGACAGTTATCACCACCATTGTCCAACAAGGAAATAATTCTGGAGGCAAAACGAGCACTCTACAATACAATCTTCATCCCAACGTTGTGCTACCAATGCCAGACCTGGACCCTAGACGCAAGAACAATAAGAAAAATAACCTCTACAGAGATGAAATGTGTTAGACGAATGACGTGAAACAGTCTGAGAGATAAGATCCGAAATTAAGAAATGAGAAAAAAAGCTAGGAATAGCCCCCGCCATAGACTATATAAGGAAACAACAGATAAAATAGGCTTGGCCACGTGACAAGGCAGAAAGATCAAAACACAACGAGCATTCAACATCCGTTGTGAGAACACCAGACCTAAGGGTCGACCACGAAAAAGATGGATCGATGAAATATTAGAAGCACTAGGAGGCATAACAGCAGCAGAGGCGAACAGAAGAGTAAAATACCACAAATTATATCTCCCCTCGACGCTGAAAGACAGATGATGAAGGAAAGAAGAAGAAGAGGGAGAAGAACATAAAGTTAACAATACACCACACCAGATAGGGACATCCTAGTTGTGTTTGCATGTTTACTGATAACTTGAAGGCGCAAGACAATGGTGTAAATACCAAAATATCTGTATAAACCATAATTATGTGCTTAACAATGTTGATGGAATTCATTTAGTATATCTAAACGTGTGCAGCAGACATAGAGAATAAACAAAGTTAAATAGAGATTGCGCAATTTAAATTTGAGCTAAAACTCAACACGTATGACATATTATTAGTTTAGGGAATGCTGTTTACAAAATGTTTTAGAGGTAGATTTTTTTTCTGCAACATATGCATTACTAGACTTAGCAAAAATTGAAATTAAAACTCATGACTTATTAATATCGATGTCTTAACACAATACATTTATGCCGTTATATTTTTGTTTCCATTTTCTCTACTAGAGTAAGCTGCAGTCTCCCAACTTCACTTCTGTAAGTAGTAATCATGCACATCCAAAAGAAAAATGCCCAAATAAAAGGGAAAAAAATAGACATGTTGACTGAGTTGAGGTTCATGTAATCCTATGTCCATCTACCAACTCTCGTCATCATCATCATGTGCCATATCGGTTGCCGTAGGCGATCATGCCCCTCCACAATCTTCTATCTACAGTGCATCGTATCAGTTCTGTTGTTGACTGTTTTCCAAGCCATGACACCAGGCTATCCAGTATTTTCTCTCTTATTTAAGAGAGAAAATACCAACTCTATCTACCATTAAAATGTATAAAACAAATTTTAAAAAAGCGCACATAACATCAGTCATTATTTATTTATAATCGTGAATAGTTTTAATGTGCATAAACATAACATACCAATCGTTCTATCTATTCATTTGTATTAATGGGGTCAGTTTCATTTCAGTCGGGACATCCCTATATCCGCTCAACTGCGTGAAACCTATGAGGACTTATTGTTCCTGCCGACGACACCTGCCGGGTTGCCGTTGCTGTTAATGTTGGTGAAGGTGTCGAACTCTGTGCCTGCTAAAATCTGCAGCACAAGCGACGGGGTGACTTCCATGGAACAGAAAACACTTACGATTGCATGTGTTCTTTGAAGAAAAAAGAACAAGCAGAGAAGGTCACTGGAAATCAGCAGTCCGCGATGAGTCTTCTGAAAACACCGGCGATCTAGCCATCGTTCAGGAAGTCTATTTGTCTATCTGCACACTCACAAGTCACTCAATAACACAACCACTCACCGCTTTGCTGCATTCTCAAGCATAAACATAAACCAAGCCCCAGCTTTTGCCCTGATACGGGATGTGTGGTCTGTGTTTGACTGCAAATTTGCCAACAACTAGACTGCTGTCGGGACCAGTTTTAATTCAGTTTAATCGACAGGCTAACCTAACTACACATTGAACAAGTCCCTAAGTACTCTGTCCCGAACAATATCCATTAAAGTGCACTGACTAAAGACACCGTTGTTTGTGGTGATAAGACTACTTTATACACCTCCATAACGCTCTCGTTTGGTAGCTCCCATTTTGACATGGCAATAGTGAAGTCTGTTTATGGCTCCGGATTCATGGATCTAGCATTTCACCGAAGTGAAGGATTGGCTCCATTTCGTGGGACGCTCACTGATTATAACGTCCATATGGACTTGTCGCGAGGAGCATGGAGATTACGCTGTCCTTGACTGCTGTTATAACTACCCGGGAGTGTCCATTTTTACTGAGTACCATTTATAAGAATTCTGCACGTGTCATCATCATCATTGAAAGCCGTCTCCGCAACGAATGTTGGCTACGATGGATCGCCATTCCACTCTGTCTCTTGATTTGATGGTGCAGATTGTCATAGGTTGACTTGTCCATTTTTTGATGTTACTCGTCCATGTTAGTCTTGGTCTGCCTCTGCCTCTTTTACCTTGTATTTTCCATTCCCATATTACTTGTATTAGGCTGTTGTGTCATTTAACATGCCCCAACAATTTCATTTTATCTTATTCTATTTGTGTTTAATAGTTTTCTGTTCATTTTTAGTACTTTTTAAAACTTCATCGTGTGTTTTCTTTTCTGTCCATCCAATTCTACCTATTCTTCTATAAATCCACATTTCAAGGGCTTCAATTTTCTGTTCTGTTTTCTTATCTACACGTTCAATAGATCAGGATAAACGATCAGTATAAAGGATCAGTATGAACGATCAGTATGAACACTGAGTTGGTAGCTGGAAAGGGGGCTGCGCAAATATGAGAATGACCTGCAGTCAAACCATTCCGTTCTAATGTCTCAAGTCCTTAGTGTGAAACAATAAATAGGTTCACAAGTTCCCCCGCCCCTTCCCGTTCGTCTTGTAGCTCCCATGAATGTAGACAACACCTCTCTTTATTAACATGAAAATGCGGGAGTCGAATCAGAGCTGCAGATTCACGAACATCATCGACATTTGTATAACTTGTTATTTTCGAGCGTTCGGCAGGGTTAGGGATGTACGATCGTCAATCATGATGACGTGGCACGCCCAACATTGCCAATAAGGGGTGCATCCAAAACGCTTGATTCACGCTAAAGAGAGCAGACAGAATTCACGAACACCGTAGTAGAAGAATAGTTTCTAGAATATTAGCAAGAACAAAACTATATCAGCAAGGTAAATAAGAGAACTTGGTCAAATAAAAGGGCATCTCAAGTTGGCCTAGAAAAGATCATTGCGAAGGGTATAGTGTAAAGGGTTAAGGAAAATACGGTGATGTATGTCTATTAGCTATAACATTAATAACTAACTAAATTAGCTAACTAGATGCTTTGAACTAATGAATCACCGAACAAGGACAAAGTCTACACATGACCAAAGAGAGATCCGTACCAACCAATCAGAAGAGTTAGATAACCCGGTCAGATGGTCAAGGAGTTAGAAAAAAGATTAATGGACAGATCTGGTCCAGTGCTCCAGGCGAATGGACGTTAACATCAAGGTGGTCTGGACCAAGGCAAAGTTAGTGAGGTTCAGAAATGAGATGTCAGTATAATAGCATTATATATAAGGGAGAATATACGGAGTAGAATTAAGACGCTTAAACGAGGTCACGTAGAATTAATCTAAAAGATTATATTAGGTCGAGTTGGATACTAGAAATTAGGTTGAGTTCGATTTAATTAAAAATAGAGTGTCGATTTGGACAAAATGTTAGTGAGAGAGAATTTTATTATTATCATTGTCGTATTTTGTTAAGAAGGTTCATAGGAGATAGTGGAGAAACTATATCCCTTTGCTGTAAAGACTGCAGTTCCTTCAATGAATCTACTCCTTTCTGTGTTATTGTTATCATACACGAAGTACGAGAATAAAAGAGTTGAAAAGGCCATATACCAACATTCCAACCACCGGTCAGATCCATATAATCTGGTCTATTCATCATCCGTGTTATTCAAATTATTGAAGCTTACACACTAGTACTAAGCTGGCAGTAGTGACAACGATCAAGATTGTAGGTGTTCGATATCAGTCCTGATTGGTGCAGAATTGGGAATTTCGTGCAGGACACAGCAGATTCAGATTGACTTAGAGTCACCTGTGATTCAAGAGAGACATGTTAGATAAGATTTGTCTTTGTAATATTTACTGTAACACGAGTTTATGAATGATATTGCATATATGCAATAATAGAAGTGATGAATACAATTTGTGCAACTAAATAAACACGCTAGACACATCAGATTTATGTTTCTAGAGAAATACTTGTTTATAATAAGGATAACGTTTCTAAGAAAATGTATATATTGTTATTGACACATATTTGCATATCTATAATGTTGGCTACAAAATTCCAATTAAAAGTCAAGAGTATTAATGTGAACATGGACATGGTTTGGTACCGCTAAACGATTTTCATTTTCTTTAACAGGTTATAATTACTGAACCTAGTAAATTTGCTGAGGTAAGTTCCAATCGTGACAGTAACAAATCAACAGAAGCAGAATTGTGTTACATATAATGAAAAAGTGACGAAGTGAACTAAACATTAAGTCTATAAATATAAATAATGAACCATCAAAACTACATTTTCATTCATCATGTGCCATAAATGTTGGCGTAGGCGATCATATCCTTCCACAATCTTCTATCTACAGTGCATCGTATTAGTTCTGTTGTTGACTGTTTTCCATGCCATGAAACTAAGCTATCCAGTATTTTCTCTCTTTGTCGCCCACGATCTCTCTTTCCTTTTATTTTGCCAGTTGTAACCAAGCATTCCAACTTTCCTCTTCTCATGATGTGCCGGAAAAATGTTGTTTCTTTCTGATGTTCTTTGGGAGCTCCCTTATTGTGTTGGCCTCCTTGAGAACTTCCTCATTGGTCGTTTTAGCTGTCCAGAGAACTTTCAACATTCTTCTGAGAAATCCCATCTCTGTGGCCTCTAATCGTCATTTCATTTGTTTGTCTACTGTCCTTGATTCGCTTTCATATGACAGAATTGGTTCTATATAGCACCGATGAACTCTCTTTCTTATTTCTATTGACATAGATTTGTTGCATCTGATATTTTTCATTTTCTGAAATGCTATTTTGGCCTGAGCTATTCTGCTTTTAATTTCCGTTGTGCATCTTCCATCCGATGTTATTATTGTGTCCAAGTATTTGGCGCGTTGCACTTGTTTCAAATTTGTCCTTTTTATTTTTGTTATGCTGTATGCTGGTGATGATTGTTTCTTCGATATGACCATTACTTCTGTTTTTTTTACTATTCAGACTGAGACCTTTCTTGTTGCTTTCTTTTACTATTATGTCTATTATTTCTTGTAATTCATTCTCTGTCTCAGCTATTAAGACTGTGTCATCCGCATATCGCAAATTATTTATGTTGTGACCGTTGATTTCAATTCCTTTTTTGTCTACTATTGATCTCATATGTTAGCTGTAAAGTGAAAACAAATCCGTCGACAGAACACAGCCTTGTCCGACTCCTTAAACTTCAGATAAAGAAGAGAAAACAGGTTCACCCGTATAGACACTTGACTTTCATATAGCAATGAACAATTTTACAAAAATTCAAAACCCTCTAATTACAATTGTTGTTAACAATTTATACTTGTATTCAGTTTCTGCTGATGAATTTTTTTATGAATTGGTTGGCAAGGTATGGCCTTTGCTTTAGCTAATGCTTTACACTTATTGCTTGCGATGAATGATGATATTGTATGACGGGGAACATCACTTTCTGTATTTTTTCGCCTTATGTCTTTTCGTGTGTGCTAAGACTGCTATGTTGGAAACTGAAGCCATCTTTCTTTGTATGGGAGATGTGATATTAATTACGATGATTCCACTGGCAGGGGTGGTGGAGAATTATGGATTTTAGTTCGTTTGCAGTTATACCGGGGCTTTCCATAACCATAACCATAACCGTATCAAACTAAACGTAAGTGCGTGTACTAAAGAACTTGGCACTTATAGAAAAATGATCAGATGAAAGCAACGGTGACTAACAATACGATTAATGTGTCGATTAAATGAGTATTATTATAGAGGGAAACAATGGGGGCGATAGATCAGCGAATCATTTCAGAGGAAGAGGCATGGTTACAGCACTCGGAAAAAAAATCACAAATTATCAACAAGAGAAAAAAAAGAACAATATATTGTCCGAAACAGGATAGAACACGTAGACCCGTGTGCCAAGGACTACGGGTTCTATCCTGCTTCGGAACATCTATTGTTCTTTGTTGTTTTTCTGTTGTTGATTATTTGTGATTTTTTACTGATTGATGTAACCATGCCTCTTCCTCTGAAACGATTCGCTAACAATGACATCTCCGATTTTACTTAAGGTGACAATATATATAGGTGGATAAAAAAAAAACATTAGTGATACTCACTTAAATGGAAGATGAAGCAGAGTTGCTGTACTTTTCTGATGAGTGATTTTTTTTTCAAAGACCGTTCTTTGTTTGGAGCATCTTAAAACATGCAACACATTTTTTGCTCATTGTTCACTTTGGTGATCCAACATGGCCTTTAAAGTGTCCACACTTAGATGTGTTTTATCATTTGTCCACACTTAGATGTGTTTTATCATTTGTCCACACTTAGATGTGTTTTATCATTTGTCCACCAGCTGTTCATCAGTGACAACAATCTTTCCGTTGCAGCATTTGTTCCCGGTAGACACAAAAAGAACTCTGCCAGCTTCAGAATATGTGAAATTGGCACATGCCCTTTTTTGAAGTGGGAAGCCATTTCAATCCAATGCAGCCCTGGTAATGTTTCATTAATACTCCACTCATTAATTTTCTGAGAATTAACAAACTGCTTCATGTAAACATATTCGTCATACATTAAATTTTCGGGAAAGTCGACTGTAGGTACTGTCTGACTCACTAATGATGAAGATTTCTGAATATCTTCTCAACTTGGCGTTCTGTTCAACATTACACAGCTGTAGGTCTCAAGATTTTGAAAAGCCCATTTTTTCAAATAAAATATAGCTATTTCATAGAATGAAGAAACACTGGCTTTAAACTTGTTCACATCATCCTGTGGTATTCCTTCCATTTCCAGCTTGTCAAGAATTAGCTTAACTCTTGATGGCAAGAAACCATCTTCCAGTTTGGTCCCCAAGATAGTTCTCAACCCATTGATGTTGTCAATGACTTCAAATCCAGTGACCACCTGTCCCTCTACTTTCTGCACTGCTTCGTGGAAAGAGGATGCCTGACTGTGAACACAAATAAGCCATGCTTCAGACAGGGGATTTTCAAAGAATTTCTGTACGAAGACTGGGCTCCTGTTTTGAGTCTGAAAATATGATTTTAAAGGCAGGAACATGGGAAGAACTCTTTCAACAGCAGGCAGCAGTGCAAGCTACCTAATCTGTGTATAACCTAAAATCATCTGGAAGTCTGTGTCCACAAACTGGCAAAACTCCTTGAGACTTTCAACTCCAACTGTGTATGATTTGAAGTGCAGATACATTTTAGCAATAATCATCTCAACATCAATAGGTAATACATCTGCAGCTGCTCGAAGTATTGTAGAAAATATAGCATGCACAACCAACACCTATCAAACCATGTTCAAGGTTTTCTTTCAGCTTCATGAAAATATTGTTCTTTCTTTTCCTTTCAGCGCCCCCAAAACTGAATATGTGTTGTCTGCAAATAATTCATTTACTTTCCTTTATAAACCTTTTCTCAGTTAGTTAGTCATTAATAAAACTACTAACAATATCAGATGTTTCACCCGGCAATGACTTCAATTCTAATATTTTAACTTTCAGCCCCTTATTGTGATCAAAGTATCTGACAAGCAAAGGACAAATCTTGACTTCCTTGTGGTTGAAGGCATCTGTCAGTATTGAAATAAAAGTTAAGTTTTCTAGATCACATTTCTACTGGTTTTGAACATGGGTTGTGAACACATTTCGAATCTATCTATCTATCTTTCGTTCGCTCGAAGTATTGTCTATATCAGCAATGTCGTTTCCTGTATGAATTTTACTGTCTTTTGTAATTCTTGCAGTGGCCCATTTAGTTTTGTCTGTAGTGTTGTATCTATGGGCCAATGGATTTTCCTCAGTCTACTATATTCAGTGCAGTCTGAAGTATGTGTTCAGCAGTCTGGGGTGCCTGTCCACATGTACAAGTAGTTGATGTGCCGATCTTGAATTTTGTATACATGTGACTATGGAGTCGATTGTGTCCTGTTCTTAGGCGTATAATGATAACTTGTTCATATCTATTCATATTATGAAAGGCATCCTGATTTAGGGCTTGTGGTCCTCTGATTGATTTGATTATCTGTTTCTTATGATGGTATGTAACCGGTGTATCTAGTTGTGTGCCTGTTGAACCTTCCTTTGCCAACTGATCTGCTTTCTCATTTCCTGGTATTCCACAGTGAGACGGGATCCACTGCAGAGCAACCCTGTGGTGCTTGCAGAGTTCAGTCAATAAGGTCTGCAGATGTGGTAATTTTCTGGATTGTAGTGCCCGGAGTATTGATCTTGCATCTGTCAAAAACACTACAGGCTGTGGGCTAAGATTACTGTTCAGCAGTTTTTCTATTGCCAACTTTATTGCTTGTATTTCTGCCTCATAATTGTGACGATATTTTCCTGTTGCTGTTTTATTCATATCCCTAGTGTTATTTGGGTACTCAATATGCACCTGCTCCTCCATTCTTTTCTGCATTCTGTGCTGATCCATCTGTGTACACACGGTTCCATAGGTCTTGTGGGTATTCTTCATCCAGGAAACTGAGAGTTATTGTTTTTCGCTGTAGACTATTTTGTTCCTTTTTGTCAACTATTCCTTTCACTTCTGTCCGTATTTGAACTGATAATCCTGATTCCTCTGTCCAGGGAGTCTGTTCTGGTATGGGCAGAAGGGGTTTAACAACTCTTGGCATGTTTGGTGTTTGTCTACAAATACGCTTGGCTTGGTGGATAAAGCTGCTTCTCTTAAGTCGTCCCAATGCAAGATTTTGGAATCTGTCCTTCATTGGATGTCTCGGCATGCATACACATTTTTCTGCCTGTATCAGCACCTTTGTGTCTCTCCGTTCTCCCAGTGCTGGTATCCTCCACAATTTCTCCATCTCCAATATTGGTGTTGATTTCATTGCTCCTGTGATGACCCTAAGTGCCTGGTTTTGTACTTTATCCAGATCTTGCAATGTGGTGTTTGATGCTGAGCACCATGCGGATGATCCATATTCTAAATGTTGGCGTATACTCTGTTGGTAAACTTTACTGAGTATTTTCCCACTCGCACCCCATGTGGTTCCACACAACTTTCTTAGAATAGCCAATTTCCTCCTTGCTTTTTGGGTTGCCTTATTTATCTGCTGTTTCCAAGATAGTTTGTTATCAAATGTTGCTCCGAGATATGTAGCTTGTATGTCTTCTTTCACAGGCTCATTGTTTATGTAGATGGCTCCTGCTTTTTGTTTTGGGGAGAGTGTGAAAAGTGTAGTACTGTATTTGTCTGTATTGATGCTGATACACCATCTATTTGTCCATGAATTCAGTGCATTCATAGCTCTTTGTAGCAATTTGGAGGCCACTGTTGCATACTCCTCTGTGCACCACATTACCAAGTCATCTGCATACATTGCCACTTTGATGCCATGTGGTAGTTCAGTAACTAGGTCTTTGATGTAGATCAGAAAAAGTGTTGGAGATAGTACCCCTCCTTGTGGAACGCCCTGGCGCAATAAGACCTTCTTAAGACCATCCAGTTGCACTCTGGCTCTCCTGTTATGCAGGTATGCTTTGACCCATTTGTACATCCTGCCATTTACTCCATAATTTCTAAGTTTCTTCAAAAGCCCTTCCTTCCATACATTATCAAATGCACATTTCGAATAATGGGTTCTGTTTTCGTACGTGCACAAGCAAATTTTGGTTCTAAAGTAACCTGAAGTAATTTTGATGTACAGTCCATAGATCTAAATGTATGATTGTGTATCACTGTATGATAGGTAAATGCACATTCTGTAGCAGCTAGTTGTTCTTCTTTGTCACCAATCTGTTCAGGTAGAAACAATGTTATGAACAAAGAGCTTGATGCAGTTGTAGCGACCGCTCTCTTATGTTTCGCACCACTTTTGTGACTCTTAATATCACCACATCCACTATGGTTAATCCAAAAACCCAGAGTCACATATACTGCATCTGGAGTGTGAAGTAGACTTTTTTTTTAGAAAGGGTAATTCCTTTTGTAAATCTTGATTGAAACTGCATTTACGTTTTGATGCCATTTGTTGCAAAAATTACAAACTTTACAAACTAACTATAGTTTAAATAATAATTGTCTATGACTATAGCATATGCATAGCATAAGTTCTTAAACATTAAAATGTCAAGTACCTGAATAACAGTACAATGTAAATAAAATCTAATGAATGCAATAATCTATATCACTAAACAACGCAATAAAAAGAATTAGTGAACCGGCAAACGAAAGTAACACAATGAATACATAAGAATATGAAATGTGGCCGCAAAGATACTAAATGTGGAGTTTCCGTTTCAGTTTACAAGGTTTAAAACATGGCGCATATGTTACTGTTACTGTTTCGCCAAATAAACAGCCAGTTGAACTTTTTAAATATTTTCTAAACAACGGAATAATGTATATTTTTATGATGAAGAGACGTTTACCATATTGGTAAAATTGGTAAACGTTTGTGTCCCTAATGTATTTTTACAAATCCGGGACAAAAGTTAAAAAATCGGCCAAAATCGGGACAAATTCGGGACAGTAAGAAATGCGGGACAAAGGTGGAAAAAAAACAGTTTAAAAAATCGGGACTGTCCCGGAAAAATCGGGAGGTTTGTTCACCTTAATTTTACTGCATTACTGTCACATTGTTGTACATGTACGAATAGAAGCCAGCCATGTTTGTGGACTCAAACAAAAATATTTCAAATGGTGTCAGCTGCACTTGATGAAGAAAGAAATGTGGATTTCATCGATTCGTTAATGCAAGAAAAATATGTCAACGTGCACAAATAAGTAACAAGGACGAGGTTCATATGACTTGCGATTCTCCCTCAGACAGTACATCCCACGGACGCTACAAGATTTACTGTTAACATTTCAGAACACAAAGAAGTGTTTCCGTTGATCCTTCAGGACACAAAAATTGTTAGTTAAAACTTCCGGACACAAAAAGTGTTACTGTTAAAGCTTCAAGACACAAAAAGTGTTGCTGTTAAAGCTTCAAGACACAAAACGTGTTGCTGTTAAAACTGCCGGATAGAAGGAGTGTTACTGTTAAAACTGCCGGATAGAAGGAGTGTTACTGTTAAAACTGCCGGATAGAAGGAGTGTTACTGTTAAAACTGCCGGATAGAAGGAGTGTTACTGTTAAAACTGCCGGATAGAAGTAGTGTTACTGTTAAAACTGCCGGATAGAAGGAGTGTTACTGTTAAAACTGCCGGATATGCCGGATAGAAGGAGTGTTACTGCTAAAACTGCCGGATAGAAGGAGTGTTACTGTTAAAACTGCCGGATAGAAGGAGTGTTACTGTTAAAACTGCCGGATAGAAGGAGTGTTACTGTTAAAACTGCCGGATAGAAGGAGTGTTACTGTTAAAACTGCCGGATAGAAGGAGTGTTACTGTTAAAACTGCCGGATAGAAGGAGTGTTACTGTTAAAACTTCAGAACACAAAAAGTGTTACTGTTAAAACTTCAATGCACACACATTTTTACCGTTAAAACTTCAGGACACAAAAAGTGTTTTTGTTAAAACTTCAGGAAACAAAAAGTGTCACTGTTAAAACTTCAGGACACAAAAAGTGTTACTGTTAAAATCTCAGGGCACGAAAACACTCACTACGGTCTTGTTTTATCCGGCCGAGCTGATGGGACAAAATTGCCCCCAATTATTGATTTTAAAACAAAAGAAACTACACAAAGAAAATTTCCAAAATGAGTGTATGTACATGTTTACGCAAAATGAGTGTCTGTACATGTTTGCGCATAATGAGTGTGTGTACATGTATACGCAAAATGAGTGTATGTACATGTATACGCAAAATGAGCGTGTGTACATGTTCATGCAAAATGAGTGTGTGTACATATTTACGCAAAATGAGCGTGTGTACATATTTACGCAAAAGGAGTGTGCGTACATGTTCGCACAAAAGTAGTGTGTGTACATGTTCACGCAAAATGAGTGTGTGTACATGTTCACAATTCACCGTGGATAGCAGATTGTGGAAAGATATGCTCGCCTACGCCAACTCTTTCTTATAAATAAAAGATGTCCTTGGAAAAAATATTCAAGGTCATTCCATAATGGAATGAAACAAGCAGAAAAAAACCATTAAAGAAGATAAGAAACTATACAATGACTGGTGGGAAATAAAGTGAAGAATAAGTTGGAGAATATATCTCAGCAGGAAAAGAAATTAAACTTCGAACAAATGAAACAAAACAAAATACTCGGACAGAGTTCGGAAGTTACTAACAACAGGAGACTTCTATGAGGTAATATAAACAACGATAGAACGAGGCTCAGGTTTGACAAAGAAGAGCTAAAATAGAAAACATAAACTTGAAATGTGTCCACCGAATGGTCTATCTATTTGAGCCATGAATGTCGGCATGTCGAAAATCTGGCAGAGACGACTATAAGACAGGACACTACAACTTGTGTTCAAATAACTAATACTGGCTGAAATCGGATGCACTGGGCCACTGACGCAGAACACAGTGCAACGTTTTAGTGGGTGTTCAATCAGAGTGGATCTGGCAGACTCTAATTGTGATGTTCTGTCTGTGGGGGCGATCAACACACTTAACCTGACTGCTGACTTCATGTGGGAGTCTGGAATTTCTACTCTGATTGAGCCCTGATCGCAGAGAGAGAGAGATAGATAGATAGATAGATAGAGAGAGAGAGAGAGAGAGAGAGAAATAACTAATAAAAAAAAATAAAACAATCTCGAATACGGCGAGAATTGAACCTGTACCATATCTGCCTAGTAAAAGTGAAAAAAAAGTAAAGTACACCCGTCACGCCAAGTGGCGTATAAGGAAATATGGTGTTAGTGACCCTATATTTTACAGACCTTCAGCACATGATTTTTGGGGTAATGTGGTCGGTATTACGCCCGTGCTGCTTTACTTTCCCAGAAAAAAATCCGGTACCCATTTAAGGCTGGGTGAACCCGGAAGCCGTCGGTTGGTATCAAACCCTACCCCTTGTCCTTTGTAGTCCAGTTCACTAACCACTGAGCTATCGCGGTTCCATATCTGCCTAGACACCAACATATTACCAGCCCCCCCCCCCCTTTTTTTCCACGTATCCATCAATTAAAGTATTACATTACATACATTTAAAATATCACTTTTTCGAATTATGTAATGAGCGGATTGTCTGTTTGTTCTGCTGTTACCACTTGGCTTCTCTTTAAGCAAAGATTGTGTAATAGCGAAATATAAAATAAGGACATTTCATTAATGAGATTATCTGAAGCAATCTGTTAATTTGGTTGAGCGTGTTTATTTTTGCTTAACAGGATACAACTCAACAGTACTCTTTTGTGGTGGAGGTATGTTGTCATCTGTTTTGTATTTTTTAAGCGATTGCACATAATATTTTTGACACATTTCGACTTGGGAATATATGTCACCTGTCTACTTATGTCTGTTTGTCTATTCGTCATTCATTAACAGTATTCATCCGTTCGACCTGTATCTATCGTACATTTTCTTGTCTGTTTATCCTCAATTAATCCATCTATCTATTCAGTCTATCTTTCTATGAGGTTATCAATCTACCTGCCTTCAGGATCACTTGTCCATTTCGCTACCAGCACACCTATATCTATCTATATGTCTACTTACCAACTAACCGCCTGTCCAACTATCTGTCTATCCGTGTATATATCGATCTGTCTGTTTGTATGTTTATCTGTCTCTATGCCCTTCTGTTTATCTTTTTATCGAACTATTATCCATTAATTCATATGTACATCCATGAATCGATCCATACACACATATATGTATTCATTTATACATACACGCATACACACATATATGTATTCATTTAAACATACATGCGTACACACATATAAATATCCATCCATCCACCAACCCACCCAACAACCTACCAACCTACCTATCTACATGGAGAGGTTCATGTGCATTCATAAATAAACATGTACAATTACAATCATCATCATCAAGTACCATATCTGCTGGCGTAGGTGGTCATGTCTCTCCACAACTCTCGATCTCGACAGAAATTTACCATTTCTGTTGTTGATCTTCTGCCAAGCCATTCTCTTGAACTGTCTGGTATATTTTCTTGTTGACACCCTCTATCTTGTCGGCCCTCAATTTTCCAAGTTGCCACTTTCAATTTAATTATCTTTTTGCTTTACAACCTTGTTTCAGAACGTTTTCATTGTTCTTCTTAGCTGTCCATTTTATTCTCAACATTCTTCTGTAAAATTACATTTCTACAGCCTCCAGTCATTTTCTAGTCTTTCTATTCTATACATGTATAAACAATAGTTGCTGGAGAAAATGAATATACAGCGTCAGCAACATCAACCTAAATAAACATAAGGGTGCAAGAGCACTAATGTGTACAGACAAAACGACTACTTCCATAGACAAACAAGTTGTTAAAACTGTAAGGAGCCAGTGGTGGGGTGTGCTAAACACTCCAAGGTATGGTGACAGCTTTACAAGGAAGGAACACAACACAATAATGTTAAAACTGTACATGTATTTTGATGAATGTTTCTGTCTTCTCCCTATAGTTTTATCAGCATTTAGTTGTGTGGCAAGTATTAAAAATGTAAAAAAAAAATACTATATGACGATATGTTGACAGTTAACTTTTTTCAAATACACCTCGGTTTGATTAACATGCGTTCTGTTTTTTTTTTTCCTTTTTTTATAAGTCCTTTTTAAAAGGGCTTCTACCGTGGGTGGTAAGTGATAATTACCGTAATAAATGTTTAAAATGTGACATATTACAAAATAAACTCATTTTTTTCAATGTTAAATTGTTTTACACTTTAACTAGCATCCTTTGAACCATAAATATAATTTTAAAATGTAAAATGTAATGTTAAAATGTAATGGCTTTTTATTTCTGAAGGTTTCATCAGCTTCTTCTCATGAGAATGTGATTTACTGTATTAGGAAATAGTTATGGAATTAGTAACGTCGTTTCATTCATTCAATTGGAATGAAAAGCTGCTAAAAGGCGTAATGATGAAACTGCAGGTCAAGGGAGACGATTATGAGTTGCGCGTAACTGATACTATGAAAGCTCTTTCATTAAATATTCAAGAAAAAGTAATCTGATCAACAAAAGTGGCCGAGGTCAAAAACACATGTTTCAGCCTTTTAGATTCTCCAACTCTCTATGTGGGCCGTTCCGCCTGGGGCATGACTCCCTCGTGTCTACATAATGATGTAAGAGCTTGACAGCCTGGGTGTCTACATAATGATGTGAGCTCCCTTGTGTCTACATAATGATGTAAGAGCTTGACAGCCTGGGGCATGACTCCCTTGTGTCTACATAATGATGTAAGAGCTTGACAGCCTGGGGAACGTTCAAACAGAATATACTGTCGACATATACTACCAACATAATTGTAGCCTACATGTGACTGCGGAGCAGCCAAATATACTCCAGAGCATACGCTACAGGACTGGGACACTCTAAACACCATACGAACATAAATATGGCCCACAGGAACATTCCTTTATGATAAGCTATGGGGAACCGGTAATAGCCCCAAAGGCGCTGTCTTGTTCGTGATCCAAGCTGGACTAAGTGCATAGCAATAGCTGATAGCTGAAGTAGCCTGGACACAATTTTCTGTTTGGATCTACTGTCGTATATCTATTCACACATACATATCATAGTCCTACTCTGCTTAAAAGTGCTGGATTTTGATTCAATTATGGTAAAAGGAGCCTTAATGTATTCATCATCATCATGTGCCATACCGGTTAACATAGGCAATCATGTCCTTCCACAAATTTCTATCCACCATGCATCGCATCAATTCTGTTGTTGACTGCTTTCCATGTCATGACACTAAGCTATCAAGCATTTTCTCTCTTTGTCATCCGCGTCCTCTCTTTTCCCGTATTTTTCTAGTTTTAACCAAGTATCTCAACTTTCCTCTTCTCATGATGTACCCGAAAAATGTTGATTGTTTCTGTCTGATATTTCTTATGAGCTCACTTTTTGTATTGGCCTCTTTGAGAATTCCCTCATTGGTCATTTTAAGCTGTCCAGTGAACTATCAACATGTTTTTTTTAGAAATCCCATCTCTGTGGCCTCTATTTGTCTTTTCATTTCTTTGTTAACTATCCATGATTCGCTTCCATAGGTCAGAATTGGCCTTATATAGCACCGATGAACTTTCTTTCTCACGTCTATTGGCATATATCTATGGTATATGATCAGATGACATGAGTAATAGTCTACCAACGAAACAGAATCAGATTACTTTGACTAATCCTGCAACCATTTGCCACAGGTGACATATCCTGCAACCATTTATCACAGGTGACATATCCTGCAACCATTTGCCACAGGTGACATATCCTGCAACCATTTGTCACAGGTGACATATCCTGCAACCATTTGTCACAGGTGACATATCCTGCAACCATTTGTCACAGGTGACATATCCTGCAACCATTTGTCACAGATGACATATCCTGCAACTATTTGTCACAGGTGACATATCCTGCAACCATTTGTCACAGGTGACATATCCTGCAACCATTTGTCACAGGTGACATATCCTGCAACCATTTGTCACAGGTGACATATCCTGCAACTATTTGTCACAGGTGACATATCCTGCAACCATTTTCCACAGGTGACATATCCTGCAAACATTTGTCACAGGTGACATATCATGCAACCATTTGTCACAGGTGACATATCCTGCAACCATTTGTCACAGGTGACATATCCTGCAACCATTTTCCACAGGTGACATATCCTGCAACCATTTGTCACATGTGACATATCCTGCAACCATTTGTCACAGGTGACATATCCTGCAACCATTTATCACAGGTGACATATCCTGCAACCATTTGTCACAGGTGACATATCCTGCAACCATTTATCACAGGTGACCTATCCTGCAACCATTTGCCACAGGTGACATATCCTGCAACCATTTGTCACAGGTGACATATCCTGCAACCATTTGTCACAGGTGACATATCCTGCAACCATTTGTCACAGGTGACATATCCTGCAACCATTTGTCACAGGTGACATATCCTGCAAACATTTGTCACAGTTGACATATCCTGCAACCAATTGTCACAGGTGACATATCCTGCAACCATCTGTCACAGGTGACATATCCTGCAACCATTTTCCACAGGTGACATATCCTGCAACCATTTTCCACAGGTGACATATCCTGCAACCATTTGTCACAGGTGACATATCCTGCAACCATTTTCCACAGGTGACATATCCTGCAACCATTTTCCACAGGTGACATATCCTGCAACCATTTGTCACAGGTGAGATATCATGCAACCATTTGTCACAGGTGACATATCCTGCAACCATTTGTTACAGATGACATATCATGAAACGTGTCAGATGTAGGTGGTCGCTCCAAGGTTTTGCCCATCAGAAATAAAATGTTGACACATTCAAATGATTTCTTATCAATCGGCGCCTGTTTCTAAGAAAACATGTCGTTGATATACAGTAACCGATGTGTAGCGTGTAAACAACTGTTATTATTACATATACTATTCTATCGAATAAAATGACAAATGAAATCGAGCACACACAAAAAAAACGAAAATAATACTTAAGTTTGTAACATAACATTCATTTTGAATGATTAGATATGCAGACAACAAAGAGGTAAATAGATCCATTGCTATATTTCTTACATAATGTGACTCATACAATACTAGACTTCTGATTTTAAAACAAATATTGATATATTAATAGTCTATTCCCTGTTGTTTAAATATCAATTTGCCGAACTTTAAGCAACAAATTTAAACAAAGAATTATAATGGAGCAAATATAACACTCTCGAAATTTCAGTAATGCAAGAGTGAATAACTTCGATTTGGTTATAAATATATTTTATATTCTTTTTTTTTTAGACAGATGTCGGTGAATTTATAAATTTCATGGCAGTAAGTATTAATTACGGTTATGATTAAAAATTGATATAAATAGAATATTCATCCTGTATTTATAAAGAAATACTTACCTACCTACAAATATATATATCTACATATTCTCCTGCCTATCTATATATTCACCTATGTATCTTCATACCTAAATGCAAGATATAGAAAAATACTTCCAGTCAATATGGCGGATATGCGACAAGGAACCGTTGAGGTACTTGTCTGAATGGGTTCCTCGTTGCAGGTTCCTCATATTCCAAGTTCGGCTTGCTGACGGAGCTACTGAAATAAGTGCTCTGTGCACACTGTGAACTGAGTGTTTCATCCGGATGGTGTTTCTATATTCAGATTGCTTACAGTGAATGATGATATCGTATGACGAAGGACAGTTCAGTTGCGTTCACTGTCGGTGCTAGTACACCTTATGTCTTTTGACGTGTGCTGTGTTTGATACGATGGGGAATGCACCTGCCTTTCTTTGTTTGGATATTCGATGAGATGTTATTTCGGATGATTCCACTGGCACGGGGGGTTGAGCAATTATGGATTTCCATTCGTTTGCAGTGATACCGGGGCCTTGGAATAACTATAACTATAAGATAAAGAGATAACAAGCCCAATACTCATCCATTTAACTAATAATAACATACTATCTATCTCTCGAACGTAAAAGTAAGTCACAAAGCAAACACAACGTTTGTCATGACTCTCTAGCTTTATTCTAGAACAGAGGTGTGTAACCCATGACCCGCGGGCCAGAATCGGCCCGTCAAGCTATTTTTACAGGCCCTTGTACTTGATTTGAAAATTACAATACACTCCATTTCCTGAGCTTAAAATATAAATAACAGTTAACACACAAATTCAAAACTCGTTTTAAAAAGTTAGTAATTTGATTAACGGATTCCCCAAAACGAAATAGTTTGTATCAAATCTTTGATCTATTAGTTGCAACGTGTTTCAAGCCACGTCTGCAAAGTTCATTATTTTTGACGATGGACATCGCCACCGAGCAGTCCTCTAAATGTTGCTGATTAGTCGACATCATACTTTTGTTGTTAGTGTCGTGATAGCTAACAAATCGTGGTTTTTGGGACTGGCATCTGACCTTTCGCGTCTTCAGAGTTTTCAGATCTAACCTTCAGAAAAAAAAAAAGGTTGACCACTTCTGTTAGGGAACAACAATCTGGACTGCATGTAGATTGTATATAACTGGGGAGGGGGGAACAGGCAAATAATTGCAATGCTGCGGTAAAGCTGGTAGCAAGGAGCCAATGGTGGGGTGTACTAAACACTCCAAGGTATGGTGACAGCTTTACAAATAAAGAACACAACACAAAACTGACGTTTCGGCCTGTGGCCTTCTTCAGAATACAGGGACAACGACAACAAGCGGTGAAGCACAATTACTACATGTTAGATGATCAAGTGGAGGGCGAGGAAAGTAGGATGCAGAAATAAGAAAAGAGAGAAATGAATATTACATGATGAGAGGTATGATGGGCGTCAAAATATATAAAATAGAAAAAGAGAAAAATGTATAATAAATTGTACTTAGCTGAGCTCAGAGCAGGAAATCTGTAATCCGTTCTGAAACAAGTCAGAATGACTAGAAGCGCAGAGAACGTGTATAGAAAGCAACCCGTGACCAAGACAGGTCAGTTAAGAGGGCAAACGGATCTAATATCGGGAAAACCAAAGGGGGGGGGGGAAGGGGGGATAGACGAAGACACTCCTGGGACACAACAAGCAATACATATAAATCACTCAACAATGGAAGTGAGAGATCACGCGAGAGGTTAAGAGAAAGAAATTGAATGACACGACAAAGTAGTGAACTAGGCAATGGGTGAGAGAGATGGACTCTACAGAATGGATGGCCTCGAACTGAAAGAGTTGAGAGGTAGGTCAACGAAAGGAAGGATTGGGTACTGGAGGAAGAGATAAGGAGAGGAAGAATAATAAAGCCGGTATAATGAGAAGGGCGATAGAGGGGTGGTCCGGAGGAAGTTAGTCTATCGGGAGGTAGGGAAGTATTAGAGGAGGAGGTATGGAGAGGAGGGATAAGAAGCAGGTATGTGAAAACTGGATAGGGGGAGAGGCGGTAGGACAGAAGTGAATGGAAAAAGAGAAAGTCTGGAAGAAGTGGAGCAATAGGGGATGGTGTACAAGAGGTATGAACCATAGGAGGTAAAGAAGTAGGGAAATGATAGAACAAAGGGGGGAATGAAAGTGGGCATCAGGATAAGGGGGATACTGGAATAGTAGGTATAGATGAGTAGTGACTACAAGTGAATAGAGAGGAGAGGGGTGAGCTAGGAGTAGATCAGCAGAGGGGTGGTAGGAAGGACGAGGAACAATAGAGGTGGGCAGAGAGATCGTACGTACAGTCCAGGTGGAGAGGTGATATAGTGATAAAGAGGTAAAGGACATGAAGGTAGTCAGAAGAGAAAAAGGTGTGGGGAGGGGGGGGTTTAGGATGAAGAAGGCAAGATGGGGGTTACTCAAAGAGGATATGAAAAACAGGGATGGACGGGGAGTAGAGGACCCAAGAAGAGAAATAGGAAGATAGGTCCATAGGTGGGAGGGTGGAGTCGGAGGCAGGAGAGTCCTCAGAGGGACAGGGATACATTGATGCCACGAGGGGTGAGGCAGCCCCAACGAGCGATCAGACGGTGCTCAAGAGTGAGCCGACTGTGGTGATCAGAGGAGCATGATATAAGGCCAGTTACCAAGACATCAGTCTTACCTCGATGGCCCCTCGAGTTAAAGTGGGCTGCTACAGGAGTGTCCGCTTCTCGGGTGATGTCATTCAAGTGTTCACGGCGCCTATCGCCGATTCTTCGACCAGACTGACCGATGTATGTCAACTTGCATCGCTTACAAATGATGGCATAAATGATGTTCTGCGATGTGCAAGTGAATCCCTCTCTGATCTCGAAAGGGCCATTAGGGAAGAGGACAGTGTCGGTCTGGAGAACGTGGTCACAAGTTTTACATACTCTGCGGTTGCAGCGGATAGTGCCTCGATGGCTGAAGTGGTCAGCAGGAAGACGACCCCTAACAAGAAAGTCTCGGAGGTTCCGGTCACGTCTAAAGGCCACTAGTGGCGGGTCAGGGAAGAGCAGACGAGTAGTAGGGTCAGATCGAAGAATAGGGAGGTAGCGGTGGATGGTCCTAATAGCGGCGTAGTGGTGAGGGTGATGGGTGAGAGCGAGCACTACTCTATCAGAGGGGGGATGAGTAGAGGGGGTAAGAGCAGACTGACGTGAAGTGAGGAGAACTCGACGCAGGGCAGGGAGGAGAGCTGATTCTGGATAAAGGCGTCGGCGGAAGAAATCAAGCATGAGGTGGGCATTGTGAAGGAAATCTTCATCGTCTTGGCAAAGGCGACGAAGTCTGAGAAGCTGAGAATATGGAAGAGAGTTCTTGCAGGATGTAGGATGAGAGGAGTCGTAGCGGAGGAAACTATGGGAGTCAGTGGCCTTGTAGAAGACCGAGGTGAGAAGATGAGAGGTGCCC
The DNA here is from genome assembly GCA_032433765.1 of Megaustenia siamemsis. Taxonomy (NCBI): domain Eukaryota; kingdom Metazoa; phylum Mollusca; class Gastropoda; order Stylommatophora; family Ariophantidae; genus Megaustenia; species Megaustenia siamemsis. Next base: position 21,848,051 of record JAVIAB010000088.1, read on the forward strand.
AAGGAGACTAGGATGTCCAGGAAAGATACGGAGGAGGTGGAGATGTGGAAGTTGATGTGGATAGAGGGGTGGAAATGTCCGACATATTCGATGAAACTGGAGATCTCATCTTCTGGAAGGTCAGACAGACCAATGCAGTCATCAATGTACCTACGATACATAAGGGGAAGAGGGTCCTGGTAGGTTTGGATAATTTGGTGCTCTAGATAACCCATGAAGAGACAAGCATAGCTAGGGCCCATTTTAGTGCCCATCGCCACACCGCTGATCTGGGTGAAGAAATTGCCATTGAACTCGAAAGAGTTGAGGTTCAAGACTAATTCTGCTAGACGGAGGAGGACGCCAGTGGCGATGGAGGGTTGGATCCTATGGTCCAGGAAAAACTGAAGAGCTTGAAGGCCGTCGGAGTGGGGAATAGAAGTATACAGGGAGCAGACATCCATAACGAAGAGGCGGTAGTGACGATCAGGAAGGAGGGTGATAGAGGAAAAGATGTTAAGGGCGTCGTTGTATATAACTGATCGCTGTAGGTTCACGTTGCTTTGTTTTCATTATTGTGTCTTATCTTTTCTTGCAATGTGTTATGTCTCTGCATCTACCATTTCCATGTCTTTCTACCAGTGACAGGAAGCATTGGTGGCTGGATAGTTAAGTGTGCACAGACAAGTTGAATATGTTTTCACAGCTTTGACCAGTAATCGTTTCAGTAGCGCAAGTCAGTTCTACGAACTGTGATTATTTCTTTTCTATGCGCGGGTATTCTTGCTCTAGAATGGGCTAATTTACATTTCAATAATGATGTTCTTATGTTGATGGTGACAGGTTTCATTTGACTTAGATTGGCTTCATATTAGTCTGCATTATGCGTGAGTTGTTTACTACATATTTTAATAGTCGAGTTGTTTGTAAGGCTGCGTGTAATAGTGAAGTTATGCAGGTGCATGCAGTCAGAGTGTGCAGACCTGCTCTGATTGTGATCGTCAATGTCTGCGGTAACTATGGTAAAGTAGATGTACAGTGCTGGCAAAGGTTTTTTGATCAGGAGGAGAACATCATCTCATATGTTGATTTTAGTTTCCAGAAAACTAGTGTGGGGCAATGATATCAACAGCTGACAAGGAGGGGGGGGGGGAAATAACATTCAAGTTGCTTTATTATTAACCGATATTACATGTATCAATTGATAGAAGTGTGACAAGATGGGAAAATTGCTTTCAATGTCAGGCTTTGTTATTGATCTGGCTCTTGTGGTGTATGTCATGGTACCTAAATACAGGTTCACTGTTCTGAGATACGACGACAGTGATCACTGTCTGTGTGACATAGACGTTGGAAATCTGATCGTCAGAAGACCCTTATAGACAGTTCCGGCGTTTAGTTTCTTGACGCTGGAGGAGGGGCGCACACATCGGCCTCTTTTTACTCATTTAATACCTATAGCCCCCGGGCGTTACTCGGCGGTGTCTGGGCACTTTTACAACCTCTTGTCTGGGTCTCGCCCGACTGTACTCAGACTTATCACCTCCGTGATCTTATCACGTGGCTGATTTTCTATGTGGCTTGTCTCTCTACCAAACATGTGGGAACATTCTCTCACTCGGAGCAGCCTAGTCACTCCAGCTAAGTCATTTTTAATATATAATATCATCATCATCATGTACCATGCCGCTTGGCGTAGGCGATCATGTCCCTCCACAATCTTCTATCTACAGTGCATCGTATCAGTTCTGTTGTTGACTGTTTTCCATATGACACCAAGCTATCCAGTATTTTCTCTCTTTGTCATCCGCGATCTCTCTTTCCTTTTATTTTGCCAGTTGTAACCAAGTATTCCAACTTTCCTCTTCTCATGATGTGCCCGAAAAATGTTGATTGCTTCTTTCTGATGTTTTTTAAGAGCTCCCTTTTTGTGTTGGCCTCTTTGAGAACTTCCTCATTGGTCTTTTTATCTGTCCAGGGAACTTTCAACATTCTTCTGAGAAACCACATCTCTGTGGCCTCAATCGTCTTTTCATTTGTTTGTCTACTGTCCATGATTCGCTTCCATAGGTCAGAATTGGCTCTATATAGCACCGATGAACTCTCTTTCTAATTTTTATTGACATAGATTTGTTGCATAAGATATTTTTCATTTTCTGAAATGCTTTTTTGGCCTGAGCTATTCTACTTTTTATTTCTGTGGTGCATCTCCCATCTGATGTTATTATTGTGCCCAAGTATTTGAAACGTTGTACTTGTTTCAGATTTGTCTAGTTTATTTTTATATATTTTTATATAATATACTTTTTATTTTTTATTATTATTTTTTTTTTCAGTTCCACATTATTTCTCTAGACTTTTGATTTATATCTCTACACTTCACTTATTCTCTATCATGTGACACATCTCTTTCTCATCTTATCATCCCATGTCTCATCCCTCTGTCTCATATCTCCCTAACTTCATCATCCGACATGTAGTTATAGGTATTTATGCCTCACCGTTTGTTGTCGTTGACCCCGTCTTCTGAAGAAAACCGTAGGCCGAAACGTCAGTATTTTGTTGTGTTTCTATTTTGCAAAGCTGTGCCTTGGAGTGTACATTACACCCCCCCCCCCCCGCCTCCCCACTACTGGCTCCTCTGCATACCAGAGTACACGCCTATGCCTGGCGACTTCATTGAGCTTAAAAGCTCATATTATCAATTTTCGGCAAATAATAACAAAATTTGCTCTGCCTATCACTTCTGATGGAAACTTCTGTCCGAATCCGACTGCGAATACTAATCATAGCTCAAACGTAGAAAAGTGGATGACGTCCAATACTTCCTGGTGGTTTTCAGTTATAACAGGCTTGTTGATCCGGGAGTTGCTCTTAATTATTCTTGACCTCATGGTTGCTCGTGCTCTGAACACAGTCCACTTACCAGGGCGTATCTTGTGAAAGTTTATTGTCAATTGTTGGTATTTGAGTTCAAGTTTATTGTCAATTGTTGGTATTTGAGTTCAAGTTTATTGTCAATTGTTGGTATTTGAGTTCAAGTTTATTGTCAATTGTTGGTATTTGAGTTCAAGTTTATTGTCAATTGTTGGTATTTGAGTTCAAGTTTATTGTCAATTGTTGGTATTTGAGTTCAAGTTTATTGTCAATTGTTGGTATTTGAGTTCAAGTTTATTGTCAATTGTTGGTATTTGAGTTCAAGTTTATAGTCAAGTGTTGGTGTTTGAGTTCAAGTTTATAGTCAAGTGTTGGCGTTTGAGTTAAAGTTTATAGTCAAGTGTTGGGGTTTGAGTTAAAGTTTATGGTGAAGTGTTGGGGCTGTAGTTAAAGTGTATGGTCAAATGTTGGGGTTTGTGTTAAAATGTATGGTCCAGTATTGGCGTTTGAGTTAAAGTTTATAGTCAAGGGTTGGCGTTTGAGTTCATGTTTATAGTTAAATGTTGGCGTTTGAGTTCAAGTTTATAGTCAATTGTTGGCGTTTGAGTTCAAGTTTATAGTCAAGTGTTGGCGTTTGAGTTCAAGTTTATAGTTAAGTGTTGGCGTTTGAGTTCAAGTTTATAGTCAAGTGTTGGCGTTTGAGCTCAAGTTTATAGTCAATTGTTAGGATTGGTGTTGAAGTTTATAGCCAAGTATTGACGATTGAGTTAATGTTTATGGTCAAGTGTGGGGGTTTGTGTTTAAGTTTATGCTCAAGTGTTGGGGTTGGAGTTAAAATTTATGGTCAGGTGTTGGGGTTGGAGTTAAGGTTTATGCTCAAGTGTTGGGGTTGGAGATAACATTTATGGTCAAGTGTTGGGGTTGGAGTTAAGGTTTATGATCAATTGTTGGGGTTTGAGTTAATGTTTATGGTCAAGGGGGGGGGGGGGGTTTGTGTTTAAGTTTATTCTCAAGTGTTGGGGTTGGAGTTAACATTTATGGTCAAGTGTTGGGGTTGGAGTAAAAATGTATGGTCACGTGTTGGGGCTTGTGTTTAAGTGTATAGCCAAGTGTTGGGGTTGGAGTTAAGTTTATGGTCAAGTGTTGGGGTTGGAGTTAAAGTTTATGGTCAAGTGTTGAGGTTGTAGTTAAGTTTATGGTCAAGTGTTGGGGTTGGAGTTTATGTGTATGTACAAGTGTTGGCATTGGAGTTAAAGTTTATGGTCAAGTGTTGAGGTTGGAGTTTAAGTGTATGTCCAAGTGTTGGAGTTGGAGTTAAATTTTATGGTCAAGTGTTGAGGTTGGAGTTTATGTGTATGTACAAGTGTTAGAGTTGGAGTTAAATTTTATGGTCAAGTGTTGAGGTTGGAGTTTAAGTGTATGGCCAAGTATTGAAGTTAAGTTTATGGTCAAGTGTTGGGGTTGAAGTTTAAGTGTATGGTCAAGTGTTGGGGTTGGAGTTTAAGTGTATGGTCAAGTGTTAGGTTTGGAGTTAAAGTTTATGGTCAAGTGTAATGGTTGAAGTTAATATTTATGGTTAAATGTTGGGGTTGGAGTTTAAGTGTATAGCCAAGTGTTGGGGTTGGAGTTAAAGTGTATGGTCAAGTGTTGGGATTGGAGTTAAAGTTTATGGTCAAGTGTTGAGGTTGGAGTTTGAGTGTATGGTCAAGTGTTGGGGTTGGAGTTTAAGTGTATGGTCAAGTGTTGGGGTTTGAGTTAAATTTTATGGTCAAGTTTTGAGGTTGGAGTTTAAGTGTTTGGCCAAGTGTTGGGGTTGGAGTTTAAGTTTATCGTCAAATGTTGGGGTTGGTGTTTAAGTGTAAGGTCAAGTGTTGGGGTTTGAGTTTATGTTTATGGTCAAATGTTGGGGTTGGTGTTTAAGTGTATGGTCAAGTGTTGAGGTTGGAGTTAAGTTTATGGTCAAGTGTTGGGGTTGGAGTTAAAGCTTATGGTCAGTTCTTGGAGTTAAAGTTTATGGTGATGTGTTGGTGCTGGAGTTAAAGTTATGGTCAAGTGTTGGGACGAAGTTGCTCATCTTTAGTCTTCCTTTTCCGAAACCGGCTATTCTTTGGTGCTTGTGGTGGTTAGGGAAACGTTTGCATTTCTCTGCTTGTTGCATTACTTTAGTTTTGCATCTATCTTCCAAACGTTTTTGGTCTGTTACTGTTTCTAGTGTCTCGATAGGTGTAGATTGTATAACAACACCGATGAAACGGGCAGCATGGTTTTGTGTTCTGTTAAATTTGCTAAGCTGTGATTTGGAAGCTGTAGCCCAGGCTGTGACTCCATACTCTAGGACTGGTCTTACTCTTCCTGTGTTTAGCCGTTTCAAGCTAAAGCTGTTTGCTCCACTGTCCGTTCCTGGTAATTTCTTCATGATATCTTTTCGTTTTGTGGTTCTTTTATTTGCTTTGTATATCTGATTTATCCATGTTATTCTGCGATCCACGGTGACGTCAAGATATGTTGGGTTTTTGGTCAATAGGAAGTGTGTGGTCTTATAACTTCAAATTTGCAGAGAGTGTGTTTCTTGATAGGATGAAAATTATGCATGTAATTTTTTTATTTTTATTATTCATTAATGGGTAGTAGCCAGGTGTCCGTCAATTTTGCAATTTTTCCTAGGACATCTTGAAATTATGGGCATTAATAACATAAATACCATGGAGATTAATACCACGGCTAGTTTATGACAAAGATGATGTAATATGTATATAAATGAGAAGAAAGTAAATGATTTATGTAATGTACTTTATTAACATAAAAATACACAAACGCTTAATGTTTGATGGAATGGACTTTAATGCAATTTGACACAGATTTAATTTGTTTAATTACAAGGTTGGAAGGAATTGTATGGAAGGAAAAGAAAACAAACGATGAAGTCTTAAAACAACTAAAAATGAAAAGAGAACTTCTGAACACAATTATAACAAGACAAATGCGATTCTTAGGCCATGTTAAAAGACACAACAGCCTACTGAAAGTAATCCTGGAGGGGAAAATACAAGGTAAAAGAGGCAGAGGCAGACCAAGATTAACATGGACGAGTAACATCAAAAGATGGACAAATCAACCGATGACAACCTGCACCATCAAAGCAAGAGATAGAGCAGAATGGCGCTCCATGGTAGCCAACCTTCGTTGCGGAGACGGCACTCAATGATGATGATGAATTACAAGGTAGAGGGAGAGGTTAGACGATTAATTAATAAAAGGAGAGGTCAGATTATTATTTAATAAAACCAGCTCAGTAATAAGTGAGGGTTTGTTGACAACAATATATTTGATGTTCTCTTCTAGACATCGGCGTCGAAGGTTGCAGAACAAGCTTTTGTAAGTACTAATCATGATTAAAACTACAAATAATACAAATGATACTCATATTAATTGCTGAATTTGCTAATGACCAAACAGTCTATCGACCAATCTAACTACTTACAACCTAACTATTTACAGCCTAACTACTAACAACCTAACTACATACAACCTAAATACTTACAACCTAACTACTTACAACCTAACTACTACTTACAACCTAACTACTTACAACTTAACTACTTGAAAACCTAACTTACAACCTAACTACTTACAACTTAACTACTTGAAAACCTAACTTACAACCTAACTACTTACAACCTAACTACTACAACTAACTACTTACAACCTAACTACTACAACTAACTACTTACAACCTAACTACTTAAAACGTAACTACTTACAACCTAACTACTACAACCTAACTACTTACAACCTAAATACTTATAACCAAACTACTTATAATCTAACTACCTACAACATAAATACTTACAATCTAATTACCCACAATCTATATACTTACAAACTAACTACTTACAACCTAACTACTTACAACCTAACTACTTACAACCTAAATACTTACCACATAATTACTTACAACCTAACAGCGCTATTAACAATTATGTATCTATTGAATTACATAACTAGGTAAATCTGTCCTCCAAATCACCTACCTTTATAACCACATATATATACCTATCTATCTATTTATCTATTTATCTATCTGTCTGTCTATCTATCTATCTATCTATCTATCTATCTATCTATCTATCTATCTATCTATCTATCTATCTATCTATCTATCTATCTATCTATCTATCTATCTATCTATCTATCTATCTATCTATCTATCTGCCTGCCTGCCTGCCTGCCTGCCTACCTACCTACCTACCTACCTACCTACCTACCTACCTATCTATCTATCTATCTATCTATCTATCTATCTATCTATCTATCTATCTATCTATCTATCTATCTATCTATCTATCTATCTATCTATCTATCTATCTATCTATCTATCTATCTATCTATCTATCTATCTATCTATCTATCTATCTATCTATCTATCTATCTATCTATCTATCTATCTATCTATCTATCTATCTATCTATCTATCTATCTATCTATCTATCTATCTATCTATCTATTTATCTATCTATCTATCTATCTATATATTTATCTATCTATTTGTCTGTATGTATGTCTGTCTATCTCTCCATCAATCCATTTCTTCACCCACTATTGGATTTAATGGTCCTATTAACTGGTCCTTGTGTAAGTCATTTCGCCCTCTCCTTATTTGAGTTTTTTTAGGGGAGGTGGTGTGGGGGGGGGCAGAGAAACCACGTAAAAATAAACCAGATATGCCTCCCAAATTCTATATTATTTTAAATAATTCTTTGTAAAAATCTGCTGGTTTAGGTATAATTAGTAATATTTTCTCTACCAGGGTGCAATAAAACAGAAGCACGCTAATCCGGAGGTAGGGTATGTCCATTGACCACAGTCAAAAGAACATAATATTTAAATTAGAGTTTAGTTTTGATTCAATTTTTTCTTGTCAAATCTCAGACCATTAATCAATCATATAAACGATATCTTAACAATAAATTGTTTTTATGCAACCACTCATCTGTTTGCTCTTCACAATCAATCTAGGAAGTTAGAAAGCAGCATCCACCATAATACAATAATATCTTTTACTAAACTACTGACCTATCATGATTGGTTGCTACCATCGTCACGCCAATGGCCATAAAAAAAAAGTTTATTTCTTGTTATTTTAAAGTGATATAGATACACTCGTTCGAACTGGTTAGAGGGATACCATTTGCGCTGTTTTACTGAAATTATTATAAACTTGTAATAATCAAATGCGAGTATATATCAACAAATCATTCACCATCATCATCATCAAGTACGGGGCCAGCTGGCGTAGGTGATCATGTCTCTCCACAACTTTCGTCTAGACAGTTATTTATAATTTCTGTTGTTGACCTGCCAAGCCATTCTCTTAAGCTGTCTGGTATTTTTTTATTTTTATTTTTGCTTCCCTCTATCATGTTCTAAATTCAGGTTTTTAAGTTTAAAATTTAAGTTTTTCATGTATTAAATACAGGTTTTTATGTTCCGAATGCAGGTTTACATGTTCTAAATGCAGGTTTTCTAGTTTAGAAATACTGGTTTTGATGTTCTAAATGCAGGTTATTAAGTTTAAAAATGCAAGTTTCATGTTTTAGTGCAAGTTTTCAAGTTTAAAAATGCAGGTTTTCATGTTTAAAGTGCAGATTTTAGTGTTCTAAATGCAGGTTTCAAGTTTTAAAATGCAGGTTTTCATTTTCTAAATGCATGCTTTCAAATTGCAAAATACAGGTTTTTATGTTGTAAATGCATGTTTTCGAGTTTAAAAATTGCAGGTTTTCAAGTTTAAAAATGCAGGTTTTCATGTTCTAAATGCAGGTTTTTAGTTTTAAAATGCAGGTTTTCAAGTTTACAAATGCAGGTTTTCATGTTCTTAATGCAGGTTTTTAGTTTAAAAATGCAGGTTTTCATGTTCTAAATGCAGGCTTTCATGTTCTAAATGCAGGTTTCCACGTTTATAAATGCAGGTGTTTATGTTCTAAATGCAGGTTTTTAGTTTTAAAATGCAGGCTTTCATGTTCTAAATGCAGGTTTCCACGTGTATAAATGCAGGTGTTTATGTTCTAAATGCAGATTTTAAAGTTTAAAAATGAAGTTTATCATGTTCTAAAACATAAAAATGCTCCTTGAAATAATTACCGACACCATTATGACTCACACATTTTCACGAAAGGGTGCGCAAAATTACTTTTATCCCCTGACACTCAAAAACCATTAGCTACGCCTCTAGTTACAGTTTATGAAATTATTGGCATAACTTTAATTCCAACATTCAACAAATAACTACTATTTTTTCAGCGTATATCACAGATTTGTGCAGTGTTCTTGTCTTTTTCACATATACTTTTCTGGCGCAAAAATACAAATTGTATTATTTCTTATTGGTCTTTGGTCTTTTTATGGAAAGACCAATGAGGAAGTTCTCAAAGAGGCCAACACAAAAAGGGAGCTCTTAAAAAACATCAGAAAGAAGCAATCAACATTTTTCGGGCACATCATGAGAAGAGGAAAGTTGGAATACTTGGTTACAACTGGCAAAATAAAAGGAAAGAGAGATCGCGGACGCCAAAGAGAGAAAATACTGGATAGCTTGGCGTCATGGCATGGAAAACAGTCAACAACAGAACTGATACGATGCACTGTAGATAGAAGATTGTGGAGGGACATGATCACCTGCGCCAATCGGTATGGCACATGATGATGATGATTATTATTTCTTAACCGCGGTAGCAATAGCTTATTTGAATGTTACAAAAGTGACATCATTCCAACAAAGCATAAATAATATGCAATGTTACCGCAAACCTGTTCTGAGTTCGTCTGCATAAAATGATCTTAAAACTACATTCATTAAAACTATGTTCATATAGTACAATAGTACACCCCTAGTTGTGATAACATCATGTAAGTTTGGATCGGACGTTTCTCTCAGTTACAGCTGAAATCCCATCATCATCATTGAATGTCCGTCTCCGCGTCGAATGTTGGCTACAATGGAGCGCCATTCCGCTCTGTCTCTTGCTTTGACAGTGTAGATTATCAAAGCTGACTAGTCATCTTTTGATGTTACTTGTTGGTGGTAGTCTTGGTCTGCCTCTTTTACCTTGTATTTTCCCTTCCAAGATTACTTTTAGCAGGCTGCTGTGTCTTTTAACATGCCCCACAAATCTAATTTTTCTTGTTTGAATTGTGTTTAGTGGCTCCCTTTTCATTTTTATTTGTTTAAGGCTTCATTGTTTGTTTTATTTTTTTTCCATCCAATTCCTCCTATTCTTCTATAATTCCACATTTCAACACAGCTAAAATTTTCTTTTTTGTTTTCTTGTCGAATGTCTTTCCTTAAAAGTAAAGTACCCCCGTCACGCCAAGTGGCGTATAGGGAAATATGGTGTTAGTGACCCTATATTTTACAGACCTTCAGCACATGATTTTTGGGGTAATGTGGTCGGTATTACGCCCGTGCTGCTTTTACTTTCCCAGAAAAAATCCGGTACCCATTTAAGGCTGGGTGAACCCGGAGCCGTCGGTTGGGATCGAACCCTACCCCTTGTCCGTAGTAGTCCAGTTCACTACCACTGAGCTATCGCGGCTCCTACTAATTTTTAGGGATTAGTAAAACCCAGGTGTCCTCGCCAGGATTACGAACCCCGGCTGTTGCCGTGGTAAGCCAACCGCCTATCGATTGCGCTAACCGGACACCCTCAATGTCTATCCTTAACTATTGTTTAATAGGTCTTTTTTTCATTTTTAGTTGTTCTTAAACTTCATCGCTTGTTTTCTTTTCTTTCCATCCAAATCTTCCTATTCTTCTATAAGTCCACATTTCAAGGGCTTCAATTTTCTGTTCTATTTTCTTTGTTAATTTCCATGTTTCTGCACCATACAGGAATGTTGAGAAGATATAACATTTTATACTTCTTAGCTATAGCCCACGTAGTTAAAAGCCCTGCATATTTAACGAGCAACGTACACCTCGGTAGGAAGTACGGGTAGAAATCTTCATTTTTCTACTCTCCTTTGTGTTGATAAAACTACTAGTCTTCATCATCATCAAGTATCGGGCCTACTGGCGTAGGTGATCATGTCTCTCCACAACTTTCAATCTCGGCAGCTATTTATCATTTCTGTTGTTGACCTTCTGCCAAGCCATTCTCTTAAGCTGTCTGGTATCTTTTCTCTTTGCTTCCCTCTATCTCTTCGTCCCTTAATTTTTCCAATTGTTACAATATATTAAAGTTGTTTTCTTCTCATTACATGGCCAAAAAAATGATGATTGTTTCTTCCTAATATTGGAAATTAGCTCTCTTTTTACTTTGACCTCTCTCAGAACATCGTCATTACTCTTCTTCGCTGTCCATGGTACTCTCAACATTCTTCTGTGAAACCACGTTTCTACAGACTCCAGTGATTTTCTTGTATGTTGTCCTATTGTCCATGATTCGCATCAATATGTTAAGACGGTGATGTCTTTTTCTTTGTTGTTACAATTACCTCTGTCTTTTTGCTATTAAGGCTGAGTCCTTTATTTTTGCTTTCTTTCGCTATAATATCCAACATTTCTTGTAACTCATTTTCACTCTTAGCGATTAAGACTGTATCATCAGCTTACCTTAGATTATTTATATTATGGCTACTAGTCCTAGGAGGTTTTAAACAATTTCTTTGTAAACGAGATTCAATGGACAATAAAGATGGAAGTAAAAGAGAAGAAGCCTCTCTCTCTGTGATCAAGACTCAATCAGAGTAGGATTCCAGACTCTCTCATGAGGTCAGCTGTCTGTTGAAGCGAATCGATTGCCTCATATAGTTTTTCTTTCAGGGACCACATTGCTCTTCTCAGGTCTGTGTACTGGGGGCAATCCTGTAGAACATGTTTTGTAGTCGTATTGTGCAGTGTACAGTGGCATAGGCTGGTTGTACCTATTTTGAATTTGGTGAACATGTGATTTCTCATTCTATTGTGGCCAATGTGTAGGCGAAGTATGATGACTTGATCCCTCCTTGATAGTTGGTGGTATCCGTCACTCTCGTTATGCTTTGGGTGTTCTCATTTCCATTTTTCATGGAACTGACCCTTGAGGATGGATTTGGCTTCATCAGAGCTGAGCGGATGGTTCTCTTGTGGTAATCTCCCTCCCTCTTTAGCTAATTTATCTGCGCGTTCGTTCCCGTGTTTATTACAGTGTGATGGTATCCACTGAATGACTACTCGCTGGAAGTTATTGCATAGCTGGTCCAGGGTTGTTCTCAAGTCATCTAGTTCATCGTTCTTGGGACTTTTTAGAGCTGATAGTACTGACAGTGCATCAGTCAGAATCACCAATTGATTGTGCATGTTATTTTTGTGTTGAGTAGCCAGTGTTGCAGCATCTCTGAGGGCCTCCGTTTCTGCTTTAAAGTTGTTTGAGAATTTCCCAGTAGCTAATGACTCGGTGATCTCGTCCTGGTTATTCAGCGTAAAAGAACACACCTCCCCCTCCATTTCTGGTGGCATTTGTAGCACAGCCATCTGTGTATATATGGGACCAAGAGTCCTGTGAGTAGGTATCGTTTATATGTTTTTCTGCTACGTGTTTTCTTTCTGTATCTGATTGGGTGCCTTTTTTCATGATTCCTGCTTTATTTTCCTTAAGTTCTTGTATTTTATGTTTTCCATGAAGAGACATATCAAATGGGCCCAAGGGCTTCGATATTGTTTGGGAAAGTACTGAGTCTCCAGTAGTTAGTTCATTGGCAATTGCAGCGAAGTTGCTCCTCTTTAGTCGTATAATTCCGGAACCAGTTATTCTTTGGTGCATGGGGTGGCTAAGGAGTCATCTATATTTCTCCGCTTGTTGCAAAACTTTAGTGACCCGACTGTCATCTAAGGGTTGTAAACCTGTTACTGTTTCTAGAGTCTTGATAGGTGTAGATAACATAGTACCAGTGATGATACGGGTAGCTTGATTCTGTGTTCTGTTAATTTTCCTAAGGTGTGATTTGGAAGCCATAGCCCAGGCTGTGACTCCATACTCTAGAACTGGTCTGACTCTTCCTACGTATAGTCTTTTAAAAATATTGCTGTCTGCCCCACAGTCCGTTCCTGCCAATTTCTTCATAATATTTGTTCGTTTTCTGGCTTTTTTCCTTGCTCTGTCTATCTGATTTTTCCATGTCATTCTGCGATTCATGGTGACGCTTAGATATTTGGTCAATAGGGAGTGTATGGTCTTTTATCTTCAAGTTTGCAGAGAGTGTGTTTCTTGATAGTTTGAAAATTGTATATGTAGTTTTTTTTCGTTGATTGGTAAGAACCAGGTGTTCGTCCATTTTTCAAGTTCACCTAGGGCATCTTGCATCCTGGGTCCAGCCACCGACATACTTTCCTCGCGAGCCCATAACGCCAGATCATCTGAGTATATTGCTGAGTGTATTCTGGGTGGAATGTCCATTACGAGAGAAGGAGTGAAAGAGAGAGTGAGAGGGTGAATTGAAACAATGTTGATGTTTTCTCTGCGTTATCTGTTTAAAATGAAGCAATATCTGTTATGCTCAACATTGTGCAAATCGGCTGGTTTTGCCAACTAAAATAATGTTGCTTGAGTGCTGTTTAACAGCTTCAGAATTAGTGTAATAACATTCTCTCTTTATAGAAGAGACAACAAAATATTGGTACCCGGTATTAATGAACATACGAAACCATTTGAGAATAATATTAATAATTGGGCTGCTATACAGCAAGTGCATTGAATAGGAGTAAGAGGTATGGTGTAAAGTACACACCTACAAGGTTTGGTGAGAGCTTTACGAAAAAGGAACAAAACAAAATGCTGCCATTTAGGCCGACGTGCGGCCTTCTTTAGAAAACGAGAACATTACAAACAAAGAACAGAAAAAAGATAAATTCTACTACAGCTAGAATGAGTGGTACTTGTAGATCAAGAATAAACAAGTAGTCCGATAAGAAATGAAATGATAAAACAGAACGGAGATGCACTACTAAGAGAATAAAAATGAACAATTAATAAAAATTAGTAAACTAAACAAAATATTCTAAATTCATTAAATAATAAATAATGCAAGACAGCTGAGACTTGATGCAGAAACTCCAAATGAATATTGTGGTAGATTTCTATAAAGGAGCTTTCATGACACATTACCGTTATATGTAAATTAGTTCTCTTGATTTATTAATATTTGCTTCAAATAAAAGAAGATAAACACTTACGAAATCACTGTTTTAATGTTCTATATATCATTATTAATTAGACTTTTTTTAATATAAGAAGCTGGAATCGTTATAATGAATTATGTATTTTTTGTTGTTGTTTGCCAGGATGCAAAGACAGAGACATATTCTATATGGAACGTAAGTAGAATCACGACTCGTGTTAGCATGTTTAAAAACAAATTACAAGTAGATTTTAACATTATTTAATGTCGTTTTCTTTAAATTAAACTGGAGTGTTACTCCAAGATATTTAGACTTTTCCTCACCAGGTAATTTCACTTTATTCTTCCACTAGTATTCTGTCTGCCTAGTGCAGTGGTGATTAACTTAAGATTGACCGAGGTCTGATTATTGCCATGGCCAGAACGAGAGCTCCATCTTAAGGGTTTAATTATAAATTGCATAAAGTGATTTTGACGATATATTTTATAATTTGTAACACGATCATTAATTATTTCTTTCAAAATTAACTTCATATTGTTTTTGTTTTAAATCGACTGAAACTTGATTTTTATTCATATATATTTAATATTGTAGTTTCTGTGGAAAATTCAAGGGCGAAGAAAAATAGAATGGTGGGCCAAATGTGGCACCGGGGCGCCATTTCGTCATCTCTGGCCTGCTGTATGTCTATTGATAAATTAATATAAACACATTTGTTTTCACAGTCTATTTGTAGTTTAAACATGTCGCTCTACTTATTGGATCTTCAAGTTTACGCTTAGCCTCTGTACTGTATTTTGAACACCTCAACGACTCTCACTTAGAACAAAATCATCAACAGCTTCCTAAATTTAAAGCGCTTGCTCAGTTTATCCTCAGGAATGAGAACAAGTCTACAACTTTAGACCGATACCTGTTTAAATATTTCCTGTAAAACCGTTCTACTTTGACTCCATTGTAATTATTTTCATCAAAAACTTTTCTACACATGCAACCACCGGCCTGCTCGAAGTCAAAACCTATGACTTCTTTCTCTTTAACCCTCTCAACTCTGGTCCAAGCATAGGGCACTCACAAGAGATCTCCACCCAATCCGGTCTGGAGTAGACATGGACAACTCTCGCCAGGACCTGCCAGCATCTTTCATTTCATCATGGATGGTTCATCGTATTGTCCCCAATGGTCTGCCTCTTCTTGCTTTATGGTGTCCATGTTAATGCTAAGTGCTGATGCCTTGTTCGTTCAGTTTGTAGAACGTGGCCTAGCCATTTTCAACGTCTCCTTTCCACTTCTTGATTGATGTTGTTAATGCTTGATCTTCTGACTTCTATGTTCGTAATGTGTTAATCCCAACGGATGTTTACAATCTTCTTTAGACAGAGACCTATGAATACTGTTTGATATTTTTTTGAAACTTATTATTTGTTCTTCGTGTTATCTTAATAAACTGATCTTCTGCTCACATGCCCTGCTGTTGATGACGTATGTTAGACTTCTCAAGTACCAACATATTAGTGCATTTACCACTTGTGATGCTTCTTTGTCAAGGCATGATACTAGTGAGACTGAACGGTGATGTTTTATTCATCTTAATAATTGGTGTTTAACTATAGTAGCCTCTCCGTCAATAACAGTTGACCATGGACTTTGCAGGGCCCCTTAAAATGTCATCCCTTCTCCTCATTCGTCGCTCTCTCTCTCCTTCTCCATGAATCCATCCGTCTGCCTCCCGCCTGAAACGGAAACCCCAGAATGCACTTCCAAAGATTGCAGTCTGCAGCTTTTTCTTCCCAGACTGCAGGTTTTATCTCATTGCTTGATTACCATGAATATAAAATGTGTTCCTTCTAAATTCCTTCTGACATGTACCCCCTCCCTCCACAGTTCATATGCATTAACTCACGAATTTGTTTTATCTCAATTATTGTTACCTAAGACTTCATATAAATTAGCTATTGAGTGTTTTTATAAAAGGCATTTAGGCTTCAATTTATACAATATCGGCTTGAGTTGTTGCAATTTGAAACTAGTTTGAAATATGGGTGTACAAAGATTTTCTTATCGATGGTACTTTTATGAAAGAGATGGGAGTTATTATGGGCACAGCCTGAACGAGAAACTCAGTGGTGGTGTAAGAAGACTTATCAACCAACACAGAACTAGAGTCGTCAGTCGCTGGACACTGCGGGACTTGCTGGGGGAGGGGATCTGAGCTCCTATGGACATGTTCGGAGTGCAATGATGATGACCCGCAAATAACTCAATAACTCAATAAAGGTTATCTTATCGATCTTACTTATTTGACATGTCCCTTCTTCTCTTGCCTTTCTGCGTTGATTGGAAATACAGTGGTTCAGGTTATTGCTCTGTTATGTATCCCCTACATGATGTTCATATTTATGTTTGATATTTAATTAATCTATCGTCGTCTTCTACGTATAGGTCTATCTATCCCTACTCTTTCCTGTATTTCTGAATGCTAAAACATTTTGAAGAAATGGTGACTGATTGAGATCACCTTAAATTTTAACACGACATAACTCTTTGTTCATAAGACTGATCCAGCGCGGTATTACTTCAACAGTGATTGTACTGACAGTGAGTCAAGTATGATCTATTGTGAGGTTTGGAGGGCTAGATTTTGAAGCATTAAGTGTGGTCTCTGCATTTGCAGGACTGCTAATTTGTTTCATTTAGATATGTCTTCTAACGATTTGCATGACTTCTTGCATAGTTTCAATTGGGGTGCGAGCAAGGAGGTGACAAATCCAGGTCTGAAGTAGGACGAATTGCCAAAACCTGAAGTATGAATTAGCAACTGCGGTCGGCTTTATTACAATATGGGGGGACAAAGAATTTACAATGATCATTGTTTGACATTAATTTCATTGGTGATTGTGCCAAAACGTCCCTACGGTTTCAGACATACTCGTATAACCATATGAGTAATACAAATGTATTGTCACGCTCCGAGACAGTGTCGTACATTTAAAACAAAAGCAAACAGTGCAGTTTGTTTCTCTCAGTCCAGCAAAGTATAGAGTAGACTCTTTCTTTTCACAAAAACGTTCATGCACATTATATTTATTGTGTATACACAAAATTATGCACATATAGTTTAAATATTTCAATGTACGAAATATAAATGTAAAGATTGTATACACCGTTATACCGTTTATGTGAGATTAGATCTGGAATATGGAAGAGACTGTGAGAGCTGCTTCGTGTTAGAAGAATTCAGTTACAATGGCATCTACCTTTTATTGAAATAAGAAAATAAGCACTTGGAGAGGGTCTGCCTGAAGTAAGCAGTACATTTCTGCCTGAAGTAAGCAATACTTTAATGTGCCCCCGTCACGCCAAGTGGAGTATAGGGAATATGGTGTTAGTGATCATAATTGTTACAGACCTTCAGCACATGATTTTGGGGTAATGTGGTCGGTATTACGCCCGTGCCGTTTTACTTTCCCAGAAAACAATCCGGTACTCATTTAAGGCAGGGTGAAACCGAAAGTAAGCGATGCATATTTGCCTGAAGTGATAAGGTTTCAGGCTACAAGTGTTGATGAAAAAATTGAAAAAAAACGACTTTTGGTGCAACTGAAACTACAAAAGTTCAAAGTGTCGTTTAAATTAAATTGTAAACAGTTCGTAGCTTCGTGCATATTTTCGAGAAAGTTGCCACCCCCATATTCTAGCATACTTTAAGAGTAAACACACTATTTACCAAACTATCTATAAGAGAATGTTAAAGAAAATGTTCAGATGAATATTATGAATAAGATTATATAATCTTCATTATAGCAATTTCTGCTTATATAGAGAACTATGTTACTAATGTTCATTTTGATAGTAAACTTCATGTCAATGTTAGAAAATATATGACATTATGGCTACTATAATCCTGCAGTTCATTCAAGACGTAGCATGCTATCTAGAAAAGACTATGTGGACGTCAGAGGATATGACAGATCGTCAAACTTACCATAAACACACACAAAAACCTGTCATACTGCTAAGATTGTTACGGTTCTAAATTATTATTTGTTTAAACTGCTTTCTACCTGACTATTATTTATGACGTGACAATTATTGTAATTACATAAATCAGTTAGTTTTTTTTTTTTTTTAACAAGAAAATTAATTGCGGGTTTCCTTATTGAGAATCTGTCGGAACCAATGCACATTTCAACGTTAAAATGGTGGCTGTGGTGAAGAGGCAAAGTAATAGATCAATAAAAATGCATTTTTCTTTTGACCATTTCTCTTGACAAATAAAAGAGCATTGCAGCTTCATGGATCAGTATATGACAATTTGAAAAGTGGCAAGGGCGTAATACCGACCACATTACCCCAAAAATCATGTGCCAAAGGTCTGTAAAATTTATGGTCACTAACACCATATTCCCTATACGCCACTTGGCGTGACGGGTCACTAACACCATATTCCCTATACGCCACTTGGCGTGACGGGTCACTAACACCATATTCCCTATACGCCACTTGGCGTGACGGGTCACTAACACCATATTCCCTATACGCCACTTGGCGTGACGGGTCACTAACACCATATTCCCTATACGCCACTTGGCGTGACGGGACTACTTTACTTACTTTTTTTACGGTGGCAGAGAAATAATATTATTTGGTTCACTCTGAGGTTGAGAAAGAAAATTAATACCCCCATCATCATCATCATCATCATCATTATCATCAGGTCGGATGTCCTTTACATAACGTTGCATTCACCACTGGCCGTCTGAAAGAATCTCTGTTTCTCGCCAGATCTCTTGCTTTCTCTTTTGTTATGTTCATGGTAGGTGAGATGCAGAATTGCTCAGGCAAAAGCAGCTTTCCATAAAATGAGGAAGATACTATGCAATCCATTTTTGACAATAGAAACAAGAAAAAGAGTTTTAAAAATATGTAGAGCCAGTCCTAACATATGGATATGAATCATGGAGAATAGGAGAACAGACAGGAAAATCTCAGGTGTCCGTAGAAATGTGGTTTTACAGAATGTTGAGAATACCATGGACAGCTAAGAAGAGTAATGAAAACGTTCTGAAAGAGACCAAAACAAAAAGAGAGCAAATTTCCAATATTGGGAAGAAACAATCATCACGCTTTGGCCATGTAATGAGAAGGAAACAGCTGGAATATATTGTAATAGCTGGGAAAATTTAGGGACAAGGAGATAGAGGGTAGCAA
The DNA here is from genome assembly GCA_032433765.1 of Megaustenia siamemsis. Taxonomy (NCBI): domain Eukaryota; kingdom Metazoa; phylum Mollusca; class Gastropoda; order Stylommatophora; family Ariophantidae; genus Megaustenia; species Megaustenia siamemsis. The sequence continues at coordinate 21,867,270 of JAVIAB010000088.1, forward strand.
AGAGAAAAGATACCAGGCAGCTTAAGAGAATGGCTTGGCAGAAGGTCAACAACAGAAATGATAAATAGCTGCCGAGATCGAAAGTTGAATTTTCATCTACGCTAGCAGGCCCGGTACTTGATGATGAAGATGATGATGATGAGGATGATGTTGTTAATGTTCAAGGTCTCTTTGTAAATTGAAACCACCTTACTCTTAGTCTGCCCATGATGCCTCGTCCAGGAACAATTCATTCACTTATCTTCCTCTCGGGCCAAACACGACACATTGCTGTGAATTTATAATTTACCACGATTGTGATTTGCTGCTAGTTCTTGTAGTTCTTCGTTCTTTATAGATGAGCCTTTAGTAGAAATTATTGTGTGTAGCGATACAATGGGTCTGCGTGTATTGTCATACTAGAAGCTTTCCACATGAATAACTGGTGAGGAAGTCATTCTTCGTTCATTCTCAGCATAAACCCTATGTATTTCTAACACCTTCTTCTTATAAAGATAGACTATTATTCTTGCTTTGATTATATGTTCGTTTGAAATATATTCTTTCCAAATTATGTTGCCTTCCAATTTGTGTTCTTTCCAGCCTTCCGTGTCTCTGTAGAATGATGTTTAAAAGCTAATTCTTTTTAATAAGTGTCTGTTAACATGTCTTCATTTCTCGTTTTTATTGTCCTAGGTACCTGAAGGATTTTTCTGTAACGAGTTATATCAAATGAATCGATTTTCATTCTTGCTCTTCGCAAAATTGTCCATGATTCACAACCACATGTTGGTGGTATCAGGAAGATGCATGTCCTCCGTAATTTAATTTACTGTAGGTGTAATGTCACATGTTCGTCATGGCGTTTATTTGTTTGTTTTTCTATTGCTAATTTTATAATCACTGTGTAAAAGTCTTCATTTGCAGATACTACAGGTTCCAGATAGGTATAGTTTGTTACAAATTTAACGTTTTTTTACTGTTGATGATGATTTTGTGTTAGCACTTTGCTATAACAATTAACTAACTGTCGAGATCGAACGTTGTGGACAGACATGATCACCTAAGCCAGCAGGCCCGGTACTTGATGATGATGACAATTGACATTATCACGGTTTTATGTATATTCTAGGATAAAAGAAAATAACTACGAATTCAAATTAATGCATAATATTGGTGAAATCCTAATGTATTATGTTTTATCTACAAGGAAGGTAAATATTGGTCAGCAACATATTTTGGGGTAAGTCATTATCATTTATACATTACATTATGAGACTCATTATTAACACGTCTCATGTTATGTACCTTTGTATGATAGCTTTGAATGATTTTTAGCACTGTTGAAGTTTCTTTTGATTTTTATGTATTTCTATTCCGTTGTGTATGTTATCATCCACGTTAAATATCTTTCCAATGGAACATCGTTTTTTTGTTCAGTCTTGTTCTCTTAAAAATTCAAAATGTTGAAACATCCTAGCCATTATCTTTAATATATTGAGTCCAGCTGTGCCGGGGCCCTGTACGGTTTTCTCCATATTCTTGCTGCTAATAGAAACATTATATTACCTATGAACATGAATAACCATTCTTAACCAGCTACTTCATTTAACCAATAACAAAAGTTTACAACATCTAGTCCAAAGTCCAAACATAAGGATTCGTTTATATGGTCCTATAAGTCTCCCAGAAAACATCAAGTATATTGAAAAATGTGGTAAAAATAGTTTTTGTTTTCTTTTTTTAAAAATGGATTCGTAAAGCCACATGCAAGAAACAGACAAGAAAATCATTAGAGTATGTAGATATTTGGTTTTACAGAAGAATATTGAGAGTACCATGGACAGCTAAGAAGAGTAATGAAGATGTTATGAGAGAGGTCAAAGCAAAAGGAGAGCTAATTTCCAATATTAGGAAGAAACAATCAACATTTTTTGGCCATGTAATGAGAAGAGAACAACTGGAATATATTGTAACAACTGGAAAAATTGAGGGACGAAGAGATAGAGGGAAGCAAAGAGAAAAAATAACAGACAGCTTAAGAGAATGGCTTGGCAGAAGGTCAAAAACAGAAATGATAAATAGCTGCCGAGATCGAAAATTGTGGAGAGACATGATCACCTACGCCAGCAGGCCCGCTACTTGATGATGATGATGATGAAAGCCACATAAGGTCTATCTACCTGACTGCCAATCTGTCTGTATGTCTGACCGCCCACTTATTGGTCTGTTTGAGTGACTGTCTATCTTCCTACCCACCCACTTTATCTATCTATCTATCTATCTATCTATCTATCTATCTATCTATCTATCTATCTATCTATCTATCTATCTATCTATCTATCTATCTATCTATCTATCTATCTATCTATCTATCTATCTATCTATCTTTCTTCCTACCCACCCATCTATCTATCTATCTATCTATCTATCTATCTATCTATCTATCTATCTATCTATCTATCTATCTATCTATTTGTCTATATGTCCGTCTGTCTGTCTGTCCGTCCGCCCGTCCGCCCGTCTGTCTATCTGTTTATCTGTCTGTCTGTCTAACTATCTGTCTATTCCATCCTTCTCTCTTTATGTCTTTTTGTTTCATGTTCCACATACAACAATTTAAACCATATGGACTACATTTTACAAAGCCCAAAACTGAACCAGATGAACTCTTCATGTCTTAACATGTGGATGATGTGAATGTAATGGATTGAAAACAACTATATCAGGACGTATAGGATTTCCTTAATGACTCATAGCAACTCCCCTTTATGTCAACATTTTTCTAATTTTTCAGTTTGATAGAGTTACCGATTTTTATGCCGCTTCTTCTATATCTTCTCTATATCTACGATCGCTTGCAGGTCTTTTCCAGTCAACATCACTAAAGGTGAATTCACACGATGATGCCTTGGTGACGTCTTTATTTTGTTTTGTCCACAAGCCGCTTCCCATCAATTAGTTTTCTTCCACCAGTAGTTGCCTATAAGTGCCTATGTTTGTTCATTCTTCTAACTGAGTGGTTCTCAAACTGTTCATGATTTATTGCGTGGCAGCCCCTTTAAAATTTTTTTGATGAGACATCGTAAAGGCTGGCCCTTTTTTAAATTTAAAATTAAATTAAATACAATGAACATGTAGGCTGCTGTTAATCAAATATTTGTCCATAAACCATTATTTATTTAGAAAATAGTAATCCTAGTCATCTAATAAAAATTACAATGTCAATGGGGTGAATGCATCAGCGATACCAGAACTAGTTCTTCTATTCTTGGCTTTGTTGTGGACAGTGCACATACGAGTGAGTAAATTTGACACTTTAAGCAGTCTTCATTTGTAGTTTCATAAACTAATACGGAGAATGTAATAGTCCTATCGTCATCATTGATTGACACTAGGTCCAGACGGAAATGAAAAGACACAACACAACAAAACAAACGCGTCACACAAACTAAAACGTTATTCGTGGGATCAGCGTAACGGGAAGTTTTCTTGACGTTTATTTGTTCTGATTTCTTTAGGAAGGCCAGATGGAGCTTAAAACCGTATTAGAAGTAAGTGAGGAAATGTTACCATGTCGAATTAAAATAAAAATGCGCACATGAGTCTGAGTAAATGTATTTATTAAAATATAAAGCTAAATACAAATAAGTACTACCCAAGTAGTATATGTCAACATTCACACACACTTCGCTATAACAAGTAGCTGATACAATCAATCGTGTCGTATAATTCAGTGCAGAAAATTCATCACGGACTATTTCCCTGGGAACAATTCATTGCACAGAAAATATATCACGGGAAAATGCATCGGAAGAAAGTGCAATGCAAGGAAATTTTATAACTGAAAAAAATCATCACAAATTTCATAAGTTCAAATTGTAAACATGATTTAATTAGAGTAAAATTGTGTTCAGCAATCATTACTAACAAATGTTAGGTATTTAATGATAGGTCTTGACAATAGCCGATATACTGAAGGTAGTTACAATTTGTAACTAGTGAATATAAACAATCAATGATTGACAAGTTCGTAAGGAATTAAGCGAAGACCTGCTATCTGAGTTACTGGTAATGTAGAGGAAGAAAACTGAACAAATATTATAGTACACCACAGAAGACCGTTTTCATAAATGACGAATATGACATGCATGTTTATTACCTGCTATCATCATCAATAACGGCGCTGCTGGCGTAGCGTAGGTGATCATGTTTCTCCACAACTTTCGATCTCAACAGTTATTTATCATTTCTGTGGTTGACCTTCTACCAAGCCATTCTCTTAAGCTGTCTGTTATTTAAGCTCTTTGCGTCCCTCTATCTCTTCGTCCCTCAATTTTCCCAGTTGTTACAATATATTCCAGTTGTTCTCTTCTCATTACATGGCCAAAAAATGACGATTGCTTCTTCTCAATATTGGAAATTAACCTGCTATATAACATCATATACGAGAATTGAATTAAACTTTACAGTTATTTGTTACGAACAAATTACTGACTTAAACACAAATATTGGTTAATATCACTCGAGTTTACGTTCTTTAATCACCTTTCCTTTCATGTTACCTCACTTTATGATTTGTGGATCGTTCGGTTACATAAAACCAAATAATAACATATTTTTCTTTTATTTTAGCCACTTAATGAGTGTGTCTCTGATGTTGAAGCATGAAAGGCTACATACTTGCAGACTCTAACTCAATGGAGATCTACAATATTCTTTTTCCCAATGTATCTTTCTGTCTCTTAAAAAATAAAATCTTAATAAAGGGACGTAACAATTTTTATTCAATATATACTTATCCCAAAGTACCATACTGGTGGCGTAGACAATTAGGTCCTTCAACAATTTCCTGTCCTCGGTGCACTATATGGACTTTATTATTTACTGTTTACCGTGCCGTGACTCCAAGTTATCTACTATCTTCTATCTCTGTCAAATGTTTTCCGTGATCTCTCTTTCCCTGTTTTTGGCTGTTGTAACCGAGTTTTCCAATTTCCTCTTCCTGTGATAGTCCAAAACATGTCCATTATTTATTTCTTTTTATTGATTTGTCTTAGGAGCTCTCTCTTTGTTTTAGAGTCCTTGAGAATTTCCTCTTTAGTCTTTTAAGTTGTCCAGAGAACTTTAAACATTCTTCTGAGAAATCAAAACTCGGTGGCCTATAATCGTCTTTCTCACTTCAATGGACATAGACTTGTTGCACAAGAAGTTTTAACTTTCTGAAGTACTACTTAGGCATGTGCTATTCTTCCTTTTATTTCCGTGGTGAATCGTGTGCTGTTATTACTCTGAGTAATGGCTGTGAAAAGTGTGACCAACATCGTTCCTGTTGTTCTAATGAACCTGTTAGATAGTTCAAGTTCACCCGTGGTTACAAAAATTCTGCACAAACACAGACACTCATTAAATGTTCAATTTTTGCAATGACATTTCACTGCGATATTTTTCCCTGAGATGAATTCTTTTCCTTAAACCTAAACTCATAATTCTGTGAAGTACACAAATCGTAGATGAAAATAGATTCAGGAAAATGGAAAAAGGCGTTTACAGTCTTTTACATCAATTATATAGAGATTACCTTAACAGATCAGTCGCCTTCTTGAAATTGTTGTTAATAGCGCAATTGGCAATGTTCACAAATCACAAACAAGAAATCATATCTAGCTTGTAGAAAGACACATATGCATTAAACGAAAAACATCTCTATACCAAATATTTACAAATCAAAGTATCAACCTCTTGCACGATTGTTGCATGAGGGAAACAGAACATCGTACTCTACACACAATGACCTGCAGGCGGCTTTGGGTTGGTAGATTTTAATGAAGTGTCAGGACAAATAGAATTTTTTTTTTTATGTTACACCGAACTCGTTGTTGTTAAATTGTCATTTAAATATAAACGAAAAATAAAACAATAAAGATAAAAATTAACATATATTACCCTGGTATAACAACCACTGTCGTTAATGAAATAAAAATTAATATCGGAAAATTGTTTACGCTACTAGGATTCGGTTAATGTCACTGCTCATGCCGTAGAGGTAAGTAGTACAATAATTTCTACAAATGTTATCAAAAGGGACATAACCATTAATTTAGTTTTTCATGTCAGCCAGCAATTATAGTAAACACAGTTTCTCCCCCTGAAAATGTGTATTTAGTGCAACTATTTGTTGTGATACCATAAAAAGTAAAGTACCCCCCGTCACGCCAAGTGGCGTATAGGGAAATATGGTGTTAGTGACCCTATATTTTACAGACCTTCAGCACATTATTTTTGGGGTAATGTGGTCGGTATTACGCCCGTGCTGCTTTTACTTTCCCAGAAAAAATCCGGTACCCATTTAAGGCTGGGTGAACCCGGAGCCGTCGGTTGGGATCGAACCCTACCCCTTGTCCGTAGTAGTCCAGTTCACTAACCACTGAGCTATCGCGGCTCCTACTAATTTTTAGGGAATTAGTAAAACCCAGGTGTCCTCGCCAGGATTACGAACCCCGGCTGTTGCCGTGGTAAGCCAACCGCCTATCGATTGCGCTAACCGGACACCCTGTTGTGATACCATGATCTCCATTTAACAATTTGTTTCCACTGAGTTTGGGAGCATAGACTGTGGGTGTCGTAAGATAAAATAATTTGTCTCCATCAAAATTATAACCCCAAGACAGACAACTCTGATTACAATCAGCGACTGACTTGCAAAAATGGTTGATGAAAATTGATTCACACGACAGGAAGTTGCAGTGCAAGACAATTCACTAATAAGCGCTCAGAGGAGATGAAAAGAAAAGTTTGTGGCTAGAGTTTTTCTTTCAGTTTATTTTAACCATCCATGAAAGTAATAAATCCATCGATAAATAAAGAACCATCCATAAAAAAACAATCTTTACGACACATAGTACCATTGCTGGTGTATGTCGGGGGGCAACGATAGAACCAGAGGGATAAAGGCCGCTTCGTCAAGCAGTCGTCACGACGTGTGCGACTCAGGATTTTTATTTCACCCCCAATAGAAAAAATCATTTCTATCTACCACGGGTTTCGAACACCGTACGTCAGCTTTTCAGCCATCGGAACAGTGGTTTTAGCCGCACGGCCACGCGCACCATCCATGAAATTAATAAAACCATCGATCTAGAAAGAACCATCCATGAAAGTAATAAATCCATCGATCTAGAAAAAACCATCCATGAAAGTAATAAATCCATCGATCTAGAAAAAAACCATCCATGAAAGTAATAAATCCATCGATCTATAAAAAACCATCCATGAAAGTAATAAATCCATCGATCTATAAAAAACCATCCATGAAAGTAATAAATCCATCGATCTAGAAAGAATCTCACATCCTCCCATTTATCCATTCTTCCCCCCCCCCTCCCTTAAACAAATATTCTTTCAGTGATTCACCCTCATTTCTTTCACGTACTATTATGTTCATGCGTTTACACGTTTATTCAGCTATTTAACGCCTATAGCTATATTTAGATATTTAACACCTATCGCTATATTTAGATATTTAACACATATCGCTATATTCAGCTATTTAACGTCTATAGCTATATACAACGGCAATTTGATTTAGTACAAATTGAGTATTAGTCATAATGCGCAGACAACTCTACTCGTAGTTTGAGTAACACTATTTTGCAAAGGCCAATTCGTAGCATCAGATCGATGAAATGAAACATTAGACGTAACAACAAAATATAAAGAAAATACTACACATCTAGAACTGTCATGAGCTGCATGTAATCCGCTAATTCAAAAGAATGATACCAATGATGAGAATGCAGTTGAATTTTGAAATGAGAAACATCAGTCCTGCGAGGTCTAAATAAATCGATCGACTTGTTGCACAGTTCATTATTCCAACTATAAAGGCACAATGTTGTTGTACCAAGAGAATCAGCAGGCGGGCTTGTTTGCTTATTATTCCCGTTATTTTTTGTTAAAACCACATTACACATTATGTGGCATGCTGTGGAAAATGAATATTCATATGGTTAGTCTTAAGCGTTGGTCAATACAATCACTTGGGCAAGGATTGAGAAGTCGTGAATCGATGTATCGACCTCAGGCACGTGAGCTGTAGTACCCTTCCAGATGGTGTTTCCATATTCCGATTGTTTCCAATGAATTATGATATCATATGTCGAAGGACATATAGTTGCCTTCACATTCGGTGCGACTACGCCTTATCTTGGCGTGTACTGTGGCTATGATTGGAATTGCAGCTGCCTTTCTTTGTTTGGTTCCTTCGATGAGATGAGATATTAATTCGGATGATTCTACTGGCACGGGCGGTTGAGCAATTATGGATTTTAATTCGTTTGCAGTGATACCGGGGCCTTCGACTAACTATAACTAAAACTATAACCTAATACACAATCATCTCAATAATGGAGAAACATGTTGCTATGCACAGCTCTATGCCATAGACTCTGTATTAATAAATGTGGAGAGTAAAGATTATTAGTTGAACCAACAACCTCAAATATGAAAATGTTTCTAACTGATACATATGACTTTTAAGTTGATTCATGCGATATATTCAAGAAGACAAAGACCATACATTTTTTGTTTAAACGAAAACATATAGAAAGTGACAATTAGACTGTAACAAGATTGCATGTGACACCCAGCGATCAGGCCCGTGGTGAAACATCGACCATCAAGGTACAACTGAACAGATCTACAATCTTAAAAATCTTATGTGAGACATACCTCTTCAATCTTAGAGATCTATGTGAGAAATATCTCTTCAATCTAAGAAATATATGTGAGAAATAACTCTTCAATCTAAGATATCTATGTGAGAAATATCTCTTCAATCTAAGAAATGTATGTGAGAAATATCTCTTAAATCTAAGAAATATATGTGAGAAATATCTCTTCAATCTAAGAAATCTATGTGAGAAATATCTCTTCAATCTAAGAAATGTATGTGAGAAATATCTCTTAAATCTAAGAAATATATGTGAGAAATATCTCTTCAATCTAAGAAATCTATGTGAGAAATATCTCTTCAATCTAAGAAATGTATGTGAGAAATATCTCTTCAATCTAAGAAATCTATGTGAGAAATATCTCTTCAATCTAAGAAATCTATGTGAGAAATATCTCTTCAATCTAAGAAATATATGTGAGAAATATCTCTTCAATCTAAGAAATCTATGTGAGAAATACCTCAACACCAACAACAATTGTATCATGTGTTCATTGACTTTAAAGAAAGCATTTGATAGAGTTTTATATTCATGTCTATAAGCGACGATGATGGTGCACAACTTGTACGAGTATAAAACATCTCTACAACAAAGCTGTTGGCACAATACTGATCAATGAATCTCGAGGAGAATAACTCAGAACAACAGTTGTGTTTGCTCTGTCTCCGACCTTATTCAATGTCTCGTCTAAAGAATCATAATGGTTATCTCTAAAGACGTTAAAAGTAAAGTCATTAATGGGACAGAACTAACATTCAGCTGTTCGCTGATGACAGCGATGGTTTAGCAGGAGCAGAACAATATCTAACAATGAAGGTAAAAAAACATTTTCTGCGTTTGATGTCGAGGTCAGTGATGGGAAAACAACACTGATGGTCTAGAACACTGGATGCTTTGTTGCAAAAATAAAAATAAATAAACACTATACAGAAACAGTTGATACATTTAAATATTTGGGATAAATTGACAACGATGAAGGCTCAAAGCCTAAATATCGGCTGCAGTAGTGCACTCTACAGCAGTCTTTCTAAAGCTGTAAACTCTTTCGAATGAAAAGAAAACACTCGTGGCTCTAAAATCAAGTGATTCGTACCCTTAATGGATCAATATTTTTTTACGATTGCAAAACATTGGACCCTAGCAGCATAGCTGGAGACAAAGAATACAAGCTCCATATTCCCAATACGCCACTTGGCGTGACGGGGCTCTTTACTTACTTTTTTTAAAATATGAAAATCGTGATTATAAATATTAACTTTGTGAGCAATCGAAATAACATCACTCAATATCCTGAGCTTGTGAATCATTTAAATGAAATTATCATCTGACGAGCAATAATTGATGGATATTCCATAATAATACTATACTTCTTTCAAGATGGTTGTAAAAAACGCAAGAAGGTATCATAATGATGCCATGAACATGACATCAACATTTGGAAAACTGTATATATCTATATATAAGTAATAATTTGATAGATACGTCAAATGGAAAAAGCAGCACTTTATCTCTTGTTTAAATAAACGATTAATACAGACATGCATAAGCGTCACCTGACTAACCTAATATTAATAATAACAATATAATGCATTCCATTAGTGTTTATAAAATGAATTCTGTATTCTCTTATCAGTCAATGAGTGTTTGGGGCGTTTCCGTGTTTGAGGCAAGTAATATTCACACTAATTACGAATATGGTTATACTTATAAGTAATTATATCTAACAAGTTATCTAATATATGGCCTTTACACCTTCACAGACGGCTGAAAACTTGCAGATATAAATGTTCATAATAAATGTATATAACAGCTCCGCATTGTTTGTCTGACAGTTTCTTAGATATAGGATGTTGCCAGTTTTAGAATGACAGGTCTGGTTGCAGAATGACAAGGCAGCTTTATGTTAACGGTCCAAGTGTTACGATATCTTGCGAGCTTGTCCAAGCTTTTATTACTAATGGAGAACTCACTCAAAGATACCGCGCTGACGACTTTGCCTCTCAATTTTGGTCTCCCACAGGCCGGTTGCCAACTATAAGCCCCTCGCAATAACGCAATAACTAAAGCCCCTCGCGATAACTCAATAACTAAAGCCCCTCACAATAACTCAATAAATAAAGCCCGTCGCAATAATTCAATGACTAAAGCCCGTCGCAATAACTCAATAACTAAAGCTCCTCGCAATAACTCAATATGTAACAGACTTATGTAACTGTAACTGTCTGATGTATGAATAACCAAATAATAGAATGCTTGTTAGCTAACAATCTCCACAACTGTTAATCATCGTTGTCGCCCTCGCAGCGGACGCGGTTCACTTGTCGTGAATCAATTCAGAGGAAGAGGTATGTTTACAGCACTCGGAAAAATGACAAATAATCAACAACAGAAAAAAATATGGACCAAGGCAGGATCGAACCTGTACTCAGTGGCACAGCGCCTTGCCACGAAAAGCCAAACGCTTAGGAACTCTGCCACTCAGCTAACTAAAAATTAGCTTCGTAGGCAAAGTCCTTTCGCGAAGGCTTTCCTATGACTATAGCATAAGGCAGCGATCACAGCTCGGTTGTGTTTACCTTGAAGCCTGGGTAAGGTGTGCTATCTTCCACACTGCATTCTCCCTCGTAACCACTAGGCGGTCATGCATAAGTTGTGACCTGACCTAGTTCAGCCGCCGTGCCCGACTAAACGCAGGCCTGTTGACTGTCCTGTGTCCTATAGTACTTCTTGTTGTGTATAATGCCGACAACCCCGTCCGTTCGTCGCAGACCTGCTAACCATTAACTAACTGCAACACACGACAAACTCACTATGTGTAAAAACTCATGAACTTTATTGAGCTCGCTTTCCGCAATCGATCACCACTGTGATTGATGTATTATCAGCCCCATGTCTGTTAACATGTTACATTGACAGTGAATCTTACACTAGCACTATTATTGACACAACTTGAAAAATGCTTACACTCTTGACTTCTTCAGCAGTGCAGCGTCTGCCCATATATTAATAACAATGAACAATCTCTAGCACGCTGTAGCATGACAATAACTTGTTGCAGACACACTCTGGTGCCTCCCTCAGCGGCACAACGGCTGCCAGCTTGGTAATAACATTGAAAATTATCTTGCTTTCAAACGATTGACAACAACTTGACAAAGACACTCTGGTGCCTCCTTCAGCAGCACAACGGCTGCCAGCTTGGTAATAACATTGAAAATTCTCGTGCATTCAAATGATTGACAATATATCGTGACCAGTTCACACACACATAAAAGTAGTGGTTGAGTTCCCTACTCACCCCTGTACGAATGCACACTTCTTTGCCTGCTATCAGATTCACGCCGAATCACACGGCATTAATGACAAATGCGTTCCATTTCGCTAACGAAAATCAATTCCTAACTATCACTGCATTGCTGTCCAGCACTGACCATTCTCACAGGCCCTTGGACGCTTCACACTAACTATTCCCTAACTCTTCTAGTATGCACTATCCTTCTGCTCGACTGGACATCCTTCCGTCTCGAAATCTCGCACACAACTGAACTAACACTCACTAACTACACAAACTATTTACAACAATTTTAAGGGCTGTTAGCCATGGCCGGCTAACACCCTTTGTCAAGACGGCCTTGGTCCACCGCTAGTTCGAAACTGATCTATTTTCACACATAACTCTCATCATGTCTCTTTTCTCATCTGACACTCACAATTCACGTGCGGCACTCAACTCCCTGAGTTGCACTCATACCCACGCCTTTCACGTTTTTCTGTCATTCCTCTCTCACTCGCCCTAACTGACTTAATCCTTCCCCTCTCCCCCTATTTCTTCACATGACCTTCATTCCTCCCTTATCTCTCAATCTCTATCTTCCTCTCTGTTCTTTCTTTCTTTCTCTCTCTCTCCCTATTACAAATAACTAAAGCCCGTCGCAAAACATCAATAACTAAAGCCCATCGCAATAACTCAATAACTAAAGTCCATCGCAATACCTCAATAACTAAAGCCCCTCTCAATAACTCAATAACTAAAGCCTCTCGCAATAACTCAATAACTAAAGCCCCTGACAATAACTCGGTAACTAAAGCCCCTCGCAATAACTCAATAACTAAAGCCCCTCACAATAACTGAATAACTAAAGCCCCTCGCAATAACTCTATAACTAAAGCCCCTCGCAATAACTCAATAACGAAAGCCCCTCGCAATAACTCTATAACTAAAGCCCCTCGCAATAACTCAATAACGAAAGCTCCTCGCAAATAACTAAAGCCCCTCCCATACAATCTTTTATCGGTGATGTAATTATTCTTCATTCTTCTACCGCGCCCCAGCCACCTTAATCTTCCACTCCTGGGTGCTGTCATAATGGATCGAAGCCCTTAATGTTACAGGACGACTGAGTTGATTACTTTGTCCTGCATTTCAATGTTTATTATTGTTTGAAGGTCGTGCTCATGGAAACTGTTGAGCTTTTCTCGTACATTCCAATAGGTTTCAGATCCTTACAGAAATGTGTCAAACACGCAGGCCTGATATGTGAAAGCCTTAGTCATGTATGTTAACTTTGTGACGCCCCATAGCCATAGTGTTAGTTTATGAAAGTTTGTGACAGACTTTGTGACGCCCCACACCCATAGTGTTAGTTTATGAAAGCTTGTGACAAACTTGCCAAGTCATATATTTAGTTCCTCCTCGAGGAAGAAAGCGGCTGTGACAGAAGATCCGAGATAGCGGAATGTTTGAACCGATTCACGCAGGTTTCCATCCCTAGGTTGTCATGATGGCTTTAGTTAAACGTTCTGCTAAATTAATGTTTTCTAAACTTCTATTAACTGTGGTATGATTTAGTCAAGCTGTCAATGCAATTTATTGGAAACTATTATCAATGTAAGTAAAGTAATTATAGCCATATCACTAGCACAACTAAAACAATTTCTTTTTAGGGCTTTAGCTCTTTTCGTTTTTGCATTAAAGTGAGATAGGTTGTGTTAAGAGGTTGTCAGATCCTGAGTCTTTGTGGATGATTCCAATGTCGAATAGTGCTCGCTTCAGTCTCCTGTGTCTGATGTCTGTCTCTTTCTAAAGTGCCCGTCATTTAAAAAGTCGGCTTTTGGTAAAGTCCCGGGCACAAAGTCCTTACATTGCATTTGAACGAATTATTTATCATCCTAACCGGCATATGCCATCTTTTTGTGTGCAAAAAATATGGAGATAGAGCTGAGACTAAATCTCATTAACTCGGTCTAGATCATTAGTTGAAGTGTTTCAATGGTCATTACTTTCAGTACCACAGATGAGTTGTATACTTGGATGGCAAAGATAAATAATATACCGCCGACTGCTCCAGGGTTACTCCATCCCGATTTCAAGCTGGTTTTTTACTCTCATAGCCATCGACTCTAACGGGTCACAAAGCAGTGAGCTTGACAAGATTGCTCCAAACAAAACTTCGCTGGTTTAGCAGTGATGTCACTGACCTAATGATTGTGAGGTAAAGAGCATTAGAATTTTAAAAAAAAAAGATACATTTAACTACTGAAAGACAAAGAAGTCTTCTACACTTCAAGTAATCATTTTGAAATGTAAGAGCTAACAATTTTTAAAAATAAATATAGTTTTCAAATTAATTGGTTTCATTGATTGAAAGACACGATAAATCAATCAATCAAAGACTTCTAGACCACTTACAGGAGCATAAACGACAGACAAGGTCTTAACATCCCTCCATGTTCATGGACATTTTCTCAAACTCTTTCCAGTCTAGGCCAATCCTCCTGGGAAATTCTAGGACTTCTCTTCCCCATGTATTTCTGAACATTTATGGCTTTCTCTTTTCATGTGGATTCCAAGACAGCGGTAAACCTTACACGAAACGTGAGAACATAAAAGTAAAAGTAAAGTATCTCTGACACGCAAAGTGGCGTATTGGAAATATGGTGTTAGTGACCATAAATTTTACAGACCATCGGCACATGATTTTTGGGGCAATGTGGTCGATATTACGCCCGTGCCGCTTTACTTTTCCAGAAAAAAAATCCGGTACCCATTAAAGGCTGGGTGAACCGGAAGCCGTCGGTTGGGATCGAACCCTACCTCTTGTCCTTTGTAGTCCAGTTCACTAACCACTGAGCTATCGCGGCTCCCTAACACGAGAGAACATAATGGATGTAATTGTTTGATGTACAAAGATAGTATAATAGAAGTTATATTACTTAAATGAAACTCTTTAATTAAATGTTAAAAATAAACTAGTGCCATGTTCTATGTCATCAGTTAACTAGAAGTGACTGAGATAAAATAACAAGAAATCCTGACTTATCACAACAAGATGATGCGCATTGACTGAGGTGATCGATGAAAGTGTGTCATGTTCGACGTGTAAACAGCGGACAACATCTGGAGAATTAAAAGATAAAGGAACACTAAATTACTCACAAAAATTACGACTCTTTGTTGTCTCATTGTTTAATCAAAGTGTTACTATTCTTGTTTCAGTTTTTATAGTGCTTTTCAGTAGGCAATAGTCACCACATACTAAGACATGAAATATATAATAAATGCGAAATTAATACAGACTCATCGTAAATTGGTGCGTGGCTATTCTGGGCCGACATTTTACTGCCAGATAGTGCTAAACGAACTAAGGTATCAATGTGTAGCACTGCAAGGTTTTCCTATAGTCACTAGCTCCCTTAAAACATGTTATCGTGCTATGTAATCTGTGGCGTATTAAGGGTTGGATTAACCGTTAAGCAAAATAAGCACGCGCTTATGGCATCAAGGGTATCACAAAGAGACACCACGTTCAATAAAGAAAAATCACATATATAAACATTACTATTAATAATAACAAGAGAACAACACAGCAGTAAAGTGCAGACCTCCGCCAAGAATCATGAAATGCAAAGAAACAAACATTCCCCCACATAATTAAGAGAAGGGAAACTTCCTATGCAGTCTATGAAATTTGTTTACTTTATGTACGTCAGTGGAAGAAAACACAAACAAAACCATACCTCGACAAAAACATAACCTTGGCGGAAGTAAAAATAATAATAATAATAGTAATGATACAGGTTAATGGTTAACATGAATCTTGGTAAAATAACAAAATTAGAATCTGGTAGTACCTCACGGATCTTCGGATGTTCACGTGATCGTTTTTGTGTACCTCTTGATCTTATCGGCTGTTCCATTCAGTCGTCCACTGGGAAGGAGACTGTGCGCAGTGTGCAGGACTTACGTGAAGTTTGTAGACTAAGCTTTTCAAAATGTCAGTTTTATGATATCGCTACTAAATGTCTAGGCGTTATAAGGGAATGTAGCAACTAATATAGGGGCCAGTTTTATGATATCGCTACTAACATGTCTGGGCATTATAAGGGGGTCTAGCAACAAATATAGGGGTCAGTTTTATGATATCGCTATTAACATGTCTGGGAGTTATTAGGGGATGTAACAACAAATATAGGGGACAATTTTATGATATCGCTATTTACATGTCTGGGAGTTATTAGGGGATGTAACAACAAATATAGGGGACAGTTTTATGATATCGCTATTAACATGTCTGGGCATTATAAGGGGGTCTAGCAACAAATATAGGGCTCAGTTTTATGATATCGCTGCTAACATGTCAGGGTGTTATTAGGGGGTGTAACAACAAATATAGGGGTCAGTTTTATGATATCGCTGCTAACATGTCAGGGTGTTATTAGGGGGTGTAACAACAAATATAGGGGTCAGTTTTATGATATCGCTGCTAACATGTCAGGGTGTTATTAGGGGGTGTAACAACAAATATAGGGGTCAGTTTTATAATATCGCTGCTAACATGTCTGGGAATTATTAGGGGATGTAACAACAAATATAGGGGACAGTTTTATGATATCGCTATTAACATGTCTGGGAGTTATTAGGGGATGTAACAACAAATATAGGTGACAGTTTTATGATATCGCTACTAACATGTCTGGGAGTTATTAGGGAATGTAACAACAAATACAGGGGTCAGTTTATGATATCGCTACTAACATGTCAGGGCGTTATTAGAGGATGTAACAACAAATACAGGGGTCAGTTTATGATATCGCTGCTAACATGTCTGGGAGTTATTAGGGAATGTAACAACAAATACAGGGGTCAGTTTATGATATCGCTGCTAACATGTCAAGGTGTTATTAGGGGGTGTAACAACAAATATAGGGGTCAGTTTTATGATATCGTTACTAACATGTCAGGGCGTTATTAGAGGGTGTAACAACAAATACAGGGGTCATTTTTATGATATCGCTGCTAACATGTCAGGGTGTTATTAGGGGGTGTAACAACAAATATAGGGGTCAGTTTTATGATATCGCTGCTAACATGTCAGGGTGTTATTAGGGGGTGTAACAACAAATATAGGGGTCAGTTTTATGATATCGCTGCTAACATGTCAGGGTGTTATTAGGGGGTGTAACAACAAATATAGGGGTCAGTTTTATAATATCGCTGCTAACATGTCAAGGTGTTATTAGGGGGTGTAACAACAAATATAGGGATCAGTTTTATGATATCGCTGCTAACATGTCTGGGAGTTATTAGAGGATGTTACAACGAATACAGGGATCAGTTTTATGATATCGCTACTAACATGTCAGGGCGTTATTAGGGGATGTAACAACAAATATAGGGGACAGTTTTATGATATCGCTATTAACATGTCTGGGAGTTAATAGGGGATGTAACAACAAATATAGGGGACAGTTTTATTATATCGCTACTAACATATCTGGGAGTTATTAGGGGATGTAACAACAAATATAGGGGACAGTTTTATGATATCGCTACTAACATGTCTAGTTCTTATAAGGGGATTGAGCAACAAATGTAGGGGTCAATTTTATGATATCGGTGCTAACATGTCTGGGCATTATAATTATGCAGCAATTTTAGAAACATACAATTTGACTATGTGTGCCATGTGCAGTTCAATCACACAATCTGGAAGGCCCAAGTGTCATTAACTGCTGTCAAGAAGCAGATAATTTCCTCTCTAGAGTGCAGTTCATCGTCATCATCATCGAGTGCCGTCTCCGCAACGAAGACAGCCTACCATGGAGCGCCTTTGATAGTACAGGTTGTCGTCATAGACTGACTTTTCCATCTTTTGATGTTACTCGTTCATGCATATATAGTTGCCTCTTTACCTTGTATTTGTACAGTGCAGTTACTCTATACCCCGTATTTGGCTTCAAGCGGCCGGTGGGCGCCCTTGTATTGGAAATGAAAACATTTTAAAATCCCTCACTGATATCAGATAGGAGGCACTTATTGTGGCAACCACTGCAATTTTAAAATCTTTCCTTAAAATATTATAATCATTAGAATATATAGCCGAAGACCAGCCACAAAAAAAGAGAAGCTACAAGAGAAGCAAAAATACTGCAGATAAGCTGCAAATCAGGGCTACTTATGAAGTTCTAATTTGTCAAGGGAACGCTGACATGGCTGTTTCTCCATCTCACATTATTTAAATAGACCACCTGATAAAATATCGTATTTTCAAGGGATTCAACTCTAATATAAATCTGTCTTTCGGCAAGCCTGTAATGATCTCCCTTGTATTATATTGTGATGTTTATTAAAACTAAAAACTAAAAAGATGGGTCGATGGAATATTAGAAGCACTAGGAAACATAACAGCAGCAAAGGCGAATAGAAGAGCAAAATAACACAAATTATATCTCCCCTCAACGCTGAAAGGCAGATGAGGAAGGAAAGAAGAGGAAGAAGTTGAAACTAAGCAATTTCATTTGGGCATGGTTATTTTCCAAAACAAATGTTTTACATCATGACAATGACATAATTGTATTATAGATCTCATATTCTTTATTAAAAGAGTTCTTAAATGTTATGTAGAGCCAGTCTTAACATATGGATGTGAATCTTGGACAATAGGACAACAGACAAGAAAATCACTGGAGTCTGTAGAAATGTGGTTTTACATAAGAATGTTGAGAATACCAAGGACAGCTAAGGAGAGTAATGAAAACGTTATGGAACAAACCAAAGCAAAAGGAGAGCTAATTTCCAATAGAAACAATCATCATTTTTTGGTCATGTAATGAGAAGAGAACATATGGAATATATTGTAACAAGTGGATTAATTCAGGGACGAAGAGATACAGGGAAGCAAAGAGAAAAGATATCAGACAGCTTAAGATAATGGCTTGGCAGAAAATCAACAACAGAAATGATAAATAACTGTCATGATCGAAAGTGTCACGATCGTGCCAGCTGACCCGGTACTTGATGATGATGATGATTTTTTATTATTTTTTTTTACTTATCAAATATGAAAATCTTTAGGAATGGCGGCTTTTTGCAACTACGATAATATAAGATTTCTATTGAAAGATTGTGGCATGCACAATTATATGGAATGAGAAGAAATAAAAAGAAACAATAAAATAGAGGAAAGGAAGAAATTTACTTACACTTGTAATTATATTGGCTATCACGTAAGAAATTGTAAAGATATCAGTGGTATGTAACATTTCTTGAATAATATATACACATCAACACAAACAAAGCGAATTTCATCACAATTAATACACAAATAATGTTATGACCATTTAGGGAAGAGCTAGCCATTTTGTTTGCAATTCTATAGAAGCTGTAGACTGATGGAAACAACGCCATTGTGTCAGATAAGCGTAACATACACAGCTGTAAACTGTGGTGGAGACAACGTCAATGTGTAAGACAAGAGTAACATACACAGCTGTAAACTGTGGTGGAAACCACGTCATTGTGTCAGATAAGCGTAACATACACAGATGTAAACTGTGTTGGAAGCAACGTCATTGTGTCAGATAATAGTAACATACACAGATGTAAACTGTGTTGGAAGCAACGTCATTGTGTCAGATAAGCGTAACATACACAGCTGTAAACTGGCGAAACAGCGCCATTGTGTCAGATAAGCGTAACATACACAGCTGTAAACTGTAGTAAAAGCAACGTCATTGTGTCAGATAAGAGTAACATACATAGCTGTAAACTGTGGTAGAAGCAACGTCATTGTGTCAGATAAGAGTAACATATACAGCTGTAAACTGGTAAAACAGCGCCATTGTGTCAGATAAGAGTAACATACACATATGTAAACTGTGGTGGAAACAACGTCATTGTGTCAGATAAGCGTAACATACACATATGTAAACTGTGGTGGAAACAATGTCATTGTGTCAGATAAGCGTAACATACACAGGTGTAAAATGTAGTTCAAACAACGTCATTGTGTCAGATAAGCGTAACATACACAGCTGTAAACTGTGGTAGAAGCAACGTCATTGTGTCAGATAAGAGTAACATACACATATGTAAACTGTGGTAGAAGCAACGTCATTGTGTCAGATAAGAGTAACATACACATATGTAAACTGTGGTGGAAACAACGTCATTGTGTCAGATAAGAGTAACATACACAGTTGTAAACTGTGGTAGAAGCAACGTCATTGTGTCAGATAAGCGTAACATACACAGCTGTAAACTGTGGTGGAGACAATAACATTGTTTTCTACTGCCAAAATTGGGTCCTCTGGTGGAGACAATAACATTGTTCTCTACTGCCAAAATTGGGTCCTCTGGTGGAGACAATAACATTGTTCTCTACTGCCAAAATTGGGTCCTCTGGTGGAGACAATAACATTGTTCTCTACTGCCAAAATTGGGTCCTCTGGTGGAGACAATAACATTGTTCTCTACTGCCAAAATTGGGTCCTCTGGTGGAGACAATAACATTGTTCTCTACTGCCAAAATTGGGTCCTCTGGTGGAGACAATAACATTGTTCTCTACTGCCAAAATTGGGTCTTCTGGTGGAGACAATAACATTGTTCTCTACTGCCAAAATTGGGTCCTCTGGTGGAGACAATAACATTGTTCTCTACTGCCAAAATTGGGTCCTCTGGTGGAGACAATAACATTGTTCTCTACTGCCAAAATTGGGTCCTCTGGTGGAGACAATAACGTTGTTCTCTACTGCCAAAATTGGGTCCTCTGGTGGAGACAATAACGTTGTTCTCTACTGCCAAAATTGGGTCCTCTGGTGGAGACGATAACGTTGTTCTCTACTGCCAAAATTGGGTCCTCTGGTGGAGACGATAACGTTGTTCTCTACTGCCAAAATTGGGTCCTCTGGTGGAGACGATAACGTTGTTCTCTACTGCCAAAATTGGGTCCTCTGGTGGAGACGATAACGTTGTTCTCTACTGCCAAAATTGGGTCCTCTGGTGGAGACGATAACGTTGTTCTCTACTGCCAAAATTGGGTCCTCTGGTGGAGACGATAACGTTGTTCTCTACTGCCAAAATTGGGTCCTCTGGTGGAGACGATAACATTGTTCTCTACTGCCAAAATTGGGTCCTCTGGTGGAGACGATAACATTGTTCTCTACTGCCAAAATTGGGTCCTCTGGTGGAGACGATAACATTGTTCTCTACTGCCAAAATTGGGTCCTCTGGTGGAGACGATAACATTGTTCTCTACTGCCAAAATTGGGTCCTCTGGTGGAGACGATAACATTGTTCTCTACTGCCAAAATTGGGTCCTCTGGTGGAGACGATAACATTGTTCTCTACTGCCAAAATTGGGTCCTCTGGTGGAGACGATAACATTGTTCTCTACTGCCAAAATTGGGTCCTCTGGTGGAGACGATAACATTGTTCTCTACTGCCAAAATTGGGTCCTCTGGTGGAGACGATAACATTGTTCTCTACTGCCAAAATTGGGTCCTCTGGTGGAGACGATAACATTGTTCTCTACTGCCAAAATTGGGTCCTCTGGTGGAGACGATAACATTGTTCTCTACTGCCAAAATTGGGTCCTCTGGTGGAGACGATAACATTGTTCTCTACTGCCAAAATTGGGTCCTCTGGTGGAGACGATAACATTGTTCTCTACTGCCAAAATTGGGTCCTCTGGTGGAGACGATAACATTGTTCTCTACTGCCAAAATTGGGTCCTCTGGTGGAGACGATAACATTGTTCTCTACTGCCAAAATTGGGTCCTCTGGTGGAGACGATAACATTGTTCTCTACTGCCAAAATTGGGTCCTCTGGTGGAGACGATAACATTGTTCTCTACTGCCAAAATTGGGTCCTCTGGTGGAGACGATAACATTGTTCTCTACTGCCAAAATTGGGTCCTCTGGTGGAGACGATAACATTGTTCTCTACTGCCAAAATTGGGTCCTCTGGTGGAGACGATAACATTGTTCTCTACTGCCAAAATTGGGTCCTCTGGTGGAGACGATAACATTGTTCTCTACTGCCAAAATTGGGTCCTCTGGTGGAGACGATAACATTGTTCTCTACTGCCAAAATTGGGTCCTCTGGTGGAGACGATAACATTGTTCTCTACTGCCAAAATTGGGTCCTCTGGTGGAGACGATAACATTGTTCTCTACTGCCAAAATTGGGTCCTCTGGTGGAGACGATAACATTGTTCTCTACTGCCAAAATTGGGTCCTCTGGTGGAGACGATAACATTGTTCTCTACTGCCAAAATTGGGTCCTCTGGTGGAGACGATAACATTGTTCTCTACTGCCAAAATTGGGTCCTCTGGTGGAGACGATAACATTGTTCTCTACTGCCAAAATTGGGTCCTCTGGTGGAGACGATAACATTGTTCTCTACTGCCAAAATTGGGTCCTCTGGTGGAGACGATAACATTGTTCTCTACTGCCAAAATTGGGTCCTCTGGTGGAGACGATAACATTGTTCTCTACTGCCAAAATTGGGTCCTCTGGTGGAGACGATAACATTGTTCTCTACTGCCAAAATTGGGTCCTCTGGTGGAGACGATAACATTGTTCTCTACTGCCAAAATTGGGTCCTCTGGTGGAGACGATAACATTGTTCTCTACTGCCAAAATTGGGTCCTCTGGTGGAGACAATAACATTGTTCTCTACTGCCAAAATTGGGTCCTCTGGTGGAGGCAATAACATTGTTCTCTACTGCCAAAATTGGGTCCTCTGGTGGAGGCAATAACATTGTTCTCTACTGCCAAAATTGGGTCCTCTGGTGGAGGCAATAACATTGTTCTCTACTGCCAAAATTGGGTCCTCTGGTGGAGGCAATAACATTGTTCTCTACTGCCAAAATTGGGTCCTCTGGTGGAGGCAATAACATTGTTCTCTACTGCCAAAATTGGGTCCTCTGGTGGAGGCAATAACATTGTTCTCTACTGCCAAAATTGGGTCCTCTGGTGGAGACAATAACATTGTTCTCTACTGCCAAAATTGGGTCCTCTGGTGGAGACAATAACATTGTTCTCTACTGCCAAAATTGGGTCCTCTGGTGGAGACAATAACATTGTTCTCTACTGCCAAAATTGGGTCCTCTGGTGGAGACAATAACATTGTTCTCTACTGCCAAAATTGGGTCCTCTGGTGGAGACAATAACATTGTTCTCTACTGCCAAAATTGGGTCCTCTGGTGGAGACAATAACATTGTTCTCTACTGCCAAAATTGGGTCCTCTGGTGGAGACAATAACATTGTTCTCTACTGCCAAAATTGGGTCCTCTGGTGGAGACAATAACATTGTTCTCTACTGCCAAAATTGGGTCCTCTGGTGGAGACAATAACATTGTTCTCTACTGCCAAAATTGGGTCCTCTGGTGGAGACAATAACATTGTTCTCTACTGCCAAAATTGGGTCCTCTGGTGGAGACAATAACATTGTTCTCTACTGCCAAAATTGGGTCCTCTGGTGGAGACAATAACATTGTTCTCTACTGCCAAAATTGGGTCCTCTGGTGGAGACAATAACATTGTTCTCTACTGCCAAAATTGGGTCCTCTGGTGGAGACAATAACATTGTTCTCTACTGCCAAAATTGGGTCCTCTGGTGGAGACAATAACATTGTTCTCTACTGCCAAAATTGGGTCCTCTGGTGGAGACAATAACATTGTTCTCTACTGCCAAAATTGGGTCCTCTGGTGGAGACAATAACATTGTTCTCTACTGCCAAAATTGGGTCCTCTGGTGGAGACAATAACATTGTTCTCTACTGCCAAAATTGGGTCCTCTGGTGGAGACAATAACATTGTTCTCTACTGCCAAAATTGGGTCCTCTGGTGGAGACAATAACATTGTTCTCTACTGCCAAAATTGGGTCCTCTGGTGGAGACAATAACATTGTTCTCTACTGCCAAAATTGGGTCCTCTGGTGGAGACAATAACATTGTTCTCTACTGCCAAAATTGGGTCCTCTGGTGGAGACAATAACATTGTTCTCTACTGCCAAAATTGGGTCCTCTGGTGGAGACAATAACATTGTTCTCTACTGCCAAAATTGGGTCCTCTGGTGGAGACAATAACATTGTTCTCTACTGCCAAAATTGGGTCCTCTGGTGGAGACAATAACATTGTTCTCTACTGCCAAAATTGGGTCCTCTGGTGGAGACAATAACATTGTTCTCTACTGCCAAAATTGGGTCCTCTGGTGGAGACAATAACATTGTTCTCTACTGCCAAAATTGGGTCCTCTGGTGGAGACAATAACATTGTTCTCTACTGCCAAAATTGGGTCCTCTGGTGGAGACAATAACATTGTTCTCTACTGCCAAAATTGGGTCCTCTGGTGGAGACAATAACATTGTTCTCTACTGCCAAAATTGGGTCCTCTGGTGGAGACAATAACATTGTTCTCTACTGCCAAAATTGGGTCCTCTGGTGGAGACAATAACATTGTTCTCTACTGCCAAAATTGGGTCCTCTGGTGGAGACAATAACATTGTTCTCTACTGCCAAAATTGGGTCCTCTGGTGGAGACAATAACATTGTTCTCTACTGCCAAAATTGGGTCCTCTGGTGGAGACAATAACATTGTTCTCTACTGCCAAAATTGGGTCCTCTGGTGGAGACAATAACATTGTTCTCTACTGCCAAAATTGGGTCCTCTGGTGGAGACAATAACATTGTTCTCTACTGCCAAAATTGGGTCCTCTGGTGGAGACAATAACATTGTTCTCTACTGCCAAAATTGGGTCCTCTGGTGGAGACAATAACATTGTTCTCTACTGCCAAAATTGGGTCCTCTGGTGGAGACAATAACATTGTTCTCTACTGCCAAAATTGGGTCCTCTGGTGGAGACAATAACATTGTTCTCTACTGCCAAAATTGGGTCCTCTGGTGGAGACAATAACATTGTTCTCTACTGCCAAAATTGGGTCCTCTGGTGGAGACAATAACATTGTTCTCTACTGCCAAAATTGGGTCCTCTGGTGGAGACAATAACATTGTTCTCTACTGCCAAAATTGGGTCCTCTGGTGGAGACAATAACATTGTTCTCTACTGCCAAAATTGGGTCCTCTGGTGGAGACAATAACATTGTTCTCTACTGCCAAAATTGGGTCCTCTGGTGGAGACAATAACATTGTTCTCTACTGCCAAAATTGGGTCCTCTGGTGGAGACAATAACATTGTTCTCTACTGCCAAAATTGGGTCCTCTGGTGGAGACAATAACATTGTTCTCTACTGCCAAAATTGGGTCCTCTGGTGGAGACAATAACATTGTTCTCTACTGCCAAAATTGGGTCCTCTGGTGGAGACAATAACATTGTTCTCTACTGCCAAAATTGGGTCCTCTGGTGGAGACAATAACATTGTTCTCTACTGCCAAAATTGGGTCCTCTGGTGGAGACAATAACATTGTTCTCTACTGCCAAAATTGGGTCCTCTGGTGGAGACAATAACATTGTTCTCTACTGCCAAAATTGGGTCCTCTGGTGGAGACAATAACATTGTTCTCTACTGCCAAAATTGGGTCCTCTGGTGGAGACAATAACATTGTTCTCTACTGCCAAAATTGGGTCCTCTGGTGGAGACAATAACATTGTTCTCTACTGCCAAAATTGGGTCCTCTGGTGGAGACAATAACATTGTTCTCTACTGCCAAAATTGGGTCCTCTGGTGGAGACAATAACATTGTTCTCGACTGCCAAAATTGGGTCCTCTGGTGGAGACAATAACATTGTTCTCGACTGCCAAAATTGGGTCCTCTGGTGGAGACAATAACATTGTTCTCGACTGCCAAAATTGGGTCCTCTGGTGGAGACAATAACATTGTTCTCGACTGCCAAAATTGGGTCCTCTGGTGGAGACAATAACATTGTTCTCGACTGCCAAAATTGGGTCCTCTGGTGGAGACAATAACATTGTTCTCGACTGCCAAAATTGGGTCCTCTGGTGGAGACAATAACATTGTTCTCGACTGCCAAAATTGGGTCCTCTGGTGGAGACAATAACATTGTTCTCGACTGCCAAAATTGGGTCCTCTGGTGGAGACAATAACATTGTTCTCGACTGCCAAAATTGGGTCCTCTGGTGGAGACAATAACATTGTTCTCGACTGCCAAAATTGGGTCCTCTGGTGGAGACAATAACATTGTTCTCGACTGCCAAAATTGGGTCCTCTGGTGGAGACAATAACATTGTTCTCGACTGCCAAAATTGGGTCCTCTGGTGGAGACAATAACATTGTTCTCGACTGCCAAAATTGGGTCCTCTGGTGGAGACAATAACATTGTTCTCGACTGCCAAAATTGGGTCCTCTGGTGGAGACAATAACATTGTTCTCGACTGCCAAAATTGGGTCCTCTGGTGGAGACAATAACATTGTTCTCGACTGCCAAAATTGGGTCCTCTGGTGGAGACAATAACATTGTTCTCTACTGCCAAAATTGGGTCCTCTGGTGGAGACAATAACATTGTTCTCTACTGCCAAAATTGGGTCCTCTGGTGGAGACAATAACATTGTTCTCTACTGCCAAAATTGGGTCCTCTGGTGGAGACAATAACATTGTTCTCTACTGCCAAAATTGGGTCCTCTGGTGGAGACAATAACATTGTTCTCTACTGCCAAAATTGGGTCCTCTGGTGGAGACAATAACATTGTTCTCTACTGCCAAAATTGGGTCCTCTGGTGGAGACAATAACATTGTTCTCTACTGCCAAAATTGGGTCCTCTGGTGGAGACAATAACATTGTTCTCTACTGCCAAAATTGGGTCCTCTGGTGGAGACAATAACATTGTTCTCTACTGCCAAAATTGGGTCCTCTGGTGGAGACAATAACATTGTTCTCTACTGCCAAAATTGGGTCCTCTGGTGGAGACAATAACATTGTTCTCTACTGCCAAAATTGGGTCCTCTGGTGGAGACAATAACATTGTTCTCTACTGCCAAAATTGGGTCCTCTGGTGGAGACAATAACATTGTTCTCTACTGCCAAAATTGGGTCCTCTGGTGGAGACAATAACATTGTTCTCTACTGCCAAAATTGGGTCCTCTGGTGGAGACAATAACATTGTTCTCTACTGCCAAAATTGGGTCCTCTGGTGGAGACAATAACATTGTTCTCTACTGCCAAAATTGGGTCCTCTGGTGGAGACAATAACATTGTTCTCTACTGCCAAAATTGGGTCCTCTGGTGGAGACAATAACATTGTTCTCTACTGCCAAAATTGGGTCCTCTGGTGGAGACAATAACATTGTTCTCTACTGCCAAAATTGGGTCCTCTGGTGGAGGCAATAACATTGTTCTCTACTGCCAAAATTGGGTCCTCTGGTGGAGGCAATAACATTGTTCTCTACTGCCAAAATTGGGTCCTCTGGTGGAGGCAATAACATTGTTCTCTACTGCCAAAATTGGGTCCTCTGGTGGAGGCAATAACATTGTTCTCTACTGCCAAAATTGGGTCCTCTGGTGGAGGCAATAACATTGTTCTCTACTGCCAAAATTGGGTCCTCTGGTGGAGGCAATAACATTGTTCTCTACTGCCAAAATTGGGTCCTCTGGTGGAGGCAATAACATTGTTCTCTACTGCCAAAATTGGGTCCTCTGGTGGAGGCAATAACATTGTTCTCTACTGCCAAAATTGGGTCCTCTGGTGGAGGCAATAACATTGTTCTCTACTGCCAAAATTGGGTCCTCTGGTGGAGGCAATAACATTGTTCTCTACTGCCAAAATTGGGTCCTCTGGTGGAGGCAATAACATTGTTCTCTACTGCCAAAATTGGGTCCTCTGGTGGAGGCAATAACATTGTTCTCTACTGCCAAAATTGGGTCCTCTGGTGGAGGCAATAACATTGTTCTCTACTGCCAAAATTGGGTCCTCTGGTGGAGGCAATAACATTGTTCTCTACTGCCAAAATTGGGTCCTCTGGTGGAGGCAATAACATTGTTCTCTACTGCCAAAATTGGGTCCTCTGGTGGAGGCAATAACATTGTTCTCTACTGCCAAAATTGGGTCCTCTGGTGGAGGCAATAACATTGTTCTCTACTGCCAAAATTGGGTCCTCTGGTGGAGGCAATAACATTGTTCTCTACTGCCAAAATTGGGTCCTCTGGTGGAGGCAATAACATTGTTCTCTACTGCCAAAATTGGGTCCTCTGGTGGAGGCAATAACATTGTTCTCTACTGCCAAAATTGGGTCCTCTGGTGGAGGCAATAACATTGTTCTCTACTGCCAAAATTGGGTCCTCTGGTGGAGGCAATAACATTGTTCTCTACTGCCAAAATTGGGTCCTCTGGTGGAGGCAATAACATTGTTCTCTACTGCCAAAATTGGGTCCTCTGGTGGAGGCAATAACATTGTTCTCTACTGCCAAAATTGGGTCCTCTGGTGGAGGCAATAACATTGTTCTCTACTGCCAAAATTGGGTCCTCTGGTGGAGGCAATAACATTGTTCTCTACTGCCAAAATTGGGTCCTCTGGTGGAGGCAATAACATTGTTCTCTACTGCCAAAATTGGGTCCTCTGGTGGAGGCAATAACATTGTTCTCTACTGCCAAAATTGGGTCCTCTGGTGGAGGCAATAACATTGTTCTCTACTGCCAAAATTGGGTCCTCTGGTGGAGGCAATAACATTGTTCTCTACTGCCAAAATTGGGTCCTCTGGTGGAGGCAATAACATTGTTCTCTACTGCCAAAATTGGGTCCTCTGGTGGAGGCAATAACATTGTTCTCTACTGCCAAAATTGGGTCCTCTGGTGGAGGCAATAACATTGTTCTCTACTGCCAAAATTGGGTCCTCTGGTGGAGGCAATAACATTGTTCTCTACTGCCAAAATTGGGTCCTCTGGTGGAGGCAATAACATTGTTCTCTACTGCCAAAATTGGGTCCTCTGGTGGAGGCAATAACATTGTTCTCTACTGCCAAAATTGGGTCCTCTGGTGGAGGCAATAACATTGTTCTCTACTGCCAAAATTGGGTCCTCTGGTGGAGGCAATAACATTGTTCTCTACTGCCAAAATTGGGTCCTCTGGTGGAGGCAATAACATTGTTCTCTACTGCCAAAATTGGGTCCTCTGGTGGAGGCAATAACATTGTTCTCTACTGCCAAAATTGGGTCCTCTGGTGGAGGCAATAACATTGTTCTCTACTGCCAAAATTGGGTCCTCTGGTGGAGGCAATAACATTGTTCTCTACTGCCAAAATTGGGTCCTCTGGTGGAGGCAATAACATTGTTCTCTACTGCCAAAATTGGGTCCTCTGGTGGAGGCAATAACATTGTTCTCTACTGCCAAAATTGGGTCCTCTGGTGGAGGCAATGACATTGTTCTCTACTGCCAAAATTGGGTCCTCTGGTGGAGGCAATGACATTGTTCTCTACTGCCAAAATTGGGTCCTCTGGTGGAGGCAATGACATTGTTCTCTACTGCCAAAATTGGGTCCTCTGGTGGAGGCAATGACATTGTTCTCTACTGCCAAAATTGGGTCCTCTGGTGGAGGCAATGACATTGTTCTCTACTGCCAAAATTGGGTCCTCTGGTGGAGGCAATGACATTGTTCTCTACTGCCAAAATTGGGTCCTCTGGTGGAGGCAATGACATTGTTCTCTACTGCCAAAATTGGGTCCTCTGGTGGAGGCAATGACATTGTTCTCTACTGCCAAAATTGGGTCCTCTGGTGGAGGCAATGACATTGTTCTCTACTGCCAAAATTGGGTCCTCTGGTGGAGGCAATGACATTGTTCTCTACTGCCAAAATTGGGTCCTCTGGTGGAGGCAATGACATTGTTCTCTACTGCCAAAATTGGGTCCTCTGGTGGAGGCAATGACATTGTTCTCTACTGCCAAAATTGGGTCCTCTGGTGGAGGCAATGACATTGTTCTCTACTGCCAAAATTGGGTCCTCTGGTGGAGGCAATGACATTGTTCTCTACTGCCAAAATTGGGTCCTCTGGTGGAGGCAATGACATTGTTCTCTACTGCCAAAATTGGGTCCTCTGGTGGAGGCAATGACATTGTTCTCTACTGCCAAAATTGGGTCCTCTGGTGGAGGCAATGACATTGTTCTCTACTGCCAAAATTGGGTCCTCTGGTGGAGGCAATGACATTGTTCTCTACTGCCAAAATTGGGTCCTCTGGTGGAGGCAATGACATTGTTCTCTACTGCCAAAATTGGGTCCTCTGGTGGAGGCAATGACATTGTTCTCTACTGCCAAAATTGGGTCCTCTGGTGGAGGCAATGACATTGTTCTCTACTGCCAAAATTGGGTCCTCTGGTGGAGGCAATGACATTGTTCTCTACTGCCAAAATTGGGTCCTCTGGTGGAGGCAATGACATTGTTCTCTACTGCCAAAATTGGGTCCTCTGGTGGAGGCAATGACATTGTTCTCTACTGCCAAAATTGGGTCCTCTGGTGGAGGCAATGACATTGTTCTCTACTGCCAAAATTGGGTCCTCTGGTGGAGACAATGACATTGTTCTCTACTGCCAAAATTGGGTCCTCTGGTGGAGACAATGACATTGTTCTCTACTGCCAAAATTGGGTCCTCTGGTGGAGACAATGACATTGTTCTCTACTGCCAAAATTGGGTCCTCTGGTGGAGACAATGACATTGTTCTCTACTGCCAAAATTGGGTCCTCTGGTGGAGACAATGACATTGTTCTCTACTGCCAAAATTGGGTCCTCTGGTGGAGACAATGACATTGTTCTCTACTGCCAAAATTGGGTCCTCTGGTGGAGACAATGACATTGTTCTCTACTGCCAAAATTGGGTCCTCTGGTGGAGACAATGACATTGTTCTCTACTGCCAAAATTGGGTCCTCTGGTGGAGACAATGACATTGTTCTCTACTGCCAAAATTGGGTCCTCTGGTGGAGACAATGACATTGTTCTCTACTGCCAAAATTGGGTCCTCTGGTGGAGACAATGACATTGTTCTCTACTGCCAAAATTGGGTCCTCTGGTGGAGACAATGACATTGTTCTCTACTGCCAAAATTGGGTCCTCTGGTGGAGACAATGACATTGTTCTCTACTGCTAAAATTGGGTCCTCTGGTGGAGACAATGACATTGTTCTCTACTGCCAAAATTGGGTCCTCTGGTGGAGACAATGACATTGTTCTCTACTGCCAAAATTGGGTCCTCTGGTGGAGACAATGACATTGTTCTCTACTGCCAAAATTGGGTCCTCTGGTGGAGACAATGACATTGTTCTCTACTGCCAAAATTGGGTCCTCTGGTGGAGACAATGACATTGTTCTCTACTGCCAAAATTGGGTCCTCTGGTGGAGACAATGACATTGTTCTCTACTGCCAAAATTGGGTCCTCTGGTGGAGACAATGACATTGTTCTCTACTGCCAAAATTGGGTCCTCTGGTGGAGACAATGACATTGTTCTCTACTGCCAAAATTGGGTCCTCTGGTGGAGACAATGACATTGTTCTCTACTGCCAAAATTGGGTCCTCTGGTGGAGACAATGACATTGTTCTCTACTGCCAAAATTGGGTCCTCTGGTGGAGACAATGACATTGTTCTCTACTGCCAAAATTGGGTCCTCTGGTGGAGACAATGACATTGTTCTCTACTGCCAAAATTGGGTCCTCTGGTGGAGACAATGACATTGTTCTCTACTGCCAAAATTGGGTCCTCTGGTGGAGACAATGACATTGTTCTCTACTGCCAAAATTGGGTCCTCTGGTGGAGACAATGACATTGTTCTCTACTGCCAAAATTGGGTCCTCTGGTGGAGACAATGACATTGTTCTCTACTGCCAAAATTGGGTCCTCTGGTGGAGACAATGACATTGTTCTCTACTGCCAAAATTGGGTCCTCTGGTGGAGACAATGACATTGTTCTCTACTGCCAAAATTGGGTCCTCTGGTGGAGACCATAACATTGTTCTCTACTGCCAAAATTGGGTCCTCTGGTGGAGACCATAACATTGTTCTCTACTGCCAAAATTGGGTCCTCTGGTGGAGACAATAACATTGTTCTCTACTGCCAAAATTGGGTCCTCTGGTGGAGACAATAACACTGTTCTCTACTGCCAAAATTGGGTCCTCTGGTGGAGACAATAACACTGTTCTCTACTGCCAAAATTGGGTCCTCTGGTGGAGACAATAACACTGTTCTCTACTGCCAAAATTGGGTCCTCTGGTGGAGACAATAACACTGTTCTCTACTGCCAAAATTGGGTCCTCTGGTGGAGACAATAACACTGTTCTCTACTGCCAAAATTGGGTCCTCTGGTGGAGACAATAACACTGTTCTCTACTGCCAAAATTGGGTCCTCTGGTGGAGACAATAACACTGTTCTCTACTGCCAAAATTGGGTCCTCTGGTGGAGACAATAACACTGTTCTCTACTGCCAAAATTGGGTCCTCTGGTGGAGACAATAACACTGTTCTCTACTGCCAAAATTGGGTCCTCTGGTGGAGACAATAACACTGTTCTCTACTGCCAAAATTGGGTCCTCTGGTGGAGACAATAACACTGTTCTCTACTGCCAAAATTGGGTCCTCTGGTGGAGACAATAACACTGTTCTCTACTGCCAAAATTGGGTCCTCTGGTGGAGACAATAACACTGTTCTCTACTGCCAAAATTGGGTCCTCTGGTGGAGACGTGATGAGTCGGCGTTTTCTTATCTATGATGGGATGAGCTTAAATATTTATCTATCACTTAATTACCTGCTGGCAATGACGTGTCAAGTGTTACAAGCAACAAAAGAAACGTTACAATAACGTTAGCATTGGTTCTTTGTACAATGCCCTTTGTAAAAATGTATATTTGATATTTTAAATATCTTGAGTAAAATATTGCTGAAGTTGTTGTGCTGTTTTAAACGGCTGGAGATAAAATAGATGTAAAACTGTGAGAAAGTTTAGTGAAGTAATTACAGAGAGTGCTGCTAGAGCAGTGTCGGAAGAAGTAATAATGGTAAGGACGAATGGTTTTAAGATAAAATATCATTAACGATTTGTGGTGTCACTGAATTCACTCCCGTGTAATTATATAGTGATATCTGTGCAGGTCCTTCGCTGAACTAAATGAGCTTAAGTAAGCTAGAATCGTATATTTGTAATGGTATAGATTCAGCAGTTGCAAGTTAATGAAAGTCGGTGATACTGTTTTAATCGGAAATGTTAAAAAAAAAAAAAAACAAGCATAGTTCCATCATAACAAATTGTGAGAAGCCATGTCCATCATTTAATTAATTAACGTAATCTGATTTGGACATGTTAATGTATCATTATGATTGTTCTCGTTTTGGACACAATTCCATCTGAAGCTTCTTCACAGTGAGTGACAGGTGCCTAACATTATAGGTGTCAATATTCTCGCTTTAATTTACGAAAGTTTCCTGAGGTAAACAGTGTCTAGATTTTCTTTGTTAGTTACCGAGGTACGGATGTTCATACAATACCGACTTAGGTTTGTCTCGTCTTTGTTTAACGGGGGCATGTGTTAGTTTGACCTTTAATAGATTTTTTTAATTATTAGAATATGTTGAGGGTTGAAAATTTACATTTGATATGTCTTAATAGATGAAGCATTTAGTATAGCACTAGCATTATTGAGAGGAAACATAACAAGTCTGGTGATAGTCTGTAGAGAATCAATCACTGAGAGCAGTTTCTGTGTGGCTCATAATCTATTTTTCTTCTGGTCAATCATAATAGTTCAATTTATAATCTAGAGTTTTTGTCAGTGATTATAAGTCTCCAACTTTATTTATTATGTAAATTACTTACGGTGTTATGTTCATTTTGTTTAACTGTTTATTGCGAGAAGGTATTAATGAAGCTGAAGGGAGACGCTTTTCAAGTTGGAGATCGGAGTTTATAACAGGCGTTGTCCAGTCGTCCCAGCTGAAATGGTTGGGTGCCTGCCCTGACGTCAGTGAATATAAGACATCGAGGGATAGAGCACGGACTTTCTATCCCCACAAGAACATGCTCAAGTCAAGAGACATCAATAATATATGATAGCTTGACCATGTTTCATCAATTTGTTATTATTTTTGTTTGTTTGAGGAATGTGTAGCAAAGAAAAGGTATTTTTGTTAATATTGTGTGCTTTCTTGAATTGCGTAGGTCATGGCTAAACTCGTATTACCGTGCCTGGTGTTTCGGCTACATCTATGTACAATAGATTGTTTTTATAAAAGTTAACTCCCTTGACAAGGTGATGTATCTAAGAAGTGCTTTCTATTCGAGGGATCGTTTACTCTGGTACATCAATCTGTCCACACTTTAAGTACATTTTGTGCAAATGCGCTTGCCCATATCGCACACCAGAAGTTACAACGTCATTTGACAAGACAGAAGGAGATGACACTTCAAGACAAGACGCGTTATTGCGTGATTTTGTGCGTTGTGATTTTGTGAAAAACATTAAAAGAAATGACTCTCCTAAACTACCGCTAATTTGATTTCTATTTCAAATATGATTGAGCCTGCAGACAAAATGGTAAGTTATAATTAGTTCCCTAGCTCTTTGCATAACAAACAATACACATCTGTCCATTAATCTATAAATTTGATACGTTGCCTCTAAATATCCCTGCTTTGAATAATCTTCTTCTTCTACCTTTCAACTCCCTTTTGGAACATAGGTCTTCAACAAACACTTTCCACGCCGTTCTGTTTCTTGTCATTCTTTTAAGATCATTACATGTCTTCACCATCATCTCCATCTCTGCTTCCATCTGTCTTCTCAGAGATTTTTTTTGTCTTTCTCTTTGTCTTTTCCCTTGGGGATTCAAAAAGAGGACATGTAGTGTAATACTCTCACTTGTCTTCCGCAGTGGGTTTCCTTTCCAGCTCTATCGTCTTAGTTGCATCTCCCTATCCACTGGTATTTGACTTATACTTTTCCATAATTCTATGTTAGTGATTTTATCCTGCGATTTTCATATTTTTGTTCTGCGCACGCATTCATTACTGACGGTCTGTATGTTCATGATTATCATCTCCGTTGTTTTACATGTTTCACACCCATAGGGCTGACTTAACATTGAAGCTGAAAAATATTTATTTATTATATTTTTTTTTACTTGTTCATGTATCGAATAATGAATTTCTTGTATTGCATTTTTCTTGTACCTACCTCAAGATTGTTTTTCTCTGAGGTTAAATTAATGGTGCCTCGCCTAGTGGACATCACACCCAAAGTACTTACCTCAGCATTGCTGTTAATCCAACTGTCTTATATTCCCGATATGTTGGACGTTCTAGATTTCTATCCAGCGTTTTAAAAAAAAACTATAATTGTGTATGTAACTGAGGCCGGAATTATCGCACTCAAAAGTCTAAATAAAAACAAGAAACGTTCGTTTTTATTTTTAAAAATTGTCATCGATTGTAGGGAAGGCAACAGAGAAGCACTCCGAAAACATTGCAGAGGAGGAAACTGTCACGGATAGTATGGGCCAGACACGGGGAAATCTGCAAATATTGACCAGCGCAGCTTCGAAATTAACGGGTTATTGAGAGTTCTGGATTTAAGAAATTGGTGGTCTTCAAAGTGGGCAGACAGTATAGACCAAAGATGAGATCAATCACAGCGGACTGTGCTTTGGATGTTCTAAGTGTAGGGTTGGAAAAGAGCGGGGATCGGTGTTTCTGGGTTCAATATCATGGTGATCGGATATAAAGTCAACTTTTAGTAATGTTCTAGTCAACAGTGCCTATATCATCAGTCGCATTTCACAAGTATTTTCTATATATCACGAATGGCATGGTTTTAAAATAGTGATGTGAGTTTACATTAATATGCAGTAACTACGAGTACCTATCAGTCACAAACGCGGAGAAGTCAAAGAAAATTTAAAAAAAAAAAAAAAAGTAAATGCGCCATCCAGGAAGAAAAGATAAGGGCTCTCTGTTTAATTATTGGAAAGTACCTGCCAAATACAGGGTGTTTATAAAGTCTCACTACACTTGGTATCTAGGTCAATTTGAAAAAAAAAATTTTATGACGTCATCACAATATGTGCTCCCACTGTCAATGAAATTTGTTGAATAAGTTTATTGCTACTGGAAATGTGGAAGATGCTCCACGATCTGGTAGGCCTGCTGTGAATGATGAAATATGTTTAGATATCCAAGACAGAATCCTTAAAAGTCCAGACAAGTCATTAAGAAAACTGTCGCAACAAGTGAACTTACCATTGAGCACATATTGTGATGACGTCATAAACATTTTTTTCAAATTGACCTAGATACCAAGTGTAGTGAGACTTTATAAACACCCTATATATGTGTACAAAGTGGTACAATGAACATGATGGCGCTGGACACACACTGCGGAAACCAACTAAGAGTATTACACATAATGCGTATTTTTTTTTGGAATCCCCAGGAGGAGAGGCAAAGAGGAAAGCAAAAATATTATTTACAAAAGACTGGTGCTAGTAAAGATGAAAATGATAGGAAATATATGGATTGATGTTAAATAATGACAAGAAACAGAACGACTTGGAAAGTGTTGAAAACCTGTGGTCTACTGGTAGAAGAAGGCGAAGTAGAGGAGGAAGAAGAAGAAAAAAACTACAAGTCAACTGAGCAAAGGTGAGGTGGGAGTGAATTCATTAGTGGTTTCAGAATTGCTATAAATACTATATTATATATATATATATTTTTTTTTTCTTACACAAAGGGCGGTTATAATGAAAATAAAATAGCATTTGTTTGGCAATGCGGAGTTACTTAGCAAAGGTCAGCATAACTCCTCGCTATAATTAGAAGTAGCAGAGATGAGACTGGTAAAGATAAAAGGGCAGTTATTAGGTTTTAATGTCGGTAGGGGTGATAAGAATGCATTATTGCAGAATGAGATGAAAGTAGCACACATTTTGTGGAAAAAAAAGAGTAAAAATGTATTCATTAATCAAAGAGTATGGACAAATAAATCATCAAAAAGTATTACCCACTTCATTAAAACAAGAAAAATAAAATAAACAATTTAATTAATTACTTTTTTTAAATAGCACATTTTAAAACAAATGAGATCAGTTTTCTCAGTAGATCTAAAATGAAACAAAATCACTTTTTTTTCTATAAATCTTAAAAACAAATACAATCTGCTGTTTCTGTAGATCACAACCACATAAAATCATCTTCTTCTGTAGAACTTGAACGTCACAAAATCATCCACTTCTGCAGAACTTGAACGTAACACAATCATCTACTTTTGTAGAACTTGAACGTAACAAAATCATCCACTTCTGCAGAACTTAAACGTAACACAATCATCTACTTTTGTAGAACTTGAACGTCACAAAATCATCCACTTCTGCAGAACTTGAACGTAACACAATCATCTACTTTTGTAGAACTTGAACGTAACAAAATCATCTACTTCTGTAGAACTTGAACGTAACAAAATCATCTACTTCTATAGAACTTGAACGCAACAAAATCATCTACTTCTATAGAACTTGAACGCAACAAAATCATCTACTTCTATAGAACTTGAACGCAACAAAATCATCTACTTCTGTAAAACTTGAACGTAACAAAGTCAGTCATTTCTATAGTTCTCTCCGTCAGTTTTTTTTCACAAAAAGACTCTCTGCATTGTCTGCATTAAGAACGTTAAATAGGCGTAGTTGTGATGTCCTATGTTTTACAACAAACTGCGACGTTTACATCTTTCGGTCCGACACATCCGTGTACGAAATCATTTGTAAAAAGCAGGTACTTTCGATCCTTACCCATTTCGCCAGACTGTTTAGTCTGTAACTTGAGGCACCACAAAAAGGTGGAGTCGAATCTGGATAGCTGCAACAAACAAACATATGAAATACAATGCTGAAAGTATTATAAGCATGTGTCCAAACGGCACAATTTTTGTCCAACAATTATATCGTAAAAGAAGCGAAAGGAACGATCACACAACCATCACCCCAACGTCGTGGCATCAATGTCAATCTGATAATTAAAATTATAAAACCGATCAATACGATAAATGTCATCGAAATGGAAATTGTTACGTAAGATGAAAGCTGTAGGCCCAAATATAAAATATATAATATATTACATACTATATAGGGCCGCGAGCAGATCTGCAGAAAATGTATAAAATAAACATAAAATAATATTAATCAGCTAAACTTGTAGAGGCGTGACATATTACAACGTTTCGGCAAAAAGTCTTCTTCGGGTACAAAATGATAGATATTAATACAAAGAAAAAAACGTGTTCACCTGAAGAAAGAATTTTACGAAACATCCTAGTTTGTCTTGTCTCTCAACAATACTGATTAATGCAATTTTATGTTTATTGTACATAAGATGGAGATTAGCGTGAGAAACAAAATTAGAAACAAAGAAAAAAACTATGAAGACAGTTTTCGAATACTTTCCAAGTAGGATAAATGGGAGAAAATGGAACACATTAAATAGTTTAGGTAAGTAACATGAAATAAACACAATACACACACACGCAAATGAACGTAAAATGATATTGAACTGCTAAACTAACAGAAAAATAAGACAAGCTACAATGTCTCGGGAAAAGCCTTCATTTAACAATCCATTCAACTGACAACAACAACAAAAATAACAAATCAGATAACGTGGTGATGTCGTAAAGCAAAATAGACAAGTAGAATAATAGAACAAGTTTGGAAATGTGATAATATAAACACAACGTCAAACGACAGCAATTTGTGTCTTCCACTTGACGTAGCCAGGCAATTTAAAAAAAAACCGTTGATTGTCTTGTTATTTTGGAGCAGTTATTCTTGTAGTCGGGGGGATGTTCTTTATAGCTCCTATCTCTTACTTGAGACTACCCAGTGGATGAAATCACTGGACGACCATATCTGGAGTCATTGTAGATACTTAGTTTCACGGAGGCTGGGTGGTTGAAAGGTACAACGTCGGACTTAGGACAGGAAGATCGTCGGTTCAAAGCCCGCCAGAAACGGTAAGTAAAGAGTCAAGTTCCCCCGTCACGCCAAGTGACGGCTTATAGGGAATATGGTGTTAGTGACCATATATTTTACAGACCTTCGGCACATAATTTTTGGGGTAATGTGGTCGGTATTACGCCCGTGCCGCTTTACTTTCCCAGAAAAATATCCGGTACCCATTTAAGGCTGGGTGAACCCGGAAGCCGTCGATTGGGATCGAACCCTACCCTTTGCCCTTTGTAGTCCAGTTCACTAACCACTGAGCTATCGCGGCTCCCTCGCCAGAAACGGTGGTAATTTTTTTTTCCCTAAAAAAATAGAAACAATTAATCTGTGCTTTCATTATGACGTTACCCTTTTCTGATCTCTTGGGTAGTGATAACCGATGTCTACCCCTCTCGGATAGCGGTAATAAATAGGAGGTTCCGTGTACGCTCGCACACGTTAAAGAAATCTTGCTAGTTAAGATCGGAAAGAGTAGGCCCAGGCCAATTGTCAGCAAAAATCTACCGTGGATCCCCTGCCGTTGTACGGAATTTGTGCACATGAGCCAGGATTCCCTTTGGACTTTCTCAAGGTGGCTATCGGATCACCTATGGATTTGCCAGGTTTGCAGTGATGATGGTTCCAATAACAAACAATTAGCTTAACATCAACTGTATCATTGGGGAGCCGCGATAGCTCAGTGGTTAGTGAACTGGACTACAAAGGCCAAGAGATAGGGTTCGATCACTACCGACGGCTTCCGGGTTCACCCAGCCTTTAATAGGTACCAGATTTTTTCTCGGAAAGTAAAGCGGCACGGTCGTAATACCGACCACATTACCCCAAAAATCATGTGCCGAAGGTCTGTAAAATGTATGGTCACTAACACCATATTCCCAATACGCCACTTGGCGTGACGGGGGCACATCACTTTTTTACTTTTATCAATGACTGTGCGAGAGTTACTGGTTTCAGCATGTTATTTTTATTCTAAATATGTGCTGCTCGTTATACGGTTGTTCAGTTCTGAACAGTGAACAATTATACTGTCTGCTAGCCACAAGAGGGCGTACTTCTATTCCAGCCAAGTGTTACTAAACGTAACCAGCCATAGATGAGCACTTCTCCTACTAAAGAAAAATTAAGGGAAGCAATCTGTTATGCAGAAAAAATGCTTGTTAAAGTCGCATGCTTAGGTCTATAAAATGATATGCAAATATCGTAGTTTATTGTAACCATGAGCGCAACGGATCTACGCTCATTTGGTTCTTGTAATGCAAATAAAAAAGTGTGGCTGTAATGGGCGAGTGTACGAAAGGAAAGAAAGAAAGAGAGAGAAAAAGAAAGAAAGAAAGAAAGAAAGAAAGAAAGAAAGAAAGAAAGAAAGAAAGAAAGAAAGAAAGAAAGAAAAAGAAAGAAAGAAAGAAAGAAAGAAAGGAAAATAAGAAAGAAGAAAAAGAAAATTCCACATGCACCGACTAGGTTTTTTTTCATTGACAATTTGATCGCGGTGTAGATAAAATAGAGCGTTCAATCCTTTCTGAGACGGACGATAACACGTACTTCATTTGAGCACGAGAAAGAACCACTGAACACTCAGATAATGAATAGTAACATACGTACCGCTTATCGGGAAAAAATAAACAAACTGTTGCAAATGTAAAGCAACGATAAATATATCAACATTAAAGGGCACATAGAAAATATGTACAAGATAGTACCATTCCACGCCACCTCTCAATGTTGATTATCATGAGATACCAATGTGGTACGCACGAACATTTTTATTGTTTTTGTTCTGTTCTTCATTCCGTTTTTTTTCTCAATTGTAAAGCTGCTATAAAATACGTCGTTCACCTTCTCTCACTAGCTTTACGGCATTGCTTCAGCCTTTTGTCTACTCCAAACCTTATGAATGCAATTCGTTGTCAAATTTAACATGTGTGACTTTTTTTATTTAGAATAGAGCCACTGTTATCTGCCCACGCATGTCGCAAGAAGGGACTGAAGAGTTTCGGAATCATCGCCTGTGCAGTGGAGTAGGATGTGCACGGAACCACCTTGTCAACGGAGTTTAACGATGAATTTTGAAAAATGCTATGACAAATGGTGGAGCGCAAATGGGGAAATTCGAAGTTCATTGAAACTGTTTTCATAGATAGAACAGAATTGTAAAATATATTGTCATTTTATGTACTTTATTTTAGGCGCATTTTACTATCTATATTTTAAATACAAGTGCCCATGGATTCGTATACTTTGACTTTGTTTTATTAGCTTAGTAGCTTATCTTTCTTTATAAATATTAACGACATTCGATATGCATTTACTTCTTTGATTCGAGCCTATCATTACTGAACCTTATAAAACATTTCATCGACATTTAAAACAAAATACGGAAATCGTGTGATATATGTATCAAGAGAGTACGTCAATCCTAGAGCGTGTTCTTAAATTAAACAAGAAAAACTTGAATTGATTGAATAGCTCAGATTTTGTTGACACTCCGTAATGTACACAACTTTAGTGTAGTTTGTTGACTAGTTTGCCGAGAAAACATCCATTAAGGTGAACCAATCAAATAAACGAACTTATGCATGCTGATAACCCATGGGATTGCTAATTATGTAAACTTCCCAGATAGGAACTGAAAAATTAAGTAACAATAATAATGGGGATTATAGCAGATGAAGTGCATGATTAAGCGTTGTTTTAGCAGAACATAATATTGAAGTGAAGTAACTTTTGTTTCGTTTGTTCATACACGGGACTGTACTCGATGTGTACTTTGGTGTAGTTGTTGATTCAATATTAATTTTTATAAAAAAGTGTTAACGTCACGTAATGTGCTAACGATATTTCGATGCCCTTAGTATCAGTGTTTTGTTAGTCCAAAAGAGAGAATCGTTATTTGCTAATGTCATCTGACTGAGGCCAGTAGAATCACATGAAAATGGGGATGTTTTAAAATAAAAATAAAAAGACGGCATATAGAGACAATATAAAGGTTGGTCTAGCACCAATTGCGTGATAGAGTGAGGGCAGCAAGTGATCAACAATTCTAATACCAGCAACTGAGTTTAGTGCTCTGTGCACACCGTGAGCTGTGTTTTTCATCCGGATCGTGTTTCCATAATCCGATTGCTTACGATGAATGATGGTATCGTTTGACGAAGGACAGTTCAACTGAGTTCACTTTCGATGTCGTTAGACATCTTTTTGGGCGTGTGCTGTAGCTGCCTTTCATTGTTTGGATCCTTTAA
Source organism: Megaustenia siamemsis (assembly GCA_032433765.1). Taxonomy (NCBI): domain Eukaryota; kingdom Metazoa; phylum Mollusca; class Gastropoda; order Stylommatophora; family Ariophantidae; genus Megaustenia; species Megaustenia siamemsis. The sequence goes on from JAVIAB010000088.1 coordinate 21,909,455, forward strand.
TGAGATGAGTTTTAATTCGGATGATTTCACTGGCACGGACGGTTGAGCAATTATGGATTTTAATTCGTTTGCAGTGATACCGGGGCCTTAACTAGAACCATAACTAATATTAGGGTGTGGTGAATATATTTGTATCGATTAGGCTAGTCCATATGACTAGCGATATTTCTAACTAGCGTTTGATAGTTTATGTAACGATGTCTTTGAAGATTCTTGTAGGGAATGTACAAACAAGGTTAAATATTTGCTGTGTGAAGAAGATAACTCTACAGAAGGAAGAGAAAGCAAAAAGTTGTGCTATCATTTCTAGGAAACAGCACAAAAACAATTATTTGAACACGACAAACACAGAAAAGAGCCCTTGCTGTGAACACGTCGATCTGGCCCGGACGGTCGGAACCAGAAGTGCGGCTCTCCTCCACAAACAAGGTTTGGATTGTCTGGTGCGTAGTTGAGAGGGCGAGCTGTATTGTTCTCTTTGTTTCCTGCTCAACGGCTGTTTCTATGGAAAGTCATCTATTTCTCGAGTCGACTAGAAGGAAAACTACTCGCCAACAATGCAGTTTAGTTGAGTGGGTGTAGTCAATATACAAATAATACATCTTTAAGTGCACAGTTTGTAATGTTTCTAATTTTGGAATCTTTACTTTCCTTGGAGGAAACTTGTAACATTGCTTTACACGTTCAAATGCATTACGGATATCACAAGCCTCAGTTTTAAAAATAGTTACTGTGATAAAAAAAAGACGTCTGTGTTTATAAAGTGAACCATATAGTTGGTTGTGGTTTGTATGTGTATTGCGGTTATTAATTTCAAAATAGAAAAGAATTTTGTAAAAACGTGTGGTCAATATGATTTTTATAAAGCGGAGCCATTTAAAAAAAAAAAGATTTTAATAAATGTGTGTGCATCTATTGAATGAAAAGAAATTCTTAAGTGTATAGACTTGATTTTATGGATGCATTACATTTAAGGGAAGCTGCTATTGCAACGTTAGTTAAAGTACACCAGACACAATGTGTTTGTTTTATTATGCCCTAGTCTCCTTAGCTTTTAACTCTTTAAGAAACTATCAATATTAGTTCTCATTATGACTTTGTTTTGTGCGTATGGGTATTTACATATAGATACATACGAGGGCTGGATAAAAAGTTGCATATAATAATATGAATGAACCAAAACAAAGTTGTTTCAGTTCGCCACTAGCTTCCATTCCACACAGCATCCCACTCACCATGTGCTCGCAGTAAATGTAAACAAATAGCGTGCCTTTACAATAACATACGTCATTTCCGTCAGCCATAACGATTTCTCCCTACAAGAGAGCATATTTTGACAGACTCACTTTGTATTTCATTCTCGAAATTCTACTTCTCCCATTTACTCCCACCTGCGTCTTCATCTTCGATTGCTTGAGTCTTTTTGACTTTTTGATTAGCTTCTTGTGATGTCACTTCCGTCACTCCGTCATTTTTATTCACCGGTAATGTCTGGTTGGTCTGTTTTTAACCTGCAGATTGTTGATATCTGGATTGTGTTGAAGCTGGTATAGACAGGAAACGATTACCACCATTCAATGAAGCCTCCTGCTAACGTTTATAAATTAATTGATCTAGTGTCCGTTATATTTGAATTCCATAGTAATTTAGTTCCGGTAAATGAAGGATTTACTGCTTAAATGTACATCAACTTGCATCCACTGTCGACAGTGATTTCATTTCAGAAATCAAGATATCATGTGCCTACTATGCATATGTATATCATACACGGTACATCGTTGCTTGATACTGTGTGTAGTGGCTTTCTATTGCAACAGGTCAAGGTAGTGTTAAGGTCAAATTGTTAGCCTAATAAACCTGAAGGTACCTGATTCCAACGAGATTATTTTCTGATTGGATCTGTGTCCAATGTGATCAAGAATCATCATCGAGTGCCTTCTCCGCAACGAAGGTTGGCTACCATGAATCGACATTCTACTCTGTTTCTTGCTTTCATGGTGCAAGCTGTCATAGATTGACTTGTCCATCTTTTGATGTTACTCGTCCATGTTAGTCTTGGTCTGCCTCTGCCTCTTTTACCTTGCATTTTTCCTTCCAATATTACTTTTAGTAGGCTGTTGTGTCTTTTAAAATGCCCCAAAAATGTCATTTGTCTTGTCTTAATTGTATTTAGTAGTTCTCTTTTTATTTTCAGTTGTTTTAAAACTTCATCGTTTGTTATCTTTTGTTTCCATCCAATTCTACCAATTTATCTATAAATCCACATTTCAAAGGCTTCAATTGTCTGTTCTATTTTCTTGTCTAATGTCCATGTTTCTGTACCATACAGGAATATTGGGAAGATGTAACATTTTGCCATTCTTAGTTTCAGCCCTGTTGATATTTCTTTTGATGTTAGTATATTTTTCATGGCATTAAAATTACTTTTTGCCATACCTCTTCTTTTGTTTATTTCAATTTTGCATTTTCCATCATTGATTATAGTATGTTCCAGGTAGTTGTAACTCTGGACTGTCTCCAGATGTGTTCCCTCAACTGTGATATTTAATTGTAGGTCTTGAGAATTTTCTTTCTTTATGATCATGGTTTTAGTCTTTTTTATATTTATATCTAGTCCATATTGGACTAGAATACGTTGTAATTTTAATAACGTGAGAAATACGTTTTGTAAGAAGTCATTATTGATAGATAGAGAGCTTTACATGTAATACAGTGAAGTGGTACATTGAATCAGTATTGCTGTTATGGCTGCGAATCATGGACAATGAACAAAGAGATACAACTTCGGATCGAATCTGTTGAGATGTGATTGTTAGGAAATATTGAGATACCGTGAAAAGGTAAATAAAAATCAAATCAGGAGGTGATAAAAGAGACAGATGCATAAAGGAAGGTTATAAAACAAATTAGGAACAAGCAGGCCATTTTTGTGGGGCATGAGTGAATCAGATGTCGATTATAAAATTTAATATTAAAAGGAAAAAGGAAGCCGGAGATATAGTTGATGGCAATGAGAAAAGTTGTTGGATAGCGACATTAGAAAACTCAACAGCGGAGCGCGGTTGTACAAAATTGAGGGTTATAGAAAGAAATGATATCATGAACTACGAAAGATCGCTCATCTTAAGGTATTTTAAATAGAATACCTGGATATCCACAGCGGATGGTAAAAGGATGATGCTTTCAATGTGGGGGAAGTAAAAGTACACTTGACAGTCGTAAAGAAAAGGATGTCTTTCGCTGTCCGAGTCAAATGTCTAAATGAAAATATCAATCTTGACAATCTTCAAAACAAAAAACCTGGCCTTCTAAAGTGACCCTATTGGGCTTTCCCAGCTGGTTGAAATGTATTTGACAAACTTTGTTCTATAGTAGAGCACGGCCAGCATCTTCGGCCACCACAACAAGGTCCACAAACCCTAGTTGATCAATACCCCACTGACATACAAGTGTTTCTCTCTGGTAACAGTCCGTGCTAAAACATACTGGCCAGCGGGGACAGGAGAGTCGTAGTCCTTGCTGTATGGATTATGTTGATACAAAACGTTATAGTTCACTCAGTGTGGGTCTGTTGAGACAAAGCGTTATAGTGCCCTCAGTGTGTGTTTGTTATTACAAAACGTTATAGTCAACTTAGTGTGGGTCTGTTATTACAAAACGTTATAGTCCCCTCAGTGTGGGTGTGTTAATACAAAACGTTATAGTCCCATCAGTGTGGGTCTGTTAATACAAAACGATATAGTCCCCTCAGTGTGGGTCTGTTAAAACAAAACGTTATAGTCCCCTCAGTGTGGGTCTGTTAATACAAAACGTTATAGTCCCCTCAGTGTGGGTGTATTAATACAAAACGTTATAGTCCCCTCAGTGTGGGTGTATTAAAACAAATCATTATAGTCCCCTCAGTGTGGGTGTGTTATTACAAAACGTTATAGTCCCCTCAGTGTGGGTCTGTTAATACAAAACGTTATAGTCCCCTCAGTGTGGGTGTATTAATACAAAACGTTATAGTCCCCTCAGTGTGGGTGTATTAAAACAAATCATTATAGTCCCCTCAGTGTGGGTGTATTAATACAAAACGTTATAGTCCCCTCAGTGTGGGTCTGTTAATACAAAACGTTATAGCCCCCTCAGTGTGTGTCTGTTGATACAAAATGTTATAGTCACTGTTGTATGGATTATGTTGATACAAAATGTTATAGTCACTGTTGTATGGATTATGTTGATACAAAACGTTATAGTCACTGTTGTATGGATTATGTTGATACAAAACGTTATAGTCCCTGTTGTATGGATTATGTTGATACAAAACGTTATAGTCCCTGTTGTATGGATTATGTTTATACACAACGTTATAGTCCCTGTTGTATGGATTATGTTGATACAAAACGTTATAGCCCCTGTTGTATGGATTATGTTGATACACAACGTTATAGTCCCTGTTGTATGGATTATGTTGATACAAAACGTTATAGTCCCTGTTGTATGGATTATGTTGATTTAAAGCGTTATAGCCCCTGTTGTATGGATTATGTTGATACAAAACGTTATAGTCACTGTTGTATGGATTATGTTGATACACAACGGTATAGTCCCTGTTGTGTGGATTATGTTGATACACAACGGTATAGTCCCTGTTGTGTGGATTATGTTGATACAAAACGTTATAGTCCCTACTGTATGAGTAATGTTGATGCAAAATCGTGGTAGTGCCTGCTGTGTGTGTTGTGTTGATACAAAATGATATAGTCCCTGCTGTGTTCATTCTGTTGTTACAAAACGTTGTAGTCCCCGCAGTGTTGATTATGTTATTACAAAACGTTGTAGTCCCTGTATTGTTGATTATGTTGTTACAAAACGTTGTAGTCCCTGCATTGTTGATTATGTTGTTACAAAACGTTGTAGTCCCTGCATTGTTGATTATGTTGTTACAAAGCGTTGTAGTCCCTGCATTGTTGATTCTGTTCATACAGAAGACTTCATAAACAAGATTACCTGGCTTTAACTTCTCCAAGAGCACTCGGGATCATTACAAAGCCACTGTCTACCGTTATATCGCAATAATGCCGACCTGGTGATAGTACGTCAACATCTCCCCATCATTAATCATCTTGTCTACAGAAGCTCAAATCCTGCGCCATTACTCCTGTAACTGTTGTACTACTAACTGTACACTACATATGTCTTCTGTGGCTATAAATAATAATGGGTCACGTCCATCAGAAAATGTTATCAGTAAATTGTAATTCGTTTAATAGTGCACTTGTTAAGTTGGATAGATTAGAATAAATAACAACGGATTCGAATCTGGACATGCTCTTATCAACAGAAGCGGAAATAAGTACTTCAAATACAGAGTTAAAGAAGGTAAGATTTGTAAACAACATTTATCATTCCATTTCCAAACATAATATTGCAATTTGTATTTACAAAGCATACAACAGTTTTTCCATTGAAATAATTTGCTTTTAAATTGCGTTTTTTTTCTGCATTTTTTAGGGGGAAGGGAGAGGGAAGGAAATAAAAGGCGGGAGAAAGGGAATTTCACAAAATGTTGCATCTCTAAACAAAACACAACAGGTAATGGCCTAATTTAGCGTCTTTATGCTCGGAATAACGTCCCCTTGCACTTGATGAAGTCATTCTACAATTTGTTATTACAATAGCCCTGGGTTATGGTTAAAAATACACTAAAGCTAACCCTAAACCTTCTTGAATAAACAGAAATAAATTCATTAAAAAACTAGAAGCGGTTGATCAAGGATGTTTGTTTTCATCTCAAAATGGCTTTTTAGTTACCATCTTGGAAATTGTGCATCGCTTATAGGTAAAGATGTCCCGAGTCGCATCACTTATAGGTAAAGACGTCCCAAGTCTCATCGCTTATAGGTAAAGATGTCCCGTGTCTCATCGCTTATAGGTAAAGATGTCTCGAGTCGCACCGCTTATACGTAAAGTTGTCCCGAGTCGCATCGCTTATAGGTAAAGATGTCCCGAGTCTCATCGCTTATACGTAAAGTTGTCCCGAGTCTCATCGCTTATAGGTAAACATGCTCCGAGTCTCATCGCTTATACGTAAAGTTGTCCCGAGTCGCATCGCTTATAGTTAAAGTTGTCCCGAGTCTCATCGCTTATAGTTAAAGATGTCCCGACTCTCATCGCTTATAGTTAAAGTTGTCCAAGTCGCATCGCTTATACGTAAAGTTGTCCCGAGTCTCATCGCTTATAGGTAAAGATGTCTCGAGTCGCACCGCTTATACGTAAAGTTGTCCCGAGTCGCATCGCTTATAGGTAAAGATGTCCCGAGTCTCATCGCTTATACGTAAAGTTGTCCCGAGTCTCATCGCTTATAGGTAAAGATGTCTCGAGTCGCACCGCTTATACGTAAAGTTGTCCCGAGTCGCATCGCTTATAGGTAAAGATGTCCCGAGTCTCATCGCTTATACGTAAAGTTGTCCCGAGTCTCATCGCTTATAGGTAAACATGCTCCGAGTCTCATCGCTTATACGTAAAGTTGTCCCGAGTCGCATCGCTTATAGTTAAAGTTGTCCCGAGTCTCATCGCTTATAGTTAAAGATGTCCCGACTCTCATCGCTTATAGTTAAAGATGTCCCGACTCTCATCGCTTATAGTTAAAGTTGCCCCAAGTCGCATCGCTTATAGGTAAAGTTGTCTCGAGTCGCATCGCTTATAGGTAAAGATGTCTCGAGTCGCATCGCTTATAGGTAAAGTTGCCCCCAGTCTCGTCGCTTATAGGTTAAGATGTCCCGAGTCGCATCGTTTATAGGTAAAGATGTCCCAAGTCGCATCGCTTATAGGTAAAGTTGTCCCAAGTCGCATAGCTTATAGGTAAAGTTGTCACGAGTCTCATCGCTTATAGATAAAGTTGTCCCGAGTTTCATCGCTTATAGGTAATGTTGTCCAGAGTCTCATCCCTTATAGATAAAGTTATCCCGAGTCTCATCGCTTATAGGTATTGTTTCCCGAGTCGTATCGCTTGTAGGTAATATTTCCCGAGTCGCATCGCTTATAGGTAGAGATGTCCCAAGTGTCATGGCTTATAGGTAAAGTTGTCCTGAGTCTCATCTTTTATAGATAAAGATGTCCCGAGTCTCATCGCTTATAGATAAAGTTGTCCCGAGTCTCATCGCTTATAAATAAAGATGTCCCGAGTCTCATCGCTTATAGATAAAGTTGTCCCAAGTCTCATCTTTATAGATAAAGATGTGACCAATCTTGTACATTAACATTATTCTTAAAACTGATGCTCTGAGGAAGGGTTTTGCACTTGTGATGCCACACACAAAAAGTAACATCTTTAGCTAAAGTCAGTATCAACTTATGAATATTTTAGTAGTTAATGCTCACAAAAAGGTAACACATAGTTCTAATCTGAGAGTTTCGGGATATGGAATATGCAGTGATCTTTAACTCTTTCCGTAAGGAATCTTTTTATCAATGCAACGAAAGAGATTTCAGAGACAAAATGTTTCATAGTTTTAAGAATCAATCGTCATGTTTATATTTATCCAACATATAACATATTATATATGAATTTTTATATAACTGAACAAGGAATTAGATTTCACCAATACCAAGATGATACAAGACATGTAAAAGGAATATGGTTTAATGACGGTTCACATTAATCAAATTGAGATTGACGCACAGTGCGGCGAAACGTACGGAAACAGTTACACAAAAACAGTTTTAAAGTTTCAATATGTAGCTTCTTCTAGTCACTTTGGGTTTACAATCGAAGACCGAAGAAATATGTGCATTTTATCTTGGCTGAATGTCAAATATGACCAAATGAACTAAAATTTCAGTGACAAACTGTTGTGTTATACAATCAAATGCGTGATGTCAATCTGGGGGTATCACTAGTTTAACAGAAAGACACTAGACTAAGACATCACCAACACTCAATATTATCACTACTCTGTTTTGGACCTAGTAACGTACCTTCACAATGTTCGTGGTCCTTGTGCTATTTATTTATAATCTTTAATCTTTAAAAACAAACAAACAAAAGGTAATCAAAGATACAGGAGGCGTTGAAGGTTCCCTGGAGCAAGTCATTGGATTCACATACACTTACCTCTTTCATTCTAGTGGCTACTGAAGCCCTGACACCGGTGAGGGTAGAAAATATTAACACCACTGTCACCTGTCACGTATGTTATAATAGGCAAACAAAGCAGTTTAGGGTCACGATCTTTCTCGGTGCTACAGAGACCGTGGGAGCGGCGATAGCTCAGTGGTTAGTGAACTGGACTGCAAAGGACAAAGGGCAGTGTTCGATCCCAACCGACCGCTTCCGGGTTCACCCAGCCTTAAATGGGTACCAGATTTTTTTTCTGGGAAAGTAAAGCAGTACTGGCGTAATACCGACCACATTACCCTACAAATCATGTGCTGAAGGTCTGTAAAATATAGGGTCACTAACACCATATTTCCCTATACGCTACTTGGCGTGACGGGGGCACTTTACTTTTACTTATTTACAGAGACCGTGCTCCATCTTCAGTGCTTTTCCTATTGTGTGGTGCGCGTGTATCATATCCAGGAACGTGCTCAGGAGGACATAGGACCATGATCGAGCTGGATGTTGAAGAACTGTAGACTAAACTAACCTGCTACATGTAACCAAAAATGCTTTGCTTTAAAAACAATTACCACAAACTAGAGAAAATAAATCTGTTTTCAAACGAAATATCGGAACAGATTATTTTAGTACATTAGTATGACTGTTAGTAAAATCTGGATATGATAAATAAACAACGTGATAACCTTAATTAAAAGAATAATTATATACGAGAATTAACAGTCTAAATAACTACGATACTTAACAATCTAAGTAACTCCGATAATTAACAGCTTAAATAACTACGATAATTAAGAGTCTAAATAACTTCCATAATTAATAGTCTAAATAACTACGATAATTAACAGTCTAGATAACTACGGTAATCTTCTACTTTTTTTCTCTTTCACTGATGCCTAAAAGGTGTCGTGGTTTATATCATGTGTCGTTCTTGTGCTGCTCGAATTGTCTGAATTAGTGATTTTCCTTTGTTGTTACATGTCTCTGTCACTGCATCTATCCATCTTCTTCTGGGTCTTCCTCTTGGTCTTTTTCCATGGATTCTCGAGAAGAACGCCCTTGATTGTGATAGGTGAGGATTCATTCTGACCAGGTGACCAAACAATTTAAGTTGTTGTTGTTCTATATATTCTTGGCAGGGTTTTGTTCCTACCATTTTTCTTATGGTTTTATTTGGTATTCTATCTCTTCTTGTGTTGTTTGTTACTTTTCTCAAGCATCGCATCCCACATGTATTGATCTTTCTTAAATGTGATTTAGAAAGGGTCCATGTTTGACTTTCATAGCACAAAGTTGGTATGAAGATGCTATTTATCTTTTGTTGTTTAGCTGGCATAGAAATGTTTGGATATCTTAGCAATGGTGAAAGCTGGTATGTGACAGTATTTGCTTTTTGTATTCTCATGTCAATTTCTCTGTCTTGTTTTCCATCTTCTGTGAACATTGTTCCTAAATACTTGAATTCCTCTACTTGTTTTATTTCTTTATCTTTGATCTTGATGTTTAATGGGTGTCTTAATTTGCTTATTCTTATAGCCTCTGTGTTTGCTGTGTTAATTTTCATAGTGTAGTTTTGCAGCTTTTATCAAGAGATGTTAAATGCTGTTGTAGCAGGTTTTCATCCTCATATACATGTGTTTACGGTAATTAATAGTCTAAATAACTACGATAATTAACAGTCTAAATAACTACGATAATTAACAGTCTAAATAACTACGATAATTAACAGTCTAAATAACTACGATAATTAACAGTCTAAATAACTACGATAATTAACAGTCTAAATAACTACGATAATTAACAGTCTAAATAACTACGATAATTAACAGTCTAAATAACTACGATAATTAACAGTCTAAATAACTACGATGATTAATAGTCTAAAAAACTACGATAATTAATAGTCTAAAAAACTACGATAATTAATAGTCTAAATAACTACGATTATTAATAGTTTAGATAACTACGATAGTTAACAGTCTAAATAACTACGATAGTTAACAGTCTAGATAATTCTGAAGCAAACAAAAAAATGAAAAACATAATGTTGATGTATTTTATTCTGTTCGCTTCATGGAACTGTTTCAATGTAATGAAGAATCCCTCCTACCCGCTCCACCACTTGTCACAGCATGTTCTAAAATGCGTCGGTAAATTCCGGTGATAATATCGCTTTGTGCACGTCCTACTCGACTGCACAGACGACAATTCCAAACTTTCTAACCATTAATTTACGACATGCGTGGCGGATAACAGTGACTCCGTTCTTTAATTCCCACACTGTGTGGACCCGGACGGCCACACGGGGTAAACAAAAATAATTAACATAAATAATTAATTATAATTTTATATATAAATATATGTATATGTATCTCTCTCTCTCTCTCTCTCTCTCTCTCTATATATATATATATATATATATATATATATATATATATATGACCCTTTTCGTCTTGTCGGACGGTCTATATGGAGGCTATAGAGAATTTTTTTTTTAGGTTTTTTTTGTCGAACAGCTTCTCTCGTGTTTAATTCTACCAATGTTTGACAAACACACACGGCCACAGAATGAACAAGTCAGGCCCACTGATCCACAGGGTTTAACATCCTTTTTCATTAGTCTTTTCTCTTCTAAGTTTTGCCTTAGCACAGTCCCAAATGATGTTATACTATTCCTTATACATGTTCTCCATGATGCGCGATCACTTGCCAGATGTTCCCAGTCATTTTCATAGATGGAGAAGTCATTCAGAGATGATTTACAGATATCTCTATATCATAGTTAGGGAGCCGCGATAGCTCAGTGGTTAGTGAACTGGACTACAAAGGACAAGGGGTAGGGTTCGATCCCAACCGACGGCTTCCGGGTTCACCCAGCTTTTAATGGGTTCCGGATTTGTTTCTGGGAAAGTGAAGCGGCACAGGCGTAATACCAACCACATTACCCCAAAAATCTTGTGCCGAAGGTGTGTAAAATGTATGATCACTAACACCATATTCCCTATACGCCGCTTGGCGTGACGGAGGTACTCTCTCTCTCTCTCTCTCTCTCTCTCTATCTATGTCATAGTATATATATATATATATATATATATATATAATAATTATACTAATAATATATACAATAATAAAAGCATAATTGCTTATATGAATTGAAAAGGAAAGAATGTGTTTAACAGATTCAGTTCCATATATACAAGTCGTCAATGTGCATAAAATTACATACGATTTACTGTAAATTCTACTTGTATACATATCCCCTTACAACCTCTGCTTGATCAACGCTATTGCGTTAGCCTTATTGAGGCGTCTAACTTGGCTTATATTTATTTCTCTAAACTTGGTCATGTTATGTAGTTAGTTCCCTAGATACATCAGCGTGGACATCACTTGGTCATGTTATGTAGTTAGTTCCCTAGATACATAAGCGTGGATATCACTTGGTCATGTTCTGTAGTTAGTTCCCTAGATACATAAGCGTGGATATCACTTGGTCATGTTCTGTAGTTAGTTCCCTAGATACATCTCATGTCTACATTATAAAAGACTAATCGATCGCTGTGTTATTTTTTTCTTCTTTTCCCGTTGCTAGAGCAGTTGCATTACTTTCCGTTGTGTCTGTCCTGATCTATCCTTGATGATCTGCTCATTGATTAATTCCTTCCAGTATCATTATTTGCACATTTGCACTCTTTCATTCATGTCATTTTATTAATATCCCAGCTATGCTGTTTCATTGTCATCTTTCATTAATAATATTTCAGTTCAGCATCCAATTTCGCCGATCATCATCATCATGTACCATTCTGGCTGGTGTAGGCGATCATGTCCTTCCACAATTCTCCATCCATTGTACATCGTATTGATCCTGTTGTTGAATGTTTTCCATGGCATGACATGAAGTTATCGATTATCTTCTCTCTTTGCCCACCGTGATCTGTCTATCACTGTATTTTACCAGTTGTAACCAAGTAATGCAACTCTGCTCTTCTCATGATATGCTCTAAAAAATGTTGATTGTTTATTTCTGATGTCTGGAAAATACATTGCTCCATAGATACACCACTACAGACAAAACTATATGGGCCACTGCAAGAATAAAAAAAACAGTAAAATTTATACAGAAAACGACATTGCAGATATAGACAATACTCCAGGTGAACGAAAGATAGATAGACAGATAGACAGACAGGCAGGCAGGCAGATAGATATATAGATAGATAGATAGATAGATAGATAGATAGATAGATAGATAGATAGATAGATAGATAGATAGATAGATAGATAGATAGATAGATAGATAGATAGATAGATAGATAGATAGATAGATAGATAGATAGATAGATAGATAGATAGATAGATAGATAGATAGATAGATAGATAGATAGATAGATAGATAGATAGATAGATAGATAGATAGATAGATAGATAGATAGATAGATAGATAGATAGATAGATAGATAGATAGATAGATAGATAGATAGATAGATAGATAGATAGATAGATAGATAGATAGATAGATAGATAGATAGATAGATAGATTGATAGACAGATAGATAGATAGATAGATAGATAGATAGATAGATAGATAGATAGATAGATAGATAGATAGATAGATAGATAGATAGATAGATAGATAGATAGATAGATAGATAGATAGATAGATAGATAGATAGATAGATAGATAGATAGATAGATAGATAGATAGATAGATAGATAGATAGATAGATAGATAGGTAGATAGATAGATAGATAGATAGATAGGTAGATAGGTAGATAGGTAGATAGGTAGATAGGTAGGTAGATAGATAGATAGATAGATAGATAGATAGATAGATAGATAGATAGATAGATAGATAGATAGATAGATAGATAGATAGATAGATAGATAGATAGATAGATAGATAGATAGATAGATAGATAGATAGATAGATAGATAGATAGATAGATAGATAGATAGATAGATAGATAGATAGATAGATAGATAGATAAATAGATAGATAGACAGACAGACAGACAGACAGACAGACAGATAGATAGATAGATAGATAGATAGATAGATAGATAGATAGATAGATAGATAGACAGACAGACAGACAGACAGACAGACAGACAGACAGATAGATAGATAGATAGATAGATAGATAGATAGATAGATAGATAGATAGATAGATAGATAGATAGATAGATAGATAGATAGATAGATAGATAGATAGATAGATAGATAGATAGATAGATAGATAGATAGATAGATAGATAGATAGATAGATAGATAGATAGATAGATAGATAGATAGATAGATAGATAGATAGATAGATAGATAGATAGATAGATAGATAGATAGATAGATAGATAGATAGATAGATAGATAGATAGATAGATAGATAGATAGATAGATATATATAGACAGACAGACAACAGGGCAACTAGCAGTAATCTAGCACCTCAATGCAACTACTCCCATTTAGAGCCCTTTTAACTGTCTATCATGGTGAGATTTAGTAGACGAGTTACAGCTGGGGAAGAAGAATAAAAGGACGATATTCTCAATTTAAATCTTGCCATTTATTGTTATCTCTCTCTCTCTCTCTCTCTCTCTCTCTCTCTCTCTCTCTCTGCGTTCAGGACTCAATCAGAGTAAGGATTCCAGACTCTCACATGAAGTCAGCTGTCAGGCTAAGTGTGTTGATCGCCCCCCACAGACAGAACATCACAATTAGAGTCTGTCAGATCCACTCTGACTGAACACCCGTTAATACGTTGCACTGTGTTCTGCGCCAGTGGCCCAGTGCATCCGATTTCAGCCAGCATTTTATTCGGGTTTGCTTTCCCTAGCCTTTGATTGTCCTCAATCTTCCTGCAAGGCAGCAGATTGTCTTTTCTGTAGGGGGATTCTGCCCTTAGATGGTCGACCCTCCCAGGTTTACAAGCACCATATGCCCGAGTCACTAGAGGTGACTAACACAGACATGCACACACACAAATATGAGATGTGACTATCACAGACATGCACACACAAAGATATGAGATGTGACTAATACAGACATGCACACAGCGATACGAGGCATGACTAACACTGACACACATCAAGATATATGACACATGACTAACATGCACATAAAGATATTAGATATAACTGACATTGGCATGCACACACAAAGATATGACACATGCCTAACATAGATATGCACACAAAGATAAGAGATATGACTAACATAGATATGCACACAAAAAGATATGAGATGGGACTAACATAGCCATGCACACACAAGGATATGAGATGTGACAAACACAGACATGCACACACAAAGATATGAGATATGACTAACATAAACATGCACACAAAGAGATGAGATATCACTAACCCAGACATGCACACACAAAGATATGACATATGACTAACACTGGTACACACTAAGATATGAGATATGACTAAACACAGACACACATGAAGATATGAGACATGATTAACACGGACACACCGAGATATGAGATACAACTAACATGACACACACCAAGATATGAGCCATGGCCAGCACACACAAGCTAAGATATGAGCCATGGCTAGGACAGAAACACAGCAAGATATGAGCCATGGCTTCACTAAAAAACACCAAAAAATGAACCATGTCTAGCACAGAAACACATTAAAGTGTCCATATGCTTGGGCTTGTTGTAGTCGGCAGACTCTTCTGAACGTGGGAATCACAGGTTTCGATAAACAGTTTATTGTTATAAGGAAATACAAAAATAAAGAGCCCTGTGACGCCAAGTGGCGTATAGGGAATACGGTATTAGTGACCATAATTTGTACAGACCTTCAGCACATGATTATTGGGGTAATGTGGTCGGTATTACGCCCGTGCCGATCCACTTTCCCAGAAAAAATCTGATACCCATTTAAGGCTGAGTGAACCCGGACGCTGTCGGTCAGGATCGAATCCGACCCCTTGTCCTTTGTAGTCCAACTCACTAACCACTGAGCTATCGCGGCTCCCATGTATTGTTATATTCATATGTTAATTTTTTGTGAAAACTCATTTTACAAATCACTTTCTGGTATCATTCCGTCCTCGTTTATATAACGTAGTTTATCCCACTTCTTCCTTATACATTAGGTCATAATAATAAAATAGAAAATCCGTTTCTCCCCTCTAAAACCATCTTTTTGTTTAAAATGTCGATAAAAGTTTTCAGCTCAACAACTAATCTTTAAAAGAAAATGTTATATCGATAAATCATACTTTAACAAAAAAATCAAACCTGGAATAAATAATGAGAGATTATCGTTCAAACTGATAAATGATGACAAATTATCGTACCGTGTGCTCTCTCATGCCTTGAGGCTAATGCCAACAAGAACGCTTTATGCGTGTAGTCTCTCTACAATTCTGCCGTATTCTGTAATGAGCGCTAGTCTGGCTTGCCCCATGCCTTCTTCATGCAGATTTAGTTAAAACCTTATCTATTATCATCATCAGTTACCATGACCGCTGGAGTATGTGACCATGTCTCTACATAATTGTCTTTACCTACACATGTTAATCAATTATGTGGTTGATTACCAAACAAATTCCTTAAACTGTCTACAATCTTTTCTTTTTGTTTTCCTCTATCGCTTCTCCCCTTTTAGATACAATATGTTTTTAAATTGACCGCGCAGTGACCGGAAAAATATTGTTGAAATTACGTCACCGATAGATGAAATGATATCCTGTTATTATGTATCCACAATCCTGTCTGTAACATAAAACAACAAACCGTTGTTATATTCATGGTTTCTTTCTTCTTAATCTGTTATTCCTCATTTGCCTTTCAGCATCGAGGGGAGATATAATTTGCAGTCTTTTGCTCTTATGGTCGCTTCTGCTGCTGTTATGTTTCCTTGTGCTTCTAATATTCCATCGATCCATCTTTTTCGTGGTCGATCCTTGGGTCTGGTTTTCTCGCAACGTTTAGTGACAGCTCGTTGTGTTGTGTTTTGATTTCTTTGCCTTGTCCCGTAATCAAACCATTTTATCTGTTGTTTCTTTATATATTCTATGGCGGGGGCTATTCCAAGCTATTCCACGGTTTTCATTGCTGAAAGAAAATGGTGTCAAACATTAAAAACATGTTTTATTTTTTTGTTGAATATACCTTTCATAATTGTGGTAAATTATATTGATGAAGTAAATCGACAATTTGTGCTGACATTTCCAGACACATGCTATAGACAGAACCTCATCGTGTGAACAGCTACTTTACCTAATACAAGCCACCAAAGAGCAGTAGTGTCTAGATGATTAATAAACATTTACGTTACAATGTCCCATAATTTCACAAATATTTTCACTGCACAGCGACTTTATAAAAACCCGGTAGTTCGCAATTAAATGTGCGGTTAATTGGTGACGACATGGCTAGTTTGCAGTCATCACCATGTGCCATACAGGTTGCCGAAGGCCCCCATGTCCTTCCACAATCTTCTATCCACAGTGCATCATTTCAATTCTGTTGTTGACTGTTTTTATGCCTTGATACCAAGCTATCTAGTATCTCCTCTCTTTGTCGCCCGTGATATCTCTTTCCTTCTATTTTGCCAGTTGTAACCAAGTATTCCTACTTTCCTCTTCTCATGGTGCGTCAGAAAAATGTTGATTGTTTCTTTCGGATGTTTTTTAGGAGCTCCTGTTTTGTGTTGGCCTCTTGAGAATGTTCTCTGATATTTCTAGCTGTCAAGTGACATGTCATCATTCTTCTGAGAAATCCCATCTCTGTGGCCTCTAATCGTCTTTTCGTTTGTGTGTCTACTGTTCATGATTCACTTCCATAGGGTCTCTAATCGTCTTTTCGTTTGTGTGTCTACTGTTCATGATTCACTTCCATAGGGTCTCTAATCGTCTTTTCGTTTGTGTGTCTACTGTTCATGATTCACTTCCATAGGGTCTCTAATCGTCTTTTCGTTTGTGTGTCTACTGTTCATGATTCACTTCCATAGGTCTCTAATCGTCTTTTAATTTGTTTGTCTACTGTCCATGATTCACTTCCATAGGGTCTCTAATCTTTTTCTCATTGGTTTATCTACTGTCCTTGATTTACTTCCATAGTGTCTCTAATATTCTTTTCATTTGTTTATCTACTATCCATGATTCACTTCCATAGGGTCGCTAATCGTCTTTACATTTGTTTGCCTACTGTCCATGATTCACTTCCATAGGGTCTCTAATCGACTTTTCATTTGTTTGCCTACTGTCCATGATTCACTTCCATAGGGTCTCTAATGGTCTTTTCATTTGTTTGCCATAACAGATATAAACAGGTTTGAGTACAGGTAAAATGAGGTCTTCTCTTTTCGCGAAGCGGATTGGAGGAAAGGGGATGGGTTAAAACAATAATTTTAACATGCACAATATGCAGCAGTAGTATACAAGGGTCCATTTGCCCGTATTTAGGCGCTAAATTAACAAAGATATATAGTAGGCGCGCGGCGCGCCTAATGTACCGTAGGCGCAGGGGGAGTTGACCGTGACATTTCGTGGCCGGATGTTGACCGCTAGTCCAGGTGCTCCGTATTTTAAAAATTCCGAATTATTTAAAAAAAACAGTCTCCATCTGATTTCGAACACGGGTCTACGGCGTGCCAGGCCAGACACTTACCACTATGCTACAGGCGATCACAGAATTAGAGGCTGAATGAGACAGGTGAAGCGTGAGGCTTTTGTTGGTACCTGACAGCTAGCTAGTAGTAGAGAAAGATTGACCCGCATTTAGGCGCTAAATTAACAAAGATATATAGGGCGGCACGCGGCGTGCATAAACCGGGCGGCGCAGGGGAGTTAACCATGACATTTCGTGTCGGGATGCCTGGTGACCGCTCGTTGACCTCTCAACCTCTCGGCGCCATGGGCGGGGTGAGCTCTCGTAGTGGGGGACCTGTTATGATCAAAGACCCTATTTCTCTGTGAAATTTCTCACTTGGGTAACTTAAGCTGGTCTAGCCGTCTAACAGAGAGACAGTAAATTAATGTACTTTTGATATTCTATTACTGTTGTGCTTTTTTTTTTTGTAGTGGTTGTAGTAATAGTAGTAGTAGTTAAAGTCGTTATTGAAGTTGTACAACTAGTGTGACTTGTATTTTGTAGAGTTATAACAGACAAGTGGGGGCTATGCCTTTTTTTTTCATGTATAGTAGAGAGATGGTAGAGTCTTATAGTTATTTTTATGCATGACAACTTTAATGTATCTATAAAATTCATTTTGAAATTAATGGAAACATACAACTTACTCAGGGCTTGGCCAACTAACAGCAACGGTCTTGCTAATATATTTAACCCGTGGGAACATCAGCATCATGAGACTTATTAATGTCCAAATTGACCGCTTGTTCATAACACGGAGACGACAGCGATGATGACTTTAACGGGTACACAATCAAAGATCCCGTGGGTTTTGTTTTAGTCGATGACAACTTTTGAAATAGTAGCTGACAACTTTTGTATTAGCAGATGACAGCTTTCAATGACTGTTTACATGCTATGTCATTGTAGCAGTCATGTATGTCATGTCGATGTAGTAGACACGTATGTCATGTCATTGTAACAGTCATGTCAATGTAACAGTTATTTCGTTGTAATAGTCATCTCGTTGTAACAGTCACGGGTGTCATGTCGTTTTATCAGATACGTATGGTATGTCGTTGTAACAGTCATTTCGTTGTAATAGTCATCTCGTTGTAACAGACACGTATGTCATGTCGTTTTATCAGAGACGTATGATATGTCGTTGTAACAGACATGTCGTTGTATCAGTCATATCGATGTAGTAGACACGTATGTCATGTCATTGTAACAGTCATGTCAATGTAACAGTCATGTCAATGTAACAGTCATTTCGTTGTAATAGTCATCTCGTTGTAACAGTCACGTATGTCATGTCGTTTTATCAGACACGTATGGTATGTCGTTGTAACAGACATGTCGTTGTATCAGGCATGTCGATGTAGTAGACACGTATGTCATGTCATTGTAACAGTCATGTCAATGTAACAGTCATTTCGTTGTAATAGTCATCTCGTTGTAACAGACACGTATGTCATGTCGTTTTATCAGAGACGTATGGTATGTCGTTGTAACAGACATGTCGTTGTATCAGTCATATCGATGTAGTAGACACGTATGTCATGTCATTGTAACAGTCATGTCAATGTAACAGTCATGTCAATGTAACAGTCATTTCGTTGTAATAGTCATCTCGTTGTAACAGACACGTATGTGATGTCGTTTTATCAGAGACGTATGATATGTCGTTGTAACAGACATGTCGTTGTATCAGTCATATCGATGTAGTAGACACGTATGTCATGTCATTGTAAAAGTCATGTCAATGTAACAGTCATGTCAATGTAACAGTCATTTCGTTGTAATAGTCATCTCGTTGTAACAGTCACGTATGTCATGTCGTTTTATCAGACACGTATGGTATGTCGTTGTAACAGACATGTCGTTGTATCAGGCATGTCGATGTAGTAGACACGTATGTCATGTCATTGTAACAGTCATGTCAATGTAACAGTCATGTCAATGTAACAGTCATTTCGTTGTAATAGTCATCTCGTTGTGACAGTCATGTATGTCATGTCGTTTTATCAGAGACGTATGGTATGTCGTTGTAACAGACATGTCGTTGTATCAGTCATGTCGGTGTAGTAGACACGTATGTCATATCATTGTAACAGTCATGTCAATGTAACAGTCATTTCGTTGTAATAGTCATCTCTTTGTAACAGACACGTATGTCATGTGGTTTTATCAGACACATATGGTATGTCGTTGTAACAGACATGTCGTTGTATCAGTCATGTCTATGTAGTAGACACGTATGTCATGTCATTGTAACAGGCATGTCAATGTAACATTCATGTCAATGTAACAGTCATTTCGTTGTAATAGTCATCTCGTTGTAACAGGCACGTATGTCATGTCGTTTTATCAGAGACGTATGGTATGTCGTTGTAACAGACATGTCGTTGTATCAGTCATGTCGATGTAGTAGACACGTATGTCATGTCATTGTAACAGTCATGTCAATGTAACAGTCATTTCGTTGTAATAGTCATCTCGTTGTAACAGACATGTATGTCATGTCGTTTTATCAGTGACGTATGGTATGTCGTTGTAACAGACATGTCGTTGTATCAGTCATGTCGATGTAGTAGACACGTATGTCATGTCATTGTAACAGTCATGTCAATGTAACAGTCATGCCAATGTAACAGTCATTTCGTTGTAATAGTCATCTCGTTGTAACAGTCACGTATGGCATGTCGTTTTATCAGAGACGTATGGTATGTCGTTGTAACAGACATGTCGTTGTATCATTCATGTCGATGTAGTAGACACGTATGTCATGTCATTGTAACAGTCATGTCAATGTAACAGTCATTTCGTTGTAATAGTCATCTCGATGTAACAGACACGTATGTCATGTCATTGTAACAGTCATGTCAATGTAACAGTAATTTCATTGTAATAGTCATCTCGTTGTAACAGTCACGTATGTCATGTCGTTTTATCAGAGACGTATGGTATGTCGTTGTAACAGACATGTCGTTGTATCAGTCATGTCGATGTAGTAGACACGTATGTCATGTCGTTGTAACAGACACGTATGGTATGTCGTTGTAACAGACATGTCATTGTATCAGGCATGTCGATGTAGTAGACACGTATGTCCTGTCATTGTAACAGTCATGTCAATGTAACAGTCATGACAATGTAACAGTCATTTCGTTGTAATAGTCATCTCGTTGTAACAGTCACGTATGTTATGTCGTTTGTCAGAGACGTATGGTATGACGTTGTAACAGACATGTCGTTGTATCAGGCATGCCGATGTAGTAGACACGTATGTCATGTCATTGTAACAGTCATGTCAATGTAACAGTCCTTTCGTTGTAATAGCCATCTCGTTGTAACAGTCACGTATGTCATGTCGTTTTATCAGACACGTATGGTATGTCGTTGTAACAGACATGTCGTTGTATCAGTCATGTCGATGTAGTAGACACGTATGTCATGTCATTGTAACAGTCATGCCAATGTAACAGTCATTTCGTTGTAATAGTCATCTCGTTGTAACAGACACGTATGTCATGTCGTTGTAACAGACACGTATGTCATGTCGTTTATCAGAGACGTATGGTATGTCGTTGTAACAGACATGTCCATGTATCAGTCATATCGATGTAGTAGACACGTATGTCATGTCATTGTAACAGTCATGTCAGTGTAACAGTCATGTCAATGTAACACGTGTCAGTTCTGTTGTTAACTGTTTTCCATGTCATGTCGTTGTAGTAGTCATAGGTGTCACACCGTCGTATGTATGTTGTCCAGTGTGACATGATAGGTGTATGTAGGTTGTCTAGTGTGTCGTGATGGCTGTATGTAGATTGTCTAGTGTGTCGTGATCTTCATATAGCCATCACGACACACTAGACAACCTACATACAACTATCATGTCACACTGGACAAGATACATACGACGGTGTGACACCTATGACTACTACAACGACATGACATGGAAAACAGTTAACAACAGAACTGACACGTGTTACATTGACATGACTGTTACACTGACATGACTGTTACAATGACATGACATACGTGTCTACTACATCGATATGACTGATACATGGACATGTCTGTTACAACGACATACCATACGTCTCTGATAAACGACATGACATACGTGTCTGTTACAACGACATGACATACGTGTCTGTTACAACGAGATGACTATTACAACGAAATGACTGTTACATTGGCATGACTGTTACAATGACATGACATACGTGTCTACTACATCGACATGACTGATACAACGACATGTCTGTTACAACGACATACCATACTTCTCTGATAAAACTACATGACATACGTGACTGTTACAACGAGATGACTATTACAACGAAATGACTGTTACATTGACATGACTGTTACATTGACATGACTGTTACAATGACATGCCATACGTGTCTACTACATCGACATGACTGATACAACGACATGTCTGTTACAACGACATACCATACGTGTCTGATAAAACGACATGACATACGTGACTGTTACAACGAGATGACTATTACAACGAAATGACTGTTACATTGACATGACCGTTACATTGACATGACTGTTACAATGACATGACATACGTGTCTACTACATCGACATGACTGATACAACGACATGTCTGTTACAACGACATACCATACGTGTCTGATAAAACGACATGACATACGTGTCTGTTACAACGAGATGACTATTACAACGAAATGACTGTTACATTGACATGACTGTTACAATGACATGACATACGTGTCTACTACATCGGCATGCCTGATACAACGACATGTCTGTTACAACGTCATACCATACGTCACTGACAAACGACATAACATACGTGACTGTTACAACGAGATGACTATTACAACGAAATGACTGTTACATTGACATGACTGTTACATTGACATGACTGTTACAATGACATGACATACGTGTCTACTACATCGACATGACTGATACAACGACATGTCTGTTACAACGATATACCATACGTCTCTGATAAAACGACATGACATACGTGACTGTTACAACCAGATGACTATTACAACGAAATGACTGTTACATTGTCATGACTGTTACATTGACATGACTGTTACAATGACATGACATACGTGTCTACTACATCGACATGCCTGATACAATGACATGTCTGTTACAACGACATACCATACGTGTCTGTTACAACGACATGACATACGTGTCTACTACATCGACATGACTGATACAACGACATGTCTGTTACAACGACATACCATACGTCTCTGATAAAACGACATGACATACGTGACTGTTACAACGAGATGACTATTACAATGAAATTACTGTTACATTGACATGACTGTTACAATGACATGACATACGTGTCTGTTACATCGAGATGACTATTACAACGAAATGACTGTTACATTGACATGACTGTTACAATGACATGACATACGTGTCTACTACATCGACATGAATGATACAACGACCTGTCTGTTACAACGACATACCAGACGTCTCTGATAAAACGACATGACATACGTGACTGTTACAACGAGGTGACTATTACAACGAAATGACTGTTACATTGACATGACTGTTACATTGACATGCCTCTTACAATGACATGCCATACGTGTCTACTACATCGACATGACTGATACAACGACATGTCTGTTACAACGACATACCATACGTCTCTGATAAAACCACATGCCATACGTGACTGTTACAACGAGATGACTATTACAACGAAATGACTGTTACATTGACAGGACTGTTACAATGATATGACTGTTACAATGACATGACATACGTGTCTACTACATCGACCTGACTGATATAACGACATGTCTGTTACAACGACATACCATACGTCACTGATAAAACAACATGACATACATGTCTGTTACAACGAGATGACTATTACAACGAAATGACTGTTACATTGACATGACTGTTACAATGACATGTCTGTTACAACGACATACCATACGTGTCTGATAAAACGACATGACATACGTGACTGTTACAACGAGATGGCTATTACAACGAAAGGACTGTTACATTGACATGACTGTTACAATGACATGACATACGTGTCTACTACATCGACATGACTGATACAACGACATGTCTGTTACAACGACATACCATACGTGTCTGATAAAACGACATGACAAACGTGACTGTTACAACGAGATGGCTATTACAACGAAAGGACTGTTACATTGACATGACTGTTACAATGACATGACATACGTGTCTACTACATCGGCATGCCTGATACAACGACATGTCTGTTACAACGTCATACCATACGTCTCTGACAAACGACATAACATACGTGACTGTTACAACGAGATGACTATTACAATGAAATTACTGTTACATTGACATGACTGTTACAATGACATGACATACGTGTCTGTTACATCGAGATGACTATTACAACGAAATGACTGTTACATTGACATGACTGTTACAATGACATGACATACGTGTCTACAACATCGACATGAATGATACAACGACTTGTCTGTTACAACGACATACCAGACGTCTCTGATAAAACGACATGACATACGTGACTGTTACAACGAGATGACTATTACAACGAAATGACTGTTACATTGACATGACTGTTACATTGATATGACTGTTACAATGACATGACATACGTGTCTACTACATCGACCTGACTGATATAACGACATGTCTGTTACAACGACATACCATACGTCACTGATAAAACAACATGACATACATGTCTGTTACAACGAGATGACTATTACAACGAAATGACTGTTACATTGACATGACTGTTACAATGACATGTCTGTTACAACGACATACCATACGTGTCTGATAAAACGACATGACATACGTGACTGTTACAACGAGATGGCTATTACAACGAAAGGACTGTTACATTGACATGACTGTTACAATGACATGACATACGTGTCTACTACATCGACATGACTGATACAACGACATGTCTGTTACAACGACATACCATACGTGTCTGATAAAACGACATGACATACGTGACTGTTACAACGAGATGGCTATTACAACGAAAGGACTGTTACATTGACATGACTGTTACAATGACATGACATACGTGTCTACTACATCGGCATGCCTGATACAACGACATGTCTGTTACAACGTCATACCATACGTCTCTGACAAACGACATAACATACGTGACTGTTACAACGAGATGACTATTACAACGAAATGACTGTTACATTGTCATGACTGTTACATTGACATGACTGTTACAATGACATGACATACGTGTCTACTACATCGACATGCCTGATACAATGACATGTCTGTTACAACGACATACCATACGTGTCTGTTACAACGACATGACATACGTGTCTACTACATCGACATGACTGATACAACGACATGTCTGTTACAACGACATACCATACGTCTCTGATAAAACGACATGACATACGTGACTGTTACAACGAGATGACTATTACAATGAAATTACTGTTACATTGACATGACTGTTACAATGACATGACATACGTGTCTGTTACATCGAGATGACTATTACAACGAAATGACTGTTACATTGACATGACTGTTACAATGACATGACATACGTGTCTACTACATCGACATGAATGATACAACGACATGTCTGTTACAACGACATACCATACGTCTCTGATAAAACGACATGCCATACGTGACTGTTACAACGAGATGACTATTACAACGAAATGACTGTTACATTGACATGACTGTTACATTGACATGACTGTTACAATGACATGACATACGTGTCTACTACATCGACATGACTGATACAACGACATGTCTGTTACAACGACATACCATACGTCACTGATAAAACGACATGACATACATGTCTGTTACAACGAGATGACTATTACAACGAAATGACTGTTACATTGACATGACTGTTACAATGACATGACATACGTGTCTACTACATCGACATGACTGATACAACGACATGTCTGTTACAACGACATACCATACGTCTCTGATAAAACGACATGACATACGTGCCTGTTACAACGAGATGACTATTACAACGAAATGACTGTTACATTGACATGACTGTTACATTGGCATGCCTGTTACAATGACATGACATACGTGTCTACTACATAGACATGACTGATACAACGACATGTCTGTTACAACGACATACCATATGTGTCTGATAAAACCACATGACATACGTGTCTGTTACAAAGAGATGACTATTACAACGAAATGACTGTTACATTGACATGACTGTTACAATGATATGACATACGTGTCTACTACACCGACATGACTGATACAACGACATGTCTGTTACAACGACATACCATACGTCTCTGATAAAACGAAATGACATACATGACTGTCACAACGAGATGACTATTACAACGAAATGACTGTTACATTGACATGACTGTTACATTGACATGACTGTTACAATGACATGACATACGTGTCTACTACATCGACGTGCCTGATACAACGACATGTCTGTTACAACGACATACCATACGTGTCTGATAAAACGACATGACATACGTGACTGTTACAACGAGATGACTATTACAACGAAATGACTGTTACATTGACATGACTGTTACATTGACATGACTGTTACAATGACATGACATACGTGTCTACTACATCGATATGACTGATACAACGACATGTCTGTTACAACGACATACCATACGTCTCTGATAAAACGACATGACATACGTGTCTGTTACAACGAGATGACTATTACAACGAAATGACTGTTACATTGACATGACTGTTACAATGACATGACATACGTGTCTACTACATCGACATGCCTGATACAACGACATGTCTGTTACAACGACATACCATACGTGTCTGATAAAACGACATGACATACGTGACTGTTACAACGAGATGACTATTACAACGAAATGACTGTTACATTGACATGACTGTTACATTGACATGACTGTTACAATGACATGACATACGTGTCTACTACATCGATATGACTGATACAACGACATGTCTGTTACAACGACATATCATACGTCTCTGATAAAACGACATGACATACGTGTCTGTTACAACGAGATGACTATTACAACGAAATGACTGTTACAACGACATACCATACGTATCTGATAAAACGACATGACACCCGTGACTGTTACAACGAGATGACTATTACAACGAAATAACTGTTACATTGACATGACTGTTACAATGACATGACATACGTGTCTACTACATCGACATGACATACATGACTGCTACAATGACATAGCATGTAAACAGTCATTGAAAGCTGTCATCTGCTAATACAAAAGTTGTCAGCTACTATTTCAAAAGTTGTCATCGACTAAAACAAAACCCACGGGATCTTTGATTGTGTACCCGTTAAAGTCATCATCGCTGTCGTCTCCGTGTTATGAACAAGCGGTCAATTTGGACATTAATAAGTCTCATGATGCTGATGTTCCCACGGGTTAAATATATTAGCAAGACCGTTGCTGTTAGTTGGCCAAGCCCTGAGTAAGTTGTATGTTTCCATTAATTTCAAAATGAATTTTATAGATACATTAAAGTTGTCATGCATAAAAATAACTATAAGACTCTACCATCTCTCTACTATACATGAAAAAAAAAGGCATAGCCCCCACTTGTCTGTTATAACTCTACAAAATACAAGTCACACTAGTTGTACAACTTCAATAACGACTTTAACTACTACTACTATTACTACAACCACTACAAAAAAAAAAAAGCACAACAGTAATAGAATATCAAAAGTACATTAATTTACTGTCTCTCTGTTAGACGGCTAGACCAGCTTAAGTTACCCAAGTGAGAAATTTCACAGAGAAATAGGGTCTTTGATCATAACAGGTCCCCCACTACGAGAGCTCACCCCGCCCATGGCGCCGAGAGGTTGAGAGGTCAACGAGCGGTCACCAGGCATCCCGACACGAAATGTCATGGTTAACTCCCCCTGCGCCGCCCGGTTTATGCACGCCGCGTGCCGCCCTATATATCTTTGTTAATTTAGCGCCTAAATGCGGGTCAATCTTTCTCTACTACTAGCTAGCTGTCAGGTACCAACAAAAGCCTCACGCTTCACCTGTCTCATTCAGCCTCTAATTCTGTGATCGCCTGTAGCATAGTGGTAAGTGTCTGGCCTGGCACGCCGTAGACCCGTGTTCGAAATCAGATGGAGACTGTTTTTTTTAAATAATTCGGAATTTTTAAAATACGGAGCACCTGGACTAGCGGTCAACATCCGGCCACGAAATGTCACGGTCAACCCCCTGCGCCTACGGTACATTAGGCGCGCCGCGCGCCTACTATATATCTTTGTTAATTTAGCGCCTAAATACGGGCAAATGGACCCTTGTATACTACTTGCAGCTACTGCCAAGCAATATGATGGGAAGATCTAGTGAGGTTAAGAAAGGAGATAAGAATACAAGTGAAAAAAACATGAACGGGGGAGATACGAGTTATTTGCCCAAGGTATCTGTGTAGTGTATGTTTACAAATTAGCAAGAAGCTAACACAGATCTAGATAAAGAAACAAGCTCACAGTTTGCTCCAGAGTTACTGTAATGAAGAACAAGCTCTATAATGTTTGCACAAATCAATACAACAGACTAAACAAATGTATGATTAGACAATTATCAGTTTGAATTCGGATAAATAGCATGACAAGTAAACATTTGAGTTGAACATATTGAAATGTTGTGTTATGTCAGGATGACCGGAAAAGATCGTGCATCGCTGGAGTTGTCTAATCTGTTAGTTAATTTAGTAAGCTGATTTGTACAACTTTCACGTTAAAATATTTTTTATTATCCGCAGTTTTGAGATGCACCCTTCTCTCTCCCTCTCTCTCTCTCCCTCTCTCTCTCCCTCCCCTCTGTCTCTCTTTCTCTTTCTCTCTCTGTCTTTCTCTCTCTCTCTTTCTCTCTCTCTCTTTATTTCTCTCTCTTTTTCTCTTTCTGTTTATCTCTCTCTCTCTCTCTCTCTCTCTCTCTCTCTCTCTCTCATTGAACCAATCAATCACTTTTTACCGCAATCATAAATTTCGTTAACCTTAGACCAAGATACTCATTCTCTTCTCTAAATTTTTGCTCTAGCAGTTTTCAATTCTTTTAAAGATATTTTAATCAAATCTCACCATTTGTCACTGTTCTGTGCAAGCAGCTCCATCTTATTGAGGGAGCCGATTCCTGCTGCTTTTACCTCTCTCAGCAATGTTCTTCTCAGTGTCTCTCTGGGTCTTCCTCTTTTTCTCTTGCCTGTTGTTTCCCACATGAGGGCTTGCTTTGCTATTCATCTCTCCTCATCACATGTCCAACATATGACCATCGTCTTTTCTTTATTACTGAAGATATTAGTGGTTGATTGGCAGTTTCTCTAATTTCCTCGTTTGTTTTGAATTCGTTCAACGCTATGCCAAGTATTTTCCTTAGACATTTATTTTCGAATGCGTTCAACTTTTTTTTTATATATCTCTTGTTTTCCAGCTTTCACGCGCATACGTAGGGGTTGATAGTACATTTGATTTGAATAGTCTAAGTTTTGTGTTTGTGCTGATTAGTTTTGATTTCCACAACTTTTCAAGTCTTCTGAAAGACATTGCTGCTTTAGCTATTCTGAATCTAATTTCTTTTTTTTGTATCCCCTTCTCGATCACTGTAACTTCCAAGTCACAAGAGAAGGCAGCTTTTCCTTTTTTCTAAACCCAGCCTGTTCTTCACGCATTACTGTACCTATTGAATCCTTATTCTATTTACGATGATTTTGCAGAATAAGATTGAGGCAACTGACAAAAGTGCCACGCCTCTTCAGTTGTTACAATCTCTAAGATTGTCCTTTTATGGAACCTTAACAATGATTCCTTTTTTTCCATTATGAGGCGTCTTCTCTGCTTTCCTAATGATGTTGAACATTTTCTGGAGATGTATTAAATTATGGCTATCAATTGCCTTGAGTATCTCAGCTGTTAACTTATCTTATCCAGCAGCCTTCTTATTGGCCATACGCTTTAAGGTGGTTTCCATTTCGCTCAAGGTGAGGTCATCTAAATTTACACCTAATTCTGCTGCTGGTGTTTCAGCTTTAAAATCTATTAAATTGTTGGATAGTTGACGGTTAAGAATTTATTTGAAGTGTTCCGCCCAACGTGCTTTTAAGTCTGCGCTTGTTGTTAGCATTGAACCAGATTTGTCTAGAATTGATGCTCCACTGGATGTATAGGTGTTTGTCAGCATCTTTTGCACAGTATAAAGAGTTCTGCTGTCTCCTGTAATTGCAGCTGTCTCTGCTTTCTCTGCCATAAGCTCTTGTATTTCTTCTTGCTGAACTTTTTACTTTGTTGTCTAATTCTTTGTATGTTGCTTTTGCCATGACTTTTCCAAGATCTGTCTTTACATTAGTCATGGCTCTCTTCGCGTCTCTTCTTTCTTTGATGTATTTCCATGTGGTGTCTGAAATCCAAGCTCGTTTTTCCATTTTCTTCAGTCCGGCACTTGATTCTGCTGCTGTCATTAGTTTTTTATCTGCGAGTCCCACATTTCATTTATATCTAAGTATATTTCACCGAGTGCTGCATAACAATTACTTAGTTCTATGTTAAACTTTTCCTTTATGGCTTCATCTTTCAGTTTACGACTATAAATTTTATATGTAGTTGATCTCTTCTGTTGGCTTTTACATTTTAATCTTATTTTCCCAATGCACAGTTTGTGGTCACTATTAACAGCATCACCTCTGTATGCTCTTACATCTATAAATGATGATCTGAATTGTTGTTTAATACATAGGTGGTCAATTTGATTTGAAGTTCTATCATCAGGAGATATACATGTTGTTTTGTGAATATTTTTGTGTGGAAATAATGTCCCACCTATAATTAGATTTTCTATTAAACATAATTCTATTAATCTTTCTCCATTCTGACTTGTAGTATCACAGCCTTCTCTCCCCATTACATGTCCCACTCCTGCGTTGTCTTGTCCCACATTGGCGTTGAAATCTCCCATTACAATTAAAAGATCGTGATTGTGTATTTTGTTTATAAGTTGTTGCAGTTGGTTATAAAAATCGTCCTTAACTTCATCATCAGCTTCGTTTGTAGGCGCATAGCATTGAATAATTGAAAGTCTTCCATATTTTGTTTGGTAGCGTGTTCGTATCAGACGGCTGTTTACCGGTTCCCATTCTAATAAACTTCTTGCAGCTTTGTCTGTCGTCATTATGCCTATTCTTTGACGGTGTTTTCCATCTTCCCTTCCAGAAAAAAAAACTATTATTTTATTATCAATAGATCTCCTACCTGTTCCAAGCCAGCACATTTGTGCTTAATCCTAAAATATCTAGATCGTATCTGTCCATCTCGCTCGCGACTTGTGCTTCTTTCGTCGGCGTGGCCATTGTTCGCACATTCCAGAATCCTATTTTTGTTGTTGTTTTAGGGCCGAAAAAACTATCACTACTATCTACTGCTAATTTACACATTCTGTATCAGGTCTACGTTTCATTAACAACATCGTTTTTACGATAGCGGCTTGTTAAACCTCTGATCAACGGTTCTATACCAACCCGGAGAAAAATAATTCCTCCATCTTGGACAAAGAACTAGGCAAAGTTGTATAATCGCATACACATTTTACGCTCATTCCTATTTTTGCTCAAAGCCAATTGGTTACCATAGCATTCTCCAGCTGTTCAAAATTACGTTCTATCTCATCAATATGTACTCATCAATATGTACTCATCCATATGTACTCATCAATATGTACACGATTCATAGTATCGGTGTGGGTTCTGGTGTAACTACACATTTTTTTGTGATTTCATGTCAGTGATGATAGGTATCTTACTTGTATTTGTGTGTCCTGCCGGGACACATCCTAATCTATATTATTTTCACTTACAAGTGTTCTTTAATTTGACGCTGGCCTACCTAATGGTGCCGTCCCTGGATACAACTAATCATTCAATTGCCTTTGCCACGAAACCAGGGATTACAAGAACCAATCAGATCAGGAGTAGAGGTATCTACTCAGGTACTTTATACCTCAGGACCATAGTTTATGTCGCTCTCCACCTGTCTTTCTTTGTAACCCGATTAATGCTACATTTCGATGTTACAAGTATGTCTTTAGCAAGATAAATAAGGAAAAGACATTTATGAAGCAGACAAGGTGTTATGTCACAGAAAGTGTACGGGAAAAATAAAACATATTTGCTATGTGGATGCTTTGGCGCTGTGTACGAGCAATACTATCGTAGCGGCACCCATCTGGCTTGGTGATCGTATCAACGTTTGCTTTTAAAGCAGCTTGATGATCTCCACTAGATCTAACTGCAAAAAATATTGCCCACATGGATCACTGAGGTAGTGAAATAATGATAGGGAAGTAGTGCACCGGCCCCATCACCTACAATACTATGAAGTTTGGTTAATTTTTATGCTTCAATCCCCATGATAAAGCAAGTGTCGACTTTTGGATAACACATTGCCACATTAATTAACTGGTAGAAATTGTAGGGTAAAATGTCCTAAAATGTGGCGCTGGATAGGGCACACACTACGGAAGCCAACTGAGAGTATTACACAACAGATCCTTTTTTGGAATCCCCAGGGGAAAAGACAAAGAGGAAGATCAGGGAATTCTTGGAGAAGACAGATAGAAGCAGAGATGAAGATGATGGGGAAGACATGGAACGATCTTAAAAGAATTGCAAAAAACAAAACGATTTGGAAAGTGTTTGTTGAAGACCTATGCTCCACTGGGAGCTAAAAAGGTAGAAGAAGAGGAAGAAACTGACCTAGCTCCCCTGGACTTAACTCCCCTAGAGAAAAGTGTAAATGAAAAAGTTATTCGTTAAAAATAGGTGAGATCGAATGTGCGTCTAATAGAAACAAAGAAAAAAAATATTTTTTGATTTCTATCTGTGATCGACAAATGGAAGGAAACCGAAAGAATAAGAGAAAATACATGTGTCTTGAAAGTATTCATTGGCACATCGTTGAGAGCTCTTCATGGCGTGATCACAAAGTTATACACATAACGACTACAGAGATTCAATAAGTGTGATATTGTAATAGAAGTCAGCTGACAATATTATGAGAAACGGCAGACTTTTAAACTGAACAATGAGAACTTTAACTGGTTCTGATATCAATTTAAAAAAAAAAAATTAAAGTATCCTCGTCACGCCAAGTGGCGTATAGGGAATATGGTGTCAGTTACCATAAATTTTACAGTCCTTCGGCACATGATTTTTGGGGTAATGTGGTCGGTGTTACGCCCGTGCCGCTTTACTTTCCCAGAAAAAAATCCGGTACCCATTAAAGGCTGGGTGAACTCGGAAGCCGTCGGTTGGGATCGAACTCTACCGCTTGTCCTTTGTAGTCCAGTTCACTAACCACTGAGTTATCGTGGCTCCGAGTCTGATATCAATGTTCTTACTTAATTGTTTCTTTCTCTCTTTAACGATTTTTCCTCCTTCTCTTTCTTCATTCATTCCTTCCACACTTCATCAGCGTACAATGATGGCTGTTAACAGCTTCTTCCATTTATAATTTTATAACTTTTAGCGTGCTTTTAGTTGTCACAATAAATCAACATCATTCATTCAAGTAAACACAATTGTATACATCAAACAAACTAAAACAGGGTAGACAACAGGACAAAAATTGAAGACCATATTTGGATCTTTCAATCCAAATAATCGCGGGATAAATAGTTTGACCTTTACTTTGACGAGAAATTGCAGATTGACTTGCAAGTCATGCTGTCCTGCGTTTTACTGGCCGTAAAAGTGAATCTTAAATGCGTAAAAAAATAGAACAATTAAAGTGTTTTGAACGTTAAGACATTCGTTCATGCACCGTAAAGAATAAAACCGAACAGGAAATGAGAATTTGTAACATAAGTGTAAAATAACAAGACAAAAGGCGCAAGAGAGATGAAGTGAGACCGTGCAGCACAAATTCACTTTATTAATTCTGCGGTCGGATCCAATGTTGGGAGAATCAGCCGTGAGAGATCTGATCAGTAAAACATATTCTAGCCTATTTCACTAATATGTCTCCAAGCTACTAACAAGCTATGATTGCTCCCTACCATCTGTCAAGTGAAAAGCCACACAGACACAGATAGACCATCATTCAGTAATAGAAATCTCTTTATACAGAGCTTATCTGCAGGAGGTAATATGATCATCAGAAGGAGAGCCGGATCGCGCAAGTGTTTCGGCCATTAGCTTCTTGGCACTTTAAAGGAGGTTGCCTTGTCCTAGCACCGCCTTGGATGAGGAAAGAGCATGCTCCAATGTCTGTCTTCCACTGCAGAAAGGACATGCTCCAATGTCTGTCTTCCACTGCAGAAAGGACATGCTCCAATGTCTGTCTTCCACTGCAGAAAGGACATGCTCCAATGTCTGTCTTCCACTGCAGAAAGGACATTGATTGCCATCTGTTTCCTCCACTTCACAAGGTTGCAGGCTGAGGGAATAGAGGATCGTACTTAGATTTGATTAAGTAGCTGAGTCGCAGCGGTGCCATTTGTCAGCCCAGGTTAGCGCCCGTACCTTTCCTCGTCTCTTTCATCGCAAATTTATAACTGCTTTTCAATGCCACTCTTATTTCTAAGTTCCATTTTCCTTTCATCGTTAACTTTCTTCGGTTGGCCTAACTTTCATCATCGACATTTCTCATTTGCCTTACGTCGAGAACCACAAATGTGGTTCCAACAGCCAACACCTTTTCTCCGCCACCTTATTTTGAGACAAGCAGCAACATTCTCTTCTTATTTTTATTTTACGTTCAAGATATTGTCTGTCGTGGTTTTTTGTTTTATGTTTTTGGTAAAAGACATTCCTAATGTTAGTTAAATCATTGTCTCACATATGGTTATAGAAGACCCCGGTATCACTGCACATAAATTAAAATCCATCATTGCTCAACCGACTATTGCAGTGGAATCCTCCGAATTCATATCTCATCTCCCAATCAAGGAAAGATAGCTGCAGTCCCCATCATAGCAGTCTCCGCACACACCAAAAGACATACGGCGAAATCACACTGAGAGTGAACACAGCCATTTGTTCCACATCATACGATATCATCATTCATCGTTAACAATCAGAATATCGAAACATGATCAAAACGGATGAAACGCACAGCTCACGGTGTGCACAGAGCACTTAACGCAGTAGCTCCGGCAGCAAGCCGGACTTGGAATATGAGGAAACTGCAACAAGGAACATTCTTTAGACATTCACATAAAAAGCTATAACATAATGGAGCTTCAGTTCACATATAACGATGTAAATGTTACTGTTAATAAATTATTACATTAAATTAAAATCCACATTAATACCACGTGATATATATATTAACTGTAGCTTCGCGAAAACCAGAATCTCTACCTTCAGATGCTGGAATTATAGGCTGACAATACCTCCAGGTCGGGCATTTCGCCAGGTTTAACTCTCAGATGCAGCCACGCCCCTCGTTAATTATCACGAAGCTAAAGTGACCGAAACATTTGCTCCAGTGGTCCATTCAGACGACATTGCTTCCTGTGGCAAAGCTTGCTTGGTAGAGTGTTGTGTGTGTTTTTATGTGATTACGTGTGTGTTTCTCTGTATGTGTGTCTGTGTGTACTCTACACAAACGTAGTATTGACATCAACTGTGTTCATGGTTGAAGAAGCTCATACATTACGTAAACGACTAGTTCAAATCTCGTTTACAATTAAACTGCGAATCAAATCTAAATTATGGTACAGTTCCCTAATGCTTCTGCACAGACTAATGACTAAAGTCATTAATATCATGGCTATACAGACAAACCCGTTTGTGCCCGGTTCTATTTAGCAGATGCGGCAAAAATCAATGGTTTCGACAAGCTGCGTTGTCCAAGTCCAGCCATTGAATTAATAAGTGTTGACATCTGTGCACTCTCAAGGCGCTATGTATTCCATTTGTCGTGCCTGTCGAGTCGACACTCAGGTTAATGGGTTGCGCCGATTTGGTCTTTTGTTCATAATTTAAGTGCCCATCCTACCCTTAATATTGGACGCTCTTCTGCACTTGTTACGTTCTATTCTGCTGTTGCTTAATGAGCATGTGAAGACAGCTGCTATGATTTGTATGTTTTAGCGTCTTCTTGGGTTATCTTAGCGATGGTTTTATGTTGTCTCTTTCTTTAGTTTCCCAAATTCTGCTTCTTAAATCCTAATCTTCTTTTTCATTGGGGATGTGGGAATAGGGGAGGGGGGTGTTGGGTAGTCTAGAAGTACGACGTCTTCCTCTTGGCAGCAAGGACATGAGTTCCATGCTCTCCACATGCGATGGTGATTTTTCTAAAATAGAAAGAAATTAGTCCGCTCTGCCGGCACAATTTGTCATCAAAAACCTACCGTCTCCGTGAGTGACCGTGCTACGGAGTTCGTGCAAGTGGACCAGGATTCCCTTCGTTTATCACGAGATTCACCTGGGGGAGGGGAGATTTCGGATCACCTGTGGATTCGTTCGGTGCGCGTTGATGATGATCCTAACAAACTTTTCTTCTTTTTTCCTTTCGTTCTCACATTCTTTCACTTCGAGTGGATGAGCTAGTTACTTTCTCTTTAGTTGTCCTCTTCTACTGTCACGTTTCCACGAGTTTCTATTGATCCGATTGTTTTCAGCGGTGGATAGCAAATAGTACTGATGGGATGTTTCAATAATGTGATTTATTGTCAAAAATTAATCTGAAATAAAGTGACATAAAAGCATATGGAATGATGTACTGTCAAGATCTCTGTCGCGTTAATTTAGTGTATTTGTTGGCTCTGCTTACTTGTCGGCGAGACGTGAGTCTTTCAACCTCAGACTAAGTCTTTTAGGTTACGTTAGACCAACATTGCTATCCAAAAGTGAAAGTGAAAATCATATTCTCTTATTTTAATCTAATCCTTAATATTGCAGCTGCATAAAAGGGGCATCATGATGAGGGTAGTAAAGAATAGTGACACTGTGACCTTCCAGACATGTCGTAAGGGGCGACTAAAGAGGTTGATCGATGGCTTGACATGCTGTCATTGTAAAAAGTATTGCTATGGAAACATGCCATACATTTTAGAAGCATTTATCTCTGCAATATATGCCATTTTGACAAGCAAGGTTTCTGTTTCTGAGATTGTGGTTCTGCCCTATGTGCCGTCTTCGGCTCGAAAGGACAATAGATAGATATATAGATTTTGCTAAACTATAGAGTTAGTGAGTTATTAAGTAATTCACTATAGAGTGTTGTTATAATTAGTACACGTAATATTTCTAACTATAACTATTCCTGTTCCATATTCTTTATTATTTGTAATTATAAAATCTATGAATTCGGGGCAAACAATAATTATATATTTGTTTATATTAGGATAGTTAAAATATGAGGAAGAATTATGTGACACTATAACTTTCCAGACAACATTGTCTTGTTTAATACACTGCATCTAAAGGACTAACAATGGCATTTAGTGTAGGTCCGATCCATAAAGTACCGGCTGATTGCATCAGTCAACATTTCGATTTACGCCAGCGGCAAATGAATTCTTTCAAACCCCTGACATGAAAATTAAATAAAATAATCAATGTTAGGTTTGTATTCTGCTTGGAACATTGGTTTGTCTGTAAGGTTTGGATTAAGTAAAGACCGACAACTGGATACTTCATTAGCTGTTAGAGCCGAACATTTTGCACTTAGGTTAGCACTGTAGGTACAGTGTTCTCTTCAACAGATCACACGCACTACACGTGCAGATTACATTAGCTGCTACTTATCAATATAACTTTTCAACGCAATATAGAAATATATATTATTTTTTTTTGGAAAAGAAGATGATACTCAACAGGAGAAAGTGAAGGACTTGAACATATTGTTTGTTTTGTTTGGATTGTTTGTGTTTGCCAGTTTTATATCTCTAGCGAAGTTTTGAAGGACATAATTTTGCATGAGTATCCCTTTCTTTATATTTTAACACAGGCTGCCGTGTGATCAGGTGTCTCTCGCCATACAGGCAGATATTCTCCTACTTCAGATATGCTCTCATTTTTATCGTCGAAAATGTTAACGTTTTTGGTAGATATTTTTGGGTAGATTTTTTTCCTGTTAATAGTGTCAAAGCAGCAGTCATTTTAACATACTATCTTCGACTTACAACTACGAATGACTCTATAAACCCAGAATGCAGTCGGGAGCTCCTGTTTTTATCCGTTATCCGAAGAGGCTAGACAAGGGAACTCGCTACGCAGACACCAGGGGAGGGAAAAGCCACGAAGAAGCAACGAGTTCGACTTTTTTTTTATTATATTAAAAAAATGTGGTACCACCTGTGGTGAGAATCGAACCTGAGACCTTCTTGTTCAGAGGCTGACGTCCTATCTCTAGACCACCCCGTCCCCCTCCTTCCCCCGCCCGATTTAAATGAATCGTAAAGTCTGTCACGTTTCAAATACTTGGGCACAATAATTACATCAGATGGGAGATGCACCACAGAAATAAAAAGCAGAATAGCTCATGCCAAAATAGCATTTATGAAAATGAAAAATATCTTATGCAACAAATCTATGTCAATAAAAATGAGAAAGAGAGTTCATCAGTGCTATATAGAACCAATTCTGACCTATGGAAGCGAATCATGGACAGTAGACAAACAAATGAAAAGACGGCAATCAACATTTTTTGGGCACATCATGAGAAGAGGAAAGTTGGAATACTTTGTTACAACTGGCAAAATAAAAGGAAAGAGTGATCGCGGACGACAAAGAGAGAAAATACTGGATAGCTTGGTGTCATGGCATGGAAAACAGTCAACAACAGAACTGATACGATGCACTGTAGATAGAAGATTGTGGAGGGACATGATCGCCTACGCCAACCGGCAGGGTACATGATGAAAGTCTGTCCAAATGTTAATTACCAGGAAAAAGTGCTGGGTTTCTAAAGGGCATGTAACTCTACCTCAAAATGTCATAACTAAGATGGATTTTTGGACAGGAAAAGTGACAGTTGTCGCCTCTTAATTTCAGCTTTAGCTTAAGGAAACAAAAGTTTATTTTATGACCAGAGACTCACAAAAAATTAATAACACACGGGTGACCATTTGTAGGTAAGGTGGGTTGAAATACAATTTCGTGTCCTGAGGCCGACCCTGTTGAAGAAAAGTTTGTATAATCCGTTTATAAATTCATGAACACATTTCCTTTCGATTTGCTTGCAAAGAGAAATGTTAAATCGCAGTGATTATTTGCTTGCAGCCCTAGAATGTCCATGTCGTTGTATACATATTTTTTGCTCTTAGACAATTGATCTATTTTGCAAGATTTCTTCTTTAGGCTATTTTTAAATTAATCTAACTCAATTGGGCAGACTTTTAGCACATCTACAGTGCTCAGTCGTGTTGTTCTAAAAATAGTTTTATCTTCACATTGAAACAGGCGGATGTAATAGAATTCTTGATTTTCCCGAGCACAAATTTGACTTTCAGCTGAAATCAGTAAGCAAGAAAAGTAATAATGTGACGCGGTTGTTCATGCTAAATACGTATACAATTAGTGTTGTGAAGTTATTGTGGTATAATGTTGTTGGCTTCTAAAAACTGACAATTATATCAACATCATAATTAGTTTGAAATGAAAATTTATAACTGTGCAGGTGGTTACCATTTTACTATACCAGCGCGTTCGCCGGGAATAGAAGATGGATCATTTATATTGCGATATTCATGACCCAAAGAGAAGATCGCAATTGTCGCTTGGTCTGGATAGGTCATTCTTTTTCCTGTTGGATTAAACAAGGCACAGAGTACACTCATGTCAAGCAAGGAAGGAAAAGGAACATTAACGATTTTGACGTAGATGTCATATGACGGGGGATATTTAAAATGTTTGCTACAAATGTACTTGTTACTTTCAGGAAGTTGAAATTAATATTGCATGTAGACTGCAGTGCTGACATTTATAGAAGTACTCTATGGAAAATTGTACGAGCCAATTGTAATTTTATTTAAAAAATAAATTTACATTTGATTGAGAAAATTGTACATTTGATTGTTGCCCGAAGCAAATACTCGAGGCAATTCCGTGAGCGCCGGAGTCAATGCGTTGGTATTGTGTATTTGGATGAATCCTGGGTCAATGCGTTGGTATTGTGTATTTGGATGAATCCTGGGTCAATGCGTTGGTATTGTGTATTTGGATGAATCCTGGGTCAATGCTCACCACACCTACGCTAAAGAATAGCAATCAGTAGAAAGTGAACATTAAAACAAAAACAATTCCTGGCAGCAAAGTTCAGCGCATCATATTAACGCATGCTAGAAGTAGTAAAAACGGTCTTGTCTATGACGCTGGACTTATTTGTAATAAAGTAATGTATCGACGGTAGGGCTCACACACAGAAATAAACGGACAAAATTTCAGGCACTGGCTGGAGAATGATCTTCTTCTATTCCTGGATATACCTTCATGCCTAGTAAAGGATAATGCATCTTATTGATGTGTCAGCGGAAGACAAAGTACCAACTGCATCAAATACAAAAGATCAAATTAGGACATGGCTTGCTAAGGAAAATGTTTAATTCGACGACATATATTTAAAACCCGATTTATTTCAGCTGGTGAGGAATACAAATAAGAAAAAATGTGTATCATATTGGCAGAATCAATGAGGAATAAGACCAATCTTCTCTGTGACTTCCTCCATAGCATACGCACCTCATTCCGATAGAACTTTTGTGTACTAAAGACAAAGGTTCGTTCATCTCAACGTTTAAGACTTCTTTATATTCCATGCACTCATACTATTCATTCTTTGAGCGATATACACAATAATTTTGACACTTTCCTGTAATCTGAAACTTGAACTATTTAAAGTTATCCTCTAGAAAGCTTTGGTCAGATGTAAATGTTATCACCACACGCTTATGTTATATTTCTTGTATAAAGTCGTATTATTATTACTACATTTGGAAAAGAGAATTAAAGAAAAGAATCCAGTTACTCATCGTTCCTATAATAAGGTAGAAGTTCCCCTCACACTTTGATAACTGGACTGGGAATATGGTTGGTATTAGCGGCTATATTTTTCATGATCAGCGGAACATTACATTTTGGGCAATGTGGTCGGTATGACGCCATGCCATTATTACATTCAGAATAAAAAGCTCTGTCTCTGTTGCCAGGTTTTAGAGGTTCAGTGAGTTCCAAATCATTGCGGATCCTACCAGAAAAAAATGGCTTAACTTGGGAAATGAAGCCAGACTCGTGTAATCAGTAGGGAATGCACGAACTACACAACCACCGAGGATTGTCAAAGACAAGAAAAGGTTCCTTCAACACTTTGCTTTTAAGATAAAGGGAAAGTTGTGTTATTACTAGTATCTTTA
This sequence comes from Megaustenia siamemsis, assembly GCA_032433765.1. NCBI lineage: Eukaryota > Metazoa > Mollusca > Gastropoda > Stylommatophora > Ariophantidae > Megaustenia > Megaustenia siamemsis. The sequence goes on from JAVIAB010000088.1 coordinate 21,950,618, forward strand.
AGTTTTGGCATATTTATGGACATTTTAAGTCAGCACTGCGCAAGGCCGTCCCACCACCCACCCAACTTGACGACACAGCAAAGTGGTGGGTCGAATGGTTGAACCAATAACCTCGTCTTCCACGGACCAGTAACTAGCGATCCCATCAGATCCCAGTCCTTGTATATTAGTGCTGCAACCTCGTTCCAGCGATCGTGCAGGAATACCCCAGTCAAGTGCTCTAACTCCATAGAAACATTTATACAACATGATATAATTTTCAAACCTTTGTTTCTATCGTAATAACAATTGTATTTTGTTACTTGTTACTACCTATCCTCCCCGAATGATGAAATAAAACTATTATATTTGTCTATTTTTAACTCTTAAGAGATCATTGCATTGTATTTAGCAAGAAAATACTTTTTTTATCGTTTCCCTCCGATGGGATTAGGTCCTTGATTTAATTCATTTAGAGACCAGCTGAGTAAAGTTTGTGAATGTTTCTACTTCATCTTGTCAAGCGTTCACCCAATAATTACTGCTCTTAATATTCCACATTTATAAGAAGGTACAGTGGGCTTGGTTACGGTGTGTTACGTTTTACTGCAAACTGCATTTTTGCTTCTTTAGGTCTGACACGGGGGACTGGTTGGTCTCGAGGCAAGACGCTGGCCTCAAGACAGAGAGGTTGCGGGTTCAAATCCCGGCTGCACCGGTTGGGATTTTTATTTGTGATTTCTCTCTGCGACAACCATCCCTGGGTGTTAATTACTCATCGACGGAAAAAAATATAATAGCTCCGAATTTGGAGTTATCTGCCTGTGAAGCGATGGACCCCTGTGCACACGGCTGACAGGGGAAACTGGATTAACACGCAAAATTCAGTCTCTAACGGAAAAAGGCCTAACACATAAATCTTCAGTTTGGCGTTTTTTGGTACCGGGTTGTATTTCCTCTCGATCACTACTTGATCTGGCCAGACCAGCCAGTCTGTTACTAGGTGCACTGCAAAAAGGTGGAGTAGTATCTGCATAGATCTGGCGACTACGGTCAGCTATGTGTCGCTGATCACTTTCAGACGTAATAAATAACCCCACAGGTTATCGAGTCGCATGCCCTTAGCAGAACTTTACACTCATGATAGCCCGTAGGAAAGAATATATGTCTCTAGTCAGATTACTCACCGCTTACGTGGTCAAGTTCAAGTACTCTCTGATGTCTTAAAGCCATCTTCTTCTTGGTCTGCCCCTGTTTCGTCTTCCTGGAACCATGCCTTCCAGTATTGTTCTTTCTAACCCGCTGTGCCTTTTGACGTGGCCGTAATGTTTACCTTCCACTGTAAGATGTTGCTTGTCCGCCAGTTCTTTACATGTTGGTCTGTTTATGTCTGCATTGCTCTTCTTCATTATGGAAGGTATCCTGTATATTTTTATGTAGCATTTTGTTTCGCATGAACCAGTTCTGACCAAAGGTATTATTTGGACGGAGCCAGTAGTGGGTTGTAACGTACACTCCTACAGGGTATGATAACAGCTTTACAAAACAGGAACTCAACAGAATACTGACGTTTCGGTCTACATGCTGCCTTCTTCAGAAAGCGAGAACAACGACAACACACGAAGAATGGACTGGCTCCTTGCTACCAGCTTTACTGCAACACTACAATTATTTGTCCGTTCCCTACTCAATTTTTACCGCCGCTTCCTTTATGTTTGATTTATGTCATCCATCTTTCTGTGTTCTAGTTAGACTCTTCCCCATAGCTTTCCGTTCTCTTACCTATTTAGATCATATATGCAGTAATAGGTATTTGTGCCTCACCGTGTGTTGTCGTTGTTCTTGCTTTGTGAAGAACGCCGGGTGTAGGCCAAACGTCAATATTTTGTTATGTTCCCTTTTCGTAAAGTTGTCACCATACCTTGTAGGAGTGTACGTTACACCCCATTACTGGCTCCGGAGATCAGACAGTATATGAAGTAGTCAAGCGTGGCACAGGTTATAGACTGAAGGCCCATGATGATGTACAAGAAGACAGCCTGAGTCGACATAGCCTTTGTACCCTAGCGATGAGTGGAGCGAAGTGAGAAACTGGTATTGATAACAAAAACTGGAAATGACAATGCAGGCGAACCGGCCAGACATTATTTAGACATTGTAGTGGTAAATGAGGCGTGATAGAGGATTATCGAGAATTGTAGTCAGGATCCAGAAAATGGCTGCGGAGGAAATGTCAGGTGTTTAGGGGCCAAAACCAGTGCATGGGAGGGATTAATAGAGAGGAGAGACGGGTGGGGAAAAAAAGCAGAGGCCACGGCATTATTTGGACGTAAAGTATTCAATAATCTCCACCATTAAAGTGTTCATTGCAAAAACCGCCCCAGTTATCGTTTATAGCAGTTATTAGTTAATGTCTCGCTAAACTTGTATGCCCGTGTACTATAATTTTGATGAAACAATTTTACCATCATCTTGATTGTGCAGATCATGAGTGATCTTAAAAGTATTACAAGAAACAGAATAGCTTGGAAAGTGTTTGTTGAAGACCTATGCTCCACAGGGAGTTGAACGGATGAAGAGAGAGAGAGAGAGAGAGAGAGAGAGAGATCATCATGTTCCATATCGGTTGGCGTTGGCGATCTTGTCCTTCTACCATTCTCTATTCACAGCCCATCGTATCAATTCTGTTGTTGACTGTTTTCCGTGCCATGACACCAAGTTGTACAGTAACTTCTCTCTTTGTCGTCCGTGATCTCTCTTTTTCATTACTTTGCCAGTTGTAAGCAAGTATTTCAAATTTCTCATGTTTCTTAGGAGATCCCTTTTTGTGTCGGCCTAGCTGAGAATTTCCTCGTTGAACCTTTTAGTTGTCCACTGAACTTTCAACATTATTCTGAGAAATCCCATCTCTGTGCATCCTCATAAAAAAAAGTAAGTAAAGAGCCCCCGTCGCGGCAAGTGGCGTATAGGGAATATGGTTTTAGTGACCATAATATTTTACAGACCTTCGGCACAAGATTTTAATAGTATTTTAATCTGTGTGTCAATTGCCCATGATTCGTTTCCATAGGTCACATATATATACCACCGCTGAACTCTCTTTCTCATTTATATTGACATTGACATTGACTTGTAAAAGCCGTTTTTCATTTTCAGAAAGGCTATTTTGACCTAAGCTATTCTACTTTTTTATTTCTGGGGTGTATCTTCCATCAGATGTTTTTACCCAGATATACCAATAACACTTTTGTCAACATTCAAGCACTCAAAAGAAATCTTGTAGAAATAATAATCTTCTTTCGTTGTCTTTTAATTAAATGTTTTGTTTTGTAATAATCAGATTTGTTTATTCTAGACTGGACTAGTAATTAACTTCAACTTTTGTGAAATCCCACCTTCTTCTTGCATGTCACCTAAACTGTCATTCGGACAGCCGATGTCACAAGTGTCAATCAGTGATCTGCCCGACAGCACTATCAGGTTACTGGCCTCCAGGCACGACCGTGGGAACATGTTTTTCAGGCTATGTAGGGGAAACCCCTTGACCAAATCAGGTATGTCTGTGTCAGGTTAAAATGCTTGTTTGTTGTAATCATTTGTGTGTACTATTATTTTGATGTTGGTTTCAGACAAATAAGTTAAACCCATGAAATGACGTTTGAGTAGTTCTGCATGTCGAGCCAGCATGTAAACAGAGTAACATGAACAGAGGACAATAGCCAAACAAGGTAATGCCGAGACAGAGACAGAGAGAGAGAAAGAGAGAGAGAAAGATATTTATAAGACACACATAATATAAACATTAGTTTGGACTATTCTCGTTAAATTACAAATGCCAAAAGACGACGTGGGATCAATTCTGCGGAATAATTGAAGTTATTTTTAGTCACAAAAATAAACATGTGCTGTACCAGTTGGCGTCATGTCATTCCTGAATTCTGTCTTCAGGGCGTCGTATAATTGTTTGTTATTCCTTGTTTCCCATGCCACGGCACCAACGTATCTACCACATAGTATCTTCTCTCTTTCTTTTCCACGATCTCTCTTTTCCTGAATGTTGCCACTTGTAACCATGTATTCCAACTTTCCACTTTTCATGTTGTGCCCAGAAAATGTCAATTAATTCTTTCTTGTGTGTTTTTATGATCTCTCGTTTTGAGTTGAGAATGTCCTCGCTGGTTTCTATATGCATCTTTGGAACTCTCAACATTCTTCTGAGAAACACCTTCTCTGTGGCCTTAAATCCTCTTTTTATTTATTTGTCTACTGCAAAGACATGCTTCCATAGGTTAGAATAGGATCTATATAGCACCGATGAACTCTCTTTCTCACTTCTAATGACAAAGACTTGTTGCTCAAGATATTATTTCTATTTTCTGATATGCTACTTCGGTCTGTGCTACTCTACTTTTCATTTCTGTAGTGCATCTTCCATTTGATGTTATTATTGTGCCCAAGTAATTGACGCTCTGCACTTGTTTTACATTTGCCCCGTTTATTCTTGTGCTGCATGATGGTAATTATTTTTTCTTCGATATGACCATTACTTCTGTTTTCTTACTGTCGAGGCTGGGACTTTTCAATGTGTTTCTCTCGCTATCAGGTCTATCATCCCTTGTAGTTTGTTATCCGTTACTTTTATTTCGAACGTGCTCTCTGCATATAGTTAGGTTGTTTATGTTGTGGCTATTGACTTTTATTTCTGTTTTGCCTACTGCTGATCTCAAAACACAATTAAACAGCGCAGTAAAGTCACTTTTGTGAAAATCGAAGTGGACATAGCTACCAAGTGAATTGACAGTAAAACTGGACTGAACTGTAGCAAAAAGAAAAAAATATCTTAATATGTGTTACAGTTTTACAAAATAAAGGCAGAACAAAATAACTAAACGTTGCGGTTAATAAGCCTTCATCAGTAAACACGGGCTGCAGGCCGAAAACACGATCGCATAGATTCATGTGAATACCCTGTTTGAAGGCGGAGTCGATGAGTTGTCCTTGAAGTGAATTGTGGCACGATATTCACCTTAAACGTGTCATCATGCTCCGCTTTGGTTTAATTGGATTCGTATCGATATCTGCGGTGTAACAAATAGTGCACACACAGAGCATCTTTAGCTTGCTGATGCAAACATCAAGACATTCACTACAAAACTATACAAACTACCTGTCTTTAACTGTAACGCTTTGATTTGTATAATTTATTGACAGTTAATATATCTCTTGAGGTAACCTTGTAGAAATAATAATTAAGTGAAAGATTTGAAGTAAGGAAAATTGATGATAGAATACGCCATGCTTTACAACAGATTACCGTTAATAATCTAGATTTGTCACTCCAATAAGTAAAATAGAGATGTAGTACCTTGCTGTGCACTGTGCCATTTTCTACTATAGGAACGATTTATTTACATTAGTAAATGTTTCATCCGAGCCTATTATGATTGTGTATTTTGTCCATAGTCTTTGAGTATTATTATACTGTATTGTTTGTATGTTATGTATATGTAATGCGTTGCATGTGTCATGGATATGCAATATCTTATGTTTTTTTACGCATATGCAATATGTTATAATTCTTACGCATATATGTAATATCGTATATTTGTTTATGCATAGATGAGACTTGGCCTATGGGTTGAACAAAACAGAGACACAAAAGTGTCTGCAGGACTTCCCTGAGTGAACTCTCCATTATTGACACAAACAATGGAAGAAGCTTGGAGATGATTGTAGCAAATGGAGAACAGATATAAAAGGCAGCAAATGGTGACAGCATTTTAAAATGAAACGAGAACAAAGTTATAAGAAAAAAAGACACATAATAATAGAGACGCCTTCACACAAATTTGCTTTATTCCTTCAGTAGCTTAACCTGTCATTTCATTAATGGCAAGATCTGACATGAGAAAAAGCTGTTTCGTAAAACAGCGCCGGGTAGTTACCATCGAAGTTCAGCATATACCTGTTTCCCACTGCCTGTTTTCTTCCTTCCTTCCTTCCTTCTTCATTTGTCTTTCAGCGTCGAGGGGAGATATAATTTGCGGTTTTTGCTCTTCTTTTCGCCTCTGCTGCTGTTATGTTTCCTAGTGTTTCTAATATTCCATCCATCCATCTTTTTCGTGGTCGACCATTGGGTCTGGTTTTCTCACAACGTTTGCTGAACGCCAGTTGTGTTGCGTTTTGCCCTTTAACCTTGTCACGTGGCCAAACCATTTTATCTGTTGTTTCCTTATATATTCTAAGGCGGGGGCTATTCTTATGAAGGCATAAAACGCCATATAAGTAATTTTATTTATTAATATGGTTATGTATGTTTAATGTCTCATATTCTGTTGTGCATATGTAAAAGCGCACAATGTATTGTGTCTGTAGAGTGTTGCATAATCTGTTAAGTGTAAATACGAACATATATTTCAATGCATATGTAGTGGTACGTTTATATGTGTGTTTAATGTCCTATATTTATTGCTCTTGTATAATGTATGTTTATGTATCCCAGGCAAGAGGATACAGATGGCAAGGATGTTACTGCTGACCATCCTCCCAACTTTAGCGCTAGTTATCATATCCAGCATTGATCTCAGCAGTAAAGCCCGCAAGGTAAGGTCTCATTATGCCCAGCAAAAACGTGTGCGTGTGTGTCCGTATGTGTGCGTGTGTGTCCGTATGTGTGCGTGTGTGTCCATATGTGAGCGTGTGTGTCCGTATGTGTGCGTGTGTGTCCGTATGTGTGCGTGTGTGTCCTTATGTGTGCGTGTGTGTCCATATGTGAGCGTGTGTGTCCGTATGTGTGCGTGTGTGTCCGTATGTGTGCGTGTGTGCCCGTATGTGTGCGTGTGTGCCCGTATGTTTTGTTTTACTCGTTTAATGTCCATTTGAGAGAGTGGGTGGCCAAATCGATAACACGTTGCGCTCCAAACCTGGACAACGCAGGTTTGAATCCTAGAGTGGTGAACAGTTTTTTTTCCCTATTTTGCGGTGAAATAAAAATTAAGACCTGAACACCTCGCAGCTCTGGCAATGGACAAACGGCCCTTATTGGCAGACCACAGACATTGGGACATTTTTTTCCCCTTGCCATATCTCAACAAATATATTTCTGCCATGTCTTAAAAATGTAATTAAATCAACCACCACACAAACATGCTTATAATTAACATCACAGCTTGTCACAGTGCACGGGTCTAAAGCAATTGCATTGACTACGACAATGGATTAATTCGTGAGTTTACATTTTATGGCTGTTTTATTTTAAGGGAGAGAGTACTTAACTTATTGCGAAGCACTTGTAACTTGCTTCTTGATGGCGTCTTTTCAAGTGTGAACAACCCCTGACAAAGTTGGGGTTATCAGAAACTAACTACATTATCCCGTGTTCTACTGGGACCTCGTTATGAGGGAAGTAAAGAATAGAGACTGTAACCTTCCAGGCATGTTGCAAGAGACGACTAAGGAGATTGATTGATGGTTTCACAAGCTGTCATTAAAAAAATATTGTTATGGAAACAGAGCCATATATTTTTAGAAGCAGTGATCTCTGCAATATGTACCATTTTGACATGTAAGGTTGCTGTTTTTGAGATTGTTGATCTGTCCTATGTGCCGTCTCCAGCTCGAAAGGAAAATAGACAGACAGACAGACAGACAGATAAATAGATAGATAGATAGATAGATAGATAGACAGACAGACAGACAGACAGACAGACAGACAGACAGACAGACAGACAGACAGACAGACAGACAGACAGACAGACAGACAGACAGACAGACAGACAGACAGACCGACCGACCGACGAGACAGACAGACAGACAGACAGACAGACAGACAGACAGACAGACAGACAGACAGACAGACAGACAGACAGACAGACAGACAGACAGACAGATAGATAGATAGATAGATAGATAGATAGAATAATGACATTCTCCTCTAGCTAAATGAAATCACCATCAACATCAATATCTGATGGGTTTGATACTTGACAATGACAGTCGACACAGATCTAAATATAATGTACAGCTGGGTCACTGAGTTGGGGATACCAAAGTCAATAAGGAAGATTCCAGATCATCTCGTTCCAGTCATTGTTGCCGGGTACAGTGAATGTTCACATTTCGCAGGACGATCAATTGGAACCCTTGAATTGTATGTTTATAGAAGAATTTAAATTATTGGATGAGAGAGATACACAACAAATAATACATTATTGTCTGAGAGAGATACAAAACAAATAATACATTATTGTCTGAGAGAGATACAAAACAAATAATATATTATTGTCTGAGAGAGATGCAAAACAAATAATACATTATTGTCTGAGAGAGATACAAAACAAATAATACATTATTGGCTGAGAGAGATACAAAACAAATAATACATTATTGTCTGAGAGAGATGCAAAACAAATAATACATTATTGTCAGAGAGAGATACAAAACAAATAATACATTATTGCCTGAGAGAGATACAAAACAAATAATAAATTATTGGAACAGTGAAAACGAAATATAAATATTTATCACAATTTGAGTAAATAAAAAGAACATTTGTGGTCATTTACCGAGACACTCTAAGTTATTGGACGTTATATGTGAATTGAAGCTGCGAAGTTAGAGACTGATGACGTCACGAGATAGACAATTGAATCATTTTTGTGTGCCATTACAGGGGAGGATCAGGGTAGGAGTCAAAGTGAAAAATCGCTCTTTGGTGGCACAAGATGATAATAAATGTAATACTAGTAGAAAAATAACCAATCGATCGATCGATTCAGTGTAATTTATATCTAACGATAATTTTGCATTAGTGTTCAAACATTTCAATTTCCAATCTGCAACGTGTCTCTTGTACTTTGTTTGTTTACAACGATTGGGCTTGATTGTAGCGGTTGGGTATCGCATGTAGCACTTGGTGCTTCCTGCAGTAGGAGGTGAACCTTTCAACGGTTGTTTGATTGTCTAAAGTTGTGACGACACGAGCAGTAACTTAGTGTCGAGCCGTCATCTGTCCGGGGACATGTTTGATTGTGACTACGACAATCGCAGATTGATGATGGTGGATGTGGTAAGTTAGAGTATTTAAGCAGGGTGAGGTGGGGCGGGGGGGGGGCAAAATATAGATTAAAAGTAAATGATACTGACACCTCTACAGAGATGAAATGTGTTAGACGAATGACAGAAAACAGTCTGAGAGATAAGATCAGAAATGAAGAACTGAGAAAAAATTATAGGAATAGCCCTAGCCATTGAATATATAAGGAAACAACAGATAAAATGGTTTGGCCACGTGACAAGGCAGAAAAATCAAATCACAACACAACGAGCCTTCAACAAACGTTGTGAGAACACCAGACGCAAGGGTCGACAACGAAAAAGATGGATCGATAGAATATTAGAAGCACTCGGAAACATAACAGCAGCAGAGGCGAACAGAAGAGCAAAATACCGCAAATCATATCTCCTCTCGACCCTGAAAGGCAGATGAGGAAGGAAAGGAGAGAAGACGAAGAAGAAGATACTGACACAACAGAAAATTGTAAAGAAGGATGTAGTAGATTTTGATTTCATTGAAATATTGAGAACAAATGACAGAAATGAGATAATACAAATAACACTGATGAAATGATATGGGCAAATTATAGACATTAACACAAGTGACAAATTCAAAATAAATTATAGTTTATAATACAAAGTAAACATGCAGAGTAAATCATAGACTATAATGCAAAGAAAATGTTTAGAACAAAATATAGACTTGAATACAGGTGAAATATTCAGGTTACTTTGAAAGTAATGAACACAAAATTATGGGCGTGGGACTAGTTGAATTACGTACTAAATTTAGAAACATATAACGCTTGAATAAGAAATAACAAATGTTGATACACGAAAATGAATGGTAGAAATTGGTGCAGAATAGGAACGCCGAGGGAACAGATGAATGGGATCGCGAGGTCAATAACCGTGTACCCGAGGGAGTTATTGATTTGTTAAGTGATTGATCGGTACGGTTACCATCAGTGCTATTAGCTTCGTTTGTGTTTATTGTGGGTAGATCGGTAACAAAGTATGGCTACTGTAATGATCATTAAATTGAACCAAACGAGACAATTGATTCCAAGAGTAGACGTTATATAATTGTAGCAAAGTATATAAATAGTCACATTGTATGTTATTATCAAGAAACAAATTGGAACTGCCCGACTACAAAGTTCGACAATTAAGTAACGAGACTAATTGCATTAAAAAAATAAAATAAACAACAGTTTAAGATGTAACCTGTATTTTATTTTAAGTAAGCCCCTTGTACATTGGATGCAGCGAGTGGCACGATCTAATAAATACTGGAACGATCTCTGCAGTTCTTCTGTTGGTGTGGCTCTTAAAGTCGAAGTTATAGCACTTTGAATGTCAACGTATTGTCAAAGAAGTGCCATTTCAGTGCTAACTTTATTTGGGGAATAGAAAATCATCGTAGGGAGACAAATCTGGGGAATTGGGTGGATGGTTAAGAGCACACATTTGGTTTTGCCCCCAAAATTTGTGTACAGCTACCACCCGGTGAGCAGGTGCGTTACTGTGAAGAAGGGAAAAAAATTGGCTGGTGTTGAATACTCGTGTTGAATACTCGTGTTGAATACTCGTGTTGAATACTCGTGTTGAATACTCGTGTTGGATTCGGAGAATCCTTTTTGAGGTGTCTCAAAATACTTCAATAAACTTTGGCAGTGGCAGTCTGTCACTCTGGAATCAATTCTTTGCGAATAACTCCTTTGCTGTCGTAGAACACACCAACATTGTCTTCACTTTCGACTTTTGAAGAATCTTTTTGCCTTTAGGTGATGACAATGACTTTCACTGAGCACTTTGGCTTCTAACTGTCGGATATTAGCGGAAAAATGCATGTGTCATCCTCTGTAACAATCACATTTAAGAAATGTTTATTTATGGGACACGTTTTTAATATCAGTTCCGTACTCAACACGCAAATGTTTTTGGTCATCAGACACGAATGTGGTACAAACCGGTGGTAAATCTTTTATTTTCCCTTCAAAGATTACTTTTAGTAGGCTGCTGTGTCTTGTAGCATGCTCCACAAATCTCACGTATCTTATTTGAATTGTTCTCAGTAGTTCTCTTTTTATTTTTAGTTATATTAAGACTTAATCATTTGTTTTCTTTTCTTTCCGTCCAATTCTTCGTGTTCTTCTGTACAAATTCACATTTCAAATGCTTCAATTTTAGATTATCAATATATGATGAAAACATTATCTCCGTATTTTTTTGTATTGAACACAAATTATACTTTTACTGCACTATGTCTATTACATTGTACATGTTGCGATCGTGCATATAATTTTCATCTTGCATTAGGGTACTGCTTGGTCTCCAAGCAAGACGCCAGCCTCGATACAGAAAGGTTGTGAGTTCAAATCCCGGCTGAATACCAGTTGGGGTTTTTTATTTGTGATGTCTGTCTGGGGCAACCACCGCTGGTCTCAGCAGCGAGGCTCAGCTAGAAAAGTCAAATATCATCGACGGAACTAAATATAAATACTTTCAAAGACGAGCTGTCTGCCTGTGTGGCGACGCACCCATGTGCACAGAGCTGCCAGGGAAAAATGGTGATTAACACGCAAAATTCTTGTCCTAGTGTCTAGGGTCTTCGCCGGAGGTGATAGAGGCCGAACGCATATATATATATATATATATATATATATATATATATATATATATATATATATATATATATCATACATTAGAAACTGATCTGTCACGGCGGATAAAACTGTAGCTACACACATTTGGAAATGCTTACGTTCGCTCGATGACTAAAGTATTCTAGAGTATTCCTAGACTGTAGAATTCCTCTTCGTCAACCGTCCTTAAAAGGACGTTAAGTGGACGTGTCTGCGTTGTGTTGTGGTTTGCAGTATAACTGTTATATTTGCGCCTTTCGGTCCAACACATCCGACTTCAGCATGACATTTTTGAGTACCGGGTTGTCTTCCCTCTTCGATCCCTACTCGCTTGGCCAGACTAGACAGGTTAATCTGTTACTAGATGCACCGTGGAGAGGTGGAGCAGGGTCAGGATGGTTTTGGTTCACCGATCCTGGCGCAAGCCATCAGCTGTGGGTCGCTAACAACTTGCAACTCTGGTGCTGGGAGACGCGCCTTCGCCTCCATTTTGATTTTACTATACAAACACTGCCGTACATTAACATTAAATTCATGCAATAATTAATATTTACTTCCGTATGTACCCAAATGTGCTATTGCACAAACAAGTAAATGGACATAGTGACCGAATGGGTTCTCTAACATATAATCTTCATTCCAAAGTTGTGCAACCAAAAAGATACACCGAGACGGAACAGTTCAGTAAAAAAAGAAAGATAATCACCACTGACGTTAAAATTGTTCAACGAGTGACATGGAACAACTCCAGAGATTGAAAAAGAAGCGAAAAATTTAGAAAAACAACAAGGAATAATCCACGCAAATGAAGATATCAGAAAATTCACAAACTTAATGATTTTCATCATCATCACGTGCCATATCGGTTAGCGTAGGCGATCATGCCCTTCCACAATCTTCTATCTACAGTGCATCGTATCAGCTCTGTTGTTGACTGTTTCCTATTCCATGACACCAAGTTATCCAGTATTTTGTTCTCTTTGTCGTCTGCGATCTCTCTTTCCTTTTATTTTGCCAGTTGTAACCAAGTATTCCAACTTTCCTCTTCTCATGATGTGCCCAAAAAATGTTGATTGTTTCTTTCTGATGTTTTTAGGAGTTCCCTTTTTGTGTTGGTACTTTTCAGAATGTTTTCATTGGTCTTTTTAGCTGTCCAGGAAACTTTCAACATTCTTCTGAGAAATCCCATCTCTGTGGCCTCTAATCGTCTTTTCATTTGTTTGTCTACTGTCCATGATTCGCTTCCATAGGCCATAAATGGTTCTATGTAGCGCCGATGAACTCTCTTTCTCATTTCTATTGACATAGATTTGTTACATAAGATATTTTTCATTTTCTGATATGCTATTTTGGCCAGAGCTATTCTGCTTTTTATTTCTGTGGTGCATCTTCCATCTGATGTTATTATTGTGCCCAAGTATTTAGCACGTTGCACTTGTTTCAGATTTGTCCTGTTTATTTTTATGCTGCATGATGATGATGATTGTTACTTCGATATGAACATTACTTCTGTTTTCTTACTATTCAGACTGAGACCTTTCTTGCTGGTTTCTTTTACTATTATGTCTATCATTTCTTGTAGTTCATTCTCTGTCTATGCTATTAAGACTGTGTCATCCATCCACATATCGCAAATTATTTATAATGTGACCGTTGACTTCAATTCCTTTTTTGTCTACTATTGATCTCATAATATGTTCGCTATGAAGTGAAAACAAATCCGGCGACAGAACACAGCATTGTTTGACTCAAAACATTTCACCACATGATAAAACAGAAAAATCAAAATGAGACACAATGTGCCATAAAAAAACGATACGGGACACTATGCTCAAGACCCGACAACAAAAAAGATGGAGAAATTAAATATTAGAAAGATAAGAAAACAACGGCAACAAGCGAGGCCAACAAAAGAGAACAATGCCGGAAACTATTTCCGCCACTGATGCTGAAAAGTAAATGAAAAAAAAATAATACGTTTTTATGAATGTGCATATGATCAAGTAGTGGCTACACCTATTCTGATTCCTGATAATTAATTGCACTATCTTTTCAATTAAAAAAATATAATTACTAATGTTTCTATTTTTTTATATAAAAAATGTACAAATACTCCCCTCTGTGATCAAACAAAGTTACATTATTTTTTAAAATATTAAATCTGAACATAAACTAACGCGTTAAAATAGCTAGATGACAATAGAAATAGAGATAGACATAAAGAAATACTAAGAAGAACAGACATTGAGGCGTGAAGCAATAAAAGTGTTCATCAGCCCTCTTTAGGATACAGATATGTTCGACAAAAATAGGGACATGTGACGTGATACATTTTGGGAAATATGACACTTAATGGCAAAGATTATCGGACATGGAGTCTAGAATTGCGACCCTACGAGACTTCGGCTCGAAAGAACAATAAAAATATAACTTATTATATCTAATTAAGAATCAGTCTATATTGCCACTAAACATATCATACAACTATAAACAGTATATTTATATGCATATATATTCAAATAAAGAACTTAATATTTTCCTCAGTGAATATAAAGCAACCCTGCCTATATTATATATGTTCAAATAACAACTGCAAATGTATAATTCCTTGATTTATTTATATCTTGAGACCAACAGGATAGTCGTAGCAACATTTATTACGGGACAGAGTCCCACGTTCCTCTCATATGGTGTCTGTGAGCTGATAAACCCTAGGGTTGTCTACTTTCTAACGGTGTCTTCCCAACTTTTATCGATTTTCAGATTTTCTTTGCTCATTTACATTCCCACGGAAGATACTTTAGGAAAAATTAGTGGGATATATGAGAATATAACGTGAGATTAAACATCTTCACTGAATTCAAAATTAATGGGATATATGAGAATATAACGTGAGATTAAGCATCTTCACTGATGTCAATATTAGCGAGATATATGAGAATATAACGTGAGATTAAACATCTTCACTGATGTCAAGATTAGTGGGATATATGAGAATATAACGTGATATTAAACATCTTCACTGATGTCAAAATTAATGGGATATATGAGACTATAACGTGAGATTAAGCATCTTCACTGATGTCAAGATTAGTGGGATATATGAGAATATAACGTGAGATTAAACATCTTCACTGATGAAAAATTTAATGGGATATATGAGAATATAACGTGAGATTAAGCATCTTCACTGATGTCAATATTAGCGAGATATATGAGAATATAACATGAGATTAAACATCTTCACTGATGTCAAGATTAATGGGATATATGAGAATATCACGTGAGATTAAACATCTTCACTGATGTCAAAATTAATGGGATATATGAGAATATAACGTGAGATTAAACATCTTCACTGATGTCGATATTAGTGAGATATATGAGAATATAACGTGAGATTAAACATCTTCACTGATGTCGATATTAGCGAGATATATGAGAATATAACGTGAGATTAAGGATGTTCGCTAATGTCAAAATTAGTGGGATATTTGAGAATATAACGTGAGATTAATCACGTGACATTAAGTATCTTCACTAATGTCAAAAATAGTGGGATATTTGAGAATATAACATGATATTAAGCATCTTTCATTGCTGTCTAGATCACGTGACAGATACCAATGTTTATACCATATTCTCTATTGAGCTCTTCATATGAATCACGCAGCATGCATGTCATGTACACAATGTTTTTCATCGAGTACTTAATCCCACGGCTTGTGTTTCCCTTCAGTAGTGCTGCTTTGCAGTGGCGTATCGGATTTGCTGATATTTATAAGTATTGTATACCCTACCTGGTATTTGTGTATGCTATATTGCTACTTTCTTCTCGTTTCGTTTGAATTGTAGCCTTTCTAAGAACTGTGCACCCATGGCAACCGCTCCTGAGATCACCCTTCGCTACTTCTGCTACAGTCAACGTCTATTAAACATAAAGAAAGATGGACTTGACAAATGAGCACATCAACATACATTTTACTAGAGAGTAAAGTGCTATTTTTCTAGATCTTGATCTTATCATTACCAAAACCAATACACTTACTGCGGTTAAGCAGCTTTCGGGTTCACCCAACCTTAAATGGGTACCGGATTTTTGGGGGAAAGTAAATCCTTACGAGCATGATACCGACCACATTACACCCCAAAATCATGTGCGGAAGGTCTATAAAAATTATAGTCACTAACAACATATTCCCTATGCGCCATTTGGCGTGACGGGGCTCTTTACTTTTCTGATGGAATATCTTACAGGTGTTAATCCCAGATTGTAGATCATAGTTCCCAAATACGTTTTCCAAACTTTGCCCTTATGAACATATATTTATCAAAAATGTGTAATTTTCACTTAAAAAAATGTTGGGAGCAGTAATACTTCAGTGGTTAGTGAACCTGACTATTAGAGACAGGAGATCGGGTGCGATACTGATAACTGCTTCCGGGTGAACTCAGCCTTAAATGGGCACGGTATTTTTTTCTGGGAAAGTAAAGCGGCACGGGCGTAATACTGACCATATTAACTCAAAAAATAATAAGCTGAAGTTATATGTTTTTTTATGGGCTCTAACGCCATCTAGTGTGTCGGGGCTCTTCACTTTTTTTTTTTTTTTTTTTTTTTTAAACTAACACATTTCACATTTGTAGAAAGTAGTTTTTGGATCTATTGGATGGAGATCACTGGCATACTATTAGATAAAATGTGATCACTTTAGAGTTAACTATTTTGTTAGTTTTCTTTCAAATAACATAACTGTTGTTTGACCTTACGAGACGTTTGCATGAAAATTTGTTAAATATATAAGTGGAAAGGTTAAATGTTTGGCGAATTGAAATATAGCAATGGTGACACGAGATGATACTGATGTGGAGGGTGAACTAAGCTAAACTAATGAGGCTTGGATTTACAAGGTCCTGTAGTTTACAGCAGAGATGGTGGTTTACGATCATACATGCAGACACGGCCAACTTAAAAAAAAATTAAAAGTAAAAAAGCCCACGTCACGCCAATTGGCGTATAGGGAATATGGTGTTAGTGACCATCAATTTTACAGACCTTCAGCTCATGACTTTTGGGGAAATGTGGTCGGTATTACGCCCGTCCCGCTTTACTTTCCCAGAAAAAAAATCCGGTAACCATTTAAGGCTGGGTGAACCCGGAAGCCGTCGGTTGGGATCGAACCCTACCTCATTGCCCTTACTAGGCAAGTTACTAACCACGGAGCTATCGCGGCTCACACGGCCAACTTACTTAGAGGAATTTTCGTTAGTTTAATTCGGAAAAAAAGCTATCGATATCTGCTAGACAAGCCGGGTTCATATTCCACACGAAAAGCTTATGGTATACAAAAGCTCCTTTGATCTACCAGTCACCATGTAAAATGGCAACAAAAGTTGACTCGGTGGTAAATTGAAAGAATGTCGTCATCGCAACGGAGTTTCGTGCTGAAGCCGACACAGGTCGAAAGTGTAAGGTCAACGCTCACCAGGACGCAGACTGTAATGTGATGACATTAACTGTTGTTGTGAACCCTGTTGAGTCCTCAAACCTTAGCCTTAACATTCTAGCTCTAATGAACGCTCACCAGGACGCAGACTGTAATGTGATGACATTAACTGTTGTTGTGAACCCTGTTGAGTCCTCAAACCTTAACCTTAACATTCTAGCTCTAATGAACGCTCACCAGGATGCAGACTGTAATGTGATGACATTAACTGTTGTTGTGAACCTTGTTGAGTCCTCAAACCATAGCCTTAACATTCTAGCTCTAATGAACGCTCACCAGGACGCAGACTGTAATGTGATGACATTAACTGTTGTTGTGAACCCTGTTGAGTCCTCAAACCATAGCCTTAACATTCTAGCTCTAATGAACGCTCACCAGGACGCAGACTGTAATGTGATGACATTAACTGCTGTTGTGAACCCTGTTGAGTCCTCAAACCATAGCCTTAACATTCTAGCTCTAATGAACGCTCACCAGGACGCAGACTGTAATGTGATGACATTAACTGCTGTTGTGAACCCTGTTGAGTCCTCAAACCATAGCCTTAACATTCTAGCTCTACCAACACACACACTTTCATGTATCGTTTAATGTCTTAAAAGTTGGTTGGTAACCCGAGAAGTGAGGCGGTTTGGAGTGATACTGACCATTTCATCTGTGTTTATCATATATGTTCGCCCGCGACGACTGCTACTATTCATAGTTCACCCTTAAAACTCAATATTTAGTGAACTGGACAACAAAGGACAAGAGGCAGGGTTCGATCCCAACCGACGGCTTCCGGGTTCACCCAGCCTTAAATGGGTACCGGATTTTTTCTGGGAAAGTAAAGCTGGACGGGCGTAATACCGACCACATTACCCAAAAATCATGTGTTGAAGGTCTGTGAAATTTATTGTGACTAACACCATATTCCCTATACGCCACTTGACGTGACGGGGCTCTTTACTTTTTTCATGATCATCAAGCACCGGACCTGCTGGCGTAGGTGATCATGTCTTTCCACAACTTTTGATCTCGGGAGCTATTTATCATTTCTCCGTTGACCTTCTACCAATCCATTCTCTTAAGCTGTCTCTTATTTTTTTCTCTTTGCTTCCCTCTTCCCTTCGTTTCAATTTTTCCAGTTGTTACAATATATTCCAGTTGTTCTCCTCTCATTACATGGCCAAAAAGTTATGATTGTTTCTTCCTAATATTAGAAATTAGCTCTCATTTTGCTCTGGCCTCTCTCATAACATCTTCATTACTCTTCTTAGCCTTCCATGGTACTCTCAACATTCTTTCTATAAAACGACATTTCTACAGACTCCAGTGATTATCTTGTCTGTTGTCCTATTGTCCATGATTCGCATCCATATGTTAAGACTGGCTCTACGGAACATTTAAGAACTCTTTTTCTTGTTTCTATTGTCAAAAATGGATTGCATAGTATCTTCCTCATTTTTTAGGGAAAGCTGCTTTTGTCTGAGCCATTCTGCATCTCACCTCTTTTGTACATCTTCCGTCTGAGATTAACAAAGTTCCCAAATATTTAAATTCATTTATCTGTTTTAATATTGTTCCACTTGTCTTTATGTTGCACTGAGGTGATGTCTTTTTCTTTGTTGTTACCATTACCTTTGTCTTTTCGCTATTAAGTCTGAGTCCTTTATTTTTGCTTTCTTTCACTATAATGTCCAACATTTCTTGTAACTCATTTTCACTCTTAGCGATTAAGACTGTATCATCAGCATACCTTAGATTACTTTTTTACTTACCCTTAAAAGTACGTTAATTTTTTGTATATTCGGCGTATGTGTTTTTTTTACAATGAATGGCGATATCTGTGTTCTTTCGGCTCAACAAACGGACCGTAACATATCATGTTCTAGACAATCCACGCGATTGTACGTACGGTCTTTATCACTTGGGGTTCACCGATCACGCACAAGACAGTCAACTGTGAGTCATTGATCCCTGTAGCTCCGGTATAGTTAAACGTTTGGGCACATATCAACGACAATTATGAACCAAACTAATTTAACTTCCCCACACCCAAGAAAAGAAATTCTTGACTAGATCCCCTTGCTTTGCAGTGAGGCTCAGTTGTTAGTGCGGCTGAGTGGTTAGTGCGGCTGAGTGGTTAGTGCGGCTGAGTGGTTAGTGCAGCTGAGTGGTTAGTGCGGCTGAGTGGTTAGTGCGGCTGAGTGGTTAGTGCGGCTGAGTGGATAGTGCGGCTGAGTGGTTAGTGCGGCTGAGTGGATAGTGCGGCTGAGTGGTTAGTGCGGCTGAGTGGTTAGTGCAGCTGAGTGGATAGTGCGGATGAGTGGTTAGTGCGGCTGAGTGGTTAGTGCAGCTGAGTGGTTAGTGCGGCTGAGTGGTTAGTGCAGCTGAGTGGATAGTGCGGCTGAGTGGTTAGTGCGGCTGAGTGGTTAGTGCAGCTGAGTGGATAGTGCGGCTGAGTGGTTAGTGCGGCTGAGTGGTTAGTGCGGCTGAGTGGTTAGTGCGGCTGAGTGGTTAGTGCGGCTGAGTGGTTAGTGCAGCTGAGTGGATAGTGCGGCTGAGTGGTTAGTGCGGCTGAGTGGTTAGTGCGGCTGAGTGGTTAGTACGGCTGAGTGGTTAGTGCGGATGAGTGGTTAGTACGGCTGAGTGGTTAGTGCAGCTGAGTGGTTAATGCGGCTGAGTGGCTAGTGCGGCTGAGGTTAGTGCGACTGAGTGGTTAGTGCGGCTGAGTGGTTAGTGCGGCTGAGTGGTTAGTGTGGCGGAGTGGTTAGTGCGGCTGAGTGGTTAGTGCGACTGAGTGGTTAGTGCGGCTGAGTGGTTAGTGCGGCTGAGTGGTTAGTGTGGCGGAGTGGTTAGTGCGGCTGAGTGGTTAGTGCGGCTGAGTGGTTAGTGTGGCGGAGTGGTTAGTGTGGCGGAGTGGTTAGTGCGGCTGAGTGGTTAGTGTGGCGGAGTGGTTAGTGTGGCGGAGTGGTTAGTGTGGCGGAGTGGTTAGTGCGGCTGAGTGGTTAGTGCGGCTGAGTGGTTAGTGTGGCGGAGTGGTTAGTGTGGCGGAGTGGTTAGTGCGGCTGAGTGGTTAGTGTGGCGGAGTGGTTAGTGTGGCGGAGTGGTTAGTGTGGCGGAGTGGTTAGTGCGGCTGAGTGGTTAGTGTGACTGAGTGGTTAGTGCGGCGGAGTGGTTAGTGAGACTCAGTAGTTAATGCGGCTGAGTGGTTATATCGACTGAGTGGTTATTGCGGCTGAATGGTTAGCGCAGTCGTTACGGACCAGGTGGTTCTGGATTTTATTCCCAGATTTGACGAAATTGTTTTCCGACAAAAAATGCTTTGGACTTAAATCAGCCTCTGAAAAATGTTACCAGTTATTGTTTTCTTCGGTTATGTCGGCCTGGCGTGATACTGACCACATCGCCCATAAAATGTGACATTGGTCGTTGACAAATATGAACAGTAACATTTGACCTGAAGCCTTAAGACATTGCAGAAAATTCATAGAATGATACAAACGTTGTTTTAGTCTCTTAGAACGTGCTTTGACAGGACTAGCTACTGGTACCAACAATCATTATGCATCAGTAAAGTCCTAGTTTCGCGTCTTTCTGCTAAACGAGTGATCTCCCCTGATTGACAAGTTGTTGAATGCAGGATATAATAACTGCTTCTAGTTTTCGTGCATTTATTTATTTATTTATTTATTTTTTTTGCTACAAGGGTAGAGTACTCCTAACCCTAACCTAAAGGCCTTCTAGTGACTGCAGAACAACCGAATAAAGTGCAAAGAAATATTACTCCGAGCAAAAATTGCTAAACTAGGAATTTACCTTTTTTCCCCCTTCATCACAAACTGAAAAGAACAAAATACTTTTGAGGCACACACAGTGGAAATTACATCAGTTATGATGTCTATTAAAGAAATTATAAAAATGAATTCTTTCAAATAATTGTCACGTGACATGTAATTAACCGTCAAGAGAAGCATACATCAAAATGGTTTCCTATAACGTGCCTTTAATTACGTGTTGCAACTGTCTTGCAATCCTTGACATTAATTGTAACCACAATCCCTGAACTTTAGTTCTGCACTAGTTCAACACCACCCACAACTCAAATTTCTTAGATTGAATTGTTTCCCTTTAACGGTCCGTCAGGAAAAGTTTCGACCACTACCTGAAGCTTTCATCGTGATGGTAATCACTGCAGCAGTCATTGCTAAAAAAAATTAAATCTATCTCTTAAAGGTCACAGCCGTGTACATAGCTCCCCTCTGTGATACTGGCACATTTCAACGGGAGGCCAGTAATTATATTATTTTAATTGAATTAACGAAACTTTTGTTCAAACTGGCGGAACTGGTTGAGAGAGTCACTAAAAAAATAGTCGAAATATTGTTCTTAAATAAACCCAATTTGTGTCTATTTTGTTTTAAATGAAGTCTTCAGGGACCATGTATCATCTAAGTGTACTTCCGTGAACATTTCATTATTTCACTTCAAGTTTGGACAATGAGTGACAACATGAAACATTTGGTGAATAATTGATTTTGAACGTCAAGGAATTCAATAATGTAGTCAGAATGCAGCACAAACATGAATGATCATAAAGAAAGAAAATTCTCAAGACCTACAAACAAATATTACAGTTGAAGGATTACATCTGGAGACAGTTCAGAGCTACAACTACCTGGGATAGGTATGACCAATGATGGAAAATGCAAAATTGAAATAAACAAAATAATTGGTGTGGCAAAAAGTAATTTTAATGCCATGAAAAATATACTAACAAAAGAACAAATAACAGCAGGACAGAAACCAAGAAAAGCAAAATGTTAAATCTTCTCAATATTCCTGTATGGTGCAGAAATATGGACATTAGACAAGAAAACAGAACAGAAAATTGAAACCTTTGAAATGTGGATTTATAGAAGAATAGGTAGAATTGGATGGAAAGAAAATAAAACAACTAAAAAAGAAAAAACTACTAAATACAATTAAGACAAGACAAATGAAATTTTGGGGGGATGTTAAAAGACACAACAGCCTTCTAAAAGTAATATTGGAAGGGAAAATACAAGGTAAAAGAGGCAGAGCAGACAAAGACTAACATGGACGAGTAACACCAAAAGATGGACAAGTCAATCTATGATAACCTGCACCATCAAAGCAAGAAACAGAGTGTAATGGCGATCCATGATAGCCAACCTTCGTTGCGTAGACGGCACTCGATGATGATGATAACCCAAACATCTACAATGACAAGTACACCGCGTGTTAAAAAAGGCTCAGGGTGAAAGGCTGATCAAGTTAAAAAAAAATATGTACAGGAAAAATAGAAAGTTTGGGTGAATTCATTGTCACAGTAAATTATTTAAACATGTAGCGATTGGCAGTGAGCTACACATATATATTGTATGGATGATTTTAGGCAGCAGAACAATAAATTAAAGAGGGTAATTGAGTTAATTGTTACTTTGAAAACTACATTAAACGTGTTGTCATTAATGACTGCGTCGCACGGTAGTGTTAAATAGTTGAATGAAACACTCTCACTGTTACCAATGATGAAATGATCTTCATTAGCTTTCTTAAGAAAACAGAACCCATTCTTCTTGATACTCACTATGGGATATCGGACGCTGATATCTATACCAACGGATATGTAGTCTACAGATTCTTGTGACAGTTCGTATCACATGAGAGCTACAACCATAATCTTTTATTTAGTCGTGCTTTAGTTTGTGTAGGCAGACAGATTCATGTATGTCTTTGGCATTTTCTGGGGATTACGCACAAGTAGACAGAGTTAACATAAGCCTGTTATACGTGAAACATATGTAACGTTCATGCTGTTTTGTCGTAAGCTTATAAACATTATTACATCCTAAACATACTCAGTGACCTGGTAATCAGATTTCAATAAAATATTTAATTGGGAGTAGATGATGTGGTTGATTGGATAGATTGTTTATCAATGAGATGAACGAGCCTCCGGTCTATGCTAGCGTCAACTAGTCCCATTGAAGATAATACAAAAGCTATCCGCATTGAGTCTGCACCAGGCAAACTGGTTGTATTTTCAATCCTTCAGAATCCCTCACTTCTGATAACAAAGGGATAAAGGTGTTCACTTATTTCCTAAATCCCTTCCTTTTGTTCTTTTTATCCTGTTCTGCTTTTTGTCACTAGGCGTCACAGGCTTAAGTCAATGATGTGTTTTATATCAAGGGCACTTTATTTGACTTGGTACATAGTGATATTTTATTATTTTATTATGATGTAAATTCCTTCAATCCATCTTCTTCTTGGTCTACCTCTATATCTTAGTTGTTCCATTTTGTTGTTATAAGCTCTTGACGCTGGTGCTGTGGGGTTCATGAGCATTAAATGTTCAAACTACTTTCATCTTTGTCTCTCTATGTATTCCATGATTGGTAGAATTTCAGGTGGTGTTTCTGATTTCATCGTTATTTACATGATACTTAACTTAAATATGTTAAAGGGCTATGAGATGTTAAGTGTTATGTTTAGTCAGTCCTATTTTATAGCTGTGAAACATGGAGAACAACAAAAATGATAATCAAGAAGATACAGTCCGTCATTAATGGATGCTTGCGCAGATTAAAAGGATGGAAATGGCAGGACAAAATCACTAACATAGAAATATGGAAATGTAACAGTCAAACACCTATGGATAACGAGATACAGCGAAGTCGATGGCGCTGTGTAGGACACACACTGCGGAAGCTAACTGAGAGTATTACACAACAGGCCCTTTTTTTAATCGCCAAGGAAAAAGACAAATAGGTAGACCAAAATAATCACTGAGAAGACAGATGGAAACAGAGATGACGATGGTAGGGAAATACATGGAGTGATCTTAAAAGAAAGGCAATAAGCAGAACGGCTTGGAAAGTGTTTGATGCAGACCCATACTTCACAGGGAGCTGAAAGGTAGAAGAGAGAGATTTACGTCATTGCATACAGGACACACAGATACACAGTCCCTACAAACGATGTTATCGCAGATAGCACCCAGCATGAAGTATCCTACTTACATTTTGCTGTTTGAATTTGAATTTCCCAAATTTTACTAATTATTTGTTACAAAATGTACATTCTGCTTGAACATAAATGTATATTATTTTGCTCATTTCTAAATTTCGTTTAAATAGGATAATGTCTCTTCTTCTCCTTCTTCTTTCTTTCCTCATCTGCCTTTCAGCGTCGAGGGGATATATAATTTGCGGTCTTTTGCTCTTATGTTCGCCTCTGCTGCTGTTATGTTTCCTAGTGCTTCTAATATTCCATCGACCCATCTTTTTCGTGGTCGACCCTTGGGTCTGGTGTTTTCACAACGTATATATTCTATAGCGGGGGCTATTGCTAGCTTTTTCTCAGTTCTTCATTTCTGATCTTATCTCTCAGACTGTTTCCTATCATATGTCTACCACACTTCATCTCTGTAGAGGTTATTTTTTCTTATTGTTCTTGCATCTAGGGTCCAGGTCTGACATTGGTAGCACAAAGTTGGGATGAAGATTGTATTGTATAGTGCTCGTTTTGCCTTCAGAGTTATTTCCTTGTTGGACAATAGTGGCGATAACTGTTCAATGATTTGACAAGCTTTGTTGCATCTTGATTCTATCTCTGCTGTTTGAGAATTATCGTTTTTTCATTAGACTTCCTAGGTATTTGAATTCCTCTACTTGTTTTAGTTGTCTACCTTCTATAGTTATGTTGATATTCTGTTGTTTATTTTTGGCAACATTCATGACTTCTGTTTTGCTGTTGATGATTTTCATGTTGTATTTTGTGCCTCAGATGTTGAGTTTGTTTAATTAAGTGTTCTTGTAGGTCTTCTATTGTTTCGTGTATTAGTGCCTGATCGTCTGCAAATAAAAGCTCGTTGATCCCCTCTGTCTCTGATGGGTTGGCTAGCTTGCATATATAGTCCATGTGTGTAATAAACAGTAAGGGGGGGGGGGGAGATAGTATGCACCCCTGTCTTACACCTGATCTAACTTCAAAGTGGTCTGTGTAGCCTGCTGTTGTTCTGATCCTGTATCTGCTGTTGATGTAGAAATAAGGTTGGTTAGATTTTGGCTTACTCCGTATGTTGTTAGTATCTCCCACAGTTGTTCTGTTCACTCTGTCGAATGCTTTTTCCTGGTCAATGAAGGCTATGTATAAGTTTTGGTTGTGTTCTGTCGTTTTTTCTGCAAGCTGTTTTAGTGTGAATAGTGCGTCGGTACATCCTCTGTTTTTTCGGAACCCCATTTGAGAATCGCTTAACTGTAGTTCTATTATTGGTCTCAGTCTTTTTTCCAAGATTTTGGCGTATAGCTTTCCTACATGGCTGAGAAGAGATATACCTCTATATTGATTGCAGTCTCTTTTGCTACCTTTCTTTTTCAATATTGGTATGATGATTGCCTGTTGCCAGTAATCTGGGGCTTGTTGTTGGTGCCATGCTACATTAAATATTCTGTGCAGCCATTACACTCCTGTTCCTCCTGCTGCTGCTATTATTTCTATTGGTATGTTATCTTTCCTCGGTGCTTTATTTCTTGGTGCATATTTGATTACTTCTTTGATTTCCTCTTTCATGATGTTGGGTTCAGTATGTGTGAGTTCTAGCGTAGTTTTTATTGTCTTATTGGTAGTTGGTATGTTTAACAGGTCTTCAAAATATTATTTCCATTTCTGTTGCATACATTGGTTATTTGATATTAGCTGTCCGTCTTTGTCATTTATCAGCTCAGTAGGATCAGGGTTTTCTTTTCTCACTCTTGTGGCTTTTACTGCTTTATAGAAATCTCTTGTGGCTGTTTTGAAGTCCCTGCTCATGTTTGTCCGAATTCTGTCCAATTCCTTTGCTTAGCTTCTTTGATCAACATTTTAACTCTTTTTCGAACTAAGGCATATTTTTCATATTTTTCTTGGTTCTTGTTCTCCCTCCAATTTTTAAACAGTTTCTTTGTTTCTTTAATTGCTTCTCTGATTGTTTCGTTCCACCACCGGGTGCTCCTTTTCCTTTTCCTTGTTCTTATCTTCGTTGTTTCCATTCTTCTACTTCTGTGCATACTTCGTTATGGAGTTTCTTGAATTCCTCTGTTTGTTTTTTTTTTCTATGGTTTTCCTTGTTTCTTAATCTTTTAATTGTTTTATTTTTATTGTCTGTTCTTTTCGCTTCTTTTGTTTGTTTTCGTATATTCTCTTTATTTTTCGCTGTCTTAGTGTGATCATAACCATCTTGTGATCAGTGTCATCTGTAATATTAGGGATTGCTCTACTGTCGGTTACTCTTTTCTTGTTCTGTTGTCTTGTTAGTATAAAATCTATCAGGCTTCTGCATGTTGTGTCATTCCATTTGTACCAGGTGTATACTTGCGACTCTCTGTGTTTGAAGAATGTGTTGGTGATAAATAAATCATTTTGATTGCATAGTTCCAGCAGTCTGCTTCCATTTTCGTATATTTCAGCTGTTTTATCACCAAAGGGTCCTAAGATATCACTGTTCTTACTGTTGCGTTTCCCAAGCAGGATAATGTCTAAAGTCTCAATTTGGGAAATTCTCCCCCCCCCCCCAACCCCCCACCGATAAAACCAACGATTCCCAAAATGTATAGAATCCCTCCCACCCCCAATAAACATAAAGTGATGTCTAGTAGAGCGCGGAGAAAAGTCCTGAATATTTTGATTGGACATTCAACCACAAACGCAGTCACTAGTTATTGATTTCAAAATGGATATACCGCAATAGTAGGGGCTCTGTAGGGGATTTCTGCTGGGCGGAAGAAAATCACTTAAGGTTCACCGCTTCCTTTAACAAACATTACAAGTTTCCCGTGTTCGTTAAAACTGCCATTTTTACGTTATTTAACTTGTTTAATATGGCGGACTTCTGGTACTTCATTCTTTGAAATTCTTCAGCAGTCTACTTTATTTTATTTTATTTTAATACAATGCGTAAATGCAGTAAATCGCTGTAATAAAATCTTCTTCTTCTTTTCCTTCCTCATCTGCCTTTCAGCGTCGAGGGGAGGTATAATTTGCGGTCTTTTGCTCTTCTGTTCGCCTCTGCTGCTGTTATGTTTCCTAGTGCTTCTAATATTCCATCGACCCATCTTTTTCGTGGTCGACCCTTGGGTCTGGTATTCTCACAACGTTTGTTGAAGGCTCGTTGTGTTGTGTTTTGTTCTTTCTGCCTTGTCATGTGACCAAACCATTTTATCTGTTGTTTCCTTATATATTCTATGGCGGGGGCTATTCCTAGCTTTTTTCTCAGTTCTTCATTTCTGATCTTATCTCTCAGACTGTTTCCTGTCATTCGTCTAACACATTTCATCTCCGTAGAGGTTATTTTACTTATTGTTCTTGCATCTAGGGTCCAGGTCTGGCATTGGTAGCACAACGTTGGGATGAATTTTGTATTGTATAGTGTTCGTTTTGCCTCCAGAGTTATCTCCTTGTTGGACAAAAGTGGTAATAACTGTCCGATGATTTGACAAGCTTTGTTGCATCTTGATTCTATCTCTGCTGTTTGAGAATTATCGTTTGTCATTAGATTTCCTATGTATTTGAATTCCTCTACTTGATTTAGTTGCCTTCCTTCTATAGTTATGTTGATGTTCTGTTTATTTTTGGCGACATTCATGACTTCTGTTTTGTTGATTTTCATGTTGTATTTTGTGCCTGAGATGTTGAGTTTGTTTAAGTGTTCTTGTAGGTCTTCTATTGTTTCATGTATTAGTGCCTGATCGTCTGCAAATAGAAGCTCGTTGATCTCCTTTGTCTCTGATGGGTTGGCTAGCTTGCATATATAGTCCATGTATGTAATAAACAGTAGGGGGGATAGTACACACCCCTGTCTTACACCTGATCTAACTTCGAAGTGGTCTGTGTAGCCTGCTACTGTTCTGACCCTGCAGTTGCTGTTGACGTAGAGGCTTTTAATAAGGTTGGTTAGATGTTGGCTTACTCCGTATGTTGTTAGTATCTCCCACAGTTGTTCTCTATTTACTCTGTCGAATGTTTTTTCCTGGTCAATGAAGGCTATGTATAAGTTTTGATTGTGTTCTGTCGTTAATAATCGTTCTGTCGTATAATAAAATACAAATGTAAATAGGAAAAAAATGTATTCCTTGTGATGGAAAGATCAAGGTTGCAATCCCTCTTTAATCAGTGCCCAGTTATCGGAACGGGACTGTGGGGTAAACATGTGGGATTTGAGTGAACGGCTCTCGTAGAGCATTTGAAGGTTGTTCTTCTCCTCCTCCCATTCTGGTTGTTTAATTCTGTTTTACACTTCACATCTCTCCACTATGGTTTGTCAATACCTCTTTATACATGAACATCGTATTGATCACAGTGAAAGTTAAGGGAAGGCATGAGATTTTGTTTATTTTTTCCTTCCTCTTCTTCTTCCAATTGGTCTTCTACCTTTTCGTCCTCTTTTCCTCTTTACCTTCTTCTTCTATTTGCCCATAATCATGTGAATCGTTGGGGCACCTAACCCAGACTTCAGCCATTTATCTCTAGGTTTTTCCTCTTCATCATCATCATCATCATCATCATCATCAAGTACCGGGCCTGCTGGAGTAAGTGATCAGGTCTCTCCACAACTTTCGATCTCGACGGTTATTTATCATTTCTGTTGTTTACCTTCTGCCAAGCCATTCTCTTAAGCTGCCTGGTATTTTTTCACTTTGCTTCCCTCTATCTCTTCGTCCCTCAATTTTCCCAGTTATTACAAAATATTCCAGTTATTCTCTTCTCATTACATGACCAAAAATGATGATTGTTTCTTCCTAATATTGGAAATTAGCTCTCTTTTTGCTTTGACCTCTTTCAGAACATTTTCATTATTCTTCTTAGCTGTCCATGGTATTCTCAACATTCTTCTGTAAAATCACATTTCTATAGTTTCCAGTGATTTTCTTGTCTGTTGTCCTATTGTCCATGATTCACATTCATATTTTCTTCATACACTCACATTTTATAGCTGGTTGCCTTGATTGGTGTACTGCCATCGTCTTATTTATGAAGTTACTTAAATATTCATCATCGACAGAATTGTTGGAAAAAGTTGATCCATTTTGAAATAGTTGAATTTGGTTGAAAGGGTTGAAACAACGAAATTGTTGAATTGTTGGAAAGGGTTGATCCATTGAAATAGCTGAATTATTGAAAAAATATTGATCCAATGAAACAGTAAAATTATTGAACAGATTGACCTGTTAACTCATTGAATTATTGATAAAATGGAATTATTAAAATTATAAAATTCTTCAAAAAAATTTAATTATAAAAAAAACACATATTGACCTTTCTTCTTCCTTCTTCCCTTCCACTTGCGCCCGTTCAGGTGTCGATGGAGATACACAGTTCTGTCTCTCGCCCTTTTGGTGGCTTCACTTATTTTCACTTGATGATGTAGCGTTTCTTTGATGTTGTTTGTCAATTTTACTCTAGTTCTCCCTTTTGCTCTTCTCCCTTTTCCTCTTTTAATATGCTTTGTGTAAAAAAAAGTAAAGTACCCCCGTCACGCCAAGTGGCATATAGGAAATATGGTGTTAGTGACCATACATTTTACAGACCCTCGGTACACGATTTTTCGGGTAATGTGGTCGGTATTACGCCCGTGCCGCTTTATTTCCCCCCCCCCAAAAAAAAAAATCCAGTACCCATTAAAGGCTTGGTGAACCAGAAGCCGTCGGTTGGGATCGAACCCTACCTCTTGTCCTTTGTAGTCCAGTTCAATAACCACTGAGCTATTGCAGCTCCGTGCTTTGTGTGGTAATGGTATTTACGCGGTATTCTTTCTAGATTGACAAACTAGTTTATTTGATGTTTGTTGTTTATAAGAATTTTGAGAATACCCTGACAGCTAGGAAGTTAAATTAAAACGTTCTAAAGGAAGCAAAAGTAAAGATTGAGCTAATATTCATTATCAGGAAAAACAATCACCATTTGTTGGCCGTGTAATGAGAAGGAAATAGTTGGAATATATTGTGAATAAAATCGAAAATTGAGGAATGAAGTGACAGAGGGAAGTAAACAGAAAAGATACTAGACAGCTAAAGAGAATCGCTTGGCAGAGGGTCAATAACAGAAATGATAAACAGCTGTCGAGATCGAAAGTTGTGGAGAGGCACGATCACCTACGCCAGCAGGCATGGTACTTGATGATGATGATGATGATGATATATGTTGCTTAGGATTGGCTCACTGCCTACTCTTACTATTATAATACCATTTCTGATTCTATCTTTTCTGGTCACGCCATGCGCTCTTCTCGCATCACATCAATGTTTCTTTGTGGTGATATGCATTGCTTTGTGTTGAAATATGCATTGCTTTGTGTTGAAATATGTATTGCTTTGTGTTGAAATATGTATTGCTTTGTGTTGAAATATGTATTGCTTTGTGTTGAAATATGTATTGCTTTGTGTTGAAATATGTATTGCTTTGTGTTGAAATATGTATTGCTTTGTGTTGAAATATGCATTGCTTTGTGTTGAAATATGTATTGCTTTGTGTTGAAATATGCATTGCTTTGTGTTGAAATATGTATTGCTTTGTGTTGAAATATGTATTGCTTTGTGTTGAAGTATGTATTGCTTTGTGTTGAAGTATGTATTGCTTTGTGTTGAAATATGTATTGCTTTGTGTTGAAGTATGTATTGCTTTGTGTTGAAATATGTATTGCTTTGTGTTGAAATATGTATTGCTTTGTGTTGAAATATGTATTGCTTTGTGTTGAAATATATAGGGGAAAGCAGTCACAATATTTGGTTTACCTTGTAGCATCGGTTGTCTATTTCTTAAACGATATTACCATCTTCAGAGAGTGTTGTTCTTTGATGTTTAATGTTTTTTACTTGTTTTATAACTTGCTGTTTTATAGCTTGATTTATTGTCTTCTTTTGTCTTCCTATTGCTATAACTTCTGTTTTTTTTTTCAATGCTTATTTTATGTTATTCATTTAACATTCTTTATATAAGGATAGCAGATGCTGTTGACACTTATTGAAAAGACTGTTTTATAGAAAAAGTTAAATTATTGGAAGTTTGATTTATTACAATTTAGATGTTCCTTTTTAATTTCTTATTATTTGAGAGTTTGATAACTGGGTACGAAATAGAGTAAAATTATGAGTCTTTTTTGTCACTGATCACGGTATGAGCAAGCCAATAAAAATGACACCATGGTCTCGTTGAAGACGATCAACCAATGGTTCGGGGGGAGGGGGGCATCATCAATGCCCTCCGAGATGTGGAGAGGCCACAGGACTTCGACAACAATGAGTCCACGTCACTCCATCGGATGAAAGAGATGGGAGTTAAGATGGGCACAACCAGAAACGAAAACTTTAGTGGACGTATAAGAAAACTTATTTGGAACCAACACAGAACTAGAGTCGTCAGTCGACTGGGCACTGCGGGAATTGCTTAGTAGGGGATCTGAGCACCTATGGGCTTGTTCGGAGTTCAATAATGATGACACGCAAATACCTCAATAACTCAATATCACAGAAGATGCCTGTGTTTCTCTCTTTTGTCCTTCTTGTTCAAGCATTGATGCATCTAAAGTAGTCTAGTTTTACACTATAATTATGGAAATGTGGTTTGGGTAGTTTTTTTTATACTGTAGCCAGTTTCTGTGACATTTTGAGCTTCACGATTTACGCCAGTCTCTGAAAAAAAAAAAACATATTTACCATGAAGTTTATAAGAACAATATATTTATGAAGTTAAAACGGTCGTGCGTTTACACCACCCTTTGAAACATACACATTAGTAACTCATGGACACTAACACAATTTTGGACTATATTTATTACATTTAGAATGTCGGTGCACACCTTCCCTCTGTTATATATTTAATGCATCTAAAGTCCGCATGACGTGCTATGAGTGAAACACACAAGAAAACGTAGCCAGTCGCGATCTTCCTCCTGGGCTCCATTATATTCAAATTGCTTCCTCTTTGAGTTAGTTCCCTTGTCGCGAACATCCGATGAATTATTGTTATTTATATCTCTGCACAGTTACATATTGATGAGCTACCCTGTCTGGATCGATTGTCCATTAATCGAGGTGTAATAGAGGAAAAGACCTTCTCAATGAGGTATAATATTGGGCATTAGAGCTAGTGTTCCCAACCTGTGGGTTGAAAAGTGTTGACTGAAGGAGTGGCATAATAATTTTTAGCTGCAAGTGTTCACGTCATAATAAAGTCACTAGAAGGCTGAATGGTCTAGACGTAAGACGTTGGCCTCTAGAAAAGAAGGTCCGAGTCTCGATTTTTACCACATTCAGTGGAAAATGTTAAAAAATAAATAAAATCGAATCCGTGTCTTTACCCTCCCCTGGTCTCTGGGCAGTGAGATCCGATGTCTAGTCCTCTTAGAAAACGGCGGAAAACAAGAGGTCCCGTGTGCAGTCTGCACACGTTAAAGAACATTTGGCAGCTGGAAATCAAAAAGAATAGGCGAAACAAACCGCCGCTGCCAGGGCAAATTAAATAGAAAAAAAATCTACCTCAAACGTTAAAACTCTTGAAGATAAAATATGAGAAGTCGGAAAATATCTATGAAGACTCTAAAGTCGGAGTATACCCGCCTGTATGGCGGGGGACACCTGAACACATGGCTGCCAGTGTGAAGAATTAGGACAAATTGATATTCACACAAAATTCAATGCCTCGGGACCTCGCTAGAGATATAAAGATGGCGAACGTAACAAACACTTCACGTTTGTAAATAAAGAATAACATTAAGACTAGAATTGATATTTCCCGTTTTGTGTTTTTTACAATAATGATATGTAAGAACAGGTATAATAAAGACACAATTACAAGTTCCAACACTTGTGTTCGCTTGTTATCGAAAGGAAGTATCGTCAGGTAAATGTGTGAGTTGAAACGAGAATTCAAGTTGTCTATAAAAGAGCACGACTAGAAGGGACGTCTGAAAGTGCATGGTAAACATGATTGTGCATCTTCATTAACGTTTGAAGGAAAATGATTCCTGACTTAGCAGAGATTTCATATCAGTTTAACAACCGGAGCGTGACAATTCATGGAAAGATAACTACGGATTTTCTGAATAAGATAAATGGTGCATGATATATGTACGTTCTGTTCAGTTCTGTTCATCTGGATCGAACCACATTCGAGACATTCCCATAAACTCGATATCTATATCCAAACATCAAAACTCAATTTGAAAAGTTAATATTGGGAACAATGTATAGCAGTGTGATCTAGAAGTGAACTGAATGAGAATCTGAAACTGAAAGATCTTTCTGTGTGCCTTCGATTCCTTGACAGAAAATTAAAAAAAAAAAACTTGTGCACCTGCTTCTATGAGCTTAAACAAATAGAAGTAGCCGACACAAACTCGATTCATTAGTTCAAGTAATGTAAGCATTTCTCGTGAAGTAGAGGATGAGTTCAAAATAGAAGTAGCCGACACAAACTCCATTCATTAGTTCAAGTAATGTAAACATGTCTCGTGAAGTAGAGGATGAGTTCAAAATAGAAGTAGCCGACACAAACTCCATTCATTAGTTCAAGTAATGTAAACATGTCTCGTGAAGTTGAGGATGAGTTCAAAATCTGAGGAATGATTTCTTGTCGCGTAATGCATTTAAGAAAAACCACTTCTGTTGTACGATGTATCAATGTTATGCAACGGTCCCCATTCTTGCATATCGACCTCAGCTCTGATTTCGCTCTACATTTATTTCACTCAAACATATTTAATAGCATATTTCTATCAGATGAACAAACAAACAAACAAACAAACAATCAAACACACACACGCACGCACGAACGGAATTTATTTTGATAGTGAAAAGAGTTGGCTTTGAGAAATGATCATCAGCAAAAATTGTAATTAAAGTTGTTCTGTCTAATGAGACGTAAGAGTAAGCACGACATTTAAATTAGGTTAATGAAAGTTATAAGTATAGGGATAAGGCAGTAGAAAAAGATGTCTTCTCTTAACTTTGTGTAGTTCGTTTCTATTTTTTTTTTAATTCAGAAATAGTTGCTGGCCCTAGATTTCTTGGATATTATAAACTGGATTGCGGTATGAGTAGTTGGCAAGTTCGTATTGCTGGAGGAATTGGCGAGTGACATGAATCCAGAAGAAGATGCGAGATGAACAGAAGAAATACAAGTTTATATTTAAATAAAAAAGACATACATTTTTCTAATCAGATTTAACGTTATCATCTGTGAACCAGGAGCTATCTCGTCCGGTAATTATTTAAATAGGACAGTGCAGTACTTGTATAGTGAGCTTCAATATGTTTAGCACACGCATGCTGCATTGGCTTGGCAAAACATCTGAGGATTAAGGTGACAACCTTCCCAAAAGTTAAATAATGAATTCAGAGATCAAGCTGGGAAAACAATTTATCGGAAACAAAAACAAATGTTATTGGTCAGTCAAGGGTAATTATGTGTGTTGAGTTGTTAATACCAGAAGGTCGACGCGATAACATTTACACTTGGTTGATGAAGTGGCGGGAAATAACGACTCCGTAGCTGCAGCTGGGCTGCACTCACTACACAGAGACCATGGAGGGTAATGTCTCGAAGAAACCACTGATTCAAAGTGAAAATTTGCTATGTCTAGCACTAGGTTCGAACCGGGGACCTTTCTGCCCAGATGCAGGTCTTGCCCAACCCCACAACGTGACCTGCTCGGTAAATCAAGATCAATTATTCTAGTAGGGGCATGTTATGTCTCATGATATTTTCGACTAGTGGAGGTTATTTTACATGATAGACAGTAAATAGAGAAGTAGAGAACAAAAGGCAGACTGATACTAAAACTGACTACAATGTTGACAGGAAACACCTTTGGCGAAATAAAACATAATCGAAACACCATAAAGTAAAGTAAAGTACCCCCCGTCACGCCAAGTGGCGTATAGGGAAATATGGTGTTAGTGACCCTATATTTTACAGACCTTCAGCACATGACTTTTGGGGTAATGTGGTCGGTATTACGCCCGTGCTGCTTTTACTTTCCCAGAAAAAATCTGGTACCCATTTAAGGCTGGGTGAACCCGGAGCCGTCGGTTGGGATCGAACCCTACCCCTTGTCCGTAGTAGTCCAGTTCACTAACCACTGAGCTATCGCGGCTCCCACTAATTTTTAGGGAATTAGTAAAACCCAGGTGTCCTCGCCAGGGTACGAACCCCGGCTGTTGCCGTGGTAAGCCAACCGCCTATCGATTGCGCTAACCGGACACGAAACACCATAGGTACACATATAAAAAATATTGTGAATAAATTATCATGTGTCACAGAGACATTCTAATGGAGCTAATTTTGTTAATTTTATGGTAGTTATTCTTCTACTATCGAAACTCTTTTGGGTAATATGGCCAGCATGACGCCAGTGCTAATTTACTATTCCAGATAATAAAGAAAGTGAGTGGTACACATTTCAGATTTGGTAAACATAGATAGGGTCGATTCAAATCAATCACGCACATTTCAGTGGATGAGGTATGTTTACAGCACTCGGAAAAAGCACTAATATTCAAAAGAAAAAAAAACAAGGAACAAAAATATGGTCTGAAGCAGGATCGAACCAGTACTCCTTGCCACAGTGCCTTGTCACGAGAAACCAAATGCTAGAGCATACCGCCAACTCAGCTCTTTAAAACAATAGCTATCTTTGGCGATGTCTTTCACTCAGGTGTACTCATAACTATAGCATAAGGTTACGTGGTAACTCGGGAATAAATTGTGTATCTGTTTTTTCCTATTAAGACAATTATCTCCCGGACAGGGCAGGGCCGAACACTTGCATTGCAGACAAACAGTTATAGGACGAAACAGAAGGAATATCAGTTTAAAGTGGTTTAGACTGGAGACAAAAATAAATGAATATTATTATGATGGGAAACTTCCGAGGCCATAGATCAGCGAATCATTTCAGAGGAGGAGGTATGTTTACAGCACTCGGAAAAAAAGTCACAAATAATCAACAACAGGAAAAAAAAAAAACACAAAACTACATATATGATCCGAAGTATGATCGAACCTGTACTACTTGGCACAGCGCCTTGCCACGAGAAACCAAACGCTAGCACTCACGGCCAACTCAGGTATCTAAAAAAAATAGCATACGTTGTTAAGCCCTCAACAACTAGTTCACTGCTGTACAATGACTCCTCTGTAACCAAATAGACATTTGCATATGTATAGTTATACGTGGGTGCATTAAACGCTTTCAGAGCTCGCATACAATCCCGGTACAACAAATGTTTTCCGCTTCAAAAATGTTGCACGTGTTATTGTTGTTACTGTACTTCTATGAACTCAAGACTTACAGACACAAACAGCAAGAAAATGCCATCACAATACACCTCGCGTTTGATCACCGTAAAATATTTCGCACATTGATCAATCAATAACCAATCAAGCGAAGAAAAATGCGGCCGGGCAACTGGCGCTGCCTTGTATTTCTCATTGTCTTGTAGATCGACATGTGGGTCAATCCGGACTACGCTGTTATCCACGTTCATAGATGTAGATCACGTAAGCAGAAAATGATGTACCTAATATCAAACGAATTCGTTTTTAATATTCATTTTAAAATAACAGATGTGCGTATATAAATACAAAATTAATATCAACAATTAACAGAATCAGTACCAAATATTATAAATTGTATATTTAAATTATTGTTATGTAAGTGTATACGTGGTATATAAGTTATATAATAAGAGTGTTATATAAGTGGTGGTGTTCACACATATGTTCATACATAAGGTCCTTTCAAAATAAAATAAGCTGTCATAGCTCAGTGGTTAGTGAATTAGGATACTAACAACAAGACGTCATAGCTCAGTGGTTAGTGAATTGGGCTAGTAAAAACAAAGACGTCATAGCTCAGTGGTTGTGAATTGGGCTACTAACAATAAGACGTCATAGCTCAGTGGTTAGTGAATTGGGCTACTAACAATAAGACGTCATAGCTCAGTTGTTAGTGAATTGGGCTACTAACAACAAGACGTCATAGCTCAGTGGTTAGTGAATTGGGCTACTAACAAAAAGACGTCATTGCTCAGTAATTAGTGAATTGGGCTACTAACAACATTAACTTTTATGGGGTCTATTATCTTCTCCCGCATCTGCCTTTTGTCTGGCTACTGACACTTTTCTTTCCCAGACCACTGTTTAGACTCCTTTATATCTATTTCCACCATTGTTTTCATTACTTGTCTGGCTTTGTTCTCCCCCCCCCTCCCCTCTCCTCCCTCTCCACCCGTATCTGTTGTAGGCCTCGTGTCCACTGCTCATTTCCTCGATTGCTCTACGACGGACAGTCAAGTTTCGCCAGCTAAGTTGACTTCTTATACGTTTTTTATATTATCTTCGTTGTACTTCTGATTTTCTATCTCTTCCTCAATTTCCCTATCTCTCTTTTCTACACATCTTGACTCTCATCCTACCTCCCCTCATGTAGCCTCCTTTCTTATTTCATAATCCTACTTTCTTCTCTTCTTTTCTGTCCACCTCTTCATTCTCCTGATCATCTAACATGTAGATATAGATAATTGTGCTTCATTGTTTGTGTTTGTTGTCCTTGTTCTCTGAAGAAGGCTACTAGCCGAAACGTCAGTATTGTATTGTGTTCCCTATTTGTAAAGCTGTCACCATACCTTGGAGTGTCTAACACTCCCCATCACTGGCTCC
The DNA here is from genome assembly GCA_032433765.1 of Megaustenia siamemsis. Classification (NCBI taxonomy): domain Eukaryota; kingdom Metazoa; phylum Mollusca; class Gastropoda; order Stylommatophora; family Ariophantidae; genus Megaustenia; species Megaustenia siamemsis. The sequence continues at coordinate 21,988,512 of JAVIAB010000088.1, forward strand.
TTGCTACCAGCTTTACCGCAGCATTGCAATTATTTGCCTGTTCCCTACTAATCGATATCGCTGCTACTTTATGTTTGTTTAACGTCATCCATCTCTGTGTACTTTAGTTAGAACCATTTCTACTGCTCTCTGCTCCTTCACTTACCTAGACTATACTATCTCTCGTCAGTCTCTCACCACCATCATATCAGTGTGCTTCCTCACCCTCTCCTCTATCACTTACCTCCACATTCTCCCTGTTTCCCACCTTCCCTCTCTCTCTCTCTCTCCTTGGCTTGTCTATACCTTCGCTTGTCCTCCTTCTATCTACCTAGTAAGCTCATCCTCCATTTCTCTTCTCGATCTCCTCTCTTCTCCTCACTATGCCCTCCCTCAAACATCTATCTCATTCTATCCGTCACTCCATCATCGCCTCCTTCTCCACTCTACCCCCTGAACTCTCTAACATCTCCAAGGACTTTGCCTTCACTACTTTCAAGAAAACTAGATTTACCTGTCACCTGAATTTCTTGAACAACTGCCTCCATCGTAAAATTCTCCCGTGTGGGTTCCGATCTCACTTCTCACCTCAAGTCGGCCAACCCTACCTCTCTAACTATCTTCGCCGCCAATTGCAGCATCTCGAACTCCAGCATGGCCTGAAACGTGTTCGTCTTGTCGCTTCCAGCCACTCTCGCCTTATTGCCCACCTCCACACCCGCCAACTACACCTCCTATCTCAACTCCATCTCCTCACTTCTAAATTTCCCGGCACTCTTCGCTTCATCCGCCACACTATCCACCACTACAACCGATCTATGTATGACTTTTTGTCCTCCCAGCATAAACGTAAACTCTCTAACCTCCGTCCTCCCCCTCCACCATCACCTCCTCCTCTCCCCTATGCCTCTGACTCTAGCTCCCTTGTCGTCTGTATTCCCCCCGATCTGCCTCTTTCTGACCACGAACGCTCTCTTCTCAGCAAGGGTCTTAAGTTTGTCCCTGTCCGCCCCTCGAGCGACTCATTTTCTCTCTTACGGGACATACATGAGTACCACAGACGACTACGACTCAAACTCTTTCACTTTCTTCGTCCGAACTCTTCCTCTCAATCTCCTCCTACAGAAGAATTTGCCCGCTTCTCCTCCCACAAATCTGACTGGACTCCCTCCCCGGGCGACTCACAGGCTTTGGACCAGTTCATTAACTGTACCCTCCGGGATATTAAGACTTCTCGTCCCCAGAGACTTCGACACTCCAATCTTAGTAGGGAAGAGTACAAGGCCTTGCAGGACCTTCGCCGACGTGATGATATTGTCATCAAGCCGGCTGACAAGGTAGGCGCGGTGGTTGTTTGGAGGAAAGACCTCTATATCCTGGAAGGGGACAAACAATTATCCGACCCCACCTTCTACCTCCCTACCCCCGATGACACGACTGTCTCTAATAACGCCATGGTGCGTCGCACGATCCTTCGGTTCATTGAGGATGGGCTACTTCCCTCTAGCGCCTCCCGTATGATCCTTCCTGACTACTGCTTGGGCAGACCCTCTTTCTATATGCTGCCCAAGATACATAAACCTGACTCTCCTGGACGACCTATTGTCTCTTCTATCTCATGTCCCACAGTTCTCATTTCTGATTTCCTTGATAGTGTCTTTCAACCCATAGTTATGGGCCTCCCTTCGTATGTCAAGGACACTAACGACGCCCTCAACATCTTCGCCTCTATCACCCTCCTTCCTGATCGCCAATACCGCCTCTTCGTGATGGATGTCTGCTCCCTGTATACTTCTATTCCCCACTCCGACGGCCTTCGAGCTCTTCAGTTCTTCCTGGACCGTAGGGTCCAACCCTCCATTGCCACTGGCGTCCTCCTACGTCTAGCGGAATTAGTCTTGAACCTCAACTCTTTTGAGTTCAATGGCAATTTCTTTACCCAGATCAACGGTGTGGCTATGGGCACTAAAATGGGCCCTAGCTATACATGCCTCTTCATGGGTTATCTTGAGCACCTAATCATCCAAACCTACCAGGGCCCTCTTCCCCGTATGTATCGTAGGTACATTGATGATTGTATTGGTCTGACTGACCTTCCTGAGGATGAGATCTCTCGTTTCATTGATTATGTCGGACATTTCCACTCCTCCATCCACATTACCTACCTTATCTCTACCTCCTCCGTATCTTTCCTAGATATCTCAGTCTCCTTGGGCACCTCCCTTCTTCTCACCTCGGTCTTCTATAAGACCACTGACTCCCACAGTTTCCTCCGCTACGACTCCTCTCACCCTACATCTTGTAAGAACTCTCTTCCTTATTCTCAGCTTCTCAGACTTCGTCGTCTTTGCCAAGACGATGAAGATTTCCTTCATAACGCCCACCTTTTGCTTGATTTCTTCCGCCGACGTCTCTATCCAGAAGCAGCTCTCCTCCCTGCCCTGCGTCGTGTTCTCCACACTCCTCGCCAGTCTGCTCTTACCCCCTCTACTCACCCCCCCCCCTTGGATAGAGTAGTACTCGCTCTTACCTATCACCCTCACCACTACGCTGTGATTAGGACCATCCACCGCTACCTACCTATTCTTCGTTCTGACCCTACTACTCGTCTGCTCTTCTCCGACCCACCACTGGTGGCCTTTAGGCGTGACCGGAACCTCCGTGACTTTCTCGTAAGGGGCCGTCTTCCTGTTGCCCACCTCAGCCATCGAGGTACTATCCGCTGCAACCGTAGAGTATGCAAAACCTGTGACCACGTTCTCCAGACCGATACTGTTCTCTTCCCTAATGTTCCTTTCGAGATCAGAGAGGGATTTACTTGCATTTCGCGTAACATCATTTATGCCATCATCTGTAAGCGATGCAAGTTAACCTATATTGGTCAGTCTGGTCGCAGGATCGGCGATAGGTGCCGTGAACATTTACATGACATTACCCGAGAAGCTGGCACTCCTGTAGCAGCCCACTTTAACTCGAGGGGCCATCGGGGGAAGGCTGTCCTGGTCACTGGCCTTATATCTTGCTCTTCTGATCACCACAGTCGTCTCACCCTTGAGAACCGGTTGATCACTCGGTGGGGTTGCCTCACCCCCCGGGGAATGAATGTATCCCTATCCCTCTGAGGACCCCACTTCCTCTTCCTCTGATCCCTTCTCCCTCCCTCTTACTCTTCTTCGCATCCCACCTCTATGTTAGTCTGCTCCCTTCCTATTCTTCCCCCCCCTTTCTTCTTGCAGTCTACCCCCTGCCCCTTTTCACTCTTCCTTTCTCTCGTCCTCCTACTCCGCCTCTTTTTATTCACCTAATCTCTCTGGTTCCCTACTTCTCTACCTCTCAGGACACTACTTCCTGCCCACGTTCCCTCTATTACTCCACTTCTCCCCCTCTATCTATTCACTCTGGACCCACCACCTCTCCTCTTGTCACTTTACTATTACCTTTCTTAGTCTTTCTCTCCATGTCTTTTCCCTGGTTATTATTTCCTCCCTCCTCCTTCCTCTCCGTGTCTTTTCCCTGGTTATTATTTCCTCCCTCCCCCTTCCTCTCCATGTCTTTTACCTGATTATTATTTCCTCCCTCCTCCCTCCTCTCCATCTCTTTTCCCAGGTTATTATTTCCTCCCTCCTCCTTCCTCTCCATGTCTTTCTCTTGGTTATTATTTCCTCCCTCTCCTTTTCTTTCCCCAGTTTTTCTTTCCTCCCTCCTCCTTCCTCTCCATTTCTTTCTCCGGCTATTATTTCCTACCTCCTCCTTCCTCTCATATTCTTTTCCCCTGTTATTATTTCCTCCCTCCTCCCCCCTCTCCATTTCTTTCCCCGTTTTTTATCTCCTCCCTCTCCTGTTCTTTTCTTTCCTTGATGTTTATTTCCTTTCTCTCCACCTTGTCCTTTTTTAGCCCACCAATGACTACCTCTGTTGCTCTTTCCCCCGTTCTCACCTTTGTCTCTTGCTTCTACGATTCCTTTGTTGGGATTGTTCCCCTCTGTGTTAGGCCCCATTAACTTTTATGGGGTCTACTATCTTCTCCCGCATCTGCCTTTTGTCTGGCTACTGACACTTTTCTTTCCCAGACCACTGTTTAGACTCCTTTATATCTATTTCCACCATTGTTTTCATTACTTGTCTGGCTTTGTTCTTCCCCCCCTCCCCCTCCACCCGTATCTGTTGTAGGCCTCGTGTTCACTGCTCATTTCCTCGATTGCTCTACGACGGACAGTCAAGTTTCGCCAGCTAAGTTGACTTTTCTTATACGTTTTTTATATTATCTTCGTTGTACTTCTGATTTTCTATCTCTTCCTCAATTTCCCTATGTCTCTTTTCTACACATCTTGACTCTCATCCTACCTCCCCACATGTAGCCTCGTTTCTTATTTCATAATCCTACATCTTCTCTTCTTTTCTGTCCACCTCTCCATTCTCCTGATCATCTAACATGTAGATATAGATAATTGTGCTTCATTGTTTGTGGTTGTTGTCCTTGTTCTCTGAAGAAGGCTACTAGCCGAAACGTCAGTATTGTATTGTGTTCCCTATTTGTAAAGCTGTCACCATACCGTGGAGTGTCTAACACTCCCCATCACTGGCTACTAACAACAAGACGTCATAGTTCAGTAGGTAGTGAATTAGGCTACTAACAACAACACATCATATCTCAGTAGTTAGTGAATTGGGCTACTAACAACAACACATCATAGCTCAGGAGGTAGTGAAATGGGCTACTAACAACAAGACGTCATAGCTCAGTAATTAGTGAACTTGACTACTAATAACAAAACGTCATAGCTCAGTATTTAATGAATTGGGCTACTAACAACAAAACGTCATAGCTTAGTGGTTAGTGTATTGGGCTACTAACAACAAGACGTCATAGCTCAGTAGTTAGTGTATTGGGCTACAAACAACAAGACGTCATAGCTCAGTATTTAATTAATTGGGCTACAAACAACAAGACGTCAAAGCTCAGTGGTTAGTGTATTGGGCTACTAACAACAAGACGTCATAGCTCAGTAGTTAGTGTATTGGGCTACAAACAACAAGACGTCATAGCTCAGTGGTTAGTGTATTGGGCTACAAACAACAAGACGTCATAGCTCAGTGGTTAGTGTATTGGGCTACTAACAACAAGACGTCATAGCTCAGTAGTTAGTGAACTTGACTACTAACAACAAGACGTCATAGCTCAGTAGTTAGTGAACTTGACTACTAACAACAAGACGTCATAGCTCAGTAGTTAGTGTATTGGGCTACAAACAACAAGACGTCATAGCTCAGTATTTAATTAATTGGGCTACAAACAACAAGACGTCATAGCTCAGTGGTTAGTGTATTGGGCTACTAACAACAAGACGTCATAGCTCAGTAGTTTGCGAACTTGACTACTAATAACAAGACGTCGTGATTGATCCTGATCGACGGTTTTCATATTCACCCAGTAATAAATGTCTACCTAATCGTTTCTGAGTGAAGAAACGAAAACTTTTAGTGGATTCCTCAAAGATACGTTTTAAAGTTGTTTCGTTGTGTAACAGTATCGTTTTACTTTCAGTTTCTGTTTATCACGCAGTTCATGACAAATAAACATTTAGATACATTAAACAGTTTTTGGAGTGCAGAAACTACGATTATCATCAATAATTGCTTTATGGCTTCTTATAAGTGATCGCTTTATGATTTCTTATAAGTGGTCGCTTTGTGGTTTCTTATAAGTGTTCGCTTATTGGTTTCTTATAAGTGTTTGCTTTATGGTTTCTTATAAGTGATCGTCTTGTGCTAGGACTTAGGGAAGCGGCACAAAGAACGATTGCTTTATTCGTAAGTGAGAGACAGAAGCGCAAGAAATAACCACTACATCAAAAAAGGATTTCCCACTCGGTATTCAATGTCGCCTTGCAGTAAGAATGTTGATCATCTACCACTTGTCCACACCAGAAGGATTTTGTTATCGCCCTTGATTGTTAAATGTAGTCTCAAGAAAAATTTTCCCAAGCAAAGGACAGAACAAGAGAAGCTCTGAGATACCTCATCAGAAAATGTCCAAATCTGAGTGAAAATAAATGAAACGAGAAGGTATTTGTTTGTCTCCACATTCGTAAAATAATTGAATATGATTAATTACTTCGTAACCGAATAACAAAAAGCCCTCATGTGGAAAACAACAGGAGAGAGGAAAAGTGGCCGACCCATAGAGACACTGAGAAGGACAATGATCAGAGAGACAAGAGCAGTAATCGGCTACCTCAATGAGATAGAGTTGCTTGGATGGAACAGAGACAAATGGCGAGATTTGATAAATGATCTTTACAAGGATTGAAGACTGCTAGAATAAAAATTTAGATAAGAGAAAGAGTATCTGGGTCTATTCCCTATTGGCCGGCAAAAGTTTCGCAATGTCAAGAGATAGACAGAATTACTTCGTGTTGTAGCACGATAAGGAACATGTAGCTTGAGTAGCCTTCAGCAGCTGGTAGCAAGTGTTAATGGAAACAGAAGCGCATATAACTATCTGGGAATTGCATGAAGTCTTCTTATGATGTACAAGCATGACTGCAATTTGTCTCTGAAAGTTCATTTCTGGCGCCCACATCTCGATTTATTTCAACTAAACTTTGGGAGTGGGAGCCGCAATAGCTCAGTGGTTAGTGAACTGGACTACAAAGGACAAGAGGTAGGGTTCGATCCCAACCGACGGCTTCCGGGTTCACCCAGCCTTTAATGGGTACCGGATTTTGTTTCTGGGAAAGTAAAGCGGCAGGGCGTAATATCGACCACAATACCCCAAAAGTCATGTGCCGAAGGTCCGTAAAATGTATGGTCACTAACACCATATTCCCTATACGCCACTTGGTGTGACGGGGGCACTTTACTTTTTTTTTTTACTGTGGGAGTAGTGAGCAATGAGGACGGAGACAAAGTTTCAGGAAAAGTAAAGCCCTTCAATACTAGCATATTTGTGCTGGACAACGACAGGACACGCTATTGCTAGAAAACAAGAAACAAGTGAAGAGATTCAAACAGATCATGAATTGCGATGAAAGGTAAACACATTCATTTTAACAAAATTTCATGTGAAATTACTGCTGTCTTTCTTCCCTTATTTTATTTTGGTAAAATTAATTAAACGAGTTTGTATCTGCAATTTGAATAAAGTTTCAGTAGAAAAACTAACTGTCCATCTGTGAGAAAAAGTTTGCATTCTTTAGAAGTCGTAACGTGTTGAATATCATAGAAACAACAACCAATTAGTGAATGTCATTGTGACATTTTAAATGAGCAGATTTGACGCATTTCCTCACAATGAAATATTTCGTTTAAATATAACAATTTCAGAAATACTTTCTCTGCTCTTATTTTCTATCTGGTAGAGGGAACATGGCGTCTGTATGACGTCGAAGTACGTGAACGTAAGAAGACGAATACAGAAGAGTATGAGTTATAAACCTCAACAAGACCTCCTCTTCTTAGACAATTATGATTTCCCTTCTAAAGCGTTATATCACATACAACAGTTAAAATGTGCTCTTTATATTGAACACTAAATACCGTTCAATGTTTATCTATTCTTGATCAATCGCTTATAGTTTTTGACAGTTAAATGAGAATCATTTTGATATCGTACAGCACCTTAACGTGGACATGGACACTGTATAATTCTTAATTTTAACATCATATAACTAGTATACAGTATATAAATAAGGTGATGTTATTCCCTGTTGTGATTATGTTTACTTCTGACGAACTGTGAACTGTATCAATATTTCAGTGGAAAAATATTTTTTTCTTCTCGTGTCGACGAGTTTACCTATCTTCGATAGGTCAACATGTGTTCCAAGTTGGACAGGCAAACATCTATTTTCACAACAATGGCGCCTAACGAGAATGTCCATCCCGAATGTACAAAGTCTGTAACGCTAGATGGGCTAAAGAATCAGAAATGACCAAGAAGGCGAAAACAATAAGCTGTGTGGTACACAAGAGACATGTTTGGGCACGAAAGACGAATATGTACATGGAATGTTAGGACTCATTGCCAAGAAGGAAAACTAGAAAATCTTATTTTAGATGCAGAACGATTAAACAGAGATATTTTAGGCATATCAGAGACAAGATGGAAAGGATGTGGGTACATAGAGGACAAAAAATATGCATCTATATACTCGGGCAACACAACATAACACCAAAGAGGAGTAGGAACACTAATAAAAAGAGAGCTACAAAAACATACAAGTACCCACAGGACATACAATGATAATATTATACTACTAAAAATGAAAGCATAACCATTCAACATAGCAACAATACAGACATACGCACCCACTAAAGACTGCACAGATGAACAAACAGTGGCATACTATGAAGTTATAAATAAAGTTATGAAATAAGTGAAATCATCGGACATCTTGATTGTAATGGGTGATATGAATGCTAAAGTAGGAATAGGTAGATATAAGATTATCATAGAAAATCATGGTTTAGGAAAAAAAATGAAAGAGGAGGAAGATTAATAAAATCTTGTGAAGAAAACTGGCTGATAATATGTAACACCTACTTTGAGCTAAAAAGGAAATTATAAACATGGAAAAGCTGTGGAGATAAGAGGGGGAATCAAATAGACTACATTATGATAAAGGAGGTTCCATAACAGCGTCAAGAAAGACAAAACATATGCAGGAGCAGGGATTAACTAAGATCACAATCCTGAAATGATTAAAATGAAAGTTAAACTATAGAGAAACAAAAAAAACGACAAATTATTCAACAATATTACTAGACATAATAGCTTTAAATCAAAAAGAGGTTAACAATGTTTATATAATACAAGTAAAGAACACAAATCAAAAGCTGCAAGAAGAAGGAATTTAGCAGTAAAGGAAGAGAAATTTCTGATGAAAGAGTTACAACCAACTGGCAATGCATAAAGAAAAGCATACAAGAAACTTGCGGCATCTTACCAAAAAAGAAAAATAACAATAAAACAAAAATGGATAACTGACGCCATATTGAAAAAAAATGAAAGAAGGCATGCGAAGAATACTACCTAATACCACAAAACATAATAAAAATACGCAAAACATGCAAAAAGACAAAAATAAGACTGGCTCAGGCAAAGATAATCAAAACAATGGAGAATAAACAAGACTTAAGAGGAAAGCACACATAAATAAAGAGAATGATTAGTAAAAATAAAAAAATGCTGCAGAAAGTTGATGTATTGCAAGAAAAAAAAATGCTAACAGACAACAAAATATAAACAACAGATGCCTGGAATATATAAAAGAATTATTTTATCACGAAAGGGACAAGAAGCCAATTATAAAATGCACATAAGGCTATACAATCTTAAAAACTGAAGTGGAAAAAACAATATAAACAATAAAAAAGGGACAGGCTGTAAGACCTGACAACATACATATAGATACAGACACTAGAAGATTTCGGCATTGAAGTGATCACAGACATATGCAACGTCATATACAATACAGGATATATACCTAATTAACTAAAAACATCAACTTTCATTGCATTGCCTAAAAAGCATGGTGCAGTTGAAAGCAGTGATTTTAGAACAATAATCCTAATGAACCATGTAACAAAAATATTGTTAAAAGTTTTATAATAAAGGATTCTGAATGAAATATATAGTGAATTAGAAGAACAACAATGTGGATTTGGGAAGAACTGTGGGACAACAGAAGTCATATTCTGCATAAAGACATTAATAAAACGTACACAGAAGTAAACAAACCAAAATATCCCTGCTTTATAGACAACACCAAAGCTTTTGATAGAATACACCATAAGCAACTTATATAGACTGCCTAAAAAATATACATCTAGATAACACAGACATACGACTAATATATAATTTATACTGGAAGCAAATATCTATAATAAAATTATAACAAAGAGAACTCCACACCCCTTGATATAAAAAGAGGAGTAAGACATGGATTGAGTTATTGAGTTATTTGCGAGTCATCATCACCGCACTCCGAACATGTCCGTAGGTCCTCGGATCCCCTCCTCAGCGAGTCTCGCAGTGTCCAGCGACTGACGACTCCAGTTCTGTGTTAGTTGATACGTCCTCTTACATGTCCACTAAGTTTATCGATCCTGGCTGTGCCCATCTTAACTCCCATCTCTTTAATCCGAAGGAGTGACGTGGAATCGTTGTTGTCGAAGTTCCATTCTGGTCCCTTCTCACATCTCGGAGGGCATTGATGATGGCCACCCGATCCATTGGTTGATTGTTTACAATGACAACGCAGCTAAACCTCTCCGCTCTTTCATTTTTTCGTACTCAATATGTCCAGGGATACAGACAAAGGTGACCTTACATATTTTTGACTACTGCAATGAATCTACCTATTGCCCGCGTACAGAGGAATTCCAAATGAATTCCCTGGTCACTGTCATCGCCTCCATCGTCCTTCTACTCGTGGTCATAAGGTATGCGCCACTGTCTTCACTGATGTTTCCTTACATTCTTCGTGATATTCCTCAGCGTGGTCGTCAGACACTCTTAAGATCTAGTCTACTACCTCTACACCAAGATGTTTACTTACATTATCCGTGATGTTCCTCTGCGTGGTCGTCAGATACTCTTTCTTTCTAGTCTATTACCTCTACACCAAGATGTTTCCTTACATTCTTCGTGATGTTCCTCAGCGTGGTCGACAGATACTCTTCAGATCTAGTCTACTATCTCTACACCAAGATGTTTCCTTACATGCTTCATGATGTTCCTCAGTGTGGTCGTCAGATACTCTTCAGATCTAGTCTACTACCTCTACACCAAGATGTTTCCTTCCATTCTTCGTGATGTTCCTCAGCGTGGTCGTCAGATACTCTTTCACTCTAGTCTACTGCCTCTACACCAAGATGTTTCCTTATATTCTTCGTGATGTTCCTCAGCGTGGTCGTCAGATACTCTTTCACTCTAGTCTACTGCCTCTACACCAAGATGTTTCCTTACATTCTTCGTGATGTTCCTCAGCGAGGTCGTCAGATACTCTTTCACTCAAGTCTACTGCCTCTACACCAAGATGTTTCCTTACATTCTTCATGATGTTCCTCAGTGTGGTCGTCAGATACTCTTCAGATCTAGTCTACTACCTTTACACCAAGATGTTTCCTTCCATTCTTCGTGATGTTCCTCAGCGTGGTCGTCAGATATTCTTTCATTCTAGTCTACTACCTCTACACCAAGATGTTTCCTTATATTCTTCGTGATGTTCCTCAGCGTGGTCGTCAGATACTCTTTCACTCTAGTCTACTGCCTCTACACCAATATGTTTCCTTACATTCTTCGTGATGTTCCTCAGCGTGGTCGTCAGATACTCTTCAGATCTAGCCTACTACCTCTACACCAAGATGTTTCCTTACATTCTTCTTGATGTTCCTCTGCGTGGTCGTCAGATACTCTTTCACTCTAGTCTAATTCCTCCACACCAAGATGTTTCCTTACATTCTTCGTGATGTTCCTCAGCGTGGTCGTCAGATACTCTTCAGATCTAGTCTACTACCTCTACACCAAGATGTTTCCTTCCATTCTTCGTGATGTTCCTCTGTGTGGTCGTCCGATATTCTTTCACTCTAGTCTATTACCTCTAAAACAAGATGTTTACTTACATTCTTCGTGAAGTTCCTCAGCGTGGTCGTCAGATACACTTTCACTCTAGTCTACTACCTCTACACCAAGATGTTTCCTTCCTTTCTTCATGATGTTCCTCAGCGTGGTCGTCCGATACTCTTTCACTCTAGTCTACTACCTCTACACCAAGATGTTTCCTTCCATTCTTCGTTGATGTTCCTCAGGGTGGTCGTCAGATACTCTTCACATCTCGTCTACTACCTCTACACCAAGATGTTTCGTTACATTCTTCGGGATGTTGCTCAGCGTAGTCGTCAGATACTCTTCAGATCTAGTCTACTACGTCTACACCAAGATGTTTCTTTACATACTTCGTGATGTTCCTCTGCGTGGTCGTCAGACACTCTTTCACTCTAGTCTACTACCTCTACACCAAGATATTTCCTTACATTCTTCGTGATGTTCATCAGTGTGGTCGTCAGATACTCTTTCACTCTAGCCTACTACTTCTACACCAAGATGTTTCCTTTTATTCTTCATGATGTTCCTCTGCGTGGTCGTCAGATACTCTTTCACTCTAGTCTACTGCCTCTACACCAAGATGTTTCCTTACATTCTTCGTGATGTTCCGCAGCGTGGTCGTCAGATACTCTTCAGATCTAGTCTACTACCTCTACACCAAGATGTTTCCTTCCATTCTTCGTGATGTTCCTCAGCGTGGTCGTCAGATACTCTTTCACTCTAGTCTACTGCCTCTACACCAAGATGTTTCCTTATATTCTTCGTGATGTTCCTCAGCGTGGTCGTCAGATACTCTTTCACTCTAGTCTACTACCTCTACACCAAGATATTTCCTTACATTCTTCGTGATGTTCCTCTGCGTGGTCGTCAGATACTTTTCTTCTCTAGTCTACTGCCTCTACACCAAGATGTTTCCTTACATTATTCGTGATGTTCCTCAGCGTGGTCATCAGATACTCTTCAGATCTAGCCTACTACCTCTACACCAAGATGTTTCCTTACATTCTTCGTGATGTTCCTCAGGGTGGTCGTCTGATACTCTTTTACTCTAGTCTACTACCTCTACACCAAGATGTTTCCTTACATTCTTCATGATGTTCCTCTGCGTGGTCGTCAGATACTCTTTCACTCTAGTCTACTGCCTCTACACCACGATGTTTCCTTACATTCTTCGTGATGTTCCGCAGCGTGGTCGTCAGATACTCTTCAGATCTAGCCTACTACCTCTACACCAAGATGTTTCCTTACATTCTTCGTGATGTTCCTCTGCGTGGTCGTCAGATACTCTTTCACTCTAGTCTACTGCCTCTACACCACGATGTTTCCTTACATTCTTCGTGATGTTCCGCAGCGTGGTCGTCAGATACTCTTCAGATCTAGTCTACTACATCTACACCAAGATGTTTCCTTCCATTCTTCGTGATGTTCCGCAGCGTGGTCGTCAGATACTCTTTCACTCTAGTCTACTACCTCTACACCAAGATGTTTCCTTACATTCTTCATGATGTTCCTCAGCGTGGTCGTCCGATACTCTTTCACTCTAGTCTACTGCCTCTACACCAAGATGTTTCATTCCATTCTTCGTGATGTTCCTCAGGGTGGTCGTCAGATACTCTTAACATCTCCTCTACTGCCTCTACACCAAGCTGTTTCCTTACATTCTTAGTGATGTTCCTCAGCGTAGTCGTCAGATACTCTTCAGATCTAGTCTACTACCTCTACACCAAGATGTTTCTTTACATTCTTCGTGATGTTCCTCTGCGTGGTCGTCAGACACTCTTTCACTCTAGTCTACTACCTCTACACCAAGATATTTCCTTACATTCTTCATGATGTTCCTCAGCGTCGTCGTCCGACACTCTTTCACTCTAGTCTACTACCTCTACACCAAGATATTTCCTTACATTCTTCATGATGTTCCTCAGCGTCGTCGTCCGATACTCTTTCACTCTAGTCTACTGCCTCTACACCAAGATGTTTCATTCCATTCTTCGTGATGTTCCTCAGGGTGGTCGTCAGATACTCTTAACATCTCCTCTACTACCTCTACACCAATATGTTTCCTTACATTCTTAGTGATGTTCCTCAGCGTAGTCGTCAGATACTCTTTCACTCTAGTCTACTACCTCTACACCAATATGTTTCTTTACATTCTTCGTGATGTTCCTCTGCGTGGTCGTCAGACACTCTTTCACTCTAGTCTACTACCTCTACACCAAGATGTTTCCTTACATTCTTCGTGATGTTCCTCAGCGTGGTCGTCAGATTCTCTTCTGATCGTGTTCAGCTACTCTGGTTGCCTTCCTGCTTTACGCAACCTGACCGTCTATGGCGATGATACCGATTGTTCTAAAGTCTTTTCTTCGTTACGATCCGCACGACGTATTTGTTGTCATTTTACGTTTCGTTGCTTTGAACTTTCCTCATGACAGGTTTTTCTAATATTTCTTTTACGTTTTTTTTTTTTGCCATGGGCGAATCTAAGTTTCATAATCGCGCGTTCAAGATGCTGATTCGAGGAAAATATTGTCTATTTCTCCAGTACATGCGCAACATTTGTTGTGTCTTATTTATAATCTCCTGCTCCATTTCGGGACTTTTATTAGTGCCTTATCCTCTCCAATTTCCTATGCTTTATGTTCATCCCTTTAACAATGCCAGAATAATTCAGAAATGGTGAAATTTATTTTAAAAGCACACAGCTTATGAAAAAATGTGGTTTGTGTGAATGTAAATTTATTACATGAGTGTCGATTGATTACATGAACATAGATTTATTATATGAGTGTTGACCGATCACATGAATGTAGATTGAATACATGATTGTCGACTGATTACATGAGTGTCTTCTCATCATATTAATGTAGACTGATTTCATCAGTTTCGATCGATGCTACAAGCGTCTACTGATTAAACAGAGAATAAAAATAAGTCAGTAAACAGCAAAGTGAAATACAATTAAAAGGAGAACAACTAGAGGAGTCGCGATAGCTCAGTGGTTAGTGAAATGGACTACAAAGGACAAGAGGTAGGGTTCGATTCCAACCGCCGGCTTCCGGTTCACCCAGCCTTAAATGGGTAACGGTTTTTTTTCTAGGAAAGTAAAGCGGCACGGGCATAGTACCGACAACATTACCCCAAAAATTATGTGCTGAAGGTCTGTACAATTTATGGCCACTAACACCATATTCCCTGTACGCCACTTGGCGTGACGGGGCTCTTTACTTTTTTACTAGAGAAAAGGTGTTGTGACTATTCCCAATCTCCTGAACCTACATATCCAATGATGATGATGATGATGATGATGATGATGCCGTTGTCAAAATGTTCTCTAACTATTACCGTTCGGTACAGACAAATCGATTTAATTTAAACTTTATTTACTCCTGTTCAGTCGATGAAATAAACTTACCCTGATAATTAAACTTGACTAAATACAACTTCTCCGTTGAAATATCTCTCCATCTCCCCCTTTCTATTTACGTTGTCTGTTTGTGTCTGTGTGTATGAGGAGAGAGAAAGAGAGAGGGAAAGAGAGAGAGAAAGAGAGAGAGTTTTCTGGTTGTACTCTTGTAATTCCCAAGTTCAGAACACCTAATGGAATTTGGGTTAGGTCAAAACACAATTAACCTCAGCACGTGCCTCCTAAGCTGGTTTGCTGATTGTCCAGTCTAGGTCTGGACTCGTTAAACAGATCGTTTCCCACAGATTTATCACGCCAAAATGACATTAATTGGAGGAGAAAATATAACCACACAACTTTCAGCAATAAATTAAAATGAAACAAGTATTAAGTTAAACATGAAGATTGATTAAGTTTTTCGGTTGTTGTTTATGTCACTGCCGAATATGATTTCATGTATATGGTTTTAATGTACTTTTGTCAAAAAATCATTCAATAATCGATATGAAATATCAAATTATACTTACATTACTAGATTTTGAGAAAATAAAGATGGACGGGAAAGGTTGTGTTGGGGGCACATGTAACTCATGTCCTTTTTCTTAGCGTTCATGCGTTAACTATAACTATATGCGTTATATATAGCTTATATAGCTGCTACAGAATGTGCATTTGCCTATCATACAGTGGTACGCAATCATACATTTAGATCTATTGACTGCACATCAAAATTACTTCAGGTTACGTTAGAACCAAAATTTGCTTGTGCGCGTACGAAAACAGAATACATTATTCGAAAATGCGTTCACACCCCATGTTCAAAATGAGTTGAGATGTGACCTAGAAAACTCATTTATTTCCATATTGACAGATGCATCCAACCACAAGGAAATCAAGATTTTTTTCGTTGATTGTCATATAATTTGATCACAATAAGGAGCTAAAAGTTAAAATATTAGAATTGAAGTCATTGCCAGCAGAAACATCTGATATTGTTAGTAGTTTTAGTAATGACTGTCTAACGGAAAAATGGTTTATAAAGGAGAGTATTTGCGTTATGTGTAGACAACACAAATACTAATTTTGGGGGCGCTGAAAGGAAAGGAAAGAACAATGTTTCCATAAACCTGAAAGAAAACCTTGGACATAGTTTGATAGGTGTTGGTTGTGCAAGCCATATTTTCCACAACTCTGTTCGAGCAGCTGCAGACGTATTGCCTGTTGATGTTGAAATGACTATTGCAAAAATTTATATGTACTTCAAATCATACACAGTTAGAGTTGAAAGTCTCAAGGAGTTTTGTCAGTTTGTCGACACAGACTTCCAGGTGATTTTAGGTTATGCACAAACTAGGTGGCTTGCGCTCTTGTCTGCTGTTGAAAGGGTTCTTTACATGTTCCTGCCTCTAAAATCATATTTTCAATCTCAAGACAGATGCCCAGTTTTTATACAGAAATTCTTTGAAAACCCACTGTCTGAGGCATGGCTTATTTTTGTTCACAGTCAGGCATCCTCTTTCCACGAAGCCGTGCTGAAAGTAGAGGGTCAGGTGGTTACTGTTTTTTGAAATAATTGACAACATCAATGGGTTGATAATTATCTTGGAGTTCAAACTGGAAGATGGTTTCATGGCATCAAGAGTTAAGCTAATACTTGACAAGCTGGAAATGGAAGGAATTCTACAGGATGATGTGAACAAGTATAAAGCCATTGTTTCTTCATTCTATGAAACAGCTTTAAGTTATTAATGGGCAGCAAATGATTTTCAAAACATTGAGGCCTCCAGCTGGGTAATGCTGAACAGAACACCAACTTGGGAAGATATTCAGAAATCTTCATCATTAGTGAGTCAAACAGTACCTTCAGTCGACTTTCCAGAAAATGAAATGTATGACGAATATGTTTACATGAAGCAGTTTGTTACTTCTCAGAAAATTAATGTGTGAAGTATTAATAAAACATTACCAGGGCAGCGTTGGATTGAAATGGCTTCCCACTTCAAAAACAGGCATGTGCCAATTTCACAAATTCTGAAGCTGGCAGAGTTCTTTTTGTGTCTACCGGGAACAAATGCTGCAACGGAAAGCTTGTCTTCACTGATGAACAGCTTGTGGACAAATGATAAAACACATCTAAGTGTGGACACAGGCCATGTTGATTACCAAAGTGAACAACGAACAAAAAATGTGTTGAAATTTTTTTAAGATGCTCCAGACAAAGAAAGATCTTTTTTAAAAAAATCCACTCATCAGAAAGGTACAGCAACTCTGCTTCACCTTCCATTTAAGTGAGTGTTACTGCTGTTTTTGTTTATCTCCTGATAATGTTTTCTAAACCTATATTGGTAGGTGTTTTAATTAGTTTTAAAATATAAGTATTATTCACTTGAAAAAGACGGAAAAAATTTCATTTTATTGATGGAAAATGTATGTCAAATTAATGCGTCCCGGATTAGGGTCTCAAAAATATGGTCACCTTAGTACACACCGAGGTCAGTGAGCATACACAAAGGAGAAAGAATAGAACAAATTAATAACAGATACTCGAAAGAATCTGGATAAAGCTGGCGGCCAAAGAAACCAAACATAAGATGAGTCTGTTGGAGGAAATCTTGGTCATCCGGGTACATTAGTACATCCACTAGGCTATGCTATTCATAGCTCCTCTCCACTAGACCCACTGCGATACTTCGGTGGTCTCCTATGCCCCTTTTGTCTGCACCACTTGCCTTTCGCATGTTTTTTAGTGTACCCCACTCTCAGACATCCCATTATTTCCTCCTTTTGAGTACCTGTTATTCTTCTGTTCTATTCTTTCTCCTTTGTGTATGCACACTGACCTCGGTGAGTTCTGGTTATGTGGGCTTTATACGCACATTTCTAAATATATATATATATGAGTGTCCTTGTATGGGTGTGTATATGCATGTATGTTTTCATATGCATGGGTGTTGGTATATATATATATGCACATTTGTGTATGTATTTATACATATGTGTGTGTGTATGTGCTCTTATATGCTTATGACATTGTCAGTGTCTTTGTAGTAGAGGTAACTTAGACAGTGTTCCCCCCAATCACATATTTTAAAAATCGTTTAAACGGTTTTGACTAGTTGGGCATTTACAGCGCACACCCGCGAATCCTACTTTATCATTCTGGCCACGTTCCACGACACAGTGAAGAAACTTTTCTTTTCTTAAACCAGTTTCGATTATTTTGTTTGGATGTTTCATTACTTGTTAGCAATGTAGGATTAGTTTTATTTATTTATGTATTTGTGTGCGTGTTGTGTGTTTGTTCCTGCTGAAGGCCTATTGAGCCGAAACATTTTTTTTTTCAAATTAGTTTCTACTAACAATTACGTAAAGCCTTTATCATACCATTTTTTGCGCACGGCCGGTTTAGGGAACCAATACGATGACGTAGGACACAACAATGTCGCCAAACTCATAATCTCGATACCTTTAGACTTATGTCTGATTACTCAAGTGTAAACAGTCTACGACGAACAAAACACGAAGCAACTTCCCCAAAGAGACAAAACTGCGACTGACGAAGTAGTTTACATTAATGTGTAACGTGGAAATAACTTGCGTCAAAGAATCCCAATAACGGTCTTGAACAGCACTAATGTGACGTAAAGCACAGATCTAGTCTAGACGGAGGAATGTCTCACTCACAACACTTGATTCGTCAAAAAACGGACTGTTGTCGACCTACGACCTCGCCTTAGCGACACAGATGTATCAAGCATATCATCATTTTGACTTTTACGCAGAAAAGTGCAATGAAGATCCGAAATTAATCAGACCTTGGGTGCATTTTCTGCAGCGATCGAGAGGACGTGGACTAGATCCGCCATCTTGGAAACGGAAGTCTTACGGTCTGCTGTTTGATGTGCAACAGGAATAATTTGACGACTGACTGTGTGTCTATATGTTCGGAATTGGAGTCATCAACGATGGCCTAACATCATCAAGTGCTACGATGATCATCATTTTCAAGAGGACGTGACTTACCGGTATATAGGGATAGGCGGCGGGAACAAATGAAGGCTATGCATGAAATGTGTTCCTTGTTGCAGTTTCCTCATATTACAAGTCGCATGTCTGTGTTAGTCACCTCTAGTGACTCGGGCAGATGGTGCTCGTAAACCTGGGAAGGCAGACCATCTAAGGGCAGAATCCCCCGACAGAAAAGATCAACTGCTGCCTTGCAGGAAGATTGGGGACAATCAAAGGCTAAGGAAAGCAAACCTGAAAAAATGCTGGCTGAAATCGGATGCACTGGGCCACTGGCGCAGAACACAGTGCAACGTATTAACGGGTGTTCAGTCAGAGTGGATCTGGCAGACTCTAATTGTGATGTTCTGTCTGTGGGGGCGATCAACACACTTAGCCTGACAGCTGACTTCATATGAGAGTCTGGAATCCTTACTCTGATTGAGTCCTGAACGCAGAGAAAGAGAGAGATACCATTTTTTATATTTCTTTTTTCATTTCTCTTTCAAATTTAGCTTTACTGCAGCTTCGCATTTTTTGTGCATTCATTTACATTTCTTTACCTTAACGCCTTACTTATAGACCACTCAGCCCCGCTAAATTCAAATTATTGTCAGTATTAATGAGCGCCAATAGCGTAATTACCGCCAATAACTTGATGACACAGTTAGCATAGCTTCACTGTTAGTTTCACACTCTCCAGCGGACCTCATTGCCTTTCACATGGTAATAACAATGAGGAAAAGCGATCCCTCCCATTACCAACAGATGCGGTAACTTGCGGTCAGGTTTAATACTTTCCTTTGACATTCTATGTTACGGGACATACACTATCAAGTGTGTTTCCTTCTTGTTACAAGAACAACAACCTGACAATGAAAGCATTTACTTAATTAATATCTCGGGTCTTTGATTTGTTTTCTAGAAAATAATTTAAATGAATTATGCTGAGAAAATAACAAATATAATATTGCATTTGTACAAGGATGATTCAAGAAGCTGACAAAACTGAAATGTTATTTTATCAAGAATAATAACTGTGTTTAGATCACCATCACCATCAAGTACCAAGCCTGCTGGTGTAGGTGATCATTTCTCTCCATAACTTTCGATCTCGACAGTTATTTATCATTTCTGTTGTTGACTTTCTACCAAGCCATTCTCTTAAGCTGCCTGGTATTTGTTTCTCTTTGCTTCCCTCTATCTCTTCATCCCTCAATTTTCCCAGTTGTTACAATATATTCCAGTTGTTGCCTTCTCATTACATGGCCATAAAATGATGAATGTTTCTTCCTAAAATTGGAAATTAGCTCTCTTTTTGGTTTGACATCTTTCAGAACATGTCCATTACTCTTCTTTTCTTAGCTGTCCATGGTATTCCCAATAACTCAGTGATTTTCTCCACTGTTGTTCTATTGTCCATAATTCACATCTATGTTAAGACTGGCTCTACATAACATTTAAGAACTCTTTTTCTTGTTCCTATGTGTTTAGATGGATAATACCAAAAAAATAAGCAATGATAGTAATACATGAAACATAAATTATACGGCAGGATAACATGATAACCTATCACTGTTGACTCTACATTAAAATTAAACGATAGAATTGCTGAACACATTGTTCATTAAGAAGGATTCTCCGCTCGCCAATATCGTAATGGGTGATATGATAGTATCCATATTTTCCAGTGACGGTGGCACATCTAATGGATAGTGTGGTCTGTATAACATCATGCCGCCCTATTCTAAAATATATATATCAAGTTCTAGTACCTCTGAAACCTACGTGTATGTCTTGTTAAATCTTGGAACTGAACTTTCTGGTCATCAGCACGTGCGTTAACCTCGCAGCCACATTGAGATCACAAGTCAAATGTTACTAAAGTTTTTTATATTTACATTCTGAGTTTGAAAATGAATTGTTATGTGTGTTTACGTCTGTTGACATATATGTTATTCGTTTGTACAAGCTACGATGTAGGCTTATGAATGTATGTGTGTATGGGTATACTTATGTTACTATATCAAAGACCAGGAAGCTACAGAAGTCGACACTCATATGATCAATCGATACTGGCATGATCAGTCGATACTGGCAAGATCAGTCGATACTGGCATGATGTGTCTGTCCTTCCGTTCATTTGTCAGTCTTCTTGTTTGTTTGTTTGTCATTCAGTCCGCCGGTCTTGTGTCTATCTATCTATCTATCTATCTATCTATCTATCTATCTATCTATCTATCTATCTATCTATATATCTATCTATCTATCTATCTATCTATCTATCTATCTATCTATCTATCTATCTATCTATCTATCTATCTATCTATCTATCTATCTATCTATCTATCTATCTATCTATCTATCTATCTATCTATCTATCTATCTATCTATCTATCTATCTATCTATCTATCTATCTATCTATCTATCTATCTATCTATCTATCTATCTATCTATCTATCTATCAATCTATCTATCTATCAATCTTTCCTCATTTTTTCTATTTACATACCAATTAACTTACCTGGGTTTCTATGCAATAGATTGCCCTTTCTGTATATCTGCCCCTCCTTCTATCTCTCTATTATCCACTGCCTCTCTTTCTAGAATTGTTTGTAAATTCATCCTGAAATGTTGTTTAGAGATAATCTAAACAGATTGGAAACGCGGCGTCGAAAAGTATAACGATTTTACTCTCCGTGTACAAGAATTGATGTCTAATACACTGGTGCTTTAGGATGTCTTCAATAGTGCACTTCACTTGTGTATGTTTGAGGTCAGATATGTTGGGTCAAACCATGCAGGTAACGCAATTTGCTGTAACAAAGAGGGAATGCAAATATGACCACGTTAAAATGACTCCGTAAAATATATAGCGTACGACGACAAGAGAATGTCATCGAGGAAATTCAATATACTTTAAATTAATAAATGTAAAACAGTTTTTTTTTTCAGACTTCTGTTGCGTCCATCAATTGTCCATGATTTGTAATTCATTTATATATTGTAACGTCATTCTAATATTTTCATAGAGAATCATCTTCATAGAAGGAAGAGATATGTTTTACAGCACTCAGAAAAAATGACAAATAAACAACAACAGAAAAAATTATAATTAAACAACAGAAAAAAATGACAAATAAACAACAACAGAAAAAATGATAATTAAACAACAACAGAAAAAATTATAATTAAACAACAGAAAAAATGATAATTAAACAACAACAGAAAAAATGATAATTAAACAACAACAGAAAAAATGATAATTAAACAACAGAAAAAAAGACAAATAAACAACAACAGAAAAAATTATAATTAAACAACAGAAAAAAATGACAAATAAACAACAACAGAAAAAATGATAATTAAACAACAACAGAAACAATGACAAATAAACAACAACAGAAAAAAAACAAAGAATAATTTATGGTCCGAAGCAAGTTCGAACCCCTACTCCTTGGCACTGCGCCTTGCCACGCGAAGCCGAACGCTAGGGAACATGCCACTCAGCATTCGGACCTATAGAAACAAACAAAAGAGTTCTTAAATGTTATAGAGCCAGTCTTAACATATGGATGTTAATGATGGACAATAGGACAACAGACAAGAAAATCACTGGAGGCTGTAGAAATGTGGTTTTACAGTAGAATGTTGAGAATACCATGGACAGCTAAGAAGAGTAATGAAGATGTTCAGAAAGAGGTCAAAGCAAAACGAGAGCTAATTTCCAATATTAGGAAGAAACAATCATAATTTTTTTACCATGTCATGAGAAGAGAACAACTGGGATATATTCTAATAATCGGAAAATTGATGGACGAAGAGATAGAGAGAAGCAAAGAGAACAAAACACCAGACAGCTTAAGAGAATGGCTTGGCAGAAGGTCAACAACATAAATGATAAATAACTGTCGAGATTGAAAGTTGTGGAGAGACATGATCACATACACCAGCATGCACGGTATTTAATGATGAATGGTGATGATTGTCCGTTAGAGCATTGTTCCTTATGTCCAGGTATTTCAATTAAGACATTCAACATTATGCCCAGGCATTGTCCATTAAGACATTCAACTTTATGCCCAAGCATTGTCCATAAGACATTCAACATTATGCCCAGGCATTGTCCATTAAGACATTGAATATTATATTTGGGTATTGTCCATGTAGATATTGATCAGAATATTCGTGCGTTTTCTATTTTTATATTGATAATGTTACTCTGGCATTGTCCTTGATGGTATTTATTATAATCGGACATTGTCTATAGACGATTTGATCTCTCCCTGACAACACACGACCATCTCAACACAGCGCACGAACACGGGTGTGTCCGACAACCAGAAACAATTAAGAAGTTGATGAATTATAGTAAGATATTGCAGAAATGAATTTAGACCTATGAAAGCGAATCGAGAACAGTAAACAATCAAATGAAAAGACGATTAAAGGCCACAGAGATTGTATTTCTCAGATGAATGTCGAAAGTTCCCTGGACAGCTGAAAAGACCAATGAGGAAATTCTCAACGAGGCCAACACAGAAAGGGAGATCCTATATAATATCACAATCGACGTTTTTCGGGCACATCGTGAGAGAAGGAAAGTTGGAATATTTGGTAGCAACTGACACAATACAGGGAAAGGGATGTAACGCTCGGCAAAGAAAGAAGATATTAGATAGCTTGGTCTCATGGCACGGAAAACAATAACAACAAAATTGATACGATGCAATCTAGATAAATAATTGCGGAAGGATATGATCGCCTACGTTAACCGGAATGACGCATGATGTTTGTGGAAATGTACTTTTCTTGTTTTAATTCTGACCCAGCCAGCCGGCTACTCTTCTGCCTACTCTTTTCTACTACCACCATTCATTCTTTTACTTGCTCATCTTGAAAACGTTACATTGGAACTTGTGTAAAATCAGTTTAATTAATCTACTTGTTTCATTCCAATATGATGCAGAAATATGGACATTAGACAAGAAAACAGAACAGAACAGAAGGAAGAAAAGAGAATTAAAGCCCTTGAAATGTAGATATATACAAAAATAGGTAGAAGTTTGGATGAAAGGAAAATAAAACAAACGATGAAGTCTTAAAACAACTAAAACTGAAAAGAGAACTACTAAACACAATTCAAACAAGACAAATGCGATTTTTGGGCCATGTTAAAAGACACAACAGCCTACTAAAAGTAATCCTGGAGGGGAAAATACAAGGTAAAAGAGGCAGACCAAGACTAACATGAACGAGTGACATCAAAAGATGGACAAATCAGCTATTGACACCTGCACCATCAAAGCAAGAGACAGAGCAGAAAGGCGCTCCATGGTATCCAACCTTCACTGCGGAGATGGCACTCGATGATGATGATGATGACTTGCTTCATTGTACCCCAATCAAATGATATAACTTTAGCGTGCAGTCATGACTTGAGACGACCCTCTTGGGTGTAGGACAAACTTGCAGGTGCACCATTTCTGTTAACTGATAAAGACAGCTACGAATGCTCAATTATCACGCGTCCCGCTGAAAGGGCATATATCTGCCTCCAACCTTATCTCTTGCTTCGTGCCCCACACTGATTGCAGATATTAACGGCCCTTGAACATCTCCTCAATCGATTCTCTTGTCGTTACTGGGCTCGCTTTTCTACAAGATCGCCTCATTAACAAACGTTGCTTTGGATTTATTTTTATGTTAGTTTTAACAGCAGTGATCTACTGTAAATGTCAGCACTTGCACCTTCACAAACTACGTAGCTGTAATTTGAAAATAAAACACAAAACGCTTCATTTTCTTGTAAAAGCATATGTTCATGTTCTGTGTATTTCTTTAACGTAAAACTGTTTACTTTGATGAAACTATATCGTGACATCTTTAAAGCATTTCTAGGATGTTTTAGAGGTTTTCTTTGTATTAGAGAATACAGTCTGCATGTTCAGGCAGGTCACTGGGTGTTTCTAAACAGTGAGTTCAAACTCTGAACAAGTGAGAATAATGAAAGCTCGCAACAGATGGACGTTTAGTGATGTAAACATGTGCAATGAATCTCTATTGTGGATCTGGTTCTTTGTGTCTTTCTGTTTGCACAACTAAGGCAGGACAACATTACTGATTAACACTGATTATAAAAGAGTCCAATAAATGTAATAAGCAAAAGTTTAAGTGCACAACTAACATTATAGTTTATAATTGCTACGGAGATGTTTCCTAGAATATCTTCTCAGTTGATTATGCAACTGTGCGCAGTTCAAGGCAAATGGATAATTAACATCTGAGTAGATTAAGAAGACAGATTAACCAAGTAAATAAAATCAGTCGTATTTTAGCCGAATATAAGTCCCAAACACGCCCCCCCCCCACCTCATCCACACAGCAAAACAAAAAGTATAGATTTTCTAATAAGAAAAGTAATGTATCAAGGTCTTTGTCGGTGCTTCAAAGCTCTGTATCTGAGGTGAAACCATCTTCTGTGCTTTTACTAGCATGTGGTGACGGCGGTGATTACTAGGATCGCCAGTAGCTGCACGCAGTGGAAAAAAAGGGAAGGGGTAGTATGGGATCTAAGCCCTATAGTGTTATTTTCGATGTGCAATGAACGGTCGTCTAAACTAAGGAAGGTATCTGGAGAGATGATTGGTCGACGTTAACCTGGAAATGTACCGAAGGTAAACGGACAGTCCTCTCTACTTCCTAGCAGCAATAATGTGATGGGATAGCTCTATAGTTCGGGAGAGTGCATGCAGGGGATGCAACTGTGCAATGAGATATTTCAGTAGAGAGATATAGAGCCGATATAATTGTATGATATACCTCTTGATACTGAATTGTAACTGGCAGTGGGTTCCGGGTTGACAAATGTGAATATGTTGGTCAAGATCGGCTGTTCCACTTGCAGCACAGATGTTGACGATTTTAATGATTTGGCGTATGAGGTGAATTCAAATAATGTTTATGTTTGGCTTCAGCTCCATCAACAGCACCATGATTAGCATAATCATTAGGGATTCTGTGGATTTCATTATTGTTATCAGCACGTTATGTATTTAGTTCATCAGTAGATCATTCTCACTGAGCATTTCACAACGCTGGAAAGTTTCCAGTATCAACGTCTCCAAAGCAGACTGTCAATGGTGTGTTAGTGTAAACTCCTGACTGACGAAGATAGTAGATTAGCGCTGTTATTTTAAATATCCATGACCTACAATTATTCTATTCACCCTCGAATGTGCCGCCCGCTCTGTGTCTCTCGGAGCATAGACGAAGCCACAATAAAGAGATTGAAATAGATACTTTGTTTTCATACACTTGTATTGTATCCGAGCTTCTGTGTGATACCTGCCACATGCCATACCCAATTCATGATCGTAAAGGCAAATGGTTTTGAGCCGCTCCATATTGCCGTAAAGCTGTTACAAACACTTTTTTTTTTAATTGCTCTTATTTATTTTCCTCTCTGACACAAAATAACATCTTAAAAGGTCAATGAAGAGCGTGATTAAATTAGCCGACTACAGCTATCTTCCAGAATAAAGGGATGAAAATGGAAGAACAAAATCACTAACTTAGAACCAAGGCAAAGCACCAGTCAAACACCAGTGGAAAAATAGATACAACGAAGGCGATGGCGCTTGATAGGACATACACTGCGGAAGCCAACAAAGAGTATTGTACAACAGGCATTTTTTGGAATCCCCAGTTGAGGAGACACATAGTAAGGCCAAAATATTATAGGAGAAGACAAGTGGAAGCAGAGATGATTATGATGGGGAATACATGGGTTGGTCTTTAAGGAATGGCACGAAACAGAACGGCGTGAAAAGTGTTTGATGGAAGACCTATACTACACAGGGAGCTTAAAGTGTTTGTTGATGCCCTATGCTCCACAGGGAGGGGACAAGTTTAAGAAGAAGATAACATATACTTTCCTGGATGTGTGATTGTTTCTCATTGACATGCCAAATTTCAAATTACATTGTAATTCATCTTACTTATTCAGACAACAATAACATATATTCTCACGCAGGGAAATGCAGCCATGGAAATAGCAAAGGTTATCAGACTGAGCATGCGAGTTGGAGAATTAATTCACAATATGCAGGTTGAACGAGGTTACACAGCCCTACACATTATCTCAACCAACGACCCAACAAAGTCACAACTCGGGGGTGAGACAAGGTTGCTTGTCAAGGAAAGCTTTGAGTAAGTTGTTTGTTACATTTCCTTGCCTTGTTCTTCACGTTATTGCCATCTAATTATTTTGTAAACTATTCCCATATGTCAGACATGTGATTAAAAGAGGCAGCAAGAGAATTGCAAAACATGCTATTTTATCAGAAACAACAGGATACAGTAAAAGAAGAAGACCTAAAGACTCAATAATATGAACACCTATAAGAGAAGCAAAGTAGGCAGGCATAGATTCATAAGGAAAAATCGAACATCGAGTCCAGAAAAGAGATTGGTGACGAAAAACACTACAAGCTCTGTGTGACGTCAAATGGGGCGGAAAAGATTGAGATCAAGATTCATTTTGCAGTGTTGATTGTTTGTAAATAAAGATGTGATGTTTACTTTCATTACCTGAAATGTAATAACCATGATCACGTCGCATGCCCTTTGCAGAACGTTGTATTTACCACAGCTAGTGTGAAAGAATCTCTGTCTCTAGCCAGATCTTCAACTTTTGCTGTCGTGTTTAAGTCTCCCTGATGTCATGAAATCATCTTCATCTTAGTTTGCCTAAAGCTACTCTATCGCTTAAGCCTGCCCGCTGAGGGGGTTCACCCAAACCACGTGACGTTGTCATCATAGCGAGCAGGGACAGTTGTAGGTCATATGAAATCAGCAGTCAAGAGCTTGAATAGCTCAAGACGTCACAAGCATTGGGTGTTTTCGGGAAAACCCTCTCAGTCTTTGGACTTCAGAGATATAGGCGGCAGTTGTCTGCCCCTGATGCATCCCACTGTCACAGTGTCTACAATTATTGTTCATTCCAGCCCGCTGTGTCTACAATTATTGTTCATTCCAGCCCGCTGTGTCTACAATTATTGTTCATTCCAGCCCGCTGTGTCTACAATTATTGTTCATTCCAGCCCGCTGTGTCTACAATTATTGTTCATTCCAGCCCGCTGTGTCTACAATTATTGTTCATTCCAGCCCGCTGTGTCTACAATTATTGTTCATTCCAGCCCGCTGTGTCTACAATTATTGTTCATTCCAGCCCGCTGTGTCTACAATTATTGTTCATTCCAGCCCGCTGTGTCTACAATTATTGTTCATTCCAGCCCGCGGGGACACAGTATTTTAATTTCTTCTGTCGAATGGTGTATGCCGGTTCTTTCTAATGTTCAAATCTTTTAATATATTTTCTTGACTCTTTTTCATTATCCGAGGTATCTTATGAAGTTTTTTGTAGCATGTTGTTTCGAATGAGTCGATTTTATTTCTTGCTGTTAGCGAGATTGTCAATGATTCACAACCATATGTTGCTATCGAGAAGACACATGGCCGCAGCAATTTTAGTTTTACTGAATTGCTGGTATTGTGCCACATGTTCTTCATGGCGTTTAATTTTTGTTTTGCTAAATGTAACAATATTCCTTTTCAATGAGTTCACTGTTTTTCTCCTTTTATTAATCAAGTTATAGTTTTCTCTTATTCTGACATATATTTCTCTCTCTCTCTCTCTCTCTCTCTCTCTCTCTCTCTCTCTCTCTGCGATCAAGACTCAATCAGAGTAGGACCCAGACTCTCTCCTAAAATCAGCTGTCTGTTTAAGCGAATCGGTTGCCCAAATAGGTTCTCTTCCAGGGAGGTGGGCGTGGACCACATTGCTCTTCTCATGTCTGTGTTCTGGGGGCAATCCTGTAGAACATGTTTTGTAGTCATATTGTCCAGTGTACAGTGGCATAGGCTGGTTGTACCTATTTTGAATTTAGTGAACATGTGATTTCTCATTCTATTGTGGCCAGTGCGTAGGCGAAGTATGATGACTTGATCCCTCCTTGATAGTTGGTGGTATCCAACCTCTCTCGTTATGCTTTGGGTGTTCACGTTTCCATTTTTCATGGAACTGACCCTTGAGGATGGATTTGGCTTCATCATAACTGAGCGGATGATTCTCTTGTGGTAATCTCCCTCCATCTTTAGCTAATTTGTCTGCGCGTTCGTTCCCGTGTATATTACAGTGTGATGGTATCCACTGAATGACTACTCTCTGGAAGTTATTGCACAGTTGGTCCAGAGTTGTTCTCAAGTCATCTAGTTTATTGTTCTTGGGGCTTTTTAGAGCTGATAATACTGACAGTGCATTAGTCAGAATCACCAATTTATTGTGCATGTTATTATATTGACATACATTTATGACACCTGCTTAAAATGTTCTTCTTTTAGTTTATTTTACTTTCCTTTGTGCGAATGACTTACCAGAAGATATAAATAAAATTGAGGAAAAAAATACTACAATTTTCTATAGCGTGGCTCTTTCTAATGAGGGAAATATAATTACTTATTAACAATTTCGTGCTGCAACATTCAACAAATAATGTAGCCACATGAATCTATGTGGATGTGATGTGTTTCATTGAGTGTAACAATGTGTATGTCCCAATTGAATAACAAAATAAGAATAAAATATTGCTGCCAGATGTGACTTATATGGGTTTATTTTCTGTTAAACATTTCAAACCTATTTCAAGGACATGACGATGTAAATACATTAGTGATCTGTTCTAAATGAACGAAATATGAGTCCAATGTTAGTTCTTGCTGAGGACACTCAATAGCAAAGAAAATCAAAATACCAAAGGGGACTCTACATGGATCAATTAATAGAGAGAGCATGACTATGAGCTTAAGAAGAAAACAAAAACGAGATGTGCAAAATATAGCAGTGAGTCATTCGACATGGATAGTTATGATTTCTGCTCTATGTGCTATCTGGTCTTAAAGGAACTTATTAATGAACTAACTAACTAAACTAAGTAGCTAACCAACTAACTAAACTATAACTAAATAAATAAATAAACAAAGCATCTAACCAACTAACTAAGTTATATCTAACTAAATAGATAAACTAAGCAACTAACCAACTAACTAAACTATAACTAAATAAATAAATAAACTAAGTAGCTAACCAACTAATTAAGTTATAACTAAATAAATAGATAAACTAAGTAACTAACCAACTAACTAAACTATAACTAACTACATAGATAAACTAAGTAACTAGCAATACTAACTAAACTATAACTAACTAAGTAGATAAACTAAGTAACTAGCCAACTAACTAAACTATAACTAACTAAATAGATAAACTAAGTAACTAACCAACTAACTAAACTATAACTAACTAAATAGATAAACTAAGTAACTTGCAATACTAACTAAACTATAACTAACTAAATAGATAAACTAAGTAACTAGCCAACTAACTAAACTATAACTAACTAAATAGATAAACTAAGTAACTAACCAACTAACTAAACTATAACTAACTAAATAGATAAACTAAGTAACTTGCAATACTAACTAAACTATAACTAACTAAATAGATAAACTAAGTAACTAGCCAACTAACTAAACTATAACTAACGAAATAAATAAACTATGCAAAAAACTATTATTGTTATTTTAAATTAAAGGTTAAATTAATGTTTCTGTCATTTCGTGTATCTTGTCCTCTCAACGATCGGTTAAATTTTTTTTATCGCTTCCTTCAACTGATGTTTTTAATAATCGCTGCTAATATATACATGTGTGATTTGTTGCTGCTAGCTGGCAGGCCGGCTCTCTGTTATATTGTATTGTGGTTGAGCTCAATATGCACTATTTCAACCTGTCGCTGTGCACAACATGGAAGCGAATTGATCTTCCTTCTGTTCTCCTTATTAATTTAAACAAAATTATTAGCATGGTTCTGGAATCACCAAATGGAGGTGGAGTAGAGTCTTGGTTAGAGCTAGTTCGCTCACCGTGACGCATAGATATAGGTCAATAATTACTACAGTATCAGTTCGTACCCTGCACATCATATAACCTAAACGAATTTTAACCAGACACTTTTTTCTCTTTATACAAATGGTATTTAATGTGATAATTAAATGCATATCTACATCAAACGTGTTTTAAGTTCAGTAATACATTGTAACAGTGTGTAACAGTGTGTAACATTGTGCAACAGTGTGTAACAGTGTGTAACATTGCGTAACAGTGTGTAACATTGTGTAACATTGTGTAACAGTGTGTAACAGTGTGTAACATTGTGTAACAGTGTGTAACAGTGTGTAACATTGTGTAACAGTGTGTAACAGTATGTAACATTGTGTAACAGTGTGTAACATTGTGTAACAGTGTGTAACAGTGTGTAACAGTGTGTAACATTGTGTAACAGTGTGTAACAGTGTGTAACATTGTGTAACCGTGTGTAACAGTGTGTAACATTGTGTAACAGTGTGTAACAGTGTGTAACATTGTGTAACCGTGAGTAACAGTGTGTAACAGTGTGTAACATTGTGTAACAGTGTGTAACAGTGTGTAACAGTGTGTAACAGTGTGTAACATTGTGTAACAGTGTGTGACAGTGTGTAACAGTGTGTAACATTGTGTAACAGTGTGTAACAGTGTGTAACAGTGTGTAACAGTGTGCAACATTGTGTAACAGTGTGTAACAGTGTGTAACATTGTGTAACAGTGTTTAACAGTGTGTAACATTGTGTAACAGTGTGTAACAGTGTGTAACATTGTGTAACAGTGTGTAACAGTGTGTAACAGTGTGTAACAGTGTGTAACATTATGAAAAGGTGTGTAACAGTGTGTAACATTGTGTAACAGTGTGTAACAGTGTGTAACATTGTGTAACATCGTGTAACAGTGTGGATCCTACATATGTCGGACAGCTCAGTCGGTATCTAATTCTTAACAGATTGTGACAGCGATATGAGAGTGACAGCGACATGAGAGTGACAGCGACATGAGAGTGACAGCACCATGAGAGTGACAGCGCCATGAGAGTGACAGCGACATGAGAGTGACAGCGACATGAGAGTGACAGCGACATGAGAGTGACAGCGCTAGCAGCTAGTGACAGAACGTAAGCAATGGAAATTCCTATCTATCATTGCAGAAAGGGGGTGGGGGTGGGGTGGAAATGGAGGATAATCATGATTAGTTAACAAATTTCGGGAGAATGGATATTGTCCTAGCTGTTATTGTAAAAGCGTGGATAAGAGCATGGCTTGACCCGTCAACAAGTCCAGGAAATAGCTTGACCAACAAAGGGGCAGGTCAAGTTTATGGGATAAATATATTTATTTTGAAACTTAAGAATTGAACGAAAGATCAAGATGTCCGCTGTTGTGGTAATGCTGAGAGAAATGTCAAAGAGCAGTCAACCTTGTGAATGTCCATTAATTGAGAGATAACAACGCCATGAGTACGCGTATTAATTTGGTGAATAAGATGCTGAGTATTTAATCTTCATCACAAAAATATTTGAGTAGTAAGAGCTAGTTTGATACAAGAGAAGTAACAGTTAGCTAGTCATGTACAGTCAGGTTGGAAGATCAGAAAAGTTAGAGTAGATCAAAATTGTAAACTAAACTATCTATCTATCTATTGCCCTTTCGAGCCGAAGACGGCACATAGGGCAGAACCACAATCTCAAAAACAGAAACCTTGCGTGCCAAAGTGGCACATATTGCAGAGATCACTGCTCTAAAATATATGGCTCTGTTTCCATAACAATACTTTTTACAATGACAGCTTGTCAAGCATCGATAAAACTCCTTAGTCGCCTCTTACGACATGCCTGGAAGGTCACAGTGTCACTATTCTTTACTTCCCTCATAATGAGGCCCTGGTAACACATGGGTACATACAAGTTTAGCAAGACATTAACTAAAACTAGATCAATAGAAATTAAGTAGAATACTCAGTTACCTGAGAGATAGATTTGAACAAGAGCAGTTGTAAATGTAACCTGTTCATGAACTGCTCATAAATTGTTAACAGTAGATAAGTTAGCGACAGGAATAATTTAGTTGTGAAAGTGTTGTTAAGTGTATTTCGAAGTTGTGCTACAAGAACAAGTAGTAAAAAAGACAGATATATGTATATAAACAAGATGTGAGAGAGATTGATTTTTACATGTCACAAACAATAAGTATTTGAGGACAACTCAATAAACATCGGTGTTAACCTAATGAATTGTCCAGAATTAAAGAACAGTAATTCTAAATATATGTACTACCACTAATATACATCACGTGCCAGAGATTGATTCAATAAACTTGAATATGGACCAGAGTGAATAGTCTGATGATTAGTTGTGTCAAAATCACTATGTTGACTATACGTTCTTCTTCTTCTTCTTTTCTCTTTCACTGATACCTAAAAGGTGTCGTGATTTATATCATTTGTCGTTCTTGTGCTGCTCGAATTGTCTGAATTAGTGATTTTCCTTTGTTGTTACATGTCTCTGTCACTGCATCTATCCATCTTCTTCTGGGTCTTCCTCTTGGTCTTTTTCCATGCATTCTCGAGAAAAACGCCCTTGATGGTGATTGGTGAGGATTCATTCTGACCAGGTGGCCGAACCATTTAAGTTGTTGTTGTTCTATATATTCTTGGCAGGGTTTTGTTCCTACCATTTTTCTTATGGTTTCATTTGGTATTCTATCTCTTCTTGTGTTGTTTGTTACTTTTCTCAAGCATCGCATCTCACATGTATTGATCTTTCTTAAATGGGATTTAGAAAGGGTCCATGTTTGACTTTCATAGCACAAAGTTGGTATGAAGATGCTATTTATCATTTGTTGTTTAGCTGGCATAGAAATGTTTGGATGTCTTAATAATGGTGAAAGCTGGTATGTGACAGCATTTGCTTTTTGTATTCTCATGTCAATTTCTCTGTCTAGTTTTCCATCTTCTGTGAACATTGCGCCTAAATACTTGAATTCCTCTACTTGTTTTATTTCTTTGTCTTTGATCTTGATGTTTAATGGGTGTCTCAATTTGCTTATTCTTATAGCCTCTGTTTTTGCTGTGTTAATTTTCATACTGTAGTTTGTGCAGCTTTTATCTAGAGATGTTAAATGCTGTTGTAGCAGGTTTTCATCCTCATATATTAGGCATTGGTCATCTGCGAAGAGTAGCTCATTGATGTTGGAGTTTTCTACCTCTATGTTATTATTTGATTTGTCCTTGTTGTTGGTTGTTTCCTGATTTATTTTGTCCATATATATGATGAAGAGGAGTGGTGAGAGGACACATCCTTGTCTTACTCCTGTTGTAACGACTATACGTTGTGCTGGGATAAATAAATATAAACAAGAGAACACACACACCCTGATATATGTTTGAACTATTACAGATGTTTTTAAAATGTCGACCTGTAAAACTTTTGCTGGTGATCTTTGCTTCATTGCTCCACAGAGAGCCGACAATAAGCAGCTAGTACATCAATAGTAGATACAACAATAACAGTGCATGTTTTCTGGCCTTCATATTCTCCTTCTTCTTTTTTTTCTAAATTTCATCAAAGTTCTAGTTCTCGCCTTTTTTTGACGGCCTCAACCATTGTTAAATGATGTTGTTGTATCGTATATTTGATGTTTTCTACCCATTTTATGCTGGGCCTGTCTCCTGCTCTTCACCCTTCTCCTCTTTTAATATATGCTTTTTATGTACGAAATCACACGGCATTCTTTCTAGATGGGCAAACCAGTTTATTTATTATTTTGTTTATGTAGCTTAAAATTGGTTTAATGCCTACTCTTTCTCTTATAATTTCATTTTTTATTCTGTCTTCTCAGACCGTTAACTAATGAAGAATGTCAATATGCCATTAATAAGTAACTCGTATCTCGACAGCCACACTGACAGTTAGTTAACTAATGAGGAATGACAATATGCCATTAATAAGTAACTCGTATCTCGACAGCCACACTGACAGTTAGTTAACTAATGAGGAATGACAATATGCCATTAATAAGTAACTCGTATCTCGACAGCCACACTGACAGTTAGTTAACTAATGAAGAATGACAATATGCCATTAATAAGTAACTCTTATCTCGACAGCCGCACAGACAAGCAGATTAAAGCTCTGAAGTCGTGGCCATTGCAGGCGTCGACTGGAAAGTTCCGAGATTTCAAAGAGTTTCAGAGGCTGCTAGAGGAGTATAGGAATACTTTGTTATACTCACCGGATAAGAAGAGAACAGTCAGAGATGAGATGAAGTTCTACATCGAGATTATAGACGAGCTCATCCAATGGTTGTACAGGTAGCGTTATTGTCTTTTACATAAACATATAGTGATGCACTTGTTACAGTGTTAGCTTATATCGCCAGTAAACAGTCTTTGAATTGCACAAGTAAATACATAAAATGAACAAATCATTATATACTTAAAAAAGCGCAAAAAAGGCATCCACTCTTTATATTTTTATTTTCTCACTCTTTCTCTTTTATTAATATGAATTAACGTATATCTAACATTGCGCTCCAGTTCTAACTACAAGATATCTATTGTTATAGTAGCCTCCGTCAGTCATGGTTGACTATGGATTTTGCAGCGCCCCTAGAAATGTTATTTTTTTCTTTCCTTTTGCCGTATATTCTCTTTTTCTATGAATCTGTTTCTTTTTTGAGTTGAAGCTTAAGGGTGTATTTCCCAAGATTCCAGTCTGCGACTGTTTCTTCCCAGGCTGCAGGGTTTATATTCTGAGTCGTCATATCGCGTTTACACACGTCTACACATTGAAGTTTTTGGCGCCTCTTAGTTTTTTTTACAACCTGCTACTTGTCCATAAAGTATATCCTTTTGTATGCTGCCATCTTTCATACGATGTAAGTGGCCAAACCAGGGTAACCTACTTTGTTTGAGCAGCGAGTAGATGTTCGGGAGGCCTGTGCTATTGAGGACCACCACGTTTGTCACTTTATCCTTCCATATGATACCAAGAATGCAGGCGCAGATATAGCATATATATTTATACATATAACATGAGCTATTAGTTTTCTTTCTTTTATTGAACACATCTAAACATTGAGTAAGTTGTTTAGGCTTGATTGTTGTGTTCTCGTAAAATAATTCAACTATTGTCACAAAATATCAACAACACAACACCTTGATATTTAATGTGAATTTAAAATATTTTAATAAGTAAAAAATATAAACATCGTGATTTGATATGTACCCAGTATGGAGTAATGAATAAAAAGAATTTAAGTGGAAGTGAAGAATACAGTGGGGACGATGTACCAGGAGTTAGTTTCTAGGTAAAGAACACAGTGGGGACGATGTACTAGAAATTATGTTCTATGTAAAGAGCACAGTGGGGACGATGTACTAGGAGTTAGTTTCTAGGTAAAGAACACAGTGGCGACGATGTACTAGGAGTTAGTTTCTAGGTAAAGAACACAGTGGGGACGATGTACTAGGAGTTAGCTTCTAGGTAAAGAACACAGTGGGGACGATGTAGTAGGAGTTAGTTCCGAGGTAAAGAACACAGTGGGGACGATGTAGTAGGAGTTAGTTCCGAGGTAAAGAACACAGTGGGGACGATGTACTAGAAGTTAGTTTCTAGGTAAAGAACACAGTGGGGACGATGTATTAGGAGTTAGTTTCTAGGTAAAGAACACAGTGGGGACGATGTAGTAGGAGTTAGGTTCTAGGTAAAGAACTCAGTGGGACGATGTTGTAGGAGTTAGTTTCTACGTAAAGAACACAGTGGGGACGATGTAGTAGGAGTTAGGTGCTAGGTAAAGAACTCAGTGGGGACGATGTAGTAGGAGTT